>CP129453.1:53742500-54942500 GCA_030445155.1 Quercus variabilis | reverse complement strand
ATGGATGAGTGTGTGTGTGTATATATATATATATATTGGAAAATTGGATGGGTATACTTACGTCTTCTATTTGTTGTCTTCCAAGTGAAACGCCAAAGCAACCCCAAAGTAAGCAATCCAGAAATGATTGATGCTGTTATGATGACCACCTCCCTTTTCTTCTTGTTTAATTTGTGGATTGATCCTAGATCAGACAGCAATTAAGTAATTGTTTCAATTTTTTTTTTTTTTTTTTTTTAAGTTTTATGTTTCTTTCTGGTAGAAGTGTTAGATCATTGATTATAGTCCCTGGATGTACTATAAGTCAGTTGAGCATGTGGGAGCTAATTCCATGACAAATTTACTTGTAATTTTTAAGTTTTGTACTTGTAATGTGATTGTGGTAATGAGGGCTAAAGGTTGACGGATCTTCTCATTGTGCAAGACTAACGAACTCGGTCGAGCGAGATTTGAGGCTTGGTTGTGTGAGATGGTTGATTCAAACAGAAACTCTCCATAGACACTCAGTTGACTGAGACCTCATTATGGAAATTATGTTATTTTCTTTCAAGGCTGCTTTGGTAGCCACACTAAGCCTAAACCCAACTTGTGTAAAAACCTTTTTCAACCCTAATCCTTTGAGAAGGAAGACAACCACAGTAAAATGTAGAAAAACCTAGAGATGGCTAATATTTGTCTTGCAATCCTCTCCCAGTGAACATCCTTTAGAGGTTGACTCTTTCAGACACAAAGATCACCTTAACTGTGTTGGAGTTGCTACTAAAACCATAGAGACTACATCAAATCTTCAAGAAGCTTTGGAGTGAATAAGAGATTGGTTTTATAGTAGATGGATCAACTTGTGGTACCAAGTGACTGTGAAGGACAAGGCATGAGTCTGAAGTTGATAGCAGGAGTGAGGAGATTGGATGCACTTCAAGTGCTTGTACATATAAAGCCTAGTAAGTATAGTACATACCGCAACAACCTTCATATTTGATTTGATTAGTTGGGCTCGGCCACAAAGTACGTTTACCTATTGGTTTTTCACTCTGTGAACAGATGCTCTTTCCTATGTATGTGCAAGGGCATATTCACGAATTTTAACTTGAGGGGACCAAATTGCAATATTGATAAAATAATCATAATTCATAAATCTATAAATACAGAATTATTAAATTAATAAATTGTCATATACTTAAACATTAATGAAAATACAAAAAAGGGTCTAGTTCACTATATACACATACAAAATTTTGCAAACTATTATTTTAAGCACCACCAATCCAACATATATATATATATATATATATAACCGAAATTTTTGACTTTTTGTTAACTTCTCCTGAGCTTGCCACATCATCATTATTTTTAAAAACAAAATTATTTATTAAGTATTATTATTATCTTTAATTACTTAGATAACTTGCACAAAACTTTTTTTTTTAAGAAAAATTGCATAGAACTTTAAACATGTGTTTGGTCGGCAATATATATTTTATGAGCAAGACTTAGATATAGTATTTAGGTGTTATTCCTTAGGTTCCTATTGTAAGATTCTCCCATGTGGATTTTTTCTCATAGGAAGGAAGTGTATTTTTTAGTTAACCACATGACTGAATTTTAAAAGAGGAACCTAAGGAACAACATCTAAAGTACTGTATTTAAGTTTATATATATAAAACCAAAACTTTTGATTTTTTGTTGACCTCTCCAGACCTTGCCACATCATCATTATTTTTTTTAAACAAAATTAATTATTGAGTACTATTATTATATATAATTACTTAGATGACTTGCACAAAACTTTCTTTTGAGAAAAATTGCATGGAACTTTAAACATGTGTTTGGTCGGCAATATATATATTTTATGAGTAAGACTTAGGTATAATACTTAGGTGTTATTCTTTAAGTTCTAATTTTAAGATTCTACTATGTGAATTTTTTCTCACGGGAAAGAAGTGTATGTTTTAAGAGGGAAACCTAAAGAACAGCACCTAAGGTACAGTATCTACATTTTGTTCATATTTTATTATATCTACATTATCCATCTAAAAGTTGAAAGAGATTTTGTGTTGATAAAGTAACTATGGGGTTGGGTTTATCGGATTAGATCAAGCTCACAAAACATCAATTATTCATTTAACAATGAATTGTATGAATTTTTTTATGTCCTTATTAAACTATATATTATCTATATATTATTATTATTATAATATAAAACTAAAGTTTTTTACTTTTTAGTGACCATTTAAAATTTTAACACATTAGTTTTGCAAGCTTCACAAATTTACACCTCATTATAATGAATTTTATTTATTAATTTATTAATTAGACTCATGTTAGGACTCTTCTCTTCCCACCTCAAAACCCTAAATATAACTTGGTGAGGAAGTTGATTCTTCAACGAGAATAAATCCTGTTGTATAAAGACCACCTAATTGCTTTTAAATTTGAACACGATTGTCTTATTAACAATAGAGTCTATGAATTGCAGTGTTGCACAGTCACCCACAAATAACATCCATGCAAGGGCTTGATATTCTTCGGCATAACCCTAAATCGATGTTGAAAGGATGTGTTTTACAACCATCTAATCTTGGTAACTAAATCCTGCACCTATGATTGTTTATGATTATTTTTGTTCACGGTATATAGTTTAAACCCATTAAAACTAATTGCTTGATGGTATTTCATGGTTTTTTTACACTTTACTTTTTCTTTCAGGGTTGCTAGGAACACAACCTCACAGATGATTTTTTTTTCATTGTTTAAAGTTTAGACTCATTAAAATTTAAAATTTATTACTTTATGGGTTTATGTATTTTTTTCCTTTTCTTAATTTTCTCTTTTGAATAGTCATATATTTTTGGCTTTTTGGAAGTTTTTGCAATATTTGAACATGTTTAGCAAATTTCAACAACTATACCATGCATGTATTATTCTTTTGAATGTAATCAAACTTTCTTTTATATTTCTCTATTGTATAATCATATATATATATATATATATATTGTTTTGTTTCAATAATTTATAGGAAGTAAATCTTATGATTCTTCAATATTTTTTGGCCTTTCGAAATTTTTAACATCTGAATTTTTGAGTTATATTTTTGCAATATCTTAAACTATTTGGCAAATTTCAATGACTATAGCCATGAATTATTATTTTGAGTGTAACACGTCATTCTCTTATATTTCTCTGTTGTGTAGTCACACACACACATATAGTTGTAAGCTCTTAATTTTTTGATTCTTCTCAATAGTTATAGGCTTATAGTCATGAATTATTCTTTTGAATGTAACCATCTTTCTCTTATATTTTTCTATTGTGTAGTCATATATATATTTTGTTTTGTTTCAATAATTTTTAAGCAATGAATCTTCTAATTCTTTAATATTTTTTGAAAGCCATTGCACGTTCACGCAATGACTTCTTCATCAAATTGTAACACAAATTGAAGTTGTATAGGAGCAATTCATGCAATGGTGTAGTTTCTTACTCAATTTAAGATTTTATAAAATCATTTTAGTCGACTATACAAACAAGTAGGTTCCTATGCATAGTATTGAAATTTCCATATTTTTTTAATGAATTATTCAGCACCAAATTTCAAATTAAAAAAAAAAAAATGATGATATGGAGAGAGATATAATATATTATCATATAGCAATACAAAAAATTGAACAACATATTCTTAATAAACAAAGCATATTCATAAACTAAATGACCATTATCATATATATATATATATATAGAGCAAAGCATAAATCTAAATGCCCATGTGGTGTTAAATAAACAAAGAAACTTGAAATGTTGAGGTTCAATTACTTTCTTGAAGGCCAAAAAAAAAAAAAAAAAAAACGAGTTTATTTGTTTCCGAGTTAAAGTGTTAGAGAAATAAACAATGAGAGGAAAGAAACATGGGGCTGGTATCTATTGAGAATCCCATAGGTGGCTTCTTGAGGTTGAGAAGGATGGGAAAAAAGTAAATTTTGTTTGAAAATGAGTGGTAAAAGATGTTATTTTGAGAGTGTAAGTTATGGAAAAAACTTAGGTGCTTCGAGAGCAATGCTCCCTCCTCTCACATGAGGGATGGGCCTCACATGTGGGTCCCAACATGGGGTGCACCCCTCATGTGAGAGGGGGGAGCATTGCTCCCAAAACATGTAAGAATTACGCAGGGGTTATTGTCTATTGAATTGACAACAAATTATTTGAAAAATTGGGAGAGTTAGCTAGTATTTTATTTGGAGGACTTTGGGCTATTATCTATTGGACTAAGCAGTAAGTAGAGTTCCTAGAAAGAAGTGGGGGGTCATATTTTTCTTGGGGGCCCATAACCTTTTACTTTTTCTGTTGCTACCAGAATAACCAAATCACAGGGGAAACAATTATTCACATTTCAGCCCAAAGCCCAATTGCAGCCCAAAACTCAAGCCCGAACCTTGCTAGCGCAAACCGTATGATGGAAAATCAACCCACCCCTAACACTATAGACCAAAACAATGCCTCACCACAATCTGAACCAGAGACTACCCAACTGAATTTAGCTCATATTTCTTCAACCCTCGCCACCCCACACTTTCTAAAAGAAATGAAGTTTGGCAAAAATTAGAACAACTGGGCAGGGATATTCATATTAATGGTAGATGGTTATGTATAGGTGATTTTAACCAAGTACTGGATTTTGAGGATAAATTAGCTTTTAAGGATACAGGGATACAAGGTAGTCAGGAATTGAGAAGTTGCTCATCAAACCTGAGCCTCTTACCCATAGAATCTAAAGGTCTTTCATATACTTGGAAAAATAAGAGGCCAGATACTGATTTTGTGATGGAAAAATTAGACAGGGCCTTCGCAAATTGGGAATGGTGTAATGCCTACCCCCATTGCCTCATCCAAAACCTTCCCATTATGTGCTCCGACCATGGCCCCATTTTACTTGATACTACTTGGAGACCCCCTTTTGGACAAAGACCTTTCAGATTTGAGTGGATGTGGAAATCCCACCCAGATTGTTTTGGCATAATACATGAAGCTTGGAAAACCAATTACCAGGGTTCTCGTGCATTCAAGTTGGTCCAGAGAATTAAAAAGGTAAAGGAGAAACTTAAAGGTTGGAATCATAATGTTTTTGAGCAGATTCAAAGGGAGATAGCAAAAAAGAAAGAAGAACTACAACAAATCCAAGCCAGTATCAAATACTTACAGGATGTTCAAAAAGAAATGGATGTTAGTTCTCAACTAGAAACCTTATTGGATAGGGAGGAAATTATGTGGGCTCAGAAAGCTCGGAGTACTTGGATTATCAAGGGAGATCGAAACACAAAATATTTTCAAACCATTACAAGAAACAGAAGACTCTGAAACAGAATCACCCAAATCAAAGCTAAGGATGGTAGTTGGCTGGAGAATATGGAGGAGATCCCAAAAGGGTTTCACAACCTTTTATCAAGACCTTTATCAATCCCAACAACATATGCTGGATACAGAGATACAAGATCATCTCAAGGAAATACCATTACCCTCTCTGACTGAAGCTCAGAAAGCAGATCTGAACAAACCATTCCTAAGGGCAGAGATTGAACAAGTTGTTTTTCAAATTGGAGCTCTCAAAGCTCCAGGACCAGATGGAATACCTGCGGGCTTCTATCAACAGTATTGGAACATTGTTCAGAATGATGTCATCTCAACTGTCCAAGCTTTTTTCCATTTAGGTTACCTTCTTAAATCCCTCAACCATACATTTCTGTCTCTTATTCCGAAAGTAGCTTGCCCTGAAGAATTTTCTCAATTTAGACCCATTAGTCTCTGTAAAATAGCTTACAAAATTATTTCAAAAGTTCTTGTCAATAGACTTATCAATTATGTCCTCCAATCCTTACTGGTCTACTCATTCTCTTGCCTTAAAATTCCTGACAAAATTTGCACTAAACTTGACTCCATCATCAATGCCTTTTGCTGGGGCTACCAACCATCTGTAAGAAAACTCCATCTTATCAATTGGGACACCATCTGTAGACCTAGAAATGAAGGTGGATTGGGTATAAGGAAATTTAAACTGATGAACCAAGCCTTAATAGCTAAACAATTTTGGAGAATCATTCAACAACCACAATCTATCCTGGCAAAGACTTACCTCAAAATATTGTCAACGGGAACACATTCTCTCACACAAACCCAAACCAAGCAGCTCCTGTTCCTGGAAAAATATTATGAATAAACCCAATCCCAAACTTTTCCAATGCACTTGGAAAGTAAGTACAGGACATAGCATCCCACTCCAACATCCAGCTTGGTTTAAACCAAAAACCCTTCAACCTTAGATCCTGCCCTTTGTGTTGCCAATCTGATTAAACCTGCCACCAATACTTGGGACCTGCCACTCATCGCTTCTCTTTACGATAAGGAAGAAGCTGAGAACATCTTGAACATCTCAATACCCAAATTGAGACCTTTGGAATCCCAAGACAAAATCATTTGGCCTTTCTCTACCACTGGTAAATTCCAAGTTAAAAAAGCCTATTCCACCCTTCTCAATGACAACCTTCCAGCTCTCCCAAACCCAGCTGCTATCCCACAAAAGATATGGAAAACTTTTTGGAAAATCCCTCTACCCCAACAAATTCTGCAATTTATCTGGAAAGTCTTACACTCAGCCCTCCCTGTTAGAAACACCCTTATCCATAGAGGTTTAAATTGTTTGGATACCTGTCCTTTTTGTCAAGAAGATAGGGAAACTTTAGAGCACTTGTTCCTCAAATGCCATTTTGCTAGAGCTGTTTGGTTAGGCAGTGAAATAACTATTCGTACTGATACTCTTCCCTACCACACTATTTCTGATTGGATTTCTAACTGGTTACAAGGAAGCCAAAAGGAAACCCGAATCAAGACCTGCATCCCTACCTTGTTTGTTACCCTTTGGTGTATATGGAATCACAGAAATGGCATAGTCTTTGAAGGAAAGCTACCCAATGCTAGGGAGGTTATACTAATCTCAAATGCTTTAACTCTCAAGTACAATGCAGCTTTTCCTAAAAATCTTACAGGTCAAGGCCCAACATCAGAGGAAGACAACCAGCACCTTACCCTGGTTTGGCCCTATCAAGAAGCTTGCAGCTGTTGTATCTTGTTGAAACCTACAGCAAAGTAATTAGAGGAAGACAAGGTGCTGCCCTGATTGGTAAATCAAGGGAAGGATGTCCAATTGTCAAAAATGCATTTCTCACGGCTTTTCAAGATCCTAAGAAGGCAAAGCTTGCTGCAATCCGTGAAGCACTCATTTACACAGCCCATTCAGGTCTTCAAAGGGTGGTGATCCTAACTGATAGTAAGGAAATTCAACTCTTCTGGAGATCTAAGAGCTACTGGCCTTGGTGGATTGATAGTTTAATAGATGATATTCATAATATTGTTAAGCAATACTCTATGCTTGTTGTCCTTTTGAGAGCTCCGGACTCTATTTTATCTAAATGTAAGAAACTTGCTAATATGGTAGCAAGTTGGTCTCCCAACTCTGTGATGTAATCCTTTTCTTGTTTTGGTATCAAAAGAAAAAAGAAAAAGAAAAAAGACTCATAGCCTAACAGTAGAAGAAAATTAAAATTCTAGGGGGCCATGGACAACGTAGCTCCGCAACTGTTAATGTGTGTTTGTGGTTCATATGCTCTAATGTATATCTATGCTTATTTTCATGCTTGAATATTTGATGAATCAAGTACTTCACTTAATACAGAATAATTGGTTAAAACTGGTAGTTAAGTTGTATTAGGGGTCAAAAGTAATTTTTATTTGGTATCAGAGCTTTGGTTCACTTGTGAAGGATTAATTTCCTAATGTGTTCCTTAATCCCGTCTACCATGGATAAATATATTTTAAATTCTAAAAAACAAAGAATTGAAAGACAATTGAAAACAGTAATTGAAGATCATCTTTCACAAAATCAAACTCATACCCAGTTCTGAAGGGTGCATCCGAATGTATAGATCCTGTCCACCAGCCGGAAACTGTTTAATATCTACTAGATCACCAAACCAGATGGCGCACCCAGTACCTTCTCTGATATCTGAGTTTGTATAAGCCATACAAGTACAGTTATTCAAGCATTCTGCCCTGCATTCCTCGAGATTCATTTTTGTGTTCACCCATGAGTGTGTAGTATCTGGGAGTTTCAATCCAGAAAATTTAAGAAACCCATGTGTGCTTTTCTCCTCGCAGCTCAATCGTTTTTTGCGTACACATCCTTGGGACCAATCCAGTGAATCCCATCTTTGTTGTGACTTGGGTTTGAATCCCTTTAAACATTGGCAGACTGGAGAGTCGGTAACAAGACATCTTGCATAGGCTCCACAAAGGGCATAAGTATCACAATAGTCTATAGGCAGATATGTATAAATCTTCCAACTTTGTTCTGTCCATGTGAAGCGTTGAAACATAGAGTTAGTTTGGTTGGGAAGTGCTCTTGAGTGAAGTGACTGTTTCATGGTAAACATGAAGTAGGCCTCATCTTGATTGAACACAAACTTGAAGGCAAACACCAGATTTGGCTTTAGTGTAGGTGAACCACTGAAGGCGTAGCCATTCCAAGGCCCAGTACGGAAGTATGTTGTTGAGCCTTGCCACAAATAAGCTTCTGGATAGTTATGAAGTCTCATCTCAAAGATAAGGTTCCCAGGAGATGGGTCATCCCAGTTCTTCCACGCAATTAAGCGCCTGTTGACACCTCTCTTCAAATCCCAACCGTGTTTCATCCCAGGTAAAATTGTATCAGATGGATAGTCAAAGCTTTGCCACAAATAGTCTTCTGAATTGCCATCTGTTACCACAAGATTCCCAGTATCCAGCAGTTGTAACAATGGACTCTGAACTTCTTTCAAAGTGCTTGCTGACCAAACAACCGAATTATTCTGGATGACGTTAAGATTTCCAGTGCTGTTTATCATCAAAATCCCAGAAGTATCGTTGATTGGGCGAACTCTGTTTGCAACCCAAACAACGGTTTGAACTGGGATGCTCTTGTACCAAATTCCCAAGTAACGATTCTTGGAACTTCCAGGACTGAAGAAACCCAGTACAAAGTTTCCTTCTCTGGACACTATGGTGTCACCATCACTTAAAATTTGGGATGGAGTTATGCTGTCTAGTACTCCATAGGAGATTTTAAACAAGAAAAAGAGTAAATTTGTAACGACAAGAATAGAAGAAAGAAGGTCCATTGATTCCCAGCTCTAGACCTCTTTCGTTCCTAAATACAAGTTCAAGAACGACTCGGCAGTTGACTTGGACGCATGCCTTCCGGACAGGGACGGACCTAGTAGGGGGCCCAAGGGAGCCCAGGTCCCGTGTCCTTATGTGGAAAAATAAAATAGTAGTAGGTATGAGCCCAAAAATTATCTTAAAATTTAAGAGGGATTTACTTACCAGCCGCCCTAGAATTTTGGAAAGAAATAACTTCAGAGTCAGACCTTATTGCTACACTATCCATTTTCCTTATTGGACAATGATTGTCTGCTTTATTTTTTTGGTAACTTGATATAAGGGTTGAATATTTGCCGAACATGAACCTGAAAGATAGTGTGTTCTTTGGGCTGTGGTCAAGATAGTAGTTTCACTATACACTTGATATCAAGTTAGAGTTTGGATTAACAGGCTATAAGATATCAAAAATCCTTGTCCATGAGTTTGTTTATCAACATGCTTATGCTGGCTTTTTATTGTTAAGATTAACCAAAGCTAAAAGTAAAAGTCACACTTTGGGAGCAGAACTTGTATTCAAAGATTTCTAACCATTCTTTTGCCACAGGAGCTGGAGGAAAAGAGAAAAGAGAGAGCTCAGGTAACATATGAGAGGAAGAAGCAGCTGACCAAACTTAGGGTGAAGGCTGAGAAGGTCGCAGAGGAGAAACTTGGTCCCCAATCTGACATCCTTGCCGTGGTTAAGTACTGAGGTTACATTGATTAGGCAGTTGCTTACAATTTTGTTTGAGGATTTTGTCTCAATGAGTTTTGTTGTTTGTTTGAGATGGTGCACTATGTTTTGATAAATTATGAATGAATATTGGTTTCTCTTGATTTGGCTATAGTATGTTTCTTTTATTGTCTCAATATACTATAATATTGGTGAATTTATTTGTTGCTTTCTTCCGTCTTCCTGCTTCCTATACAATGGGTGTCCTCAATGTTTATGAGGTTTAATTTCTCACCTGTGGTATTATGCCGTTGACCTGAGTAAAGAGCACAGCTTGTGATGTTTGCTTGCCACTGCTATGCTATTGATCAAATGAACTTTGAAATTCAAGATGTTATATCTGATCCCAGATTAGTCTTGTGCCCCATTGCTCCCAGGTTTACTTATTGTCTTCATTGTTGAAGGAAGGGAGGGAGAGGAGAGGAGGTAAAGGTGGCTAGTGTGTAATAATTTTTAGTATGTTCCGTCTCTTATGCAGATTTTGTCTTTGAATTTTTAATGACCGGACAATACTAACTGCCATCTTGTAAATATATTTCAAGATAACTTTGTGAAAGATTTTGTTTGATATACTCACAAGTTTTTCCCACTTTTCTTCTTCACCCAGACCGCTTAATTGGATCTGACCCCTTGTAACCACTAACCAGGGAACCAGGAAATATTCGGAGTCACTTACTGATGACATTTTTTTTTATAGAAACAAACACATACAAGAGAGAGAAAGGGGTTCTAACACTAGAGTAATTTAATTACTTTATTTAGATATTTTTTAAGGAAAGAGGAGGAGAGATTTGGAGGGGTTTGAATTACTTCCAATCTCTCATTTTTAATTTTTCCAAATTAGAGAGATTTGGAGGGAGAGTGAAGCATAAAAATGCTTGACCAAATGAATTATTAAATTTACTCCTACCATATTAACAAAATTACAAATGAAAAGACTAATTATTCTTCTCTTTCTTACTTAATTTTAAAAATATCCAAATAGGGTGGAGGATAACTATTTCCTTTTCTCTCCTCTCTACTACTCTCCTTTCCTCTACTCCCCTCTACTCTCCTCTCTCTCAAAACTTTCAAACATAGCATAAAGCACCTCACAAACTTCACTCAAATGCTATGGTAATTTTTAAGGGAGGGTGAGACAAGTTAAACTATATACAATACATTCTCTTATACCTTTTTTTTTCTTTTTGACGCGATGGTCTTACACTTGCTGGTGACTTGACCTGTATAAGTGGAAATTATCTAAATTGGATATATGTGTGTGTGTGTGTGTACTATATACAACACTCTCTTACACTCGCTGTTGATTCCACTAAATAGATGCCTCAAAATTCATATCTCGTCTCTCCTAATTTTTCTATCCCTTTATCTTCTCCATGCATCGAAAACTCTTAACTCTTTTCTCTCTGTCCAAAGTATGTCTCTTCATATTCGTGTAAGCTGTAAACTCCAATGGATTCTCTAGTTTAGTGACAACACAAGACTAGAGATCAATGATGTTTGAGCGAGAACATGCAGAGATCTCACATGTCTTTTTTTAAACAACAATTTTCATCATAACTCAAAAAAACTTTTAAACAAATCACTATGCATCTCTGTGAACAAGGTGCCAGGAAATCTGGGCATTCCTCTAGCCAGATTTGTGAAGTAGAATTTACAGTAGCAACAGAGGTCAATGTTGAAGCAGGTCCATTATATTTCTATGAACAAACTAATACCTTCCATTATATATATATATAGAACATCCAAGAGTTACCACTTGCTTACTTATATACTACATGCAATCATACAAGCACAGTTCACATAAAATATGTACATACTCTTCTGTATATATCCATTAAATCATTTTAATCTTGCTAATTCTATTCATGTTATGGATAGCGGTAACATGATCAAATAGAAATATAGAATGCTAATTGGTGTGAGGCACCACATTTGTGACTTCAAGATTCATTTATTTCACGCAATGAGATTAAAAATCAAATAGTCAAAATTACAGTTTTACCTTAGAAATGTGAAATGACAATTGAGATGAGGTGAGGTCAAATGTAAATTGCGAAATGGAGTATCTATGGTACTTAATTAGCAACATGTTTTAAGCTTTCAGTGGCTTTGTTACTGCCGTACGTTTTAAGCTTGCAGTGGCTTTGTCGCTGCTGTCTAGGAGAGGGTCGTGAAGGATTTTGCAAATCCTTGGTTTTCACTCCAACCCTAATCTAGGGAGATACTTAGGATTTCCCCTAAAGTAAGATCAAGAACACAACGAATCAAAAAGTATTCCTAAAAATAATCAAGAACATACCAAAATAAATCAAGACAAACAAATCAAAATGGTAAGCTTTCCAAACATGAAAGAAGTTGCCACTTCCCAATAGTTGACACTATTTGAACTTTCAAAGCAACAGTGAAACTGATTCTTCTAGCACTCAATGCCGTATACTGAATTGAATCTAAGCCAATCCTAAACTAGTAGTAAGTAGTAACTAATGTTGCACTGTTAATTAGAATGATCATAATCATGCAGAACATAAGTTAAAATCATAGCACAACGAATCAAAAAGTATTCCTAAAAATAATCAAGAACATTCCAAAATAAATCAAGACAAACAAGTCAAAATGGTAAGCTTTCAAAACATGAAAAAAGTTGCCACTTCTCAATAGCTGACACTATTTGAACTTTAAAAGCAACAGTGGAAATGATTCTTTTAGCACTCAATGCCATATACTGAATCGAATCTAAGCCAATCCTAAACTAGTAGTAAGCAGTAACTAATGTTGCATTGTTAATTAGAATGATCATAATCATGTAGAACGTAGGTTAAAATCATAGCAGATAAAATAAAATAAATAAATAAAACTGTGTATCAACCTCGGTTTCTTATAAGATGTTCATACAACAACAACAAAAAAAAGCCTTAATCCCAAATTTTTTGGGGTTAACTATGGATCCTCAACAGATTAATTAGGGTTGGCCACATGTATCTTTTTCCTCCATTCTATTCTATCTAAAATCATCTATTATGTTGTCGCTATTATTTCCACTAATTTCCTTGTTAAAGACCCTATATTCCAAGTACCTATACAAATCTTATTCAACAGTAACATGCAGCAAAAAAAAAAAAAAAATTTTGCTCAGACTACAAATAGTAATTTAGTGTTATTTCACATCCCTTTATCCCACTGATTTTTTTTTTTTCTTTTTTCTTTTTCTAATGGTAAGCTACGCAACCAACGGTTTTGAATCTACTCACCCTCCACCTTGTTGTCCAAGCAAAGGTGTCATTGAGTTAGAGCTAATTGTCCTTTGAACTATTTAGAGTAAAAGCAAAAAATTCTTACTTTCCTCATGTCATGACCGTAAAACCTGCAATGCTACCAACCACCAATTCTACATTACAAACAATCATCACTTCTAAACATGTTAAGTAATTACCTCACACCATAAACAGAATCTCTACCACGTCCAAGGTGATCCTCATCTCCACTACTGCTACTGTCACTTCCAATTGTTGTTTAGCATGAAGGATAAAAGGTATAACTAATTGGCAATCTAATGCAATCTCCTCTGTATGTATATAAGCAATGAATAAGGTCATCTAAGCAAAGCTGAAAGTGTTAGTGTGTACATTAAAAGGAAGTAGTTTTAGTGACAAAAGTATTAAGATTCAAACAGCTTCAAAAGAAACAGAACAAAGGCATTATAGCTGAAAAGTGCAAGCTTCTGCATATATCTTAAACCACTCATGACAATTATCTGGCTCATCAAGAATTGACGTAGAAACGGTCCATTGAATCATAAAGCAACAAACAAAAATAACCATACTACTTTGACCCTGGTAGGTGCAACCCTAGATCCACAATTCAAGGGTTGTAGGACAAGATAATCCTACAACAGATCGCAATTAACAAACCATGCAGCCGTGTGATATCTACGACAATAGAAGATCAAAAGCAAGAATAATTCTTCTCAATAACTCCTCTATTTGAAATTTCAGACTCTTCTTTCAGTCAATTCCACAAAGGATAAACATTAAACTTGCACAGTGCACTCTTATTTAATACTATCATTGCTAATTTCATTTCTCATATTCATGCACAATAAAAAACATTGCTAATTTCCTTTTTCATATTCATGCGCAATAAAAAACAACATGAAAGCTAGCAACAGAGTTTAACTCTCAATCTTGGTTTCTGATCAAAATTCTAGATAACAGCTCCACTTGGTAAGTCAATTTTGCTTCTCATTTCTTTTACTCCACTAGAATTATTTCAAGTGGGAAGAAAAAGAAATGCTTTGATCCTAATGCTACTTCTTACCTCAAAATCACAAACAGCAGCTAACACTTCCATTACAGCTGCAATCACCTCCTCTAGAACTCATGTCACACCACTAGAACTCTTGTCACACCACTGCCTCAGCCTCTACAACCACCAAAAGAACCAGCTATGAGCTATGAAACCAGGTAATTTCTGACAGAGTATCATGATGCCCATGCCTGCATTGTTTTAATCTAGAAAATCAAATTATCTAATAGAACACAAGGCATAATTTTAATTACACCCCTCTGTAGAAATCGGATCAACTCAAAACTAGCATAAAAAGCCATTGTTAGAAAACAAGGATATAAGCACAATAATCTCATAAAACTGTAAAATACGTTCATTCAAATATTTACTATTAAAAAAGGTATAGTTTATATACCGCTTTAAAAAAAATTTAAAAGGCAGCAAGTAGTATAATTTAAGCTACAGTGGGGTTAAGAAGGGATCATTCCACTATCATCCATATTAGGTTCGATAGGATCTCATGTGCCAAGTATCAATAGAAATTGACTAAAAATCCTAGAACAAAAAAATAAAGATTAAAATAACAATTCCCATTTGAAAACTCTTAAATGTACAGTTGTCGAGTTACATCATTAACACGACCAACATCAAAAGCCAATAACAATGTAACTGTTGAACAATGACAACTAATATCATCTTAATTAAAAAGAAAATACAGCATCTAATTCCATCTATTAGCTTAACAGTGAGAACACCAGAAGCTCTTTCATCCAATCTAATTCTAGAAACAACAACAATCTAATTCTAGAAGCAGCAAATTCCAAGTCACACCACATCTACCGCTGAATATTAAGCATCGCCTTAGCCTCAGTCTGCTCCTCCAACAAACCATCACTCACATATTTATTCAACAACTCAATCTTCTTTTTCTCCAACACCATCCTCTCTATTTCCTTGTCATCCGGCAATGGCACATGAACCACAAACTCCCTCCTCCCCTCCCTTTCCATCTCCTCCTTCTCCAGCTTCTCCCTTTTCCTCTTCTCCTCCTCCTCCACTTCCTCCTCCATCCCCTCAAACAACACCTCCTTCGCCACACTTACCACCTCCCCACTCTTTACTGCCTTCTTCGCCTCCCTCCTCACCTCCTCCACTCTCCTCCACTCCTCAAGTGCCTCTGCCCTCATCTTCTCCTCTGCGGGCCCCTCCACCCTCTCCAGCACCCCATCCTCATCATCCCTATACCCATAATAGCTCGCATCAATCCTCTTATATATATCATATCGAGTCCTTCTTTTTCGTAATTCTGGAGGCTTCTCAAACAGCTCTCTCACTCCTGGCAACTTCTTTGCAGCACCAAAGTATCGGTATCCTGGCCCACGCCCACTAGGGTTAGGAACATCCACTATGTTTCCTTCTAGGTCCGTCATTTTAGGGGCATGTTTGGCATAATTGGGCCCACCTAGCTCAACAATGCGCCGTTCCCAATGGGATTTTTCCCGGATGAGTTTATTGATCTCGTCGTTGAGGTCACGGAGGCGGTGCTCTCCAAGCCCTTCATTTTGGATTTCAGCAACTTTGCGGCCAATCTCGCGCATGATTTGCTGGCGCCACTTATCGGCCTCAGCAAGGTCACGACATTCAGAGGCAAGGAAGGGGCGACGCTCTTTTGGTTTCTTTTTCTCTTCAGCTTTGAGCGTAATGAATCTGTTTAGCATTGACTGCGCTTTCTCCTCATTGCGAGCCATCTTATGGTCTTGTTTCTAGGAATGTAATGTTACAAGAATCTGGAAAATAGAGTCAAATTGTGAATCCCATAAGCCTTAAAACTCAAACCAAGCATCTACACCATGTACATTACAGTAGCTTGACACCACCCCATTCTTTTTTCTTTTTTCTTTTTAATAGGTAACAAAAGTTTTAATAGAAATTTCAAGGAGAGAAAATATTGAAAAAAAGAAAAAGAAAAAAAGGAAATAATACTGATGGAATTTTTGGGATGAAAAACTGCCCCTTCCTCAAGTAAAATTTAAGGAAAATCCAGCATTTTTCTAAAATCCTATAAATAAAAAAGAAGAAATGGGCATCCCTTTCACTTATGAACTAGCAAGGAAACAACAAAAAGGATGATTTTTATAGCCATTTAGTTGGCACAATAACAAACAAAGCCTTAATCCCAAAATTTTTGAGTCAGCTATGGATTGTCAACAAATTAGTTAGGTTCGTCCATATGTATTCTTTTCTGCCAATTTACTCTATCTAAAGTCAAATTTTTTGTTACTCTCTTATGGCCTGTTTGAATGGAGCGGGGAAGGAGGGAGAGTGGAGGGGAGTAGAGTAGAGTTGAGTTGGCTAAAAATAAGCTAATTTTGTGCTAAATCTACTCTACTGTACTCTACTCAACTCCCCCTCCCTCTCCCTCAATCCAAATGGACTATTAAAGGACATGTCCTCTTTTTATTGCTTCTACTAATGTGATTTTTGGTCTTCCTCTACTTTTTTTTTTTTTTTTTTTGTTCCCTTAACTTGGATCAACTAATATATACAAATCACTATGAATTACTAACCTTTAGGTATGTTGGGCATCTAAATATCCTCAAGGGAAGTTAGAATCAATTACCAGAAGAATGTTGAAACCCAGAAACCATTATGGCTAAAGAAGGTATATTTGAGCAGAATCAAAACCAACACTGAACTATTTTTCTTAAAAAAGTTACAAAAAATTGTGTCAATTAATTTTTTTTTTTTTTCAAAATAAGTAATATTTTGAAACACTAAACAAGTTAAAACTTGTACTTGCTTCAAAAAAAACAAAGAACGTGTTTATTCCAAACTCATCATCTACATGATTACTCTCAATTTTGTTTGATGATTTAAATTCATTCTGCATTAACAAAATTCATACAGTAGCAACAACGTATATAAATAAAATTCCACTAAAATCATCCAGCAGAAACAATGTATAAAATAAATTAATTCAGGATTAAACATTTTTATCACCATCCCAATTCCAAACAAACCCCTAAAAAATATTTTTATATATTTAAATCAAACCAAACAATTGCAAACCCAGAAAACACTGACTATTTTAAATAAATAAACCCTTCTATTCCTTTATCAAAAAACCAAACAGAAATTTTAATTGAGAGTCAAGATTAGGGTTTCTTTCTCTAAGAGAGACACAGAGAGAGAGAGAAGTGGCTCACAGTCGACAGCGAGATGAAGTCGGTGATGATGTCGTCTCCGGTGTCGGTGTCGGCAAGACCACAATCGCCGGTGTCTTTCTCTTTTATGATTGTCCACAATGAATGATTCTATTACTTACCACTTACCATACGGGCTGTCGTATTTCAATATTAACTTTCAAAAAGTGTCGTAAGGTTAGCAAAAAAAAAAAAAAAAACGCAAATGGGTGGATTTCTTCCTTTTTTTTGGTAGTTAGTCTTATGGCATTTCTGGTCATATAAGTGGTTCTAAATGCACATTTTTTTTTTTTGAAAAAAAACGTGTAAATCACAAATTGAAATAAGTGAAAAATTATGACAAAAAAAAAAAAAAAAAAAAAAGCATTGAAGTAAACTTGTACACAAATTTTTCGTAGCCACGCTCCAGGAAGAAGTTTGTGAGATACTATGATGTGGTAGTTGAGATACGTGGGATCAATAGGAGTTGTGGGAAGTTGTGACCTTTTTTTTTTTGGATGGAAGGAAATTGTGACTTGTGAGACATGGGGTGGGAGGTATTTTGCTTGTTAGAATGAAGTTAGTATCTGTCTAGGACATAGAAGGAAGTTATAGTCTTATAGAGAGATTTAGCTGATAACTTTTTTATTTTTTATTGTTGAATTACAATTTTAATCTCAAATTTTAATTTTAAGGAATAAGGACTACTGTATCTAATTAGATTAAGAGTATTTTTGACAATTTATGAAGTGATACTCTTGAATCCTCTTAATATATATAGAGATAAAGATTTAAATTATAGATGTCTTTCTTAGAAATATAAGTTTGGTCAACCATATTAGACTTTTTAGTTTTTATGTGTTGTGTGATTGTAATTTGTCATTTTGTACTCCACTATACTCCAATTTTAGTTAATATATTCCAAGTTTCTCATAATAATAAAAAAAAAAGTTAAGTGATTAAGAACTATCGAATCCATATAAATTAAAAAAATGATAATAAAAGGAATAATTCAAAAAAGATTAAAATAAATAAAGCAGTACATAAGTTCCTATAAAAAAAAATAAAAAAAAAGGGAAAAAAGAGCAGTACATAAGTGTTACGTTGATGGCTTGATGCTATTCATAGTGTCTCCTTATAAAGCTCCTGTGGAGTACAAAATGACAAATTTAGAAAGCTATCCCTAAAATTAAGGGTGGAAATTCGGGTAACTAAATTGATATCTCCTTCTCATGTGCAAAGTGCTTGAGGCCTGAGAGGTATAATGGAGAAAGGATTCAACTGCAGACTTAGCTTTAGCTCTATGGGTGATTTTTTTTTTTTTTTTTTTTTTTTTTTCCAGATGGGTTTTGGGCATTTTGTTGGTTGTGGTTTTGGTGCTTTAAAGCCATTTTGAAGGGTGATGTGTTAAAATAAGAGATATGATGTAGGGTGTATTATAAAGTTGTGTGATAAAGTAACTTAATAATGTAATATAGAAAAATTTGGATTTGGTTAGAGGGAAACTAGTTCAATCATAGCTGGTAGGAAACTAACAGAATTTGCAATAAATTTTAGACTTGATGAAATGAAAAATAAAGAAAATTATGATATCATACTTGTATATATATCATAATTCGGAACAAAGAGTACGTTTGTATGAATAAATTGAAAAATGGCAATACTTGAGACTGATTTGGATTTGATTACACAAAGAATAGAGATAGATATATCGGTTTAGTTTGTTAGCTAGGCCTAGGAAACTAACAAAATTGCAACAATTTGTAGGATTGATTATTACTGCAGAGGAACTAACCTAGAAAATATAAAAGTGAAAATTGCATTTATTTAAAAAAAGAAAAAGAAAAAGAAAATATGAAAGTAAAAGAAGAATAGCATTAATTTTTAAACCAAAAAAACCGTCGACAGCAGGGTTCGAACCTGCGCGGGCGAAGCCCAACAGATTTCAAGTCTGTCTCCTTAACCACTCGGACATATCGACGGCTTGTTAAAGCAATTGCTTAACATTATAATATTTAAAAACACATTCATAGTATCTAATATCCTTCTGCAGATTTACAGTTTTTCTATAAAATAGAAAATGAGATTGGTGATCCTAACTTTTATTTTACAATACACTTAACATCTCAAATTTTATTTTAAAATATAACATATTAAAAAATATAAATTATACAATAAAATAAAAGTAATAAATATAGAGAGAAAAGTAATTTATATAGAAAGAGAGAGAAGAGAGAGAGAGAGAACAAAATATACTAAAGAATTATAGAAGCTTGTTACAGTACCATCATATATTTATGATGGTACTTTAGCACAATTGTAAAATTTTTTACAATTGGAAGATTAGGTAATGGGTTTTTTAGCGCTTTGATTCTAAAATATACTAACATATAGCATTTATGAAATCGGATACTGATGCTCTAAGTCATGAAGATTTTGAAGAATTGTTACTTTTCAAATTTTAATATAATAGAATATTTTGAATAACGACTTTTAAAAAAGCATATGAACTAAGCACACTTTCTAATAATTGTGTGGGTCGATAATCATAAAATGCATGTGCATACACAATGGAATGGAAAAACTAAAAACAAAATTTCATGAGACTTAAATGATATACTTTAGCTTTTAGATATATATACATATAGATAGATATATAATTTATCAACTCAGTCTTACCGTGTTTATATACCAATAGTGTATAGATCATATGCTCATGTGAATAGAATCATTCTTCTTCACTTAATCCACTCTTCATTCTTATCTTTGTTTTCTGCTTCTTCTAGTTCTGCACCTTCTGCTTTTGTGATTAAAACCTCTGTACACTTTTAATAGGATCCGTGGTTTAAAGGCAAAGAAGCCCATATTTAGGAGTCTCAATCATTTATATTTTAGATAAGAATTGGCTGGTCCAGCCATTTCATTAAAGAAAATACAGAAAAGCTCATTAGTTTTACACACCCAAGCAAGTTGCAACTATGAACAATTAATAGAATTTACTTCTAAAAAAAAAAGATGCAATCTAATCCCAAACACACCCCTAAATACTAAAAAGATTTCACATATAACTTCTCAGGCAAGCTACTTATGAATTTCCTATCTAGCTTCCGGCATAGTTATAGTAACTGCGTTCTCTATGTTAGATTCATCATTTCTTAATATTGCACCTGAATTGCTAGGACTTCTTTCTATGAAGAAACCAGGCTGTTTAGGCTGGGGCAGAATTGCTTCCTCATTCGTTAACATAGAATACACACAAGACATTATTGGCCTATCTTCAGGATACTTTTGAACACATAGCAAACCAACTTGAATACATCTCAAGATTTGAGATCTTGAATGTGAATCCTCCAAACATGTATACGATAGTTCCAAGGCCCTGCCCTCCTTCCACAACAACCATGCCTAGCACAATTACAATACAGATACTCACATAATCCACCAAAAAGGAGAGAGAGAGAGAGAGAGAGAGAGAGAGAGAGAGAGAGAGAGAGAGTTTTCCACTTACATGTCCCAAAAGGTTATGATGGTGATTTGGGTGATAAAATTTTCTGATTTTCATGGAACTCACTATCTCTAACATAAGCACACCCATGCTAAACACATCAGATTTCACTGAAAATCTTCCATCAACGGCATACTCAGGAGACATGTAGCCGCTGCATGAAACCATTAAATAAGCTTATTATCAAATAAGCTTTATTATCATTATTGTTGTTACTGATAACTTAAATTTTAGTACGTCTTTAACATATCACCTCACCCTTACATCATGTTATAAGGGAATGAGGGGTACTTTGAGTCAAAGCACATTGATTAAATATTTGCTACAATTTGAAAAACAAAAATTTAGTGCCAATTTTTATATTACTTACTATGTTCCAACAACTCTATCTGTCTTCTCTTCACTTTCATCCCCTACAAAAGTTCTTGCTAAGCCAAAATCTGATATTTTTGGGTTTAAGTTGATATCTAATAAAATATTGCTTGCTTTCAGATCCCTGTGGATGACTTGAAGTCTAGAGTCCTCGTGAAGATAGAGAAGTCCTCGCACAATCCCGATAAGAATGTCAAAACGCTTTGGCCATGCTAGCAGAGTATCATTTTGTTCTGCATACAATTTTTGCCATTGTTACCATGATTGCATCTATGTCTATTTTTAGTTCTTTTTGTGAAGTTCTTTTGAAAATCAATTGGAGGATTCTATTCAAATACATAATAGACAAGAGTCAAGACACTCAGGCACGCAACATTTAAAAGATGGAAAGTAATTATCATACATTAAGGGTCAAGAGAATCATACCAAAAATGAAACAATCCAAGCTTTTGTTGGGCATGTACTCATAGATTAACATCTTTTCATCTCCTTGAACACAGTAGCCTAAAAGCTTGACAAGATTCTTATGTTGAAGTTTGGCAATGAGAACAACTTCATTTTTGAACTCTTCAAGACCTTGTCTTGAACTCTTTGATAACCTCTTCACTGCAATATCTTGTCCGTTACGTAGATGTCCCTACAAATCATCAGTTAAAGATGAATCTTTCCGTCTAAATTTGTATAGTATCACCATAAATTTTTTGACCTGTAATTAAATCAGAATCCTTTTTACCTTATAAACAGGACCAAATCCACCTGCCCCGATCACATTTGCAGGAGAGAATTTGTTTGTTGCTGTAGCAACTGTTGTGAAATTAAATAATGGTACGTCTACATCTTCTTTCTTTCTTTCACCTATTGAACCCATATATAACCTTTTCAGGAACTGCTTTTAATTTTAGTCTTTGTACAATTTATCATGCTCATTTAAAATCTAGCTTTAATATGAGCAAGGATGGATGAGTTTGTGTGTGTGTGTGTGTGTATATATATATATATATAGGAAAAATGGATGGGTATACTTACGTCTTCTATTTGTTGTCTTCCAAGTGAAACGCCAAAGCAACCCCAAAGTAAGCAATCCAGAAATGATTGATGCTGTTATGATGACCACCTCCCTTTTCTTCTTGTTTAATTTGTGGATTGATCCTAGATCAGACAACAATTAAGTAATTGTTTCATTTTTTTATTTTTTTAAAGTTTTATGTTTCTTTCTTGTAGAAGTATTAGATCATTGATTATAGTCCCTAGATGTACTATAAGTCAGTTGAGCATGTGGGAGCTAATTCCATGACAAATTTACTTGTAATTTTTAAGTTTTGTACTTGTAATGTGATTGTGGTAATGAGGGCTAAAGGTTGACAGATCTTCTCATTGTGCAAGACTAATGAACTCGGTCGAGTGAGATTCGAGGCTTGGTTGTGTGAGATGGTTGATTCAGACAGAAACTCTCCATAGACACTCAGTTGACCGAGACCTCATTATGGAAATTCTGTTATTTTCTTTCAAGGCTGCTTTGGTAGCCACACTAAGCCTAAACCTGACTTGTGTAAAAACCTTTTTCAACCCTAATCCTTTGAGAAGGAAGACAACCACAGTAAAATGTAGAAAAACCTAGAGATGGCTAATATTTGTCTTGCAATCCTCTCCCAGTGAACATCCTTTAGAGGTTGACTCTTTCAGACACAAAGATCACCTTAACTGTGTTGGAGTTGCTACTAAAACCATAGAGACTACATCAAATCTTCAAGAAGCTTTGGAGTGAATAAGAGATCGGTTTTACAGTAGATGGATTGACTTGTGGTACCAAGTGATTGTGAAGGACAAGGCATGAGTCTGAAGTTGATAACAGGAGTGAGGAGATTGGATGCACTTCATGTGCTTGTACATATAAAGCCTAGTAAGTATAGTACATACCGCAACAACCTTCATATTTGATTTGATTAGTTGGGCTCGGCCACAAAGTACGTTTACCTATTGGTTTTTCACTCTATGAACAGATGCTCTTTCCTATGTATGTGCAAGGGCATATTCAGGAATTTTAACTTGAGGGGACCAAATTGCAATATTGATAAAATAATCATAATTCATAAATCTATAGATACAAAATTATTAAATTAATAAATTGTCATATACTTAAACATTAATGAAAATACAAAAAAAGGTCTAGTTCACTATATACACATACAGAATTTTGCAGACTATTATTTTAAGCACCACCAATCCAACACACACACACACACACATATATATATATATATATATAACCGAAATTTTTGACTTTTTGTTAACTTCTCCCGAGCTTGCCACATCATCATTATTTTTAAAAACAAAATTATTTATTAAGTATTATTATTATCTTTAATTACTTAGATAACTTGCACAAAACTTTTTTTTTAGAAAAATTGCACAGAACTTTAAACATGTGTTTGGTCGGCAATATATATTTTATGAGCAAGACTTAGGTATAGTATTTAGGTGTTGTTCCTTAGGTTCCTATTTTAAGATTCTGCCATGTGGATTTTTTCTCATAGGAAGGAAATGTATTTTTTTAGTTAACCACATGACTGAATTTTAAAAGAGGAACCTAAGGAACAACACCTAAGGTACTGTATTTATGTTTATATATATAAAACCAAAACTTTTGATTTTTTGTTGACCTCTCCAGACCTTACCACATCATCATTATTTTTTTAAACAAAATTAATTATTGAGTATTATTATTATATATAATTACTTAGATGACTTGCACAAAACTTTCTTTTGAGAAAAATTACATGGAACTTTAAACATGTGTTTGGTCGGCAATATATATTTTATGAGTAAGACTTAGGTATAATATTTAGGTGTTATTCTTTAAGTTCTCGTTTTAAGATTCTACTATGTGAATTTTTTTCTCACGGGAAAGAAGTGTATGTTTTAAGAGGGAAACCTAAAGAATAGCACCTAAGGTACTGTACCTAAATTTTGTTCATATTTTATTATATCTACATTATCCATCTTAAAGTTGAAAGAGATTTTGTGTTGATAAAGTAACTATGGGGTTGGGTTTATCGGATTAGATCAAGCTCACAAAACATCAATTATTCATTTAACAATGAATTGTATGAATTTTTTTATGTCCTTATTAAACTATATATTATCTATATATTATTATTATTATAATATAAAACTAAAGTTTTTTTACTTTTTAGTGACCATTTAAAATTTTAACACATTAGTTTTGCAAGCTTCACAAATTTACACCTCATTATAATTAATTTTATTTATTAATTTATTAATTAGACTCATGTTAGGACTCCTCTCTTCCCACCTCAAAACCCTAAATATAACTTGGTGAGGAAGTTGATTCTTCAACGAGAATAAATCCTGTTGTATAAAGACCACCTAATTGCTTTTAAATTTGAACACGATTGTCTTATTAACAATAGAGTCTATGAATTGCAGTGTTGCACAGTCACCCACAAATAACATCCATGCAAGGGCTTGATATTCTTCGGCATAACCCTAAATCGATGTTGAAAGGATGTGTTTTACAACCACCTAATCTTGGTAACTAAATCCTGCACCTATGATTGTTTATGATTATTTTTGTTCACGGTATATAGTTTAAACCCATTATATTTCATGGTTTTTTTACACTTTACTTTTTCTTTCAGGGTTGCTAGGAACACAACCTCACAGATGATTTTTTTTTTTCATTGTTTAAAGTTTAGACTCATTAAAATTTAAAATTTATTACTTTATGGGTTTATGTACTTTTTTCCTTTTCTTAATTTTCCCTTTTGAATAGTCATATATTTTTGGCTTTTTGGAAGTTTTTGCAATATTTGAACATGTTTAGTAAATTTCAACAACTATACCATGCATGTATTATTCTTTTGAATGTAATCAAACTTTCTTTTATATTTCTCTATTGTATAATCATATATATATATATATATATATATTGTTTTGTTTCAATAATTTATAGGAAGTAAATCTTATGATTCTTTAATATTTTTTGGCCTTTCGAAATTTTTAACATCTGAATTTTTGAGTTATATTTTTGCAATATCTTAAACTATTTGGCAAATTTCAAATTTTCAATGACTATAGCCATGAATTATTATTTTGAGTGTAACACATCCTTCTCTTATATTTCTCTGTTGTGTAGTCACACACACACATATATTTGTAAGCTCTTAATTTTTTGATTCTTCTCAATAGTTATAGGCTTATAGTCATGAATTATTCTTTTGAATGTAACCATCTTTCTCTTATAATTTTCTACTGTGTAGTCATATATTTTTTGTTTTGTTTCAATAATTTTTAAGCAATGAATCTTCTAATTCTTTAATATTTTTTGAAAGCCATTGCACGTTCACGTAATGACTTCTTCATCAAATTGTAACACAAATTGAAGTTGTATAGGAGCAATTCATGCAATGGTGTAGTTTCTTACTCAATTTAAGATTTTATAAAATCATTTTAGTCGACTACACAAACAAGTAGGTTCCCATGCATAGTACTGAAATTTCCATATTTTTTTAATGAATTATTTAGCACCAAATTTCAAATTAAAAAAAAAAAAATGATGATATGGAGAGAGATATAATATATTATCATATAGCAATACAAAAAATTGAACAACATATTCTTAATAAACAAAGCATATTCATAAACTAAATGACCATTATCACATATATATATATATATATATATAGCAAAGCATAAATCTATATGCCCATGTGGTGTTAAATAAACAAAGAAACTTGAAATGTTGAGGTTCAATTACTTTCTTGAAGGCTAAAAAAAAAAAAACGAGTTTATTTGTTTCCGAGTTAAAGTGTTAGAGCAATAAACAATGAGAGGAGAGAAACATGGGGCTGGTATCTATTGAGAATCTCATAGGTGGCTTCTTGAGGTTGAGAAGGATGGGAAAAAAGTAAATTTTGTTTGAAAATGAGTGGTAGAAGATGTTATTATGAGAGTGTAAGTTATGGAAAAAACTTAGGTGCTTCGGGAGCAATGCTCCCTCCTCTGACATGAGGGATGGGCCCCACATGTGGGTCCCAACATGGGGTGCACCCCTCATGTGAGAGGGGGGAGCATTGCTCCCAAAACATGTAAGAATTACCCAGGGGTTATTGTCTATTGAATTGACAACAAATTATTTGAAAAATTGGGAGAGTTAGCTAGTATTTTATTTGGAGGAGTTTGGGCTATTATCTATTGGACTAAGCAGTTAGTAGAGTTCCTAGAAAGAAGTGGGGGGTCATATTTTTCTTGGGGGCCCATAACCTTTTACCTTTTCTGTTGCTATCAGAATAACCAAATCTCAGGGGAATCAATTATTCACATTTCAGCCCAAAGCCCAATTGTAGCCCAAAACTCAAGCCCGAACCTTGCTAGCCCAAACCGTATGATGGAAAATCAACCCACCCCTAACACTATAGACCAAAACAATGCCTCACCACAATCTGAACCAGAGACTACCCAACTGAATTTAGCTCATATTTCTTCAACCCTCGCCACCCCACACTTTCTAAAAGAAATGAAGTTTGGCAAAAATTAGAACAACTGGGCAGGGATATTCATATTAATGGTAGATGGTTATGTATAGGTGATTTTAACCAAGTATTGGATTTTGAGGATAAACTAGCTTTTAAGGATACAGGGATACAAGGTAGTCAGGAATTGAGAAGTTACAAGATCATCTCAAGGAAATACCACTACCCTCTCTGACTAAAGCTCAGAAAGCAGATCTGAACAAACCATTCCTAAGGGCAGAGATTGAACAAGCTGTTTTTCAAATTGGAGCTCTCAAAGCTCCAGGACCAGATGGAATACCTGCGGGCTTCTATCAACAGTATTGGAACATTGTTCAGAATGATGTCATCTCAACTGTCCAAGCTTTTTTCCATTCAGGTTACCTTCTTAAATCCCTCAACCATACATTTCTGTCTCTTATTCCGAAAGTAGCTTGCCTTGAAGAATTTTCTCAATTTAGACCCATTAGTCTCTGTAACATAGCTTACTAAATTATTTCAAAAGTTCTTGTCAATAGACTTAAACCCATTATGGACAGTTTGATAACCCCATTCCAAAATGCTTTCATACAAGGTAGACTTATTACTGATAATATACTGCTTGCACAGGAAATTTATGACTATATGAGAAAAAAGAAAAAAGAAAAATGGGGGTTTGGTGCTTTGAAATTAGACATGCAAAAAGCCTATGACAGAATCGAATGGAGCTTCCTTAGAGCTGTTCTCCATAATATGTGCTTTTTAGCTAATTGGATCCATTGGGTGATGCAATGTGTGTCCACTGTGTCCTATCGTATTTTGATTAATGGTAGCCCTTCTGAAACTATTCTGCCATCTAGAGGTCTTAGGCAAGGTGATCCTCTATCACCATATCTTTTCATTTTGTGTGCCAATGTCCTCTCTTGTGCTTTCATTAAAAATGAACAGAACAACAACACAAAGGTATTAAAATTGGCTGAAATTGTCCAACCTTTACACACCTCTTCTTTGCAGATGATTCTCTCCTCTTCTTCAATGATGACCCTAAAACCATTTCCACCCTTCAACAAACCCTTAATTGGTACTGTGACTTATCTGGCCAAAAGTTCAATGCTCATAAGTCTGAACTCTTTTGTACCCCTAATCTTAGTCCTGACAGACAACAAGTCTTAAGTTCTACCCTTGGTGTCAAACTTGTTAACCACCCGGGAAATACTTAGGAATCAATTTCTGTATGAGAGGTAGAAAAGCAGGGAACTTTGAGGAATTAGTAGAAAAAATAAGCAATAAACTTCAGGGATGGAAAACTAAACTCCTCACACAAGCTGGAAGAGTCACACTTATCAATTATGTCCTCCAATCCTTACTGGTCTACTCATTCTCTTGCCTTAAAATTCCTGACAAAATTTGCACTAAACTTTACTCCATCATCAATGCCTTTTGCTGGGGCTACCAACCATCTGTAAGAAAACTCCATCTTATCAATTGGGACACCATCTGTAGACCTAGAAATGAAGGTGGATTGGGTATAAGGAAATTTAAACTGATGAACCAAGCCTTAATAGCTAAACAATTTTGGAGAATCATTCAACAACCCCAATCCATCCTGGCAAAGACTTACCTCAAAATATTGTCAACGGGAACACATTCTCTCACACAAACCCAAACCAAGCAGCTCCTGTTCCTGGAAAAATATTATGAATAAACCCAATCCCAAACTTTTCCAATGCACTTGGAAAGTAAGTACAGGACATAGCATCCCACTCCAACATCCAGCTTGGTTTAAACCAAAAACCCTTCAACCTTAGATCCTGCCCTTTGTGTTGCCAATCTGATTAAACCTGCCACCAATACTTGGGACCTGCCACTCATCGCTTCTCTTTACAATAAGGAAGAAGCTGAGAACATCCTGAACATCTCAATACCCAAATTGAGACCTTTGGAATCCCAAGACAAAATCATTTGGCCTTTCTCTACCACTGGTAAATTCCAAGTGAAAAAAGCCTATTCCATCCTTCTCAATGACAACCTTCCAGCTCTCCCAAACCCAGCTGCTATCCCACAAAAGATATGGAAAACTTTTTGGAAAATCCCTCTACCCCAACAAATTCTGCAATTTATCTGGAAGGTCTTACACTCAGCCCTCCCTGTTAGAAACACCCTTATCCATAGAGGTTTAAATTGTTTGGATACTTGTCCTTTTTGTCAAGAAGATAGGGAAACTTTAGAGCACTTGTTCCTCAAATGCCATTTTGCTAGAGCCGTTTGGTTAGGCAGTGAAATAACTATTCGTACTGATACTCTTCCCTACCACACTATTTCTGATTGGATTTCTAACTGGTTACAAGGAAGCCAAAAGGAAACCCGGATCAAGACCTGCATCCCTACCTTTTTTGTTACCCTTTGGTGTATATGGAATCACAGAAATGGCAGTCTTCGAAGGAAAGCTACCCAATGCTAGGGAGGTTATACTAATCTCAAATGCTTTAACTCTCAAGTACAATGCTGCTTTTTCTAAAACTCTTACAGGTCAAGAACCAACATCAGAGGAAGACAACCATCACCTTACCCCAGTTTGGCCCTATCAAGAAGCTTGGCAGCTGTTGTATCTTGTTGAAACCTCCAGCAAAGTAATTAGAGGAAGACAAGGTGCTGCCCTGATTGGTAAATCAAGGGAAGGATGTCCAATTGTCAAAAATGCATTTCTCACGGCTTTCCAAGATCCTAAGAAGGCAAAGCTTGCTGCAATCCGTGAAGCACTCATTTACACAGCCCATTCAGGTCTTCAAAGGGTGGTGATCCTAACTGACAGTAAGGAAATTCAACTCTTCTGGAGATCTAAGAGCTACTGGCCTTGGTGGATTGATAGTTTAATAGATGATATTCATAATATTGTTAAGCAATACTATATGCTTGTTGTCCTTTTGAGAGCTCCGGACTCTATTTTATCTGAATGTAAAAAACTTGCTAATATGGTAGCAAGTCAGTCTCCCAACTCTGTGATGTAATCCTTTTCTTGTTTTGGTATCACAAAAAAAAAAAAAAAAAAAAGACTCATAGCCTAACAGTAGAAGAAAATTAAAATTCTAGGGGGCCATGGACAACGTAGCTCCGCAACTGTTAATGTGTGTTGGTGGTTCATATGCTTTAATGTATATCTATGCTTATTTTCATGCTTGAATATTTGATGAATCAAGTACTTCACTTAATACAGAATAATTGGTTAAAATTGGTAGTTAAGTTGTATTAGGGGTCAAAAGTAATTTTTATTTGGTATCAGAGCTTTGGTTCACTTGTGAAGGATTAATTTCCTAATGTGTTCCTTAATCCCGTCTACCATGGATAAATATATTTTAAATTCTAAAAAACAAAAAATTGAAAGACAATTGAAAACAGTAATTGAAGATCATCTTTCGCAAAATCAAACTCATACCTAGTTCTGAAGGGTGCATCCGAATGTATAGATCCTGTCCACCAGCCGGAAACTGTTTAATATCTACTAGATTACCAAACCAGATGGCGCAGCCAGCACCTTCTCTGATATCTGAGTTTGTATAAGCCGTACAAGAACAGTTATTCAAGCATTCTGCCCTGCATTCCTTGAGATTCATTTTTGTGTTCACCCATGAGTGTGTAGTATCTGGGAGTTTCAATCCAGAAAATTTAAGAAACCCATGTGTGCTTTTCTCCTCGCAGCTCAATCGTTTATTGCGTACACATCCTTGGGACCAATCCAGTGAATCCCATCTTTGTTGTGACTTGGGTTTGAATCCCTTTAAACATTGGCAGACTGGAGTGTCCGTAATAAGACATCTTGCATAGGCTCCACAAAGGGCATAAGTATCACAGTAGTCTATAGGCAGAGATGCTAAAAGCTGCCAACTTTGTTCTGTCCATATGAAGCGTTGAAACATAGAGTTAGTTTGGTTGGGAAGTATTCTTGAGTGAAGTGACTGTTTCATGGTAAACATGAAGTAGGCCTCATCTTGATTGAACACAAATTTGTAGGCAAACAGCGGATTTGGCTTTAGTGCAGATGAACCACTGAAGCCATAGCCATTCCAAGGCCCAGTACGGAAGTATATTGTTGAGCCTCGCCGCAAATAAGCTTCTGGGTAGTTATGAAGTGTAATCTCCATGAGAAAGTTCACAGGAGATGGGTCATCCCAGTTGTTCCATGCAATTAAGCGCCTGTTGAGACCTCTCTTCAAATCCCAACCGATTTTCATCCCTGGTAAAATTGTATCAGATGGATAGTCAAAGCTTTGCCACAAATAATCTTCTGAATTGCCATCTGTTACCACAAGATTCCCAGTATCAAGGAGTTGTAACAATGGACTCTGAGCTTCTTTTAAAGTGCTTGCTGACCAAACAACCGAATTATGCTGGATGACGTTAAGATTTCCAGTGCTGTTTATCATCAAAATCCCAGAAGTATCGTTGATTGGGCGAACTCTGTTTGCAACCCAAACAACAGTTTGAACTGGGATGCTCTTGTACCAAATTCCCAAGTAACGATTCTTGGAACTTCCAGGACTGAAGAAACCCAGTACAAAGTTTCCTTCTCTGGACACTATGGTGTCACCATCACTTAAAAATTGGGATGGAGTTATGCTGTCTAGTACTCCATAGGAGATTTTAAACAAGAAAAAGAGTAAATTTGTAACGACAAGAATAGAAGAAAGAAGGTCCATTGATTCCCAGCTCTTGACCTCTTTCGTTCCTAAATACAAGTTCAAGATAGGCCATCTATCGTTAAGGGCCATTAGATAGGCATAGACCCTGAACGACTCGGCAGTTGACTTGGACGCATGCCTTCCGGACAGGGACCCAAGGGAGCCCAGGTCCCGTGTCCTTATGTGGAAAAATAAAATAGTAGTAGGTATAAGCCCAAAAATTATCTTAAAATTTAAGAGGGATTTACTTACCAGCCGCCCTAGAATTTTGGAAAGAAATAACTTCAGAGTCAGACCTTGAATGGTTTACTTTCAACCGAAAGAGGAAATTTTGATATAAAGAACCTGGAATCAAAAATAAAATTTGGCCATTCATTGAGTTGTTGATCCATAGCTCCTCCAAAATAAGCAACAAAATAATTTTAATAAATTCAAACACTCACAAAAGGATAAATAGAAAAAATAAACCCAAATCTTTTCTATTTAGGACTCTTAAATCAAGAGATTCAGGACGACTCCTAATAAAAATGGAAAAAAAAAAAAAACTTATCTTTATATATATATATATGAATCAAACAAACAATCTCATCCTTCACCCATCGCCGCTTGCTGCAAAGAGCTCTATCAAGTTGAAGATCTGACCAGCCAACCAGGGACAATCGGCACAAATCTAGCCTTCAGGCCCTCTATGGCTCCACTGCTGTATTTATCTCTCTTTGAATCCCTCTCTCTATTTGTATATTCAAATGTGTTCACTTGAAGTTTAAGACTCAGTTGCTCTTTGTTTTAGTGAAGTGTTATAAAACTATAGTAACTCATAAAATAGTAATGTAAAATAGGATTGTTAATTATATTAATATTTTATTGATTGATATTTTCATTGATGAATATAGGTTGATATGTTGATACATGTAGTTCAATCAAACAAAATAAAATTATTCTACCACACAAAAAAGTAGGTTCCCATGCATTGCATGGGTTAGCGACTAGTTATCCATAGTATTGAAATTTCCTAATTTTTTTAATGAATTATTCAGCACCAAATTTCAAATTAAAAAAAAAAAATGATGATATGGAGAGAGATAATATATTATCATATAGCAATACAAAAAATTGAACAACATATTCTTAATAAACAAAGCATATTCATAAACTATATATATAAATATATATATATATATATATATATAGCAAAGCATAAATCTAAATGCCCATGTGGTGTTAAAGAAACAAACAAACTTAAAATGTTGAGGTTCAATTACTTTCTTGAAGGCTAAAACAAAAAAAAAAAAAAAAAAAAAAAAAAAATAGAGCAAGGAGAAGCTAGAACTCAAGGCAAATATGGTCATATTTTTGTTCTAGATGAAATGAGTTTATTTGTTTCCGAGTTTAAGTGTTAGAGCAATAAACAATGAGAGGAAAGAAACATGGGGCTGGTATTTATCATGAGAATCCCATAGGTGGGCTCCTTGAGGTTGAGAAGGATGGGAAAAAAGTAAATTTTGTTTGAAAATGGATGGTAAAAGATGCCATTTTGAGTGTGTAGGTTATTGTCTATTGAATTGACATTACAACAAATTATTTGAAAAATGGGGAGAGTTAGCTAGTATTTTATTTCGAGGATTTTGGGTTGTTATCTATTGGACAAAAGCAGTAAGTAGAGTTCCTAGAAAGAAGTGGAGGATCATATTTTTCTTGGGGGCCCATAACCTTTTTCTTTTTCTGTCGATATCAGAAAATATTTTAAATTTATAATGAATATACCTTTTATATATGCATATCTATAAACATTTTTATTAGGTGTTTGCATATCTTACTATACATGATACAATACGATACAGTAAAATTAAAAATCGATTCACAATACAGTCATGTTTTGACAACTATGCTTGCCTGTTTGTTTTGTTTGTCCTAGATCAAGTTCCAATCACCAGCTGTCTACTAATTAGTTTTTTATAAGTTACTTGTTTCTAGCAACCCCATAAGTCTCCTTTCTGCCCCCCATTACATTTAGGTTGGTCAGGGGGTTTAATTAATTTATAATGCTGATGTTCTTAGATTTGAGGCTATTGTCTTTACTTTTCAAATGCTTGAAACTGTTGCTTTTTGACAAATCTTGAGGAAATAGTAAGAGATGATTATGATTTCCAATTCATCAGTCCCTAACGTTGTGTATTTTTTGAAAAGGAATTTTTTTTTTTTTTTTTTAATGCTGTAAGTAAGATTTGTATCCTTCAGTATTTTGTTACTTGATTTGTTTGCAAAATATTAAATGAATGACATCAGTTTTTGAACTGCAGAAATATTTTTTTAAGGAATATAGTCCCTCATTTTAAATGGTTTGGGTTCAAAAATTTTGGATGCACTTGGAACATTCATTTCAATTGCTGCTCACGGAATTTATACATATAGCTTGCCCTTGGTGTCTTGGGTCAATGGTAATGTGAATGGTTATGCTAGGACTTGGACAATAGCTCTCGGCTAGTACTTTTCATTGGATATGAGAAAAACTAATTCAATTACCCTCAGGCCTGCCTATTTATAATTAGGCCTGGATGAATGCCATCATACACTCTCCTCTCCTATGATTGGTCTTTATTGAACTAACTAGGCTCCTAGCATATATGATATATCTAACTATCTTTGTTACCAATAGTACAAGCTTGTTATTTGTTACGAAAGCTTAAGTACAAGAAATACAGCTCAACTGGTTACGATGCACATCAAGTGGGCAGTCAAGGTCTCAATCAACTCAAAACCAAATGAACTATAGGGTCCTAGAAGAATGCATTGCTACACTATCCATTTTCCTTATTGGACAATGATTGTCTGCTTTATTTTTTTGGTAACTTGATATAAGGGTTGAATATTTGCCGAACATGAACCTGAAAGATAGTGTGTTCTTTGGGCTGTGGTCAAGATAGTAGTTTCACTATACACTTGTTATCAAGTTAGAGTTTGGATTAACAGGCTAGAAGATATCAAAAATCCTTGTCCATGAGTTTGTTTATCAACATGCTTATGCTGGCTTTTTATTGTTAAGATTAACCAAAGCTAAAAGTAAAAGTCACACTTTGTGAGCAGAACTTGTATTCAAAGATTTCTAACCATTCTTTTGCCACAGGAGCTGGAGGAGAAGAGAAAAGAGAGAGCTCAGGTAACATATGAGAGGAAGAAGCAGCTGACCAAACTTAGGGTGAAGGCTGAGAAGGCCGCAGAGGAGAAACTTGGTCCCCAATCTGACATCCTTGCCGTGGTTAAGTACTGAGGTTACATTGATTAGGCAGTTGCTTACAATTTTGTTTGAGGATTTTGTCTTAATGAGTTTTGTTGTTTGTTTGAGATGGTGCACTATGTTTTGATAAATTATGAATGAATATTGGTTTCTCTTGATTTGGCTATAGTATGTTTCTTTTATTGTCTCAATATACTATAATATTGGTGAATTTACTTGTTGCTTTCTTCCGTCTTCCTGCTTCCTATACAATGGGTGTCCTCAATGTTTATGAGGTTAATTTCTCACCTGCGGTATTATGCTGTTGACCTGAGTAAAGAGCACAGCTTGTGATGTTTGCTTGCCACTGCTATGCTATTGATCAAATGAAGTTTGAAATTCAAGATGTTATATCTGATCCCAGATTAGTCTTGTGCCCCATTGCTCCCAGGTTTACTTATTGTCTTCATTGTTGAAGGAAGGGAGGGAGAGGAGAGGAGGTAAAGGTGGCTAGTGTGTAATAATTTTTAGTATGTTCCGTCTCTTATGCAGATTTTGTCTTTGAATTTTTAATGACCGGACAATACTAACTGCCATCTTGTAAATATATTTCAAGATAACTTGGTGAAAGATTTTGTTTCATATACTCACAGGTTTTTCCCACTTTTCTTCTTTACCCGGACCGCTTAATTGGATCTGACCCCTTGTAACCACTAACCAGGGAACCAGGAAGTATTCGGAGTCACTTACTGATGACATTTTTTTTTTTATAGAAACAAACACATACAAGAGAGAGAAAGGGGTTCTAACACTAGAGTAATTTAATTATTTTATTTGGATATTTTTTAAGGAAGGAGGGAGAGGGATTTGGAGGGGTTTGAATTACTTCCAATCCCTCATTTTTAATTTTTCCAAATTAGAGAGATTTGGAGGGAGTGTAAAGCATAAAAATGCTTGACTAAATGAATTATTAAATTTACCCTCACCATATTAACACAATTACAAATGAAAAGACTAATTATTCCCCTCTTTCTTACTTAATTTTAAAAATATCCAAATAGGGTGGAGGATAACCATTTCCTTTCCTCTCTTCTCTACTACTCTCCTTTCCTCTACTCCCCTCTACTCTCCTCTCTCTCAAAACTTTCAAACATAGCATAAAGCACCTCACAAACTTCACTCAAATGCTATGGTAACTTTTAAGGGAGGGTGAGACAAGTTAAACTATATACAATACATTCTCACACTTGCTGGTGACTTGACCTGTATAAGTGGAAATTATCTAAATTGGATACATATATATGTGTGTGTGTGTGTGTGTGTATGTATGTATACTATATACAACACTCTCTCACACTCGTTGTTGATTCCACAAAATAGATGCCTCAAAATTCATATCTCGTCTCTCCTAATTTTTCTATCCCCTTATCTCCTCCATGCACCGAAAACTCTTACCTCTTTTCTCTCTGTCCAAAGTATGTTTCTTCATATTCGTGTAAGCTGTAAACACCAATGAATTCTCTAGTTTAGTGACAACACAAGACTAGAGATCAATGAGGTTTGAGCGAGAACATGCAGAGATCTCACACGTCTTTTTTTAAACAACAATTTTCATCATAACTCAAAATTTTTTTTAAACAAATCACTATGCATCTCTGTGAACAAGGTGCCAGGAAATCTGGGCATTCCTCTAGCCAGATTTGTGAAGTAGAATTTACAGTAGCAACAGAGGTCAATGTTGAAGCAGGTCCATTATATTTCTATGAACAAACTAATACCTTCCATTATATATATAGAACATCCAAGAGCTACCGCTTACTTATATACTACATGCAATCATACAAGCACAGTTCACATAAAATATGTACATACTCTTCTGTATATATCCATTAAATCATTTTAATCTTGCTAATTCTATTCATGTTATGGATAGCGGTAACATGATCAAATAGAAATATAGAATGCTAATTGGTGCGGGGCACCACATTTGTGACTTCAAGATTCATTTATTTCACGCAATGAGATTAAAAATCAAATAGTCAAAATTACAGTTTTACCTTAGAAATGTGAAATGACAATTGAGATGAGATGAGGTCAAATATAAATTGCAAAATGGAGTATCTATGGTACTTAATTAGCAACATGTTTTAAGCTTTCAGTGGCTTTGTTACTGCCGTACGTTTTAAGCTTGCAGTGGCTTTGTCACTGCTGTCTATGAGAGGGTCGTGAAGGATTTTGCAAATCCTTGGTTTTCACTCCAACCCTAATCTAGGGAGATACTTAGGATTTCCCCTAAAGTAAGATCAAGAACACAACGAATCAAAAAGTATTCCTAAAAATAATCAAGAACATACCAAAATAAATCAAGACAAACAAATCAAAATGGTAAGCTTTCCAAACATGAAAGAAGTTGCCACTTCCCAATAGTTGACACTATTTGAACTTTCAAAGCAACAGTGAAATTGATTCTTCTAGCACTCAATGCCGTATACTGAATTGAATCTAAGCCAATCCTAAACTAGTAGTAAGTAGTAACTGATGTTGCACTGTTAATTAGAATGATCATAATCATGCAGAACATAAGTTAAAATCATAGCACAACGAATCAAAAAGTATTCCTAAAAATAATCAAGAACATTCCAAAATAAATCAAGACAAACAAGTCAAAATGGTAAGCTTTCAAAACATGAAAAAAGTTGCCACTTCTCAATAGCTGACACTATTTGAACTTTCAAAGCAACAGTGGAAATGATTCTTTTAGCACTCAATGCCATATACTGAATCGAATCTAAGCCAATCCTAAACTAGTAGTAAGCAGTAACTAATGTTGCACTGTTAATTAGAATGATCATAATCATGCAGAACGTAGGTTAAAATCATAGCAGATAAAATAAAATAAATAAATAAAACTGTTGAGTATCAACCTCGGTTTCTGATAAGATGTTCATACAACAACAACAACAAAAAAGCCTTAATCCCAAATTTTTTGGGGTTAACCATGGATGCTCAACAAATTAATTAGGGTCGGCCACATGTATTATTTTCCTCCATTCTATTCTATATAAAATCATATATTATGTTGTCGCTATTATTTCCACTAATTTCCTTGTTAAAGACCCTATATTCCAAGTACCTATACAAATCTTATTCAACAGTAACATGCAGCAAAAAAAATAAAAATTTTCTCAGACTACAAATAGTAATTTAGTGTTATTTCACATCCCTTTATCCCACTGATTTTTTTTTTCTTTTTTTTCTTTTTCTTTTTCTAATGGTAAGCTACGCAACCAACGGTTTTGAATCTACTCACCCTCCACCTTGTTGTCCAAGCAAAGGTGTCATTGAGTTAGAGCTAATTGCCCTTTGAACTATTTAGAGTAAAAGCAAAAAATTCTTACTTTCCACATGTCATGACCGTAAAACCTGCAATGCTACCAACCACCAATTCTACATTACAAACAATCATCACCTCTAAACATGTTAAGTAATTACCTCACACCATAAACAGAATCTCTACCACGCCCAAGGTGATCCTCATCTCCACTACTGCTACTGTCACTTCCAATTGTTGTTTAGCATGAAGGATAAAAGGTATAACTAATTGGCAATCTAATGCAATCTCCTCTGTACGAATATAAGCAATGAATAAGGTCATCTAAGCAAAGCTGAAAGTGTTAGTGTGTACATTAAAAGGAAGTAGTTTTAGTGACAAAATTATTAAGATTCAAACAGCTTCAAAAGAAACAGAACAAAGGCATTATAGCTGAAAAGTGCAAGCTTCTGCATATATCTTAAACCACTCATGACAATTATCTGGCTCATCAAGAATTGACGTAGAAACGGTCCATTGAATCATAAAGCAACAAACAAAAATAACCATGCTACTTTGACCCTGGTAGGTGCAACCCTAGATCCACAATTCAAGGGTTGTAGGACAAGATAATCCTACAACAGATCGCAATTTTAACAAGCACAAACCATGCAGCCATGTGATATCTACGACAATAGAAGATCAAAAGCAAGAATAATTCTTCTCAATAACTCCTCTATTTGAAATTGCAAACTCTTCTTTCAGTCAATTCCACAAAGGATAAACATTAAACTTGCACAGTGCACTCTTATTTAATACTATCATTGCTAATTTCATTTCTCATATTCATGCACAATAAAAAACAACATTGCTAATTTCCTTTTTCATATTCGTGCGCAATACAAAACAACATGAAAGCTAGCAACAGAGTTTAACTCTCAATCTTGGTTTCTGATCAAAATTCTAGATAACAGCTCCACTTGGTAAGTCCATTTTGCTTCTCATTTCTTTTACTCCACTAGAATTATTTCAAGTGGGAAGAAAAAGAAATGCTTTGATCCTAATGCTACTTCTTACCTCAAAATCACAAACAGCAGCTAGCACTTCCATTACAGCTGCAATCACCTCCTCTAGAACTCATGTCACACCACTAGAACTCTTGTCACACCACTGCCTCAGCCTCTACAACCACCAAAAGAACCAGCTATGAGCTATGAAACCAGGTAATTTCTGACAGAGTATCATGATGCCCATGCCTGCATTGTTTTAATCTAGAAAATCAAATTATCTAATAGAACACAAGGCATAATTTTAATTACACCCCTCTGTAGAAATCGGATCAACTCAAAACTGGCATAAAAAGCCATTGTTAGAAAACAAGGATATAAGCACAATAATCTCATAAAACTGTAAAATACGTTCATTCAAATATTTACTATTAAAAAAGGTATAGTTTATATACCGCTTTAAAAAAAATTTAAAAGGCAGCAAGTAGTATAATTTAAGCTACAGTGGGGTTAAGAAGGGATCATTCCACTATCATCCATATTAGGTTCGATAGGATCTCATGTGCCAAGTATCAATGGAAATTGACTAAAAATCCTAGAACAAAAAAATAAAGATTAAAATAACAATTCCCATTTGAAAACTCTTAAATGTACAGTTGTCGAGTTACATCATTAACACAACCAACATCAAAAGCCAATAACAATGTAACTGTTGAACAATGACAACTAATATCATCTTAATTAAAAAGAAAATACAGCATCTAATTCCATCTATTAGCTTAACAGTGAGAACACCAGAAACTCTTTCATCCAATTTAATTCTAGAAACAACAACAATCTAATTCTAGAAGCAGCAAATTCCAAGTCACACCACATCTACCGCTGAATATTAAGCATCGCCTTAGCCTCAGTCTGCTCCTCCAACAAACCATCACTCACATACTTATTCAGCAACTCAATCTTCTTTTTCTCCAACACCATCCCCTCTATTTCCTTGTCATCCGGCAATGGCACATGAACCACAAACTCCCTCCTCCCCTCCCTTTCCATCTCCTCCTTCTCCAGCTTCTCCCTTTTCCTCTTCTCCTCCTCCTCCACTTCCTCCTCCATCCCCTCAAACAACACCTCCTTCGCCACACTTACCACCTCCCCACTCTTAGGGTGAAGGCTGAGAAGGCCGCAGAGGAAAAAGGTTCCATTATATTCACTTCATGCCCCATACGTTGATGGCTAAACCACTCCGGAATTTCACTTCCAGGAAAAAACAAACCATATCCCTTACCGCCATAGTTAGGAGAGAACCCCTGAAATGTACAAAACATGATGCTTAGAACTATGAGAGAGAGAGAGAGAGAGAGAGAGAGAGAGAGAGACCTGAGGGGACTTTTTTATAGCTGCAAAAAACAAGTCAATGAATCCTTGATTGTCACTTAGTTTGCTGCAATTTGAAAGTGCGAGAAGTGGCTGAAATGTAGAATTTGGTCTCAACAGATCTGGTAAGGTTTCCAATGAGGAGCAACCAAATCCATCAATATAACCTAGATTTAAAGGAAGCTTTGGAAAGGATTGAAGACTCGTGCAATTATCCACGATCAATTCATTCAGATTAGATAGTTGAGCCATGCTTTCCGGAAGGCAACCAAACTTAGGGTGAAGGCTGAGAAGGCCGCAGAGGAGAAACTTGGTCCCCAATCTGACGTCCTTGCCGTGGTTAAGTACTGAGGTTACATAGATTAGGCAGTTGCTTACAATTTTGTTTGAGGATTTTGTCTTAATGAGTTTTGTTGTTTGTTTGAGATGGTGCACTATGTTTTGATAAATTATGAATGAATATTGGTTTCTCTTGATTTGGCTGTAGTATGTTTCTTTTATTGTCTCAATATACTATAATATTGGTGAATTTATTTGTTGCTTTCTTCCGTCTTACTGCTTCCTATACAATGGGTGTCCTCAATGTTTATGAGGTTAGTTTCTCACCTGTTTTATTATGCTGTTGACCTGAGTAAAGAGCACAGCTTGTGATGTTTGCTTGCCACTGCTATGCTATTGATCAAATGAACTTTGAAATTCAAGATGTTATATCTGATCCCAGATAAGTCTTGTGCCCCATTGCTCCCAGGTTTACTTATTGTCTTCATTGTTGAAGGAAGGGAGGGAGAGGAGAGGAGGTAAAGGTGGCTAGTGTGTAATAATTTTTAGTATGTTCTGTCTCTTATGCAGATTGTCTTTGAATTTTTAATGAACATTCCGTACAATACTAACTGCCATCTTGTAAATATATTTCAAGATAACTTGGTGAAAGATTTTTCTCCAGGATTTACTGAACTATGTTTCCTTCTAGGTCCGTCATTTTAGGGGCATGTTTGGCATAATTGGGCCCACCTAGCTCAACAATGCGCCGTTCCCAATGGGATTTTTCCCGGATGAGTTTATTGATCTCGTCATTGAGGTCACGGAGGCGGTGCTCTCCAAGCCCTTCATTTTGGATTTCAGCAACTTTGCGGCCAATCTCGCGCATAATTTGCTGGCGCCACTTATCGGCCTCAGCAAGGTCACGACATTCAGAGGCAAGGAAGGGGCGACGCTCTTTTGGTTTCTTTTTCTCTTCAGCTTTGAGCGTAATGAATCTGTTTAGCATTGACTGCGCTTTCTCCTCATTGCGAGCCATCTTATGGTCTTGTTTCTAGGAATGTAATGTTACAAGAATCTGGAAAATAGAGTCAAATTGTGAATCCCATAAGCCTTAAAACTCAAACCAAGCATCTACACCATGTACATTACAGTAGCTTGACACCACCCCATTCTTTTTTCTTTTTTCTTTTTAATAGGTAACAAAAGTTTTAATAGAAATTTCAAGGAGAGAAAATATTGAAAAAAAGAAAAAGAAAAAAAGGAAATAATACTGATGGAATTTTTGGGATGAAAAACTGCCCATTCCTCAAGTAAAATTTGAGGAAAATCCAGCATTTTTCTAAAATCCTATAAATAAAAAAGAAATGGGCATCCCTTTCACTTATGAACTAGCAAGGAAACAACAAAAAGGATGATTTTTATAGCCATTTAGTTGGCACAATAACAAACAAAGCCTTAATCCCAAAATTTTTGAGTCAGCTATGGATCGTCAATAAATTAGTATGGTTCATCCATATGTATTCTTTTCTGCCAATTTACTCTATCTAAAGTCAAATTTTTTGTTACTCTCTTATGGCCTGTTTGAATGGAGCGGGGAAGGAGAGAGAGTGGAGGGGAGTAGAGTAGAGTTGAGTTGGCTAAAAATAAGCTAATTTTGTGCTAAATCTACTCTACTCGACTCCCCCTCTCTCCGTCAATCCAAATGAACCATTAAAGGACATGTCCTCTTTTTATTGCTTCTACTAATGTGATTTTTGGTCTTCCTCTACTTTTTTTTTTTGTTCCCTTAACTTGGATCAACTAATCTATACAAATCACTATGAATTACTAACCTTTAGGTATGTTGGGCATCTAAATATCCTCAAGGGAAGTTAGAATCAATTACCAGAAGAATGTTGAAACCCAGAAACCATTATGGCTAAAGAAGGTATATTTGAGCAGAATCAAAACCAACACTGAACTATTTTTCTTAAAAAAGTTACAAAACATTGTGTCAAAATTTTTTTTTTTTCAAAATAAGTAATATTTTGAAATACTAAACAAGTTAAAACTTGTACTTGCTTCAAAAAAAACAAAGCACATGTTTATTCCAAACTCATCATCTACATGATTACTCTCAATTTTGTTTAATGATCTAAATTCATTCGGCATTAACAAAATTCATACAGCAGCGACAACGTATATAAATAAAATTCCACTAAAATCATCAAGCAGAAACAATGTATAAAATAAATTAATTCAGGATTAAACATTTTTATCATCATCCCAATTCCAAACAAACCCCTAAAAAATATTTTTATATATTTAAATCAAACCAAACAATTGCAAACCCAGAAAACACTGACTATTTTAAATAAATAAACCCTTCTATTCCTTTATAAAAAAACCAAACAGAAATTTTAAAAATAATTGAGAGTCAAGATTAGGGTTTCTTTCTCTAAGAGAGAGAGAGAGAGAGAGAGAGAGAGAGAGAGAGAGAGAGAGAGAGAGAGAGAGAGAGAGAGAGAGAGAGAAGTGGCTCACAGTCGACAGCGAGATGAAGTCGGTGATGATGTCGTCTCCGGTGTCGGTGTCGGCGAGACCACAATCGCCGGTGTCTTTCTCTTTTATGATTGTCCACAATGAATGATTCTATTATTTACCACTTACCATACGGGCTGTCGTATTTCAATATTAACTTTCAAAAAGTGTCGTAAGGTTAGCAAAAAAAAAAAAAAAAAGAAGGTAAACTGGAATAGCATTGAAATCATATGTTCATGGGTGGATTTGTACATTTTTTGGTAGTTAGCCTTGTGACATTTCTGATCATATTAGTGGTTCTAAATGCACTTTTTTTTTTTTTTTTTTTTTAAATGTGTAAATCACAAATTGAAATAAGTGAAAAATTATGACAATAAAAAAAAAAAAAATCATTGCACACATGAAGTGCCTGTTTTATGCATGTGATGAGGCTAGTATTTAATTAAAGTAATGTTAGGAAATGATTTTAAGTGATTTATAGAATTGAGAGATCAGGTAGGTAAGTAACGTTACTTTAAACTTCTTAATTATGGCATATGTTCTCAATTACAATCAAAATTCAATAATTATTAAATTTTTTAATAAATAAGCCAAATTTTAAGACATAGTTTGTAAATTTGTAGTGATCAATGGATTTAGCAATCATGACAGATTGTTTCTAAAAAAAAAAGCAATCATAACAGATTCTCCACAAAAAAAAAAAAAAAAAAAAAAAAAAAAAAAAAAAAAAAACCATAAACAAAACCATAGTACATGATAAAAAAATAAAATAAAAAAGCATTGAAGTAAACTTGTACACAGATTTTTTGTAGCCACGCTCCAAGGAGGAAGTTTGTGAGATACTAAGATGTGGGAAGTTCGGACTTTTTTTTTTTTTGGATGGATGGAAATTGTGACTTGTGAGACATGGGGTGGGAGGTATTTTGCTTGTTAGAATGAAATTAGTATCTGTCTAGGACATAGAAGGAAGTTACAGAGGGATTTATCTGATAGCGTTTTTATTTTATTGTTGAATTACAATTTTAACCTCAAAATTTTTTTTTTTTTTTTTGAGAAGCAAATTGAATCAACTATTATTAATACGTAAAGTTAGCCAGCTTCAGCTAAAAGTACAAGTAAAATGTAACCGCTAACATGTCGAGCATGTCGAGCAAGACTATGAGCAGGGACAGAACCAGGATTCATACCTGGGGGGAGCAAAGCTTAAAACCAAAAAAAAATTTATGAAAATAAAAACTAATATCTATTTCATATTCAACAAAATACTACATACAAAATAAGTATTTTTTAAACATTTCATATTATAAAACACATCAACGAAGTGTAACATACAAAATAATTAGTTTTTCTTATTTTGTCCGCGATTTTTGTTTAGTCCATATTTATTTATTTATTTATTTTTCTGTACTTAAAGGGGCATGAATTTTATTTATTTATTTATTTTCTTGTAGGTCAATATCTAAATATTTTAGAGGAGGAGAGACAAATATATATATATATATATATAAGAGCAAATCTTAATTTTTTTATACTATTTTTTTTTTTTTTTTTAATTTGGGGGTTGTGGGGGGGGGGGGGGGGTGGGGCAATGGCCCCCCTCTGCCCCAGCGTGGGTCCGTCCCTGACTATGAGCCACAGAATTCCCTTTTCTTTTGATATGAGAAATTCTAACATTAAGAAAAGAGTCTGCATGTATTTTAATCTCCTCAATGAGATTACCATAAGAAGCTAGGGACTACTGTATTTAATTTTAATTTTAAGGAATAAAGACTACTGTATTTAATTAGATTAAAAGTATTTTTGACAATTTATGAAATGATACTCTGTGAATCCTCTTAATATATATAAATACAAAGATTTAAATTATAGACGTCTTTCTTAGAAATATAAGTTTGGTCAACCATACCAGACTTTTTAGCTTTTATGTTGTGTGTGATTGTAATTTGCCATTTTGTATTCGACTGTACTCCAATTTCATTTTGTACTCCACTGTACTCCAATTTCAGTTAATATATTCCAAGATTCTCATAAAAAAGAAAAGAAAAAGTAAGTGATTAAGAACTATCGAATCCATATAAATTCAAAAAATGATAATAAAAAGAATAATTCAAAAAAGATTAAAATAAATAAAGCAGTACATAAGTTCCTATAAATAAAAAAAAAAACAAAAAAAAAAAAACAAAAAAAAAAGAAAAAAAAAAGAAAAAGAAAAAAAGAGAAGTACATAAGTGTTACGTTGATGGCTTGACGCTATTCATAGTGTCTCCTTATAAAGCTATTGTGGAGTACAAAATGACATATTTAGAAAGCTATCCCTAAAATTAAGGGTGGAAATTCGGGTAACTAAATTGGAACGTCCTCCTCATATGCAAAGTGCTTGAGTCATCGGGGGTATAATGGAGAAATGATTCAAATGCAGAGTTAGCTCCATGGGTGATTTTTTTTTTTTTTTTTTTTTTTCCAGATGAGTTTTGGGCATTTTGTTGGTTGTAGTTTTGGTGCTTTAAAGCCATTTTGATGGGTGATGTGTTAAAATAAGAGATATGATGTAGGGTGTATTATAAAGTTGTGTGACAAAGTAACTTAATAATGTAATATAGAAGAAATTTGGATTTGGTTGGAGGGAAACTAGTTCAATCACAGCTGCTAGGAAACTAACAGAATTTGCAATAATTTTTAGACTCGATGAAATGAAAAATAAAGAAAATTATGATATCATACTTGTATATATATGTCATAATTCGGAACAAAGAGTACGTTTGTATGAATAAATTGAAAAATGGCAATACTTGAGACTGATTTGGATTTGATTAGAGAAAGAATAGAGATAGATATATCGGTTTGGTTTGTCAGCGAGGAATTTAGGAAACTAAAAAAATTGCAACAATTTGTTGGATTGATTATTACTGCAAAGGAGCTAACCTAGAAAATATAAAAGTGAAAATTGCATTTTTTTTTAAAGAAAAGAAAATATGAAAGTAAAAGTAGAATAGCATTAATTTTTAAACAAAAAAAACCGTCGACAGTAGGGTTCGCACCTGCGCGGGCGAAGCCCAACATTCAAGTCTGTCTCCTTAACCACTCGGACATATCGACTGCGTGTTAAAGTAATTGCTCTATAATTTTAAAAACATATTCATAGTCTCTAATATCCTTCTGCAGATTTACCATTTTTCAATAGAATAGAAAATAAGATTGATGATCTCAACTTTTATTTTATAATACAACCAACATCCCAACTTTTATTTTAAAATATAATATATTAAAAAATATAAATTATACAATAAAATAAAAGTAATAAATATAGAGAGAAAAATAATTTATATAAAAAGAGAGAAAAGAGAGAGAGAGAGAGAATAAAATATACTAAAGAATTATAGAAGCTTGTTACAGTACTTAGAGAAACCACATTAGTGGTTGCAAAATATTCTGTCCATTTTACACAAAAAACTTATTTTTTCTATTTTTCACAACCAATTTTACAAAATACTCACATCAGTCCATCTATTATACACTATATTTTATATAAATAATATTTTTATATTCTTTTTTTAATGTTATTTTACCTACCCGTTTCTCTTTCCAATACTTCCTTTTCTTTCTTCTTCTTTCTTTTTCCTTATCTCTGCTGTTTCCTCTTTCTTTTCTTCCTCTTCTTTCTTCTTCTTTCTCTCACGGTCAAAACCTAGAAGCACCAGAGCAAGAACTCCATCAACACCACAGCCATCACAAGCATCACAACGCCTCTCCAATCCACCGATCTCCGTCAACCCAGAAGCACCATCACAAGCACTCCATCAACACTGATCTCCGTCAACCCACAAAACTGATTTCCATCAACATCGATCTCTGTCAAAACCGATCCACATCAACCCATCATCGATCTCCATCAACACCGATCCACATCACCGATCCAAATCGCCTCTCCAATCCACGATCCACAATTATCGATCACCGATCCAACGACTTTGTTCTAGTGGTTGATTTTTTATGTTTGTAGTTGATTTTTGATTTTGTATCTGTGGGAGTGTGTGTATCAGAGGAAGGAAGAACATGATGAGGGAGGGTTAGTTTTGCAGATGTTGAAGAGAGAAAAAAAAGGAGCGAATCAGAAATTATTAAAATACTAGTCGTAGACCCACGCGATGCGTGGGAATATATATTTTGTAATATGATACAATTCATAATTTATTCTCTAAAATTTATTGAAGATAGTTTTCTCCTAAAAATTTGAACTATTTCTAAAATTATTTTCCAACTCTCTATCTCTACAAATATATCATTATATTATTTTGGTTTTTTATTTTATTTTATTTAATTTTTTTTTTAATTTTATAGATATGATATTTGAAAACCAATAATGGAGGGACATGCCAACACAACATTAGATTTTTATTTTTCTTCCTATGATGAGATTGTATTATATTTTAATTCTTCTAAATTTTGAGGTGTAACCTTCGTACCAGTTGCTAAATTCTTCATTCCCAAAAGTGATGTCAAGTTAGTTGCCAACAAAAAAGAATAAGACCACAAAAAAAAAAAAAAAAAAAAAAGGAAAGTGAAGTTTTATAGGTTAGAGTCATCACGTACAAAAACTTATTTACAATAAGGTATATAAATAAAATACATATTAAACAAACCTTACTTCAACAAAATGATCAAATTTAATAGATCCTCATTTATATCAATTTCCATCAATGACCACCAAATTTTCAAATAGTAATATGCCATTGATTCCACCCATGTCTACTACAGACATTTATCAATGTGTCCCTATACAAATCACTCAATTATTATTGTTTTGAATTCCCATAGAAAATCAAAATAGAGCGTATACGAATTGTAAACTTGCTAACTCAGCCAATTGTTCTTACCTCGAAGAAGATGTCTATTAACATTCCAAGTTATGAATTTCAAATGGCTACAGGAAGTTATCAGATTGTATCAGTTGCTATGCCCAAAAATAGCAATTGCTTTTTCCTTCATTGGAACACATCAACTATATCATATTATGTTTAATAAGGAAAAAAATAGTAAAATCCAAAAGAAATAGTATTGTTAAGATTTGTCTAAAACTCATGTATATAGTATTCTAGATATTCAAAAAAAGAAAATCAAGTTGTTGAAAAAATAGCATAATTGAAAATCTAAAACTAAAAATCCAATTATTGTTCATGTACACAGTATTAAAGATAGGTATTCAAAAATCAAGAACCAATTAATTTTTCTATCCTCACAACAGTCAGCATAAAGCTAGGTACTAATGGGATTTAAAAATAACTCAATTCTTTGAATTTCCTCACTCCTAAAATACCAAAAAAATTCTCATAAACTAAATAATCCCCAAAGTTATTCGTCAACCAAACAGGCCAACTTAGGTCCCAAACACAAAAATTCTAGCCACAATACAACAATCTACTTAAGCTGATGTACTTTGAAGAATTAGAGTTTCCTTTAAAATATTAAGATAATAAAATTTAAACTATTACATCCCAAGTTCCATACACACAAAAAAAAAAAAAAAAAAAAAGAAATTAAGATTCAAACTTTACTCTCTTTTCTTTTCCATTTTCCCACAATTTCTGGGACACCAAATAGTCAAATTAAACAATAAAAAACAAATTATTAGTATAAGGAAATGAAATCTAATATAGCTGTGTATTGAACCATAAAAAGCAAATTATCAAGCACCACCCAAGAAAAGCAACGATTTTATTCCTCTTTCCTTCAAAATATTCTAAGAAAAGAATGGTTACCAATTGATTAGTATGACCTTTAATAGATTAAAAAACCTCCAATGATTGCGAGTCTTGATCATTGACATCTGTCGAAGAATTAACAAACAAAACAGAGATAAAAATGAAATTTAGTTTAGCATATAAGACGATGGGAAAAAGAGAATAATAACAATTTCTCTTTGATGAAAATGAATAACACTCTTATTATAAAACAAAGACCAAAATAAAAACATCACATTGAACAAACATATTGAGAGTAACATTCCTACAATCTAGAGAATGGCAACCATAAAACAATTTATAACAAACATGATCAAATGCCCAACTCAAATAATTTTTTTAAATATATAAATATATATATATATATATTAATAGTTTTAAGACCATGAAAACTCAATCTCGTTCATAATGAAAACTCAAAATTGAACTACGTTTTTTTTTTTTTTTTTTTTTCCTAATAATGAGATGGGGATAAAAAAAGAAAAAAAAAGAATAATACAAATAGCAGAACTCATTTTCAGTTTATACCCTTTGGACTTGGGCTACCAATGTCCACCTCTCATCTGCTTTAGTTTTGTTTGCAAGCTCTAGAGTCATTATCTATCTCTTGCGCTCACTTGATTGGGTTTTGGTAGACGAACTTGAGCCATGACCAAAGAACGGAAAAAACACTCAAGAAACTATCGCATTGAAGGCTATACCGATCAATTTGTAAACAGAGAACAATTGAAAATTTATAGAAAAAAAATGAGAGGTGAGGAGGTGAGGACGTTGCAATCTATCGGTGACTATAAAAATTCCATATAATAGCGGCATCTCAAGAGTCTAGGTTAATGAAAAGACACATGATAGATGTGGAGATAAAGTATTAGTGACTATAAGAATTTCATATAATAGCGGCATTTCAAGAGTCTGGGTTAATGGAGAGACACACGGTAGATATGGAGATAAAGTATTGGCGACTATAAGAATTCCATATAATAGCAACATCTCAAGAGTATGGGTTATGGGTTAATGGAGAGACACGCGATAGATATGGAGATAAAGTAACACCTGAATTTAAAAAGAGACTCAATAAATGGCAATCGATAAAACAAAAAATAAAATAATAAAATAAATGATGACATGGTGCTGACGTGGCTTAACTGGAGTGTAGCAACATTAAACGCTACACTTCAGCTTTTAGTAATATATAGATATAGATTATATACACATGCTACAGTAATCATGTATATATGCACGGTTACTGTAGCTCGTGGATAAATATACAAGATTATACAAGATTTTGGAAGCATTGATGTGGAGCAATTTTGAGACAAAATGTGTAAAAGTAGTGTCTTTTTCTATTATACAAGATTTTGCATCCACTGATGTGAATGCTATGGTACTTTAGCACAATTATAAAATTTTTTACAATTGAAAGATCAGGTAATCGGCTTTTTAGTGCTTTGATGCTAAAATATACCAACATATAGCATTTAAGAAATCGGATACTGATGCTCTAAGTCATGAAGATTTTGAAGAATTGTTACTTTTCAAATTTTAATATAATAGAATATTTTGAATAACGACTTTTAAAAAAGCATATGAATGAAGCACACTTTCTAATAATTGTGTGGGTAGATAATCATAAAATGCATGTGCATACACAATGGAATGGAAAAACTAAAAACAAAATTCCATGAGACTTAAATGATATACTTCAGCTTTTAGATATATATACATATAGATAGATATATAATTTATCAACTCAGTCTTACCGTGTTTATATACCAATAGTGTATAGATCATATGCTCATGTGAATAGAATCATTCTTCTTCACTTAATCCACTCTTCATATTTATCTTTATCTTCTGCTTCTTCTGGTTCTGCACCTTCTGCTTTTGTGACTAAAACCTCTGTACACTTTTAATAGGATCCGTGGTTTAAAAGCAAAGAAGCCCATATTTAGGAGTCTCAATCATTTATATTTTAGATAAGAATTGGCAAGTCCAGCCATTTCATTAAAGAAAATACAGAAAAGCTCATTAGTTTTACACACCCAAGCAAGTAGCAACTATGAACAATTAATAGAATTTACTTCTAAAAACAAAAAGATGCAATCTTATCCCAAACACACCCCCAAATACTAAAAAACTTTCACATATAACTTCTCAGGCAAGCTACTTATGAATTTCCTATCTAGCTTCCGGCATAGTTATAGTAACTGCATTCTCTATGTCAGATTCTTCATTTCTTAATATTGCACCTGAATTGCTGGGACTTCTTTCTATGAAGAAACCAGGCTGTTTAGGTTGGGGCAGAATTGCTTCCTCATTCGTTAACATAGAATGCACACAAGACATTATTGGCCTGTCTTCAGGATACTTTTGAACACATAGCAAACCAACTTGAATACATCTCAAGATTTGAGATCTTGAATGTGAATCCTCCAAACATGTATACGATAGTTCCAAGGCCCTGCCCTCCTTCCACAACAACCATGCCTAGCACAATTACAATACAGATACTCACATAATCCACCAAAAAGGAGAGAGAGAGAGAGAGAGAGAGAGAGAGAGAGAGAGAGAGAGAGAGAGAGAGAGAGTTTTCCACTTACATGTCCCAAAAGGTTATGATGGTGATTTGGGTGATAAAATTTTCTGATTTTCATGGCACTCACTATCTCTAACATAAGCACACCCATGCTAAACACATCAGATTTCACTGAAAATCTTCCATCAACTGCATACTCAGGAGACATGTAGCCGCTGCATGAAACCATCAAATAAGCTTATTATCAAATAAGCTTTATTATCATTATTGTTGTTACTGATAACTTAAATTTTAGTACGTCTTTAACATATCACCTCACCCTTACATCATGTTATAAGGGAATGAGGGGTACTTTGAGTCAAAGCACATTGATTAAATATTTGCTACAATTTGAAAAACAAAAATCTAGTGCCAATTTTATATTACTTACTATGTTCCAACAACTCTATCTGTCTTCTCTTCACTTTCATCCCCTATAAAAGTTCTTGCTAAGCCAAAATCTGATATTTTTGGGTTTAAGTTGATATCTAATAAAATATTGCTTGCTTTCAGATCCCTGTGAATGACTTGAAGTCTAGAGTCCTCGTGAAGATAGAGAAGTCCTCGTACAATCCCGATAATAATGTCAAAACGCTTTGGCCATGCTAGCAGAGTATCATTTTGTTCTGCATACAATTTTTGCCCTTGTTACCATGATTGTATCTATGTCTATTTTTAGTTCTTTTGAAAATCAATTGGAGGATTCTATTCAAATACATAATAGACAAGAGTCAAGACACTCAGGCACGCAACATTTAAAAGATGGAAAGTAATTATCATACATTAAGGGTCAAGAGAATCATACCAAAAATGAAACAATCCAAGCTTTTGTTGGGCATGTACTCATAGATTAACATCTTTTCATCTCCTTGAACACAGTAGCCTAAAAGCTTGACAAGATTCTTATGTTGAAGTTTGGCAATGAGAACAACTTCATTCTTGAACTCTTCAAGACCTTGTCTTGAACTCTTTGATAACCTCTTCACTGCAATATCTTGTCCGTTACGTAGATGTCCCTGCAAATCATCAGTTAAAGATGAATCTTTCCATCTAAATTTGTATAGTATCACCATAAATTTTTTGACCTGTAATTAAATCAGAATCCTTTTTACCTTATAAACAGGACCAAATCCACCTGCCCCGATCACATTTGCAGGAGAGAATTTGTTTGTTGCTGTAGCAACCGTTGTGAAATTAAATAATGGTACGTCTACATCTTCTTTCTTTCTTTCACCTATTGAACCCATATATAACCTTTTCAAGAACTGCTTTTAATTTTAGTCTTTGTACAATTTATCATGCTCATTTAAAATCTAGCTTTAATATGAGCAAGGATAGATGAGTGTGTGTGTGTGTATATATATATATATATATATATTGGAAAAATGGATGGGTATACTTACGTCTTCTATTTGTTGTCTTCCAAGTGAAACGCCAAAGCAACCCCAAAGTAAGCAATCCAGAAATGATTGATGCTGTTATGATGACCACCGCCCTTTTCTTCTTGTTTAATTTGTGGATTGATCCTAGATCAGACAGCAATTAAGTAATTGTTTCATTTTTTTTTTTTAAAGTTTTATGTTTCTTTCTGGTAGAAGTATTAGATCATTGATTATAGTCCCTGGATGTACTATAAGTCAGTTGAGCATATGTGAGCTAATTCCATGACAAATTTACTTGTAATTTTTAAGTTTTGTACTTGTAATGTGATTGTGGTAATGAGGGCTAAAGGTTGACGGATCTTCTCATTGTGCAAGACTAACGAACTCGGTCGAGCGAGATTCGAGGCTTGGTTGTGTGAGATGGTTGATTCAGACAGAAACTCTCCATAGACACTCAGTTGACTGAGACCTCATTATGAAAATTCTGTTATTTTCTTTCAAGGCTTCCTTGGTAGCCACACTAAGCCTAAACCCGACTTGTGTAAAATCCTTTTTCAACCCTAATCCTTTGAGAAGGAAGACAACCACAGTAAAATGTAGAAAAACCTAGAGATGGATAATATTTGTCTTGCAATCCCCTCCCAGTGAACATCCTTTAGAGGTTGACTCTTTCAGACACAAAGATCACCTTAACTGTGTTGGAGTTGCTATTAAAACCATAGAGACTACATCAAATCTTCAAGAAGCTTTGGAGTGAATAAGAGATCGATTTTATAGTAGATGGATTGACTTGTGGTACCAAGTGACTGTGAAGGACAAGGCATGAGTCTGAAGTTGATAGCAGGAGTGAGGAGATTGGATGCACTTCATGTGCTTGTACATATAAAGCCTAGTAAGTACAGTACATACCGCAACAACCTTCATATTTGATTTGATTAGTTGGGCTCGGCCACAAAGTACGTTTACCTATTGGTTTTTCACTCTGTGAACAGATGCTCTTTCCTATGTATGTGCAAGGGCATATTCAGGAATTTTAACTTAAGGGGACCAAATTGCAATATTGATAAAATAATCATAATTCATAAATCTATAAATACAAAATTATCAAATTAATAAATTGTCATATACTTAAACACTAATGAAAATACAAAAAAGGGTCTGGTTCACTATATACACATATAGAATTTTGCAAACTATTATTTTAAGCACCACCAATCCAACATATATATATATACAAAACTGAAATTTTTGACTTTTTGTTAACTTCTCCAGAGCTTGCCACCTCATCATTATTTTTAAAAACAAAATTATTCATTAAGTATTATTATTATCTTTAATTACTTAGATAACTTGCACAAAACTTTTTTTTTAGAAAAATTGCAGGGGAACTTTAAACATGTGTTTGGTCGGCAATATATATTTTATGAGCAAGACTTAGATATAGTACTTAGGTGTTGTTCCTTAACTTCCTACTTTTAAGATTCTGTCATGTGAATTTTTTCTCATAGGAAGGAAGTGTATTTTTTAGTTAACCATGACTAAATTTTAAAGAGGAACCTAAGGAACAACACCTAAGGTACTGTATTTAAGTTTATATATATAAAACCAAAACTTTTGATTTTTTGTTGACCTCTCCAGACCTTGCCATATCATCATTATTTTTTTAAACAAAATTAATTATTGAGTATTATTATTATATATAATTACTTAGATGACTTGCACAAAACTTTCTTTTGAGAAAAATTGCACGAAACTTTAAACATGTGTTTGGTCGGCAATATATATTTTATGAGTAAGATTTAGGTACAATGCTTAGGTGTTATTCTTTAAGTTCTCATTTTAAGATTCTACTATGTAAATTTTTTTCATAGGAAGAAAGTGTATGTTTTAAGAGGGAAACCTAAAGAATGGCACCTAAGGTACTGTACCTAAATTTTGTTCATATTTTATTATATCTACATTATCCATCTAAAAGTTGAAAGAGATTTTGTGTTGATAAAGTAACTATGGGGTTGGGCTTATTGGATTAGATCAAGCTCACAAAACATCAATTATTCATTTAACAATGAATTGTATGAATTTTTTTATGTCCTTATTAAACTATATATTATCTATATATTATTATTATTATAATATAAAACTAAAGTTTTTTACTTTTTAGTGACCATTTAAAATTTTGACATATTAGTTTTGCAAGCTTCACAAATTTACACCTCATTATAATTAATTTTATTTATTAATTTATTAATTAGACTCATGTTAGGACTCCTCTCTTCCCACCTCAAAACCCTAAATATAACTTGGTAAGGAAGTTGATTCTTCAACGAGAATAAATCCTGTTGTAAAAAGATCACCTAATTGCTTTTAAATTTGAACACGATTGTCTTATTAACAATAGAGTCTATGAATTGCAGTGTTGCACAATCATCCACAAATAACATCCATGCAAGGGCTTGATATTCTTCGGCATAACCCTAAATTAATGTTGAAAGGTTGTGTTTTACAACCATCTAATCTTGGTAACTAAATCCTGCACCTATGATTGTTTATGATTATTTTTGTTCACGGTATATAGTTTAAACCCATTAAAACTAATTGCTTGATGGTATTTCATGGTTTTTTTACACTTTGCTTTTTCTTTCAGGGTTGCTAGGAACACAACCTCACAGATGATTTTTTTTCTTTGTTTAAAGTTTAGACTCATTAAAATTTAAAATTTATTACTTTATGGGTTTTTGTAATTTTTTCCTTTCCTTAATTTTCTCTTTTGAATAGTCATATATTTTTGGCTTTTTGGAAGTTTTTGCAATATTTGAACATGTTTAGCAAATTTCAACAACTATACCATGCATGTATTATTCCTTTGAATGTAATCAAACTTTCTTTTATATTTCTCTATTGTATAATCACACACACACACACACACACACACACATATATATATATATATATATATTGTTTTGTTTCAATAATTTATAGGAAGTAAATTTTATGATTCTTTAATATTTTTTGGCCCTTCGAAATTTTTAACATCTGAATTTTTGAGTTATATTTTTGCAATATCTAAAACTATTTGGTAAATTTCAATGACTAAAGCCATGAATTATTATTTTGAGTGTAACACATCCTTCTCTTATATTTCTCTGTTGTGTAGTCACACACACACATATATTTGTAAGCTCTTAATTTTTTGATTCTTCTCACTAGTTATAGGCTTATAGTCATGAATTATTCTTTTGAATGTAACCATCTTTCTCTTATATTTTTCTATTGTGTAGTCATATATATTTTGTTTTGTTTCAATAATTTTTAAGCAATGAATCTTCTAATTCTTTAATATTTTTTGAAAGCCATTGCACGTTCACGCAATGACTTCTTCATCAAATTGTAACACAAATTGAAGTTGTATAAGAGCAATTCATGCAATGGTATAGTTTCTTACTCAATTTAAGATTTTATAAATTCATTTTAGTCGACTACACAAACAAGTAGGTTCCCATGTATAGTATTGAAATTTCCATATTTTTTTAATGAATTATTCAACACCAAATTTCAAATTAAAAAAAAAAAAATGATGATATGGAGAGAGATATAATATATTATCATATAACAATACAAAAAATTGAACAACATATTCTTAATAAACAAAGCATATTCATAAACTAAATGACCATTATCATATATATATATATATATATAGCAAAGCATAAATCTAAATGCCCACGTGGTGTTAAATAAACAAACAAACTTGAAATGTTGAAGGCTAAAAAAAAAAAAAAATAGCAAAGAGAAGCTAGAACTCGAAGCAAATATGCTCATATATATATATATATATATATATTTTTTTTTTTTGTAGATGAAACGAGTTTATTTGTTTCCGAGTTAAAGTGTTAGAGCAATAAACAATGAGAGGAAAGAAACATGGGGTTGGTATCTGTGGGGGAGGAAAGCCCAACCAAAGGCATTGGGCCCAAGGCCCTATCTGCGGACCACCATTGCCCGAAGAGATGAAAAAGCCTAGTTAGAGGCCCTGAGAAAGGAACATATCTGGTGAAGGGTACGGCCATGATCCGAGGATATGTTCAACGATCCGAAGAGTCCAATACCCTCGGATTCGAAGAACCTTAGTCTGACGTTCAACCTTTTGCAGCCCGAGTGATCCTCTCGACAGATGTAGTGACAGAATGAGCCTCGGACGCGAACGAATATAACTGGATCGGAGAAATATCTAAGAGACAGACCTCAACCACCGCATTAAATACACCACACCTACTTCTCTGGCCGCATTAATGTGGAAGAGACCCCTGAACAGTATCAGCCTGCTATCACCACTCACATGAGGCTAGGGAACACCCTTGATGGGATAAGCACTCAAGTGGATGTCTGGATGATGAACAAGTGGACGATCAAGATAAAGTGAGGAGGTACTATATAAGTAGGAAAGCCCTCTAATAGTAGGGGGATCGAAAAATCAGGAGGAGGAAAGAGTGTGTTATTTTACTGTAGCACTAAGAATTGTAATCCAATTACTCCAAGGAAAATCATCTCTTCGGGCGTGATACTTACCTCCGTCCGAGCATATATTAATTCAAATTCCCCCATTAGTGTAGCTGTTGCATACTGTTATTTTCGCTATTCACCTTGCTCTTTCACCCACTCTCTACAAATTCATTGTTTTGGGTTCAGTGGGCTCCAAATCCATCCCTCCTTGGGCTTGGGCCGCAAAATCTGACCTTACAATTGGCGCCGTCTGTGGGGAGAGCTCGTGCAAGAGTGAAAACAACAGTTGATAATGGCAGGACTAGGCGAACAACAAGCAGAATCCAGAGCATCCCAACACGTGGACCATTTTGTCAACTTGGAGAGGAGACAAAATCGTGAGGGCAGTGTACACACTGTGCGTCTTAGCCAGAGCCAATCACAGGGCGGAAGCCATATGGCCCATGCAAAGGAGAATCGTGACTTGCAACTGGAGGTGGAAAAACTAAAGAGGGAGTTACGCTATGCGAAGAGGAAACGGGCCTCCTCATACTCTGAGGATGATCTTGATGATGAACAGGATGTCTCTTATCAACACAAATCCAAGACACCAGCCAGCGAGTCCTGCACTTGTGAGGAAGAGTCCCATCGCAAGCGGCAACGTAGGAGTCCGTCACGTGGAGACATGGAGAACGATGCCATGAATAGGGCTCTAAATCAGATATCTAAATCACCCTTCACACGCAGGATTGAGGGGGCCAGACTTCCTCGGCGTTTTAACCAGCCCACTTTCACCATCTACAATGGTAAAACTGATCCCGTGGAGCATGTGAGTCATTTTAACCAAAGGATGGCTGTCTACTCCAGAGACGAGGCTCTTATGTGCAAGGTCTTCCCCTCCAGTCTGGGGCCTGTTGCCATGAGGTGGTTTGACGGTTTGAAGGCAGGCTCCATCAACTCCTTCAAAGAGCTTACTCAGGCATTTGGCTCCCGTTTTGTCACGTGCCGAAGGGTGGCCAGGCCCTTTTCTTCGTTGTTGTCACTGTCTATGCAGGAGTGTGAGTCATTGAAGGCATATTCAGACAGATACTGGGAGATGTTCAACGAGGTGGAGGGCAACAATGATGCAATGGCCCTCAGCACGTTCAAGCTCGGCCTCCCCACTGACCATGGTTTGAGGGCATCTCTATCTGGCAAACCGGTCACGAACGTACATCAGCTGATGGACCGCATAGAGAAGTATAAGAGGGTCGAAGAAGATCGGCAGCAGGGCAAGGGAAAGGACAAGATTGTCTCTCAAGATAGGAGGGATTCGCGGTCGGACCGTTACAATTACAGCAAACCAAGGAGGGACTTTGCCGGGCAATCAGGATCGACGAATCCTCAAGTGGTCAATACCGTGTTCAAGGAGCTAGTGCACCAGGTCCTGGAAAAAATCAAGAATGAATCGTTCTTCAGGTGGCCGAACAAGATGGTAGGAAACCCCGAGAGACGCAACCACAATCTATACTGCCAGTACCATCAAGACCATGGGCACACCACGGAAGATTGCAGGAGCCTGTGGGATCACTTGGATCAGCTGGTTCACGACGGTAAACTGAAACACCTCTTGCACCCCTCTAGCGGCCGAGGGCAGGCGGGTTCAGGGCCACATGGGGTTGATCCCTCAAAGCCGCCGTTAGGCACCATAAATGTCGTCCTCGCCACGCCGGGGAGAACAGGGTCCTGGCCATTGAAAGTCATGTCGGTAGGCCGACCATCAGCTGGGGAGCCATGCCGAGGACCGAAGAAAGCCGAGTCTGTTGCCCCATTTATTATGGGATTCTCGGATGAAGACAAGATCGGCACCATCCAACCCCATGACGATGCACTAGTCATCACCCTCAGGATAGGAGGGTACGAAGTGAGGAGGGTGATGGTGGACCAGGGCAGTGCTGTGGAGATAATGTACCCGGACCTCTACAAGGGGCTGGGCCTAAAGCCCTAAGACCTGACACCATACGATTCTCCCCTCTTGAGCTTCGAAGGACGTCCTGTCATCCCAAAAGGCCGGATACGCTTACCGGTGCAGACTGGTTCTGAGGTTGTAGAGTTGGACTTTATAGTTGTGGACGCATATTCGCCCTACACGACACTCGTGGGCAGACCCTGGATTCATGCGCTTGGGGTTGTTCCTTCCACTTTGCACCAGAAGGTCAAATATCCATCGAAAGGACAGATACATGAGATACGAGGGGACCAGTCCGTCGCCCGACGATGCTTGGTGGCTGCCATCCAGCATAAGGTCCCGGCCGAGTCTTCGGACGTGACGGGGGGAAATTTATAGCAATTACAGTCTCGAGGAGTTCCCTCCGAAGAACCAGATGAAGACACTCGATGTGAGGAGCTGACCAGAGTGGTCATTGGAGACGATCCTAATAGGTTCTTCCAAGTCGGATCTCAGCTGCCTCTTCAAGAGAAGGAGGAGCTGATAGAGTTCCTCAAGAAAAATCTCGATGTGTTTGCCTGGAGTGCGTATGAAGCCCCCGGGGTGGACCCGGAGTTTATATGCCATCACTTGAAGGTGAATCCACTAATCACCCCCAAGAAACAGCCTATTCGGCGCCCATCCAAGGAACATGCTGATGCAGTGAGAGACGAAGTAGCGAAACTCAAACAAGCTGGGGCTATCAAAGAAGTTTTTTATCCCGAGTGGCTCGCAAACACCGTGGTGGTGAAGAAGAAGAGTGGGAAGTGGCGAGTATGCGTAGATTTCACGGATTTGAATAGGGCATGCTCCAAAGATCCGTTCCCTATGCCGAAAATTGATCAGTTGGTGGATGCCACTGTTGGCCACCCTCGGATGAGCTTCCTGGACGCCTTTCAAGGCTACCACCAGATACCATTAGCCCTGGAGGACCAGAAGAAAACTGCTTTTGTCACCCCTATTGGCAACTACCACTATAAAGTGATGCCGTTCGGCTTGAAGAACGCGGGCGCTACCTACCAGAGGATGATGACCAGGATGTTCGAGCCGTGGCTGGGCAAAAATATCGAGGTTTACATAGACGACATGGTGGTGAAGAGCAAGGTTATAGCTGAGCATATAAGAGACCTTGAAATTACATTTGAGATCCTACGAAGGCACAAGCTACGTTTAAATGCTTCTAAGTGCTCGTTTGGGGTAGGGTCCGGCAAGTTTTTAGGATACATGGTCACCCACAGGGGAATCGAAGTCAACCCCGACCAGATAAAGGCCATCAACGATCTACGTGCTCCTCGGAATCCCAAGGAGGTCCAGAAACTGACCGGAATGACCGCGGCCCTCAATCGGTTCATCTTCGGGTCGGCAGACAGGTGCCGCCCTTTCTTCTCTCTGCTCAACAAATGGAAGGGATTCGAGTGAACTGAGGAGTGTGCTCTGGCATTCCAGCAACTCAAGGATTATCTGGCTCGGCCACCCATCATGTCCAGCCCCGAGCCTGATGAGGTGCTGTTCGCCTACATCGTTGTAGCCCCCTATGCAGTGAGCCTAGTGCTAATACGATCGGACTCTGGTGTGCAGAGGCCTGTTTATTACGTAAGCAAGTCGCTGCATGAGGCTGAGGTCCGTTACTTGCCTCTAGAGAAAGTTATCCTAGTAGTGGTGCTTGGCACGCGGAAGCTACCTCACTACTTCCAAGCCCACACGGTCATCGTTCTAACACAACTCCCACTCAAAGTGGTACTCCGAAGCGCTGATTATACTGGTCGGATTGCCAAGTGGGGTACAATCTTAGGGGCTTTTGATATAAGGTATATGCCCCGCACTTCGGTTAAGGGACAGGTTCTTGCGGATTTGGTGGCTGAGTTCACGGAGCCCCAAGTAGAAGAAGTAGAACTCCCGTCAGGCATGGATGAAAAATCAGTTGGCATGATCTCCCAACAGAATCCCTCCCATTGGGAAGTGTACGTCGATGGCGCGGCAAATCAGAGAGGTTCCGGAGTTGGGCTAGTACTGATATCCCCTAAGAAAATCATTATCGAGAAATCGTTAAGGCTGGACTTCTCGGCAACGAATAATGAGGCGGAATATGAGGCCCTACTGATGGGAATGACTATGGTTCGTAGAATAGGTGGGAAGTCTGTGGAGTTGTTCTCAGACTCAAGACTGGTAGTAGGTCAGGTACAAGGCGAGTTTGAGGCAAAGGACAAAAGGATGCAGGGGTATTTGAGCCGTGTTAAATGCCTCCAATCAGAGTTCGACTTTTTCAAATTGCTGCATATCCCCAGAAGTGGCAACTCACATGCTGACTCCTTAGCCACGCTTGCCACCTCTTCGGCGCAGGACCTGCCAAGGATCATCCTCGTCGAGGACTTGCTCAGGCCTACAGAAGCAAAATCAGAGGCAGTCCAAGTTCACCAGGTCAGGGCAGGGCCGTGCTGGATGGATCCTTTAATCAAATTCCTCAAAGAAGATATATTGCCTGAAGGGAAGGACGAAGTTGATAAAGTTCGGAGGAAAGCGACAAAGTTCTGGTTATCCGAGGACCAGAAACTGTACAAACGCTCCTATTCGGGACCATATTTGTTATGCGTACACCCCGAGGCGACTGAGATATTGCTGGAAGAGCTGCACGAGGGAATCTGTGGGAGCCACACTGGAGGTAGGTCCTTGGCTCACCGAGCTCTCACCCAAGGCTATTGGTGGCCTAACATGCAAAAGGAGGCATATGAATACGTCAAAAAGTGCGATCAGTGTCAGCGTTTCGCTCCAAACATTCACCAGCCGGGAGGAAATCTTAATCCGCTATCTAGCCCATGACCCTTCGCCCAATGGGGCTTGGATATTGTGGGACCCTTCCCTAAAGCTGCAGGAAACAAGAAGTACATCTTGGTCGGAACAGATTATTTTACCAAGTGGGTCGAAGCCGAACCACTAGCCAATATCAGAGACGTTGATGTGCAAAAGTTCGTGTGGAAGAATATTGTCACTCGGTTTGGAGTTCCTCACACTCTCATCTCAGACAATGGCTTGCAGTTTGATAGTAGGGCATTCAGGAACTACTGCAGTGAGCTGGGAATTACGAACAGATACTCCACTCCAGCCTATCCCCAGGGCAATGGACAAGCAGAAGCCGTCAACAAGGTCATACTGAATGGCTTAAAGAAGAGGTTAGATGATGCAAAGGGCAGATGGGTAGACGAGCTGCCGCACGTACTTTGGGCTTACAGGACTACGCCTCGTAGGTCTACCGGGGAGACCCCCTTTTCAATGACCTATGGAGCTGAAGCTGTCATCCCTCTGGAAACTGGGTTCCCAACGATAAAAACTAGCACATTCAATCCAGCCGACAACGATGAACAATTGCAGAAGAACTTAGACTTGATTGAGGAAAAGAGGGAGAATGCAATGGTTCGGCTGGCACACTATCAACAGAAACTCAGGCAAGGCTATGACGCTAACGTAAAGCCAAGACCCCTAGAACCCGGTGATCTAGTGCTTAGGAGAGTTGTGGGCACAGCGAAGAAACCAGCTTGGGGAAAACTGGGACCCAATTGGGAAGGACCGTATCGCATCACCTCTGGAGCAGGCATTGGGGCATATTTCTTGGAAGACCTAGATGGTCGCGTAATACCGCGTCCATGGAATGTAAATAACTTGAGGAAGTACTTTTATTAATCAAGCCTTTTTCGTCAGCCAACGTGTCAACTCACTGTGTCAACCAAGTGCTTAAACTTAAACCCAGTCATGCCTGTAGTCCTCGGACCAGATGATTTGGGTTAGTTAGCACTCAATTACAGTTCTATAGTGTTTAAACTTAAACCCGATCATGCCTGTAGTCCTCGGACCAGATGATTTGGGTTAGTTAGCACTCAATTACAGTTCTATAGTGTTTAAACTTAAACCCGATCATGCCTGTAGTCCTCGGACCAGATGATTTGGGTTAGTTAGCACTCAATTACAGTTCTATAGTGTTTAAACTTAAACCCAATCATGCCTGTAGTCCTCGGACCAGATGATTTGGGTTAGTTAGCACTCAATTACAGTTTTATAGTGTTTAAACTTAAACCCAGTCATGCCTGTAGTCCTCGGACCAGATGATTTGGGTTAGTTAGCACTCACTCACAGTTCTAGTGTTTGAACTTAAACCCAGTCATGCCTGTAGTCCTCGGACCAGATGATTTGGGTTAGTCCTAAGGCTTAAACTCAAATCCGGTCATGCCTGTAGCCCTCGGACCAGATGACTAGGATTAGTTAACACGAATACATCCTCGTACCAGGTATTCCTGATCGTGCTTAAATTAATTCTCACTTATAAATGCCTTAGTTGTGTTTAATTTAGAACCGAGGGATAATAACCTATGTTTAACAACTGGGTACGCGAAGCCCGTATAAGTACTCATTCCAATCATTACTCATCGGTACCTCTTATTTGGCTTATCCTTTTCAATACTAGTTGTGATCACTATGGCACCAATCAAATTACTTGCGTTATGTCATAATCATAGATGTGTGTGTGACAATAGTAAGTTATAGAACGTGTATCAAAAAAAAAAACACCGAGGAGAAATAGAGAATCGTTCCATTAAAAAAGAAGGGGTCTACATGTTGTAAAAAAAAAGAAATAATAAAAAAATAATAATAATAAAAATAAAAAAGCCTACGCATCTACTCTCTTGCCAGAGGAAGCCCAGGATCAGCAACGTGGCCTATCCGCTCGGATGCCTCAGAGGTTTGGTCTTGGGCCTCAGTAGGAATCTTCTCTTTGCCTGAACCTTTGTTTTTGTCTTTGGCCGGCTCAACTGATTTGCCCATGTCGTTCGGCTGTTCTTGGAGGGTCTCTGGAATCTGAGGAGCAGGAGGGTCTGTTTCTGGGAGCTCTCGGATCTCAGGATGATAGTATACGCTCCCAGGCAGCCTCAGCTCTGAGTCGACCGAAATTCCAGCGGCATCCAAGGCTTTGCCCCAACTTATGAGGCAGTAGTCTCGGCTGACCAAGGCGAATTGCTCCACAAGCTGGGATGTAGTCGTCTCTACCCCCATCTGGTACGCCGCCTTCCTTTCGGCCTCAACTGCCTCCTTGGCCAGACTGGCATTTTGCTCAGCCACCTGGGCACTCGCCTTGGCCTTCTGAAGCTCAGCTCTGAGACCCTTCACCAGCTCCCTCTCGGTTACCAGGTTGATCTCGGCCATGCGTAATTGGCTGCGCTGTTCCTCGGCCTGCTTTTCTGCATTCTTAAGCCTGGCATCGAGGCTTCGCTTTTCAGAGAGCGCCCCTTTTAGCTCCTCAGACATCCGAGCATACTCCTCTTTCAGCTGGCCGAGAGATGCCTCCGCCTCGTGCTGAGATTGGGATGCCGCTCGGGCTTTAAGCGACGACTCCTCGTTCAACCCCTTGGCCAAGTAAACCTGCTGGGTAAGCTGCATAACAACATCTCCAGCATCAGGCTAAGAAGGAATAAAACCAATTAAACGTAAAACCTAGACTTGGGAGGGGTGCACTTACCATGGTCAAATCCCTTTTAAGGGACATGAATAGCTCCTTCTGGGTGAAGCGCCTGAAGGAAGCCATGTCATGTGGGAGAAGAAGTGGCTGCTGCAGGGCCTCGGCGACATAGCCTGCCCTTCCTCCATCGTAATTCCTGAGGGAGGTATCCCACAGGATTGGAGCGCCATCCAACTCCAATTTTGGAGACCAGACTCGAGGTCCCCCTCCTCGGCGCACATCTGCACCTATGGGCTCCTCTCGGCTTTCGATAGAGGAGGCCCTGTGTGTCCGGCTATCTCTCGCCACCTTTTGCTGCTTAACCCCCTTGGTCGGTGGCACCTGTTTCCCCACAACCTCATTGTGGGGTCTCTTCTTCTGAAGGTTTGGCATTGTTTTTAAATTTGGGTCAGGGACTTGGGTAGGCACCGGAGGAAGTGTCACCACTGCTGTGGATGTCCCAGCACCTTTCGGCTCGGGCTTTTGGCCTCTGCCCTTCATCAGAAGTCTCAGATCCATATCGTCTTCGTCCGAGGAATCTTCTAAATGAGCGGCTAGCAAATTAAGACGGGCGCCTGGCCGCTCGTAGGTTTCTTCCTCGGCGTCGGAGACCTCTACCACCTGTTGCACTCCTAAAGCTTCTCCCTCAAACCGAAATCCGTCTATCTGCTCTTCTAGTGAGGAAGTGGAAGAGCTGACCCCCTCACCTTCAATCTCTTGTCCGGGGAGAACTTGCTGGAGGGGTTGAACAATGGGAGGCACGTTCCGAGGATTTGGGCGGGGTACAGGTTCAAGATCTTATGGCGCCAAGAAGCCCGTCCGACCAACGTCAATTCGTGCTAGGCGATGATCTCCCTGAACGATTGCGTTGCCGACCGGTTGGAAACCTTTCGGCTTCCCTGTATATCCGAGAATAAGGGGAGCAGATCGTAGTTGCCCATCCTCGCTCACGAAGATTTTTGACCTCAAAAGGTAGTTGAGGGCGGCAACATTCGTTAGGCTGAGCCGAGGAGAAACGTGCCTCCTATCTGTTGCAAGGCAGTAAAAACAAAAAAAGAGAGGGTTAGAAACTCAAAAGCAGAGACAGAAGCGGAATCAAAAACCGTTGAAAAACGAGGACCCTAAGTCTATAGTTAGTGCCTAAATCTAACATGTCCCACCTGGCTCCCCACGCCTGGTCGGGCAACCATTGCCGTCATGCCAGGCGCCCGAAATAATCACGTAGTCGTCTTTCATCCCTTTGTTGGATTTGGGAAGGCAAGAAATGAGCCTGACAACATCCGACCGGGATTTTAAGTAGTACCCAGCATCTTGCTGACTGTGGCATTCGTACATATGCACCACATCTAGACAGGTGAGGCCCAACCCCATATGGCGCTCAAGGTCCTCAATTGCTCCTAGGATCCTAAACATATTGGGCGCGCATTGCCAGGGAGTAAGCCTATGGTTCCGGAGGTAGTTAGTGGTAATGGGACCCATGGGGATGGTCATTCCTCCTTCTTTGAAGGCGATGAGGGGGATCACCACCTCTCCCGTTTCCCGGTCTGTTAGTATCTTTTCCGGGGGGCAATACCTCACACCCACGTTGGGGGGTATGCGATATGTGGCCCTAAACGCCTTTAGTTGTTCAGGGCTATCCACCATGTACTCGAGCTTTCCCATAATGCTTAAAAGAAACAGTTGGCCGAAGAGAGAACTAAATGAGTTGGTGTACGATGACTCACCGGGGACAAATCTGAGAAAGGATTTCAGGCTCGTAGGAGGGTTCGTGATGATTCTGGGGAGGCCTGAAAGCAACGACTGAAGGATTTATGCGGAGCGGCGCGTCTGTTCTTGCTGGAGCGTCTGGTGGTTTGCAAAAGTGAGGAAGAAATAACCTCCTCTGAGGCTTTATACGGGGTCAAGCGAAGGGTCAGGGGCACTCCCGCCCAAATTCCAAGGAAAATACCACAACCGTTGGATCGATCGCTCACCGTTGGATACGAAGGATAAGGCGCCACCTGGTGCAATTAATGCAGCGGATTGGGAATATGGAAACCGCAACGGCATTAATGAAGCGTCTATCCCAAGGCCCCCACACACGTGCCAGCTTGAATTGGCCTGCACACAAGCTTCTTGTTATGTGGCAGGTCAAAATCATACTTTTTCCCTTCGGATGTGAGGGAAAAACTACAATTTTGAGGGGCTATTGTGGGGGAGGAAAGCCCAACCAAAGGCATTGGGCCCAAGGCCCTATCTGCGGACCACCAATGCCCGAAGAGATGAAAAAGCCTAGTTAGAGGCCCTGAGAAAGGAACATATCTGGTGAAGGGTACGGCCATGATCCGAGGATATGTTCAACGATCCGAGGAGTCCAATACCCTCGAATTCGAAGAACCTTAGTCTGACGTTTAACCTTTTGCAGCCCGAGTGATCCTCTCGACAGATGTAGTGACAGAATGAGTCTCGGACGCGAACGAATATAACTGGATCGGAGAAATATCTAAGAGACAGACCTCAACCACCACATTAAATACACCACACCTACTTCTCTGGCCGCATTAATGTGGAAGAGACCCCTGAACAGTATCAGCCTGCTATCACCACTCACATGAGGCTAGGGAACACCCTTGATGGGATAAGTACTCAAGTGGATGTCTGGATGATGAACAAGTGGACGATCAAGATAAAGTGAGGAGGTACTATATAAGTAGGAAAGCCCCCTAATAGTAGGGGGATCGAAAAATCAGGAGGAGGAAAGAGTGTGTTATTTTACTGTAGCACTAAGAATTGTAATCCAATTACTCCAAGGAAAATCATCTCTTCGGGTGTGATACTTACCTCCGTCCGAGCATATATTAATTCAAATTCCCCCATTAGTGTAGCTGTTGCATACTGTTATTTTCGCTATTCACCTTGCTCTTTCACCCACTCTCTACAAATTCATTGTTTTGGGTTCAGTGGGCTCCAAATCCATCCCTCCTTGGGCTTGGGCCGCAAAATCTGACCTTACAGTATCTATTGAGAATCCCATAGGTGGCTTCTTGAGGTTGAGAAGGATAGGAAAAAAGTAAATTTTGTTTGAAAATGAGTGGTAAAAGATGTTATTTTGAGAGTGTAGGTTATGGAAAAAACTTAGGTGCTTCGGGAGCAATGCTCCCTCCTCTCACATGAGGGGTGGACCCCACACGTGGGTCCCACCATGGGGCCCACCCCTCACGTGAGAGGGGAGAGCATTGCTCCCAAAGCATGTAAGAATTACCCATGGGTTATTGTCTATTGAATTGACAACAAATTATTTGAAAAATTGGGAGAGTTAGCTAGTATTTTATTTGGAGGACTTTAGGCTATTATCTATTAGACTAAGCAGTAAGTAGAGTTCCTAGAAAGAGGTGGGGGGTCATATTTTTCTTGGGGGCCATAACCTTTTACTTTTTCTGTTGCTATCAGAATAACCAAATCTCAGGGGAAACAATTATTCACATTTCAGCCCAAAGCCCAATTGTAGCCCAAAACTCAAGCCCGAACCTTGCTAGCCCAAACCGTATGATGGAAAATCAACCCACCCCTAACACTATAGACCAAAACAATGCCTTACCACAATCTGAACCAGAGACTACCTAACTGAATTTAGCTCATATTTCTTCAACCCTCGCCACCCCACACTTTCTAAAAGAAATGAAGCTTGGCAAAAATTAGAACTGGGCAGGGATATTCATATTAATGGTAGATGGTTATGTATAGGTGATTTTAACCAAGTACTGGATTTTGAGGATAAATTAGCTTTTAAGGATACAGGGATACAAGGTAGTCAGGAATTGAGAAGTTGCTTATCAAACCTGAGCCTCTTACCCATAGAATCTAACGGTCTTTCATATACTTGGAAAAATAAGAGGCCAGGTACTGATTTTGTGATGGAAAAATTAGACAGGGCCTTTGCAAATTCCCCTTGCCTCATCCAAAACCTTCCCATTATGTGCTCCGACCATGGCCCCATTTTACTTGATACTACTTGGAGACCTCCTTTTGGACAAAGACCTTTCAGATTTGAGTGGATGTGGACATCCCACCTAGATTGTTTTGGCATAATACAGGAAGCTTGGAAAACCAATTACTAGGGTTCTCGTGCATTCAAGTTGGTCCAGAGAATTAAAAAGGTAAAGGAGAAGCTTAAAGGTTGGAATCATACTGTTTTTGGGCAGATTCAAAGGGAGATAGCAAAAAAGAAAGAAGAACTACAACAAATCCAAGCCAGTATCAAATCCTTACAGGATGTTCAAAAAGAAATGGATGTTAGTTCTCAGCTAGAAACCTTATTGGATAGAGAGGAAATTATGTGGGCTCAGAAAGCTCGGAGTACTTGGATTATCAAGGGAGATCGAAACACAAAACATTTTCAAACCATTACAAGAAATAGAAGACTACGAAACAGAATCACCCAAATCAAAGCTGAGGATGGTAGTTGGCTGGAGAATATGGAGGAAATCCCAAAAGGGTTTCACAACCTTTTATCAGGACCTTTATCAATCCCAATAACATATGCTGGATACAGAGATACAAGATCATCTCAAGGAAATACCACTACCCTCTCTGACTGAAGCTCAGGAAGCAGATCTGAACAAACCATTCCTAAGGGCAGAGATTGAACAAGCTGTTTTTCAAATTGGAACTCTCAAAGCTCCAGGACCAGATGGAATACCTGCGGGCTTCTATCAACAGTATTGGAACATTGTTCAGAATGATGTCATCTCAACTGTCCAAGCTTTTTTCCATTCAGGTTACCTTCTTAAATCCCTCAACCATACATTTCTGTCTCTTATTCCGAAAGTAGCTTGCCCTGAAGAATTTTCTCAATTTAGACCCATTAGTCTCTGTAACATAGCTTACAAAATTATTTCAAAAGTTCTTGTCAATAGACTTAAACCCATTATGGACAGTTTGATAACCCCATTCCAAAATGCTTTCATACAAGGTAGACTTATTACTGATAATATACTGCTTGCACAGGAAATTTATGACTATATGAGAAAAAAGAAGAAAGAAAAATGGGGGTTTGGTGCTTTGAAATTAGACATGCAAAAAGCCTATGACAAAATCAAATGGAGCTTCCTTAAAGCTATTCTCCATAATATGTGCTTTTCAGCTAATTGGATCCATTGGGTGATGCAATGTGTGTCCACTGTGTCCCATCGTATTTTGATTAATGGTAGCCCTTCTGAAACTATTCTGCCATCTAGAGGTCTTAGGCAAGGTGATCCTCTATCACCATATCTTTTCATTTTGTGTGCCAATGTCCTCTCTTGTGCTCTCATTAAAAATGAATAGAACAACAACACAAAGGTATTAAAATTGGCTGAAATTGTCCAACCTTTACACACCTCTTCTTTGCGGATGATTCTCTCCTCTTCTTCAATGATGACCCTAAAACCATTTCCACCCTTCAACAAACCCTTAATTGGTACTGTGACTTATCTGGCAAAAAGTTCAATGCTCATAAGTCTGAATTCTTTTGTACCCCTAATCTTAGTCCTGACAAACAAGAAGTCTTAAGTTCTACCCTTGGTGTCAAACTTGTTAACCACCCGGGAAATACTTAGGAATTAATTTCTGTATGAGAGGTAGAAAAGCAGGGAACTTTGAGGAATTAGTAGAAAAAATCAGCAATAAACTTCAGGGATGGAAAACTAAACTCCTCACACAAGCTGGAAGAGTCACGCTTATCAATTATGTCCTCCAATCCTTACTGGTCTACTCATTCTCTTGCCTTAAAATTCCTGACAAAATTTGCACTAAACTTGACTCCATCATCAATGCCTTTTGCTGGGGCTACCAACCATCTGTAAGAAAACTCCATCTTATCAATTGGGACACCATCTGTAGACCTAGAAATGAAGGTGGATTGGGTATAAGGAAATTTAAACTGATGAACCAAGCCTTAATAGCTAAAAAATCTTGGAGAATCATTCAACAACCCCAATCCATCCTGGCAAAGACTTACCTCAAAATATTGTCAACAGGAACACATTCTCTCACACAAACCCAAACCAAGCAGCTCCTGTTCCTGGAAAAATATTATGAATAAACCCAATCCCAAACTTTTCCAATGCACTTGGAAAGTAAGTACAGGACATAGCATCCCACTCCAACATCCAGCTTGGTTTAAACCAAAAAACCCTTCAACCTTAGATCCTGCCCTTTGTGTTGCCAATCTGATTAAACCTGCCACCAATACTTGGGACCTGCCACTCATCACTTCTCTTTACAATAAGGAAGAAGCTGAGAACATCTTGAACATCTCAATACCCAAATTGAGACCTTTGGAATCCCAAGACAAAATCATTTGGCCTTTCTCTACCACTGGTAAATTCCCAGTGAAAAAAACCTATTCCATCCTTCTCAATGACAACCTTCCAGCTCTCCCAAACCCAGCTGCTATCCCACAAAAGATATGGAAAACTTTTTGGAAAATCCCTCTACCCCAACAAATTCTGCAATTTATCTGGAAAGTCTTACACTCAGCCCTCCCTGTTAGGAACACCCTTATCCATAGAGGTTTAAATTGTTTGGATACCTGTCCTTTTTGTCAAGAAGATAGGGAAACTTTAGAGCACTTGTTCCTCGAATGCCATTTTGCTAGAGCCGTTTGGTTAGGCAGTGAAATAACTATTCGTACTGATACTCTTCCCTACCACACTATTTCTGATTGGATTTCTAACTGGTTACAAGGAAGCCAAAAGGAAACCTGAATCAAGACCTGCATCCCTACCTTGTTTGTTACCCTTTGGTGTATATGGAATCACAGAAATGGCAGTCTTCGAAGGAAAGCTACCCAATGCTAGGGAGGTTATACTAATCTCAAATGCTTTAACTCTCAAGTACAATGCTGCTTTTTCTAAAACTCTTACAGGTCAAGACCCAACATCAGAGGAAGACAACCATCACCTTACCCCAGTTTGGCCCTATCAAGAAGCTTGGCAGCTGTTGTATCTTGTTGAAACCTCCAGCAAAGTAATTAGAGGAAGATAAGGTGCTGCCCTGGTTGGTAAATCAAGGGAAGGATGTCCAATTGTCAAAAATGCATTTCTCACAGCTTTTCAAGATCCTAAGAAGGCAAAGCTTGCTGCAATCCGTGAAGCACTCATTTACACAGCCCATTCAGGTCTTCAAAGGGTGGTGATCCTAACTGACAGTAAGGAAATTCAACTCTTCTGGAGATCTAAGAGCTACTGGCCTTGGTGGATTGATAGTTTAATAGATGATATTCATAATATTGTTAAGCAATACTCTATGCTTGTTGTCCTTTTGAGAGCTCTGGACTCTATTTTATCTGAATGTAAAAAACTTGCTAATATGGTAGCAAGTCAGTCTCCCAACTCTGTGATGTAATCCTTTTCTTGTTTTGGTATCACACAAAAAAAAAAAAAAAAAAAGACTCATAGCCTAACAGTAGAAGAAAATTAAAATTCTAGGGGGCCATGGACAACGTAGCTCCACAACTGTTAATGTGTGTTGGTGGTTCATATGCTTTAATGTATATCTATGCTTATTTTCATGCTTGAATATTTGATGAATCAAGTACTTCACTTAATACAGAATAATTGGTTAAAATTGGTAGTTAAGTTGTATTAGGGGTCAAATGTAATTTTTATTTGGTATCAGAGCTTTGGTTCACTTGTGAAGGATTAATTTCCTAATGTGTTCCTTAATCCCGTCTACCATGGATAAATATATTTTAAATTCTAAAAAACAAAAAATTGAAAGACAATTGAAAACAGTAATTGAAGATCATCTTTCACAAAATCAAACTCATACCCAGTTCTGAAGGGTGCATCCGAATGTATAGATCCTGTCCACCAGCCGGAAACTGTTTAATATCTACTAGATCACCAAACCAGATGGCGCACCCAGTACCTTCTCTGATATCTGAGTTTGTATAAGCCATACAAGTACAGTTATTCAAGCATTCTGCCCTGCATTCCTCGAGATTCATTTTTGTGTTCACCCATGAGTGTGTAGTATCTGGGAGTTTCAATCCAGAAAATTTAAGAAACCCATGTGTACTTTTCTCCTCGCAGCTCAATCGTTTATTGCGTACACATCCTTGGGACCAATCCATTGAATCCCATCTTTGTTGTGACTTGGGTTTGAATCCCTTTATACATTGGCAGACTGGAGCGTCAGTAATAAGACATCTTGCATTGGCTCCACAAAGGGCATAAGTATCACAGTAGTCTATAGGCAGAGATGCATAAAGCTTCCAACTTTGTTCTGTCCATATGAAGCGTTGATACATAGTGTTAGTTTGGTTGGGAAGTGATCTTGAGTGAAGTGACTGTTTCATGGTAAACATCAAGTAGGCCTCATCTTGATTGAACACAAATTTGAAGGCAAACATCGGATTTGGCTTTAGTGCAGGTGAACCACTGAAGCGATAGCCATTCCAAGGCCCAGTACGGAAGTATATTGTTGAGCCTCGCCACAAATAAGCTTCTGGGTAGTTATGAAGTGTCAACTCAACGATAAAGTTCCCAGGAGATGGGTCATCCCAGTTCTTCCATGCAATAAAGCGCCTGTTGAGACCTCTCTTCAAATCCCAACCGATTTTCATCCCTGGTAAAATTGTATCAGATGGATAGTCAAAGCTTTGCCACAAATAATCTTCTGAATTGCCATCTGTTACCACAAGATTCCCAGTATCCAGGAGTTGTAACAATGGACTCTGAGCTTCTTTCAAAGTGCTTGCTGACCAAACAACCGAATTATTCTGGATGACGTTAAGATTTCCAGTGCTGTTTATCATCAAAATCCCAGAAGTATCGTTGATTGGGCGAACTCTGTTTGCAACCCAAACAACAGTTTGAACTGGGATGCTCTTGTACCAAATTCCCAAGTAACGATTCTTGGAACTTCCAGGACTGAAGAAACCCAGTATAAAGTTTCCTTCTCTGGACAAGATGGTGTCACCATCACTTAAAATTTGGGATGGAGTTATGCTGTCTAGTACACCATAGGAGATTTTAAACAAGAAAAAGAGTAAATTTGTAACGACAAGAATAGAAGAAAGAAGGTCCATTGATTCCCAGCTCTTGACCTCTTTCGTTTCTAAATACAACTTTCAATCTGGACTATTAAATATAAAAAAAAAAAGTAAAAAAATGAGAAAGGTACAAATTAATGTAGAGTGAGTGGGGGTAATTTTTATCTTAAACGCAAAGTCATTGGTACCAATTGGGAGCTTATATGAATCGGAAACACAATCAGTAACATTTTCACCATTATGTGACGTATGGACAGCTGGCTCAGGTAAAATCCATGATCTTTTTGAAATGTACGTGGAATGTAAAGGGCCACGAATGCTGTCGCTGAGCACAGGTATAGGAGTCAGTAGCCGTGTCAATACGCGATAGTGCAAGCTCCTTGCCAATACTAAACAAACACACATTCTGCCATAATTGTCCACGTAATTGACTATAATTGTTCGAGTGTCATTGTCACATTAACTCGCAATTTTATTTCTACAATTCAGAGTTTGCTATGTAAGATAATGGTAGTAAAGTGTGTTTCTGTGTGCGCTACGTGTACTAACAGTATTGCTAGGATGGGTTATTTATTCAACTGGAAACAGGCAAAGTCAAATATGTGTAGGACTAAAAATCAATGAGCACTGTTTTCTTATATGACTATTGCTTATCAAGGTCCCCACCCGTGCTTGAAAAAATTGGCGCTTTAGTTTATATCCATCTCTAGCTTTACCACAATTTGTGGGAAAAACTAGAAAGAAATTTTCTGCTCAACAAACTAGTATATTCTTGAGAGCCTGGGAACAAATTTATCATACAAAATCAAAATGTGGGGATGAGATTTTTTTCACACTATACATTTCTCTTTTCATCTCAAGTTTCTCGGCTGTCTACAAGCCAGGATCAAACTTCACACCTACTCAAAGTTCCTACTAGCAGTCTAGCACAGCTCCCATAAATACGGAACAGAAAAAGAAAAGATAATCTGGCTCCTATTTGAATGTGTGACAAGGCACATTTCCTGATTCATTTCAATCGAAGAATATTCGTGAATCCTGCTCTATAATTTCAAGTCCTAGTGCTCTCACCTTTCCATATCCCTTAGTCAATCGACCAGCACTGGCAGCTTTATGTGCAGTCAGGGTGGTCACTTGACTTGCAAAAAATGACATATATATACTCCCTAGCAAAAATTATATGTTAAACTAACTGTAGGGACACTGAAATTAATCCCTGAGGATCATCCCACGGAATTCTCTTTACAATGATCCACGCAAACAAGATACAAATGAACAACAGGGAATATACACTCTATAATGGGAAATACAAACAGTGGATTTCATTGACCATTTATATGCTACCATCACTATTACAAAGGGTGATTCTGGGAAGCTTTTTTCCTTTGCTCCCGTGGGATTTCACTCCATATCTTTTACTCTCACTTTCTTTTTCTTATTAGACTCATTTTTTTCCTTTCACTATTCTTGGATCCCTTTACCTTTTTTCCTCCTCCCTCTCTTATAGCCTTAGCCTTTGTTCTTATCCCTCCAGCTGTCTTATTCCTTTTCATAAAGTCTCATGGGTGTTTTCCTTACTTTATCAATTTCCTCTCCTTCCTATCTTAGAATTTTGATTGCCCAGAGGTTGCGTATATTGTTTAGGCTATCTTTTGCACAATTAATGCGGCAGAAGTTAGGTAAAAGTCCCTCTTTAATGCGGAGATAAAAGATCTTCTTTCTTCTTGCACATCCCAGAAGCTTCCTGTGGTCACTAGTGTCTCTTGAAGATCGTACACTGATTATCTGTGCTCTAGACAAGCTAGTGCATTCCTTTTCCACAGGAGTCGGTTGACTGTGGTATATATCCAACTCTGTCTTCAACATGATGACATAACTTTCAACTCTTTCATGGATGGTCTCCTTTCGGGCTTTCCCCTCATCCTAAAGGCCAAGCCCAACTATTTTCCTATGGCCCAATAACTTCCTGGGCTCTAGGCCTGAATAGAGACTATTCCACTCCACACATTAATCTATGTGACTACCTTAATAAAAATGTTAAACATCTCGACTTGAGAATTACAAAAAGTTGGATTCAACAAAAATAAGAATAATGTTACCTTTACAACATTTTCACAATAATTTTACAACAAATCCAATGTGGTAAGTTATTACTGATTTTAATTTGGGCTTAATATTGATATTATTTTTTTACCAACCAATAATAGCTTTTTGCATAAGATTTATTGTAAAAATATTGTGAATGTAGTATTACTTCAAAATTAATTCTACCCCCAAACATAATCCTTATTCCCCTTTATAAAATTTAAAAAATTGAAATAGCAATAATAAATATTAGCCCAAATAACAACAAACATAAACCAAACAAAAATAAGATAAGATTAAACAACAAGTGATTTAATTATTCAACAAAAAGCTTACAATAAAACAAAAAGATAAAAATCACTAAACATTAAAATTTGTAACTCGTTCAACCTATTTAATAAAAATAATCTCTAATTTAATTTTTTTTTCTAAAAAATGGTACTAAGAAAAATATTGTAGTTTTCAATTCTTCTTGATAGTAATGATAATTATATTATTTTTGGCTTTGAAGTCACACAAAATTTACTCTCCTTAATGACTTGACTCACAATTATAGCAAATATTTAAATTATTACTTTATTAAATTTTGTATAATTTAAATTTCTTAATAATCACCATAAAAAAAATTCCTAGAGCTGTTGCTTTGTGCCAGTCACATGATTCACATCCAAGACCATAAATAGTTGGGTCCAAGACCAACTACCAAAACTACTCGGGTCAATGTATGACCTTCAATTCTATGTTATAGCCCTCGCTCACCATAATGGGTCTAACTAAAATGTTGGATTAGAGTTCTAAGAACAGAAAGCAATGGACATCTTTGCTTTTGGGTTATTGAGTTCCAATTTGCTTGTTTTCTCCTTTGTATCCTCGGATACTGCTGACAGTATTACTTAATCCCAATCCCTCAGTGACATTAAGGGCACAACCTTGGTCTCTAAAGATGGAGGCTTTGTCCTGGGGTTCTTCAGTCCAGGTAATCCCAATAACCGTTACATGGGAATTTGGTATAACAAGATCCTAATTAGAACGGCTGTTTAGGTAGCAAACAGGCGTAATCCAATCAACGGCTCCTCTGGCGTGTTGATGGTAAACAACTATGGTAAACTTGTTCTTCTCAACCAGAATTCGACTGTTGCTTGGTCGGCAAATTCGACAAAAGAGGCCAGGAATTCAATAGTACAGCTTTTAGATTTAGGAAATCTAGTATTAAGAGAAGAGAATGAAGAAACCCCAGAAAAGTATTTGTGGCAAAGCTTTGACTATCCTTCTGATACTTGGCTACCAGGGATGAAGGTTGGATGGGACTTAAGGACTGGTCTGGAAAGGCGCCTAACTGCATGGAAGAGTCCAGATGATCCATCTCCAGGAAAACTGAGTTGGGGAATTGAACTTCATGAATAACCTGAGATAGTCATGAAGAAAGGCTCCGATAAGTTCTTCTGGACTGGCACATGGAATGGCTGTGTTTTCAGTGGTGTCCCGGAGTTAAGGGCCACCCCAGTTTACGACTTCAGTTTTGTGTCCAACAAGGACGAGGTATACTTCATGTTCCACATGATTAAAACGTCTTTAGTCCCAATAGCAGTTATGAATCAAACTCAGTATGAGCGCTACATACGGGTCGATGGAAAATGGAAGCAGTACTTAAATTTACCAAGAGACAACTGTGATGCTTACAATTTATGTGGGGCTTATGGAAATTGTATCATTGATTCATTGGTGAGTCACCTGCCTGTCAATGTGTACAGGGATTCAAGCCTGAGTCACCAGATACATGGAACCCAGACGAGTGGTCTAAGGGATGTATACACAGTACCCAATTGAGCAGCCAGGATAAAGATAAAATTGTAGTTTTTTGGGTACAAATTGCCAGATACCACATATTCTTGGGTGAACCTACGTATGAATCTTGAGGAATGCAGAGTGAAATGTATGAACAACTGTACCTGTATGGCTTATTCAAACACAGATATTAGAGATGGAGGAAGTGGCTGCGCCATGTGGTTTGGGGATCTAATTGATATTAGACAGGTTGCACTTACCGGGCAGGATGCTAATAGCCTGCGCTAGGATATATATATTCGAATGCCTACTTCAGAGAAAGGTATGGGCCTATATTCTTCGATGCTCTTTTATTCGTATTTTGATGTGCAATCCAAACTAAGATCTTTGTTTCCATTTGTTTTATTGCATTAAAGTCTGCTGTACCTAAACTAATATTGCTTTTCTATTGTAAATTCAACTGTGAAGAAGTGAAAGACAAGCAAAAGATGAAGGTGATATTAGTAGTTGTGGTTGCCATTGCTGTAGTTTTGGGGGTGCTCTCGATTCCCTACTGCATTTGCAAGAGGACAAACTTAAGAGGAAATATTACTTTCGCCTACTTTGGAAAAAATATTGCAAGATTGTTTGATTTAATCTAAAATCGTATATAGCAGCTAATAAGATGATGAACAAAAAACTGTGGTGTATAGCCATTTGATCTTAATAAAAAATCGTGCTATGGAAGAAAATTTGCATAAGCTTCTTGAAAGAATTACGCAAGACAAATAATGTCAATAAACCGTGATTGTGAGCGAACTTGAATCACTTGTAGTACTTATAGGAAGTGAGTTTATTCGATGAAAAAATTGCATAGCTCGTTGGGTCTCATTCTATCCTCAAGGGACTCAGTTACTTTCGATAAGTTAATCTACGTCCAGAATTTAAAACATGCACTTTCTCAAAAAAAAAAAGAATTTAAAACATGCATATTGAAGGCAAAGAAATTAAATTCGATGCTACAATTAACTAATTGCATGAAAAGTAAAACATTGGAAGGGAGCTTGCTAGCATATACAATCGAGGTTGATTCTAATTCAAAAGAGAAATTTAAAGGACATATAAGGAGAATGGTAAAATATTATTATGGTCCTTAAATTTTATCAAAAATTTGTTTTTTTCCCTAATTTTTTTTATCTTTAAAGTTTAAGGGAAATTATACTTTACCACCTTAAACTATGCATCAGATTACACTTTGCACCCTAAACTATTTGAATGCACACTTTGCATCTTAAACTATTACACTTATCACATTTTGCACCCTGATGTTACTTTTGCTGTTATATTTGACAGAATTTTGCTGCATGTGCTTGGAACATGCTTTTTACTTAGATGGAACAAACTTAAAAGACTGAAACACCCTTCTTCAAAATCAATTAAAACAAAAGCCATATTTTTCCAAATCTCTTGCACACTTTGCATCTTAAACTATTATACTTATCACATTTTGCACCCTGATGTTACTTTTGCTGTTATATTTGACAGAATTTTACTGCATGTGCTAGGCACATGCTTTTTACTTAGATGGAACAAAATTAAAAGACTGAAACACCCTTCTTCAAAATCAATTAAAACAAAAGCCATATTTTTCCAAATCTCTTGTCTCCCCAAATTTGGATTCTTCTCAAAACCTCAGGTCCCACCCACCCAACTCACCCATCGTCCAAAGAGAAAGAAAAAACTCAAATTTTCTTTCTTTTGTTCTTTATTTGGCCAGAAAGATCCATGAAAGAAAACGAAGATAGAAAAAGGACGAGAATAGAGGCAGAAATTAGAAAAAGAGGAACTCTAAACTGACCATATGGAAAGCATTGCTGGTGTAGGAAATCAACATGCAAGTTTTGTTGATAGCGTAGTCAAAACTTGAAAAATGAGAAAGAGGACATAGAACGCGCCTTTGGCTGATCATGTCATTAATCTTCATACCCATCTATTGCATTGTTTGATTGTGGGATAGGATTTATAAAAATCTACAAACCTGGTAACCAAAATTCCACACAAAGTTCTCTGTTTTTCTGTTTTTGATTTATGAAAACTCTATATTTAGGGTGGTCTTCTTTCTTTTGTAGAAAAATCACAGTTGAGGATATCAAAGAAGAGGTCAATGGATCTTAGATTGTTGTATGGGGTTGCTTATGGACATTCTTGGTTTGGTAGATGAGGTTATAGATTTTGCCGTAGAAACTTGGAGTGGCAGAGCACAATTACAATAAAGCTATTGAAATTCTTACCTCATTGGAAATTGACAAAATTATCCAAGATTTTAGTAACATAAACCAATACAAAGAAATCAAGCAAATAATTTGTCATTGCAGAGATATGAGTGAAACCCAACTATTGACAATCAAAGATCTTCTAAGGTTTATGCTAATTGTCAAGTCCTCTTGTGCTCCTTTGCAATTAAATAGTGATATTGCTGCTAAAATCAATGAATTGGAATTGAAATATGAGAGAGAGAGGGATAGGACGATGGGTGAGGTGGGTGGGTGGGACCTGAGGTTGTGAGAAGAACCTGAATTTGGGAAGAGGCACACGCGTGTAGAAAAAAATTGGTTTTTATTTTAATTGATTTTGAAGAATGGTGTTTTAGACTTTAAAGTTTGTTCGATCTAAGCCAAAAAACACGTGCTTGATTTGTCACATGTAGTAAAATTCTGTCAAATATAATAACAAAAATAACACCAGGGTGCAAAGTGTGATAGGTATAATAGTTTATGGTGCAAAGTGTAATCTGGTGCATAGTTTAGGGCGATAAAGTGTAGTTTCCTCTAAGATTTTTAAGGATTTTTTTTTCCAACGGTTTTGAGACAAAGACAAGGAAAAAAAAAAAATCATTTTACAGTAGTTTATCTGGGAATGAAAAAAAAAAAAAATTCAAATTTAAGGATTTTAAGTGAGATATTTTCAATAATTTGAGAATAAAAGATGAACTTTTTAATAGTTTGGGTTTGAAAAATTAATTTTTTAAAATTTAGAAATAAAAAACAAACTTTTAGTAGTCTAGGAAATAAAATAGTATTTTACCCAAAGAAGAATATGGACGTTAGTAAATTTTTTTTTATTGTAATTTATTTGATGTAAAATAAGGATTAATTTATGAACTCTTTCAAGAAAGTTAAAACATGTGGGCTTAGTGGCCCATTAAAGCGCATTCAAGCAATGCCACACCTAACTCTAGCCCGAGGCTCACCTAAGTGAGAATTGTAGAAATAGACATGTAAACACCTACTAAAATAAACTTATGCATGAATTCCAGTGAGGGTAGAGAGGAAAAATGTCAGATCTAGTTAGAGAGAACCTATTTCTTTCATCCCATGAGCTTTCATGAGAAAATCATTCTAGTTCTATAAAAAATTTGTGATCCTTAGTTTGAAACCACATAGCCTCTCTTCATATGAGTTCATTTTAGATCAAATATTTAAGGAGGCACCTTAAAGTGAGCCAGAGTTTCTATTTTTTTTGACACGAACGTATTGTTTGTGAAGGGATTCATAGAAGAATCTCAAGAGTGCTAAACCTATTGTGATCACAACAGTGAGTTATCTCTAGAGATTGTAGAGAGTAAGTACAAAAGTTTTTATCAAGATTGTAAAAGTCCTTTTATAATGGATTCCTTAGTGTGCGTTTGGGAAGTGCATTTTGTGCTTCCCAAATGAGTTTGCATTTTTTTTTTTTTTTTTACTTTTTTTACTTTCTAGCGTTTCCAGAGACGAAAAGTGGGCTTTTGTTCCTTTCACCCAAAAGATGTAGCAAAATGCCTATATTTTGGAACTATCTAGCAAAAAATACTCATGTTTTGAAACTCGATTTTCTAAAAATTGAGTTTTACATTGAAACTCGGTTTTTAGAAAATTGAATTATAGGCCATCAAACTTAAAAAATAAAAAAATAAAAAAATTTATGGAACTTGAGTTCCTTACTCAAGTTCCTTATGAATTTTTCCAAATAACTCAATTTTCATCAAATTGAGTTTTAAATTGAAACTTGATTTTCTAAAAATCGAGTTTTAGAATAGGAGCAATTTGCTAGATAGTTTCAGAACATCGGCATTTTGCTACATCTTTTGGGCGAAAGGGGCAAATGCTCATTTTGGCCTCATATCATGTGTCTCATTCTTTTATTATATTTTTTTAATTATTTTGCAATAAGACTTGATGACTTTTTGCATTTTGGTTGTTAATCTTGACATTTTGGATCATATAATTGATTTAATTGATGGGTCAATAAACGGAATTTCACAGTTGTCATATTCTAGTTTCTTTTGTATAATGTGAAGACATCTTGCTTTTATTAGAAAAATGGACAACAATGTGACGATATATAGACCAGAACACTGAACGCCAAAGTAAAGACTTAGAGGTCCCATTCTTCAGCCTAGCTACCATGGCCACCTCCATTGACAACTTTTCAAACAATAACAAGCTCGGTGAAGGGGGTTTTGGACTCGTATACAAGGTAAATCATCCAGCAGAAACAATGTATAAAATAAATTAGTTCAAGATTAAACATTTTTATCATCATCCCAATTCCAAACAAACCCCTAAAAAATATTTTTATATATTTAAATCAAACCAAACAATTGCAAACCCAGAAAACACTGACTATTTTAAACAAATAAACCCTTCTATTCCTTTATAAAAAAACCAAACAGAAATTTTAGAAATAATTGAGAGTCAAGATTAGGGTTTCTTTCTCTAAGAGAGAGAGAGAGAGAGAGAAGTGGCTCACAGTCGACAGCGAGATGAAGTCGGTGATGATGTTGTCTCCGGTGTTGGTGTCGGCAAGACCACAATCGCCGGTGTCTTTCTCTTTTATGATTGTCCACAATGAATGATTCTATTATTTACCACTTACCATACGGGCTGTCATATTTCAATATTAACTTTCAAAAAGTGTCGTAAGGTTAGCTTAAAAAAAAAAAATGTAAACCAAAATAGCATTGAAATCATACGTAAAGGGGTAGTTAGCCTTATTACATTTCTGGTCATATAAGTGGTTCTAAATGCACAATTTTTTTTTTTTTTGGAAAAAACCTGTAAATCACAAATTAAAATAAGTGAAAAATTATGACAAAAAAAAAAAAGAGAAAAGAAAAAAAAAAGCATTGAAGTAAAGTTGTACACAAATTTTTCATAGCCACGCTCCAAGAAGAAGTTTGTGAGATACTATGATGTGGTAGTTGAGATACGTGGGATCAATAGGAGATGTGGGAAGTTGTGACTTTTTTTTTTTGGATGGAAGGAAATTGTGACTTGTGGGACATGGGGTGGGAGGTATTTTGCTTGTTAGAATGAAGTTAGTATCTGTCTAGGACATAGTAGGAAGTTATAGTCTTACAAAGAGATTTATCTGATAATTTTTTTATTATTTTTTATTGTTGAATTACAATTTTAATCTCAATTTTTAATTTTAAAGAATAAGGACTACTGTATCTAATTAGATTAAGAGTAAAAATTTATGAAGTGATACTCTTGAATCCTCTTAATATATATAGAGATAAAGATTTAAATTATAGATGTCTTTCTTAGAAATATAAGTTTGGTTAACCATATCAGACTTTTTATTTTTTATGTGGTGTGTGATTGTAATTTGTCATTTTGTACTCCACTATACTCCAATTTCAGTTAATATATTCCAAGTTTCTCATAATAAAAAAGAAAAAAGAAAAAAGTAAGTGATTAAGAACTATCAAATCCATATAAATTAAAAAAATGATGATAAAAGGAATAATTCAAAAAAGATTAAAATAAATAAAGCAGTATATAAGTTCCTATAAAAAAAAAATAAAAATAAAAAGGGAAAAAAGAGCAGTACATAAGTTTTACGTTGATGGCTTGATGCTATTCATAGTGTCTCCTTATAAAGCTCCTGTGGAGTACAAAATGACAAATTTAGAAAGCCATCCCTAAAATTAAGGGTGGAAATTCGGGTAACTAAATTGGTATCTCCTTCTCATGTGCAAAGTGCTTGAGGCCTTGGAGGTATAATGGAGAAAGGATTCAACTGCAGAGTTAGCTTAGCTCCATGGGTGTTTTTTTTTTTTTTTTTTTTTTTTTTTTTTTTTTTCAGATGGGTTTTGGGCATTTTGTTGGTTGTGATTTTGGTGCTTTAAAGCCATTTTGATGGGTGATGTGTTAAAATAAGAGATATGATGTAGGGTGTATTATTATTATAAAGTTGTGTGATAAAGTAACTTAATAATGTAATATAGAAAAATTTGGATTTGGTTAGAGGGAAACTAGTTCAATCATAGCTGGTAGGAAACTAAAAGAATTTGCAATAAATTTTAGACTTGATGAAATGAAAAATAAAGAAAATTATGATATCATACTTGTATGTATATCATAATTCGGAACAAAGAGTACGTTTGTATGAATAAATTGAAAAATGGCGATACTTGAGACTGATTTGGATTTGATTAGACAAAGAATAGAGATAGATATATCGGTTTAGTTTGTTAGCTAGGCCTAGGAAACTAACAAAATTGCAACAATTTGTAGGATTGATTATTACTGCAGAGGAACTAACCTAGAAAATATAAAAGTGAAAATTGCATTTATTTAAAAAAAGAAAAAGAAAATATGAAAGTAAAAGAAGAATAGCATTAATTTTTAAACCAAAAAAGCGTCGACAGCAGGGTTCGAACCTGCGCGGGCGAAGCCCAACAGATTTCAAGTCTGTCTCCTTAACCACTCGGACATATCGACTGCATGTTAGTAATTTTTAAAAACACATTCATAGTATCTAATATCCTACTACTGATTTATAGTTTTTCAATAAAATAGAAAATGAGATTGATGATCCTGACTTTTGTTTTACAATACACTTAACATCTCAACTTTTATTTTAAAATATAACATATTAAAAAATATAAATTATACAATAAAATAAAAGTAATAAATATAGAGAGAAAAGAAATTTATATAGAAAGAGAGAGAAGAGAGAGAGAGAACAAAATATACTAAAGAATTATAGAAGCTTGTTACAGTACCATCATATATTTATGATGGTACTTTAGCACAATTGTAAAATTTTTTACAATTGGCAGATCAAGTAATGGGTTTTTTAGCGCTTGGATTCTAAAATATACTAACATATAGCATTTATGAAATCGGATACTGATGCTCTAAGTCATGAAGATTTTGAAGAATTGTTACTTTTCAAATTTTAATATAATAGAATATTTTGAATAACGACTTTAAAAAAAGCATATGAACTAAGCACACTTTCTAATAATTGTGTGGGTCGATAATCATAAAATGCATGTGCATACACAATGGAATGGAAAAACTAAAAACAAAATTTCATGAGACTTAAATGATATACTTTAGCTTTTAGATATATATACATATAGATAGATATATAATTTATCAACTCAGTCTTACCGTGTTTATATACCAATAGTGTATAGATCATATGCTCATGTGAATAGAATCATTCTTCTTCGCTTAATCCACTCTTCATTTTTATCTTTGTTTTCTGCTTCTTCTGGTTCTGCACCTTCTGCTTTTGTGATTAAAACCTTTGTACACTTTTAATAGGATCCGTGGTTTAAAGGCAAAGAAGCCCATATTTAGGAGTCTCAATCATTTATATTTTAGATAAGAATTGGCCAGTCCAGCCATTTCATTAAAGAAAATACAGAAAAGCTCATTAGTTTTACACACCCAAGCAAGTTGCAACTATGAACAATTAATAGAATTTACTTCTAAAAACAAAAAGATGCAATCTAATCCCAAACACACCCCTAAATACTAAAAAAATTTCACATATAACTTCTCAGGCAAGCTACTTATGAATTTCCTATCTAGCTTCCGGCATAGTTATTGTAACGACATTCTCTATGTTAGATTCTTCATTTCTTAATATTGCACCTGAATTGCTGGGACTTCTTTCTATGAAGAAACCTGGCTGTTTAGGCTGGGGCAGAATTGCTTCCTCATTCGTTAACATAGAATACACACAAGACATTATTGGCCTATCTTCAGGATACTTTTGAACACATAGCAAACCAACTTGAATACATCTCAAGATTTGAGATCTTGAATGTGAATCCTCCAAACATGTATACAATAGTTCCAAGGCTTTGCCCTCCTTCCACAACAACCATGCCTAGCACAATTACAATACAGATACTCACATAATCCACCAAAAAGGAGAGCGAGAGAGAGAGAGAGAGAGAGAGAGAGAGTTTTCCACTTACATGTCCCAAAAGGTTATGATGGTGATTTGGGTGATAAAATTTTCTGATTTTCATGGAACTCACTATCTCTAACATAAGCACACCCATGCTAAACACATCAGATTTCACTGAAAATCTTCCATCAACTGCATACTCAGGAGACATGTAGCCGCTGCATGAAACCATCAAATAAGCTTATTATCAAATAAGCTTTATTATCATTATTGTTGTTACTGATAACTTAAATTTTAGTACGTCTTTAACATATCACCTCACCCTTACATCATGTTATAAGGGAATGAGGGGTACTTTAAGTCAAAGCACATTGATTAAATATTTGCTACAATTTGAAAAACAAAAATCTAGTGCCAATTTTTATATTACTTACTATGTTCCAACAACTCTATCTGTCTTCTCTTCACTTTCATCCCCTACAAAAGTTCTTGCTAAGCCAAAATCTGATATTTTTGGGTTTAAGTTGATATCTAATAAAATATTGCTTGCTTTCAGATCCCTGTGGATGACTTGAAGTCTAGAGTCTTCGTGAAGATAGAGAAGTCCTCGCACAATCCCGATAATAATGTCAAAACGCTTTGGCCATGCTAGCAGAGTATCATTTTGTTCTGCATACAATTTTTGCCATTGTTACCATGATTGCATCTATGTCTATTTTTAGTTCTTTTTGTGAAGTTCTTTTGAAAATCAATTGGAGGATTATATTCAAATACATAATAGACAAGAGTCAAGACACTCAGGCACGCAACATTTAAAAGATGGAAAGTAATTATCATACATTAAGGGTCAAGAGAATCATACCAAAAATGAAACAATCCAAGCTTTTGTTGAGCATGTACTCATAGATTAACATCTTTTCATCTCCTTGAACACAGTAGCCTAAAAGCTTGACAAGATTCTTATGTTGAAGTTTGGCAATGAGAACAACTTCATTCTTGAACTCTTCAAGACCTTGTCTTGAACTCTTTGATAACCTCTTCACTGCAATATCTTGTCCGTTACGTAGATGTCCCTGGAAATCATCAGTTAAAGATGAATCTTTCCGTCTAAATTTGTATAGTATCACCATAAATTTTTTGACCTGTAATTAAATCAGAATCCTTTTTACCTTATAAACAGGACCAAATCCACCTGCCCCGATCACATTTGCAGGAGAGAATTTGTTTGTTGCTGTAGCAACCGTTGTGAAATTAAATAATGGTACGTCTACATCTTCTTTCTTTCTTTCACCTATTGAACCCATATATAACCTTTTCAGGAATTGCTTTTAATTTTAGTCTTTGTACAATTTATCATGCTCATTTAAAATCTAGCTTTAATATGAGCAAGGATGGATGAGTGTGTGTGTGTGTATATATATATATATATATATATATTGGAAAAATTGATGGGTATACTTACGTCTTCTATTTGTTGTCTTCCAAGTGAAACGCCAAAGCAACCCCAAAGTAAGCAATCCAGAAATGATTGATGCTGTTATGATGACCACCTCCCTTTTCTTCTTGTTTAATTTGTGGATTGATCCTAGATCAGACAGCAATTAAGTAATTGTTACATTTTTTTTTTTTTAAGTTTTATGTTTCTTTCTGGTAGAAGTATTAGATCATTGATTATAGTCCCTGGATGTACTATAAGTCAGTTGAGCATGTGGGAGCTAATTCCATGACAAATTTACTTGTAATTTTTAAGTTTTGTACTTGTAATGTGATTGTGGTAATGAGGGCTAAAGGTTGACGGATCTTCTCATTGTGCAAGACTAACGAACTTGGTCGAGCGAGATTCGAGGCTTGGTTGTGTGAGATGCTTGATTTAGAAAGAAACTCTCCATAGACACTCAGTTGACCGAGACCTCATTATGGAAATTCTGCTATTTTCTTTCAAGGCTTCTTTGGTAGCCACATTAAGCCTAAACCCGACTTGTGTAAAAACCTTTTTTAACCCTAATCCTTTGAGAAGGAAGACAACCACAGTAAAACAGAGAAAAACCTAGAGATGGCAAATATTTGTCTTGCAATCCTCCCCCAGTGAACATCCTTTAGAGTTTGACTCTTTTAGACACAAAGATCACCTTAACTATGTTGGAGTTGCTACTAAAACCATAAAGACTACATCAAATCTTCAAGAAGCTTTGGAGTGAATAAGAGATCGGTTTTACAGTAGATGGATTGACTTGTGGTACCAAGTGATTGTGAAGGACAAGGCATGAGTCTGAAGTTGATAGCAGGAGTGAGGAGATTGGATGCACTTCATGTGCTTGTACATATAAAGCCTAGTAAGTATAGTACATACCGCAACAACCTTCATATTTGATTTGATTAGTTGGGCTCGGCCACAAAGTACGTTTACCTATTGGTTTTTCACTCTGTGAACAGATGCTCTTTCCTATGTATGTGCAAGGGCATATTCAGGAATTTTAACTTGAGGGGACCAAATTGCAATATTGATAAAATAATCATAATTCATAAATCTATAAATACAAAATTATCAAATTAATAAATTGTCATATACTTAAACATTAATGAAAATACAAAAAAGGGTCTAGTTCACTATATACACATACAGAATTTTGCAAACTATTATTTTAAGCACCACCAATACAACATATATATATATAACCGAGATTTTTGACTTGTTGTTAACTTCTCCCGAGCTTGCCACATCATCATTATTTTTAAAAACAAAATTATTTATTAAGTATTATTATTATCTTTAATTACTTAGATAACTTGCACAAAACTTTTTTTTTTAGAAAAATTGCACGAAACTTTAAACATGTGTTTGGTCGGCAATATATATTTTATGAGTAAGACTTAGGTACAATACTTAGGTGTTATTCTTTAAGTTCTCATTTTAAGATTCTACTATGTGAGTTTTTTCACATGAGAAGGAAGTCTATGTTTTAAGAGAAAAACCTAAAGAACGGCACCTAAGGTACTGTACCTAAGTTTTGTTCATATTTTATTATATCTACATTATCCATCTAAAAGTTGAAAGAGATTTTGTGTTGATAAAGTAACTATGGGGTTGGGCTTATCGGATTAGATCAAGCTCACAAAACATCAATTATTCATTTAACAATGAATTGTATGAATTTTTTTATGTCCTTATTAAACTATATATTATTATTATTATTATAACATAAAACTAAAGTTTTTTACTTTTTAGTGACCATTTAAAATTTTGACACATTAGTTTTGCAAGCTTCATAAATTTACACCTCATTATAATTAATTTTATTTATTAATTTATTAATTAGACTCACGTTAGGACTCCTCTCTTCCCACCTCAAAACCCTAAATATAACTTGGTGAGGAAGTTGATTCTTCAACGAGAATAAATCCTGTTGTATAAAGATCACCTAATTGCTTTCAAATTTGAACACGATTATCTTATTAACAATAGAATCTATGAATTGCAGTGTTGCATAGTCATCCACAAATAACATCCATGCAAGGGCTTGATATTCTTCGGCATAACCCTAAATCAATGTTGAAAGGTTGTGTTTTACAACCATCTAATCTTGGTAACTAAATCCTGCACCTATGATTGTTTATGATTATTTTTGTTCACGGTATATAGTTTAAACCCATTAAAACTAATTGCTTGATGGTATTTCATGGTTTTTTTACACTTTACTTTTTCTTTCAGGGTTGCTAGGAACACAACCTCACAGATGATTTTTTTTTCATTGTTTAAAGTTTAGACTCATTAAAATTTAAATTTATTACTTTATGGGTTTATGTACTTTTTTCCTTTTCTTAATTTTCTCTTTTGAATAGTCATATATTTTTGGCTTTTTGGAAGTTTTTGCAATATTTGAACATGTTTAGCAAATTTCAACAACTATACCATGCATGTATTATTCTTTTGAATGTAATCAAACTTTCTTTTATATTTCTCTATTGTATAATCATATATACATACATATATATATATATATATATATATTGTTTTGTTTCAATAATTTATAGAAAGTAAATCTTATGATTCTTTAATATTTTTTGGCCTTTCGAAATTTTTAACATCTGAATTTTTGAGTTATATTTTTGCAATATCTAAAACTATTTGGAAAATTTCAATGACTATAGCCATGAATTATTATTTTGAGTGTAACACATCCTTCTCTTATATTTCTCTGTTGTGTAGTCACACACACATATATTTGTAAGCTCTTAATTTTTTGATTCTTCTCAATAGTTATAGGCTTATAGTCATGAATTATTCTTTTGAATGTAACCATCTTTCTCTTATATTTTTCTATTGTGTAGTCATATATATTTTGTTTTGTTTCAATAATTTTTAAGCAATGAATCTTCTAATTCTTTAATATTTTTTGAAGGCCATTGCACATTCATGCAATGACTTCTTCATCAAATTGTAACACAAATTGAAGTTGTACAGGAGCAATTCATGCAATGATGTAGTTTCTTACTTAATTTAAGATTTTATAAAATCATTTTACTCGACTACACAAACAAGTAGGTTCCCACGCATAGTATTGAAATTTCCATATTTTTTTAATGAATTATTCAGCACCAAATTTCAAATTAAAAAAAAAAATGATGATATGGAGAGAGATATAATATATTATCATATAGCAATACAAAAAATTGAACAACATATTCTTAATAAACAAAGCATATTCATAAACTAAATGACCATTATCATATATATATATATATAGCAAAGCATAAATCTAAATGCCCATGTGGTGTTAAATAAACAAACAAACTTGAAATGTTGAGGTTCAATTACTTTCTTGAAGGCTAAAAAAATAGCAAAAAGAAGCTAGAACTCGTTGCAAATATGCTCTTTTTTTTTTTTTTATGTAGATGAAACAAGTTTATTTGTTTCCAAGTTAAAGTGTTAGAGCAATAAACAATGAGAGGAAAGAAACATGGGCTGGTATCTATTGAGAATCCCATAGGTGGCTTTTTGAGGTTGAGAAGGATGGGAAAAAAAGTAAATTTTGTTTGAAAATGAGTGGTAAAAGATGTTATTTTGAGAGTGTAGGTTATGGAAAAAACTTTGGTGCTTTGGGAGCAATGCTCCCTCCTCTCACATGAGGGATGGGCCCCACATGTGGGTCCCACCATGGGACCCACCCCTCACGTGAGAGGGGGGAGCATTGCTCCCAAAGCATGTAAGAATTACCCATACGTTATTGTCTACTGAATTGACAACAAATTATTTGAAAAATTGGGAGAGTTAGCTAGTATTTTATTTGGAGGACTTTGGGTTATTATCTATTGGACTAAGCAGTAAGTAGAGTTCTTAGAAAGAAGTGGGGGGTCATATTTTTCTTGGGGGCCCATAACCTTTTACTTTTTCTGTTGCTATCAGAATAACCGAATCTCAGGGGAAACAATTATTCACATTTCAGCCTAAAGCCCAATTAGAACAACTGGGCAGGGATATTCATATTAATGGTAGACGGTTATGTATAGGTGATTTTAACCAAGTACTGGATTTTCAGGATAAATTAGCTTTTAAGGATACAGGGATACAAGGTAGTCAAGAATTGAGAAGTTGCTCATCAAACCTGAGCCTCTTACCCATAGAATCTAAAGGTCTTTCATATACTTGGAAAAATAAGAGGCCAGGTACTGATTTTGTGATGGAAAAATTAGACAGGGCCTTTGCAAATTGGGAATGGTGTAATGCCTACCCCCATTGCCTCATCCAAAACCTTCCCATTATGTGCTCCGACCATGGCCCCATTTTACTTGATACTACTTGGAGACCCCCTTTTGGAGAAAGACCTTTCAGATTTGAGTGGATGTGGACATCCCACCCAGATTGTTTTGGCATAATACAGGAAGCTTGGAAAACCAATTACCAGGGTTCTCATGCATTCAAGTTGGTCCAGAGAATTAAAAAGGTAAAGGAGAAGCTTAAAGGTTGGAATCATACTGTTTTAGGGCAGATTTAAAGGAAAATAGCAAAAAAGAAAGAAGAACTACAACAAATCCAAGCCAGTATCAAATCCTTACAGGATGTTCAAAAAGAAATGGATGTTAGTTCTCAGCTAGAAACCTTATTGGATAGAGAGTAAATTATGTGGGCTCAGAAAGCTCGGAGTACTTGGATTATCAAGGGAGATTGAATCACAAAATATTTTCAAAACATTACAAGAAACAGAAGACTCCAAAACAGAATCACCCAAATCAAAGCTGAGGATGGTAGTTGGCTGGAGAATATGGAGGAAATCCCAAAAGGGTTTCACAACCTTTTATCAGGACCTTTATCAATCCCAACAACATATGCTGGATACAGAGATACAAGATCATCTCAAGGAAATACCGCTAGCCTCTCTGACTGAAGCTCAGAAAGCAGATCTGAACAAACCATTCCTAAGGGCAGAGATTGAACAAGCTGTTTTTCAAATTGGAACTCTCAAAGCTTTAGGACCAGATGGAATACCTGCGGGCTTCTATCAACAGTATTGGAACATTGTTCAGAATGATGTCATCTCAACTGTCCAAGCTTTTTTCCATTCAGGTTACCTTCTTAAATCCCTCAACCATACATTTCTGTCTCTTATTCCGAAAGTAGCTTGCCCTGAAGAATTTTCTCAATTTAGACCCATTAGTCTCTGTAACGTAGCTTACAAAATTATTTCAAAAGTTCTTGTCAATAGACTTAAACCCATTATGGACAGTTTGATAACCCCATTCCAAAATGCTTTCATACAAGGTAGACTTATTATTGATAATATACTGCTTGCACAGGAAATTTATGACTATATGAGAAAAAAGAAGAAAGAAAAATGGGGGTTTGGTGCTTTGAAATTAGACATGCAAAAAGCCTATGACAGAATCGAATGGAGCTTCCTTAAAGCTGTTCTACATAATATGTGCTTTTCAGCTAATTGGATCCATTGGGTGATGCAATGTGTGTCCACTGTGTCCCATCGTATTTTGATTAATGGTAGCCCTTCTGAAACTATTCTGCCATCTAGAGGTCTTAGGCAAGGTGATCCTCTATCACCATATCTTTTCATTTTGTGTGCCAATGTCCTCTCTTGTGCTCTCATTAAAAATGAATAGAACAACAACACAAAGGTATTAAAATTGGCTGAAATTGTCCAACCTTTACACACCTCTTCTTTGCAGATAATTCTCTCCTCTTCTTCAATGATGACCCTAAAACCATTTCCACCCTTCAACAAACCCTTAATTGGTACTGTGAATTATCTGGCCAAAAGTTCAATGCTCATAAGTCTGAATTCTTTTGTACCCCTAATCTTAGTCCTGACAGACAAGAAGTCTTAAGTTCTACCCTTGGTGTCAAACTTGTTAACCACCTGGGAAATACTTAGGAATTAATTTCTGTATGAGAGGTAGAAAAGCAGGGAACTTTGAGGAATTAGTAGAAAAAATCAGCAATAAACTTCAGGGATGGAAAACTAAACTCCTCACACAAGTTAGAAGAGTCACGCTTATCAATTATGTCCACCAATCCTTACTGGTCTACTCATTCTCTTGCCTTAAAATTCCTGACAAAATTTGCACTAAACTTGACTCCATCAGCAATGCCTTTTGCTGGGGCTACCAACCATCTGTAAGAAAACTCCATCTTATCAATTGGGACAACATCTGTAGACCTAGAAATGAAGGTGGATATAAGGAAATTTAAACTGATGAACCAAGCCTTAATAGCTAAAAAATCTTGGAGAATCATTCAACAACCCCAATCCATCCTGGCAAAGACTTACCTCAAAATATTGTCAACGGGAACACATTCTCTCACACAAACCCAAACCAAGCAGCTCCTGCTACTGGAAAAATATTATGAATAAACCCAATCCCAAACCTTTCCAATGCACTTGGAAAGCAAGTACAGGACATAGCATCCCACTCCAACATCCAGCTTGGTTTAAACCAAAAAACCCTTCAACCTTAGATCCTGCCCTTTGTGTTGCCAATCTGATTAAACCTGCCACCAATACTTGGGACCTGCCACTCATCACTTCTCTTTACGATAAGGAAGAAGCTGAGAACATCCTGAACATCTCAATACCCAAATTGAGACCTTTGGAATCCCAAGACAAAATCATTTGGCCTTTCTCTACCACTGGTAAATTCCAAGTGAAAAAAGCCTATTCCATCCTTCTCAATGACAACCTTCCAGCTCTCCCAAACCCAGCTGCTATCCCACAAAAGATATGGAAAACTTTTTGGAAAATCCCTCTGCCCCAACAAATTCTGCAATTTATCTGGAAAGTCTTACACTCAGCCCTCCCTGTTAGAAACACCCTTATCCATAGAGGTTTAAATTGTTTGGATACCTGTCCTTTTTGTCAAGAAGATAGGGAAACTTTAGAGCACTTGTTCCTCAAATGCCATTTTGCTAGAGCCGTTTGGTTAGGCAGTGAAATAACTATTCATACTGATACTCTTCCCTACCACACTATTTCTGATTGGATTTCTAACTGGTTACAAGGAAGCCAAAAGGAAACCCGAATCAAGACCTGCATCCCTACCTTGTTTGTTACCCTTTGGTGTATATGGAATCACAGAAATGGCAGTCTTCGAAGGAAAGCTACCCAATGCTAGGGAGGTTATACTAATCTCAAATGCTTTAACTCTCAAGTACAATGCTGCTTTTTCTAAAACTCTTACAGGTCAAGAACCAACATCAGAGGAAGACAACCATCACCTTACCCCAGTTTGGCCCTATCAAGAAGCTTGGCAGCTGTTGTATCTTGTTGAAACCTCCAGCAAAGTAATTAGAGGAAGACAAGGTGCTGCCCTGATTGGTAAATCAAGGGAAGGATGTCCAATTGTCAAAAATGCATTTCTCACGGTTTTTCAAGATCCTAAGAAGGCAAAGCTTGCTGCAATCCGTGAAGCACTCATTTACACAGCCCATTCAGGTCTTCAAAGGGTGGTGATCCTAACTGACAGTAAGGAAATTCAACTCTTCTGGAGATCTAAGAGCTACTGGCCTTGGTGGATTGATAGTTTAATAGATGATATTCATAATATTGTTAAGCAATACTATATGCTTGTTGTCCTTTTGAGAGCTCCGGACTCTATTTTATCTGAATGTAAAAAACTTGCTAATATGGTAGCAAGTCAGTCTCCCAACTCTGTGATGTAATCCTTTTCTTGTTTTGGTATCACAAAAAAAAAAAAAAAAAAGACTCATACCCTAACAGTAGAAGAAAATTAAAATTCTAGGGGGCCATGGACAACGTAGCTCCGCAACTGTTAAAGTGTGTCGGTGGTTCATATGCTTTAATGTATATCTATGCTTATTTTCATGCTTGAATATTTGATGAATCAAGTACTTCACTTAATACAGAATAATTGGTTAAAATTGGTAGTTAAGTTGTATTAGGGGTCAAAAGTAATTTTTATTTGGTATCAGAGCTTTGGTTCACTTGTGAAGGATTAATTTCCTAATGTGTTCCTTAATCCCGTCTACCATGGATAAATATATTTTAAATTCTAAAAAACAAAAAATTGAAAGACAATTGAAAACAGTAATTGAAGATCATCTTTCACAAAATCAAACTCATACCCAGTTCTGAAGGGTGCATCCGAATGTATAGATCCTGTCCACCAGCCGGAAACTGTTTAATATCTACTAGATCACCAAACCAGATGGCGCAGCCAGCACCTTCTCTGATATCTGAGTTTGTATAAGCTGTACAAGAACAGTTATTCAAGCATTCTGCCCTGCATTCCTCGAGATTCATTTTTGTGTTCACCCATGAGTGTGTAGTATCTGGGAGTTTCAATCCAGAAAATTTAAGAAACCCATGTGTACTTTTCTCCTCGCAGCTCAATCGTTTATTGCGTACACATCCTTGGGACCAATCCAGTGAATCCCATCTTTGTTGTGACTTGGGTTTGAATCCCTTTAAACATTGGCAGACTGGAGTGTCCGTAATAAGACATCTTGCATAGGCTCCACAAAGGGCATAAGTATCACAGTAGTCTATAGGCAGAGATGCTAAAAGCTGCCAACTTTGTTCTGTCCATATGAAGCGTTGAAACATGGAGTTAGTTTGGTTGGAAAGTGCTCTTGAGTGAAGTGACTGTTTCATGGTAAACATGTAGTAGGCCTCATCTTGATTGAACACAAATTTGTAGGCAAACACCGGATTTGGCTTTAGTGCAGGTGAACCACTGAAGCCATAGCCATTCCAAGGCCCAGTACGGAAGTATATTGTTGAGCCTTGCCACAAATAAGCTTCTGGATAGTTATGAAGTGTAAGCTCAAAGATAAAGTTCCCAGGAGATGGGTCATCCCAGTTCTTCCATGCAATTAAGCGCCTGTTGAGACCTCTCTTCAAATCCCAACCGTGTTTCATCCCTGGTAATATTGTATCAGATGGATAGTCAAAGCTTTGCCACAAATAGTCTTCTGATTTGCCATCTGTTACCACAAGATTCCCAGTATCCAGGAGTTGTAACAATGGACTCTGAGCTTCTTTCAAAGTGCTTGCTGACCAAACAACCGAATTATTCTGGATGACGTTAAGATTTCCAGAGCTGTTTATCATCAAAATCCCAGAAGTATCGTTGATTGGGCGAACTCTGTTTGCAACCCAAACAACTGTTTGAACTGGGATGCTCTTGTACCAAATTCCCAAGTAACGATTCTTGGAACTTCCAGGACTGAAGAAACCCAGTACAAAGTTTCCTTCTCTGGACACTATGGTATCACCATCACTTAAAAATTGGGATGGAGTTATGCTGTCTAGTACTCCATAGGAGATTAAAAACAAGAAAAAGAGTAAATTTGTAACGACAAGAATAGAAGAAAGAAGGTCCATTGATTCCCAGCTCTTGACCTCTTTCGTTCCTAAATACAAGTTCAAGATAGGCCATCTATCGTTAAGGGCCATTAGATAGGCATAAACCCTGAACGACTCGGCAGTTGACTTGGACGCATGCCTTCCGGACAGGGACGGACCTAGTAGGGGGCCCAAGGGAGCCCAGGTCCCGTGTCCTTATGTGGAAAAAAAAAATAGTAGTAGGTATAAGCCCAAAAATTATCTTAAAATTTAAGAGGGATTTACTTACCAGCCGCCCTAGAATTTTGGAAAGAAATAACTTCAGAGTCAGACCTTGAATAGTTTACTTTCAACCAAAAGAGGAAATTTTGATATAAAGAACCCGGAATCAAAAATAAAATTTGGCCATTCATTGAGTTGTTGATCCATAGCTCCTCCAAAATAAGCAACAAAATAATTTTAATAAATTCAAACACTCACAAAAGGATAAATAGAAAAAATAAACCCAAATCTTTTCTATTTAGGACTCTTAAATCAAGAGATTCAGGACTCCTCCTAATAAAAATGGAAAAAAAAAAAAAAAAAACTTATCTTTATATATATATGAATCAAACAAACAATCTCATCCTTCACCCATCGCTGCTTGCTGCAAAGAGCTCCATCAAGTTGAAGATCTGACCAGCCAACCAGGGACAATCGGCACAAATCTAGCCTTCAGGCCCTCTATGGCTCCACTGCTGTATTTATCTCTCTTTGAATCCCTCTCTCTATTTGTATATTCAAATGTGTTCACTTTAAGTTTAAGACTCAGCTGCTCTTTGTTTTAGTGAAGTGATAGAAAACTATATTAACTCATAAAATAGTAATGTAAAATAGGATTGTTAATTATATTATTATTTTATTGATTGATATTTTCATTGATGAATATAGGTTGATATGTTGATATATGTAGTTCAATCAAACAAAATAAGATCACTGAGTGTGTTTCAGTCTTGTGTCTTTCTTAAAAAAAAAAAAAAAAAGATCATTGTGTAGTATCAATTTGCTGTATATTCAATGTGATTTTTATGTCTAGATTGCAATTTCAATGTAAACTTACATGACATGACAGACATACAAAAAGTAATAAATATTGTACATGTTTGTAAAGAAATGATAAATATTGTATATTTTTTACAAATGTATATAATATTTGCCACTTTTTTTATTTTATTTTATTTTTTTTGTATATAATATAAATTTACACTATATCGTACAATCTAAAAGAAGAATTTTGCTATATTTTAAATTAATAATAGTGTTTCTATAATAGTAGTTGTAGGGGTGTTAGGCTCAGGAGCCCATATTTATGTATATATTGGGCTCCTGGCCCAATCCAAGGATGTTAAATAATCCGAGGACGGGTAAACACTTTCATGATGAACCGTGTTAGTAAGTGAAGACGTGAAATCCGGTTAAGGTCATCCAAAAAGGTGGTCCGACGAAGAATCCCTCCACGGCTGAGCAGAGCCGAGGTTAGAGGGTGTGGTCTGCCATCAAAAATAACATTTTGGATCATTCCATGAATGAGGATAAGTATCAGGAAGGAACAGGATAGAGAAAGGTCATGAAATATCTCAGGGGAAAGCTGTTACCATTGTATTAAATGCTCTGCAGTTAACTCTCTGGCCACATTGATGAGGAAATGATACTTGAACAGTAACTTTCAGCCTTACTACTATTACCTAAAGACTTTAGGAAGGTGCTGATGGGACAAGGATCAACACCTACAATTTGATCTGCACGTGAAAGGTGGAGATGAAAAGGAGAAAATAGTATAAAATGGAAAGGGGACTCTGAGAGAGGGGGATCAGAAATATAAGAGAAAAACATTGTAGCCATTAATAATAGACTCTGTAATCAAATTGGAAAGAAATATATAAAAACTAATCTCCTCAGATTATGCCGAGGACGATTTTCTTTAGATTAAATCAGTTTATCTTCCTTTTCTTGTCACTTGAATTCATTATACTTGTTGTCCAACTCGTTAAAACTCAGTTTTCCAACCCACTCTCTACAAATTCATTGTATTGGATTTTTTGGGCCTAAGTTCATTCATCACTTGGGCTAGAAATCCAAATTGCATCCTTATAGTTACTTTTCAAATTTTAAAATAATAGAATATTTTGAATAACGACTTTTAAAAAAGCATATGAACTAAGCACACTTTCTAATAATTGTGTGGGTAGATAATCATAAAATGCATGTGCATACACAATGGAATGGAAAAACTAAAAACAAAATTCCATGAGACTTAGACTTTATAAGAGAATCATACTCAGAACTTTCAATTATTATTATTATTATTATTTTACTATACCACTAGTTTAAATTCAAATGAAACCTACATATTCTTCCTTCTTATTTTTAGATGTGTAGATAGTACTGGGCTTTGAACCATAAACTGAAGATGTCATAACATTTTCCCTTCTCTTTTAGTGTTTTGTCCAAAGCAAACTTACCATACACACAAAAAGTTTAGGGTATGTTTGGTAGACTATAATAGACAATGTAATATAAGAGCTATTCCTATGGGTTAGCTATTCAGTAGTTTGATTATGTTTTTATTACATGAATAATCATTCTTTATGAATAGCTAATATTTAAAATAACCATTCATCTCTAAAAGGGATGTAATAATTATTCCTTAGTAGGTGTATTAATTTTTAAAACTAATATATTTCATAGTTACAACCTAAAAAATAACATAAACAAGATAAAAGAGAGCAATTATCACAACATTTTACACAACTTTTATCAAACTTGTCATGTGGTGAGACATAAGCACTGAAGAGAAAATTGTAGATCCATGTGGGTGTACATTTTTACTACTCATAGCTCACCACATAGTAAAAGTTGTGTAAAATGCCATATTACCAACAATGCTCCATAAGAAATGGATCTTAAAACTATGTGTGTGTTTAAATATCGCTTATTTGTTGAAAACTGAAAACTTATTGTTGAAAACACTGTAACAAAATATTTTTTAAACAACCAAAACACTATTCATGCATTTTGCGCAACTTGATTAGTCCATAAACAGTACCATAGGACCAGCCAAATGCAAATGCTGAAGAAGTAATACGCAAATGCACACCATAAGGATAAAGGTTATCAGGTTTGAAGCCTAATCATTTTGCCTAAGTTATCGGTAATGGTGTACAAAACTGACAAAAAATTTAGCATTCTTATTAAATTTTGGATTGAGTTCAGCACTCCTAATGTAATAGTAATGGATGATTGTGATTAAAAAAAAAAAAAAAAAAACAACTTTCAATCTGGACTATTAAATATAAAAAAAAGTAAAAAAATGAGAAAGGTACAAATTAATGTAGAGTAAGTGGGGGTAATTTTTATCTTAACGCAAAGTCATTGGTACCAATTGGGAGCTTATATGAATCGGAAACACAATCAGTAACATTTTCACCATTATGTGACGTATGGACAGCTGGCTCAGGTAAAATCAATGATCTTTTTGAAATGTACGTGGAATGCAAAGGGCCACGAATGCTGTCGCTGTCCACAGGTATAGGAAGTCAGTAGCCGTGTCAATACGCGATAGTGCAAGCTCCTTGTCAATACTAAACAACGAACACACATTCTGCCATAATTGTCCACGTAATTGACTATAATTGTTCGAGTGTCCTTGTTACATAGACTCGCAATTTTATTTCTACAATTCAGCGTTTGCTATGTAAGATAATGGTAGTAAAGTGTGTTTTTGTGTGCGCTACGTGTACTAACAGTATTGCTAGGATGGGTTATTTATTCAACTGGAAACAAGCAAAGTCAAATATGTGTAGGACTAAAAATCAATGAGCACTGTTTTCTTATATGACTATTGCTTATCAAGGTCCCCACCCGTGCTTGAAAAAATTGGCGCTTTAGTTTATATCCATCTCTAGCTTTACCACAATTTATGGGAAAACTAGAAAGAAATTTTCTGCTCAACAAACTAGCATATTCTTGAGAGCCTGGGAACAAATTTATCATACAAAATCGAAATGTGGGGATGAGATTTTTTTCACACTATACATTTCTCTTTTCATCTCAAGTTTCTCGGCTGTCTATAAGCCAGGATCAAACTTCACACCTACCCAAAGTTCCTAGTAGCACAGCTCCCATAAATACGGAACAGAAAAAGAAAAGATAAATCTGGCTCCTATTTGAATGTGTGACAAGGCACGTTTCCTGATTCGTTTCAATCGAAGAATATTCGTGAATCCTGCTCTATAATTTCAAGTCCTAGTGCTCTCACCTTTCCATATCCCTTAGTCAATCGACCAGCACTGGCAGCTTTATGTGCAGTCAGGGTGGTCACTTGACTTGCAAAAAATGACATATATATACTTCCCAGCAAAAATTATATGTTAAACTAACTATAGGGACACTGAAATTAATCCCTGAGGATCACCCCACGGAATTCTCTTTACAATGATCCACGCAAACAAGATACAAATGAATAACAGGGAATATACACTCTATAATGGGAAATACAAATAGTGGATTTCATTGACCATTTATATGCTACCATCACTATTACAAAGGGTGATTCTGGGAAGCTCTTTTTCTTTGCTCCCGTGGGATTTCACTCCATATCTTTTACTCTCACTTTCTTTTTCTTATCAGACTGATTTTTTTCCTTTCACTATTCTTGGATCCCTTTACCTTTTTTCCTCCTCCCTTTCTTATAGCCTTAGCCTTTGTTCTTATCCCTCCAGCTGTTTTATTCCTTTTCATAAAGTCTCATGGGTGTTTTCCTTACTTTATCAGTTTCCTCTCCTTCCTATCTTAGAATTCTGATTGCCCAGAGGTTGCGTATACTGTTTAGATTATCTTTTGTGCAATTAATGTGGCAGAAGTTAGGTAAAAGTCCCTCTTTAATGCGGAGGTAAAAGATCTTCTTTCTTCTTGCACATCCCAGAAGCTTCCTGTGGCCACTAGCGTCTCTTGAAGATCGTACATTGATTATCTGTGCTCTAGACAAGCTAGTGCATTCCTTTTCCACAGGAGTCGGTTGACTGTGGTATATATCCAACTCTGTCTTCAACATGATGACATAACTTTCAACTCTTTCATGGATTGTCTCCTTTCGGGCTTTCCCCTCATCCTAAAGGCCAAGCCCAACTATTTTCCTATGGTCCAATAACTTCCTAGGCTCTAGGCCTAAATAGAGACTATTCCACTCCCCACATTAATCTATGTGACTACCTTAATAAAAATGTTAAACATCTTGACTTGAGAATTACAAAAAGTTGGATTCAACAAAAATAAGAATAATGTTACATTTACAACATTTTCACAATAATTTTACAACAAATCTAATGTGGTAAGTTGTTACTGATTTTAATTTGGGCTCAATATTGATATTATTTTTTTACCAACCAATAATAGCTTTTTGCATAAGATTTATTGTAAAAATATTGTGAATGTAGTATTACTTCAAAATTAATTCTGCCCCCAAACATAATCCTTATTCCCCTTTATAAAATTTAAAAAATTGAAATAACAATAATAAATATTAGCCCAAATAACAACAAACATAAACCAAACAAAAATAAGATAAGACCAAACAACAAGTGATTTAATTATTCAACAAAAAGCCTACTATAAAACAAAAAGATAAAAATCACTAAACATTAAATTTGTAGCTCGTTCAACCTATTTAATAAAAATAATCTCTAATTTCATTTTTTTTTCCTAAAAAATGGTACTAAGAAAAATATTGTAGTTTTCAATTCTTCTTGATAGTGATGATAATTATATTATTTTTGGCTTTGAAGTCACACAAAATTTACTCTCCTTAATGACTTGACTCACAATTGTAGTAAATATTTAAGTTATTACTTTATTAAATTTTGTATAATTTAAATTTCTTAATAATCACCATAAAAAAAATTCCTAGAGCTCTTGCTTTGTGCCAGTCACATGATTCACATCCAAGGCCATAAATAGTTGGGTCCAAGACCAACCACCAAAACTACTCGGGTCAATGTATGACCTTCAATTCTATGTTATAGCCCTTGCTCACCATAATGGGTGTAACTAAAATGTTGGATTAGAGTTCTAAGAACAGAAAGCAATGGACATCTTTGCTTTTGGGTTATTGAGTTCCAATTTGCTTCTTTTCTCCTTTGTATCCTCGGATACTGCTGACAGTATTACTTAATCCCAATCCCTCAGTGACAGTAAGGGCACAACCTTGGTCTCTAAAGATGGAAGCTTTGTCCTGGGGTTCTTCAGTCCAGGTAATCCCAATAACCGTTACATGGGAATTTGGTATAACAATATCCCAATTAGAACGGCTGTTTAGGTAGCAAACAGGCGTAATCCAATCGGCTCCTCTGGCGTGTTGATGGTAAACAACTATGGTAAACTTGTTCTTCTCAACCAGAATTCGACTGTTGCTTGGTCGGCAAATTCGACAAAAGAGGCCAGGAATTCAATAGTACAGCTTTTAGATTTAGGAAATCTAGTATACGGAGCAGAATAGGTTACCATTAGTTAGGAAAAGTTATTGTTGTAGTGGTTCTCCCTTTTCGTGAGTTCTCCGTCAATTTTTCACTTTAGTATCATATCATGGGCAAAAATGGGCTTTTGTTCCTTTCACCCAAAAGATGTAGCAAAATGCCTATATTTTGAAACTATCTAGCAAAAAATACTCCTGTTTTGAAACTCGATTTTCTAAAAATTGAGTTTTACATTGAAACTCGATTTTTAGAAAATTGAGTTATAGGCAATCAAACTTGAAAAATAAAAAAATTTATGGAACTCGAGTTCCATTTGTGGAACTCGAGTTCCATTCAAGGAACTCAAGTTTCATATGAATTTTTCCAAATAACTCGATTTTCATCAAATTGAGTTTTAAATTGAAACTTGATTTTCTAAAAATCGAGTTTTAGAACAGGGGCAATTTGCTAGATAGTTTCAGAACATCGGCATTTTGCTACATCTTTTGGGCGAAAGGGGCAAATGCTCATTTTGGCCTCATATCATGTGTCTCATTCTTTTATTATATTTTTTTAATTATTTTGCAATAAGTCTTGATGACTTTCTGCATTTTGGTTGTTAATCTTGACATTTTGGATCATATAATTGATTTAATTGATGGGTCAATAAACCGAATTTAACAGTTGTCATATTCTAGTTTCTTTTGTATAATGTGAAGACATCTTGCTTTTATTAGAAAAATGGACTACAATGTGACGATATATAGACCAGAACACTGAAGGCCAAAGTAAAGACTTAGAGGTCCCATTCTTCAGCCTAGCTACCATGGCAACCTCCATTGACAACTTTTCAAACAATAACAAGCTCGGTGAAGGGGGTTTTGGAGTCGTATACAAGGTAAATCATCCAGCAGAAACAATGTATAAAATAAATTAATTCAGGATTAAACATTTTTATCATCATCCCAATTCCAAACAAACCCCTAAAAAATATTTATATACATTTAAATCAAACCAAACAATTGCAAACCCAAAAAACACTGACTATTTTAAATAAATAAACCCTTCTATTCCTTTATAAAAAAACCAAACAGAAATTTTAAAAATAATTGAGAGTCAAGATTGGGGTTTCTTTCTCTAAGAGAGAGAGAGAGAGAGAGAGAGAAGTGGCTCACAGTCGACAGCAAGATGAAGTCGGTGATGATGTCGTCTCCGGTGTCGGTGTCGGTGTCGGCAAGACCACAATCGCCGGTGTCTTTCTCTTTTATGATTGTCCACAATGAATGATTCTATTATTTTTCTATCAAAAAAAAAAAAAATGATTCTATTATTTACCACTTACCATACGGGCTGTCGTATTTCAATATTAACTTTCAAAACGTGTCGCAAGGTTAGCTAAAATTTAAAAAAAAAAAAAAAATGTAAACCGAAATAGCATTGAAATATATGTTCAGGGGTGGATTTGTTCATTTCTTGGTAGGTAGCCTTATGACATTTCTGGTGATATAGTGGTTCTAAATGCACAATTAAAAAAAAAAAAAAAGTGTAAATCACAAATTGAAATAAGTGAAAAATTATGACAATAAAAAAAAAAAAAAAAAAATCATTGCACGCATGAAGTGCTTGTTTCATGCGTGTGATGAGGCCACTATTTATTTAAAGTAATGTTAGTGATTTAGAGAATTGAGAGATCAGGTAAGCAACATTACTTTAAACTTCTTAATTATGCCATATGTTCTCAATTACAATCAAAATTCAATAATTATTAATTTTTTTAATAAATAGGCCAAATTTTAAGACATAATTTGTAAATTTGTAGTGATCAGTGGATTTAGCAATCATAACAGATTGTTTCTAAAAAAAAAAAAAGCAATCATAACAGATTCTCCAAAAAAAAAAAAAAAAAAAATCCATAAACAAAACCATAGTACATGATAAAAAAAAAAATTAAAAAAAAAAGCATTGAAGTAAACTTGTACACAAATTTTTTGTAGCCACGCTCCAAGAAGGAAGTTTGTGAGATACTAAGATGTGGTAGTTGAGATACGTGGGATCAATAGGAGATGTGGGAAGTTCGGACTTTTTTTTTTGATGGATGGAAATTGTGACTTGTGAGACATGGGGTGGGAGGTATTTTGCTTGTTAGAATGAAGTTAGTATCTGTCTAGGACATAGAAGGAAGTTATAAAGAGATTTATCTGATAGCTTTTTAATTTTATTTTTTAATTTTATTGTTGAATTACAATTTTAACCTCAATTTTTAATTTTAGGGAATAAGGACTACTGTATTAAATTAGATTAAGAGTATTTTTGACAATTTATAAAGTGATACTCTGTGAATTCTCTTAATATATATAGAGATAAAGATTTAAATTATAGATGTCTTTCTTAGAAATATAAGTTTGGTCAACCATACCAGACTTTTTAGCTTTTATGTTGTGTGGGATTATAATTTGTCATTTTGTAGTCCACTATACTCCAATTTCAGTTAATATATTCCAAGTTTCTCATAATAATAATAAAAAAAAAAAAAGTAAGTGATTAAGAACTATGGAATCCATATAAATTAAAAAAAATGATAATAAAAGGAATAATTCAAAAAAGATTAAAATAAATAAAGCAGTACATAAGTTCCTATAAAAAAAGAAAAAAAAGAAAAAAAGAGTAGTACATAAGTGTTACGTTAATGGCTTGATGCTATTCATAGTGTCTCCTTATAAAGCTACTGTGGAGTACAAAATGACAAATTTAGAAAGCTATCCCTAATGCTATGTTTGGATGTTGGGGGAAGGAGGGGGAGTAGAGTAAAGGAATGGAGAGTAATTTAAATACCTTGTTTGAATGTTTTTTAAGGAATGAGGGAGAGGGATTTGGAGGGATTTGGAGGGTTTTGAACTACTTTCAACCCCTTATTTTTAATTTCCCCAAATTGGAGAGATAGTGGAGCATAAAAATGCTTGACCACATGAAATATCAAATTTACCCTTACCATATTAACAAAATTACAAATGAAAAGACTAATTATTCATCTCTCTCTTATTTAATTTTAAAAACATCCAAGCAAGGTGAAGGATAACCATTCTCCTCTGCTCTCCTCTCCACTACTCTCCTTCCCTCTACTCCGCTCTACTCTCCTCTCTCTCAAAATTTCCAAACATAACATAAAATAAGGGTGGAAATTTGGGAAACTAAATTAGTACCTCCTTCTCATGTGCAAAGTGCTTGAGTCCTCGGGGGTATAATGGTGAAAGGATTCGATTGTGGAGTTAGCTCCATGCGTGGTGATTTTTTTTTTCAGATGGGTTTTGGGCATTTTGTTGGTTGTAGTTTTGGTGCTTTAAAGCCATTTTGATGGGTGATATGTTAAAATAAGAGAAATGATGTAGGGTGTATTATAAAGTTGTGATAAAGTAACTTAATAATGTAATATAGAAGAAATTTGGATTTGGTTGGAGGGAAACTAGTTCAATCATAGCTGCTAGGAAACTAACAGAATTTGCAATAATTTTTAGACTTGATGAAATGAAACAAATAAAGAAAATTATGATATCATACTTGTATATATATCATAATTCGGAACAAAGAGTACGTTTGTATGAATAAATTGAAAAATGGCGATACTTGAGACTGATTTGGATTTGATTAGAGAAAGAATAGAGATAGATATATCGGTTTGGTTTGTTAGCTAGGAATTTAGGAAACTGACAAAATTGCAACAATTTGTAGGTTTGATTATTACTGTAGAGGAACTAACCCAGAAAATATAAAAGTGAAAATTGTATTTTTTTTTTAAAAGAAAAAGAAAATATGAAAGTAAAAGGAGAATAGCATTAATTTTTAAACAAAAAAACCGTCGACAGCAGGGTTCGCACCTACGTGGGCGAAGCCCAACAGATTTCAAGTCTGTCTCCTTAACCACTCGGACATATCGACTCTGTGTTTTAGCAATTGCTCTATAATTTTAAAAACATATTCATAGTCTCTAATATCCTACTGCAGATTTACAGTTTTTCAACAGAATAGAAAATGAGATTGATGATCCCAACTTTTATTTTAAAATATAATATATTAAAAAATATAAATCATACAATAAAATAAAAGTAATAAATATAGAGAGAAAAGTAATTTATAGAAAAAGAGAGGAGAGAGAGAGAGAGAGAGAGAGAGAGAATAAAATATACTAAAGCATTATAGAAGCTTGTTACAGTACCATCATATATTTAGATGGTACTTTAGCACAATTGTAAAAATTTTTACGTTTGAAAGATCAGGTAATGGGCTTTTTAGTGCTTTGATGCTAAAATATACCAACATATAGCATTTAAGAAATCGGATACTGATGCTCTAAGTCATGAAGATTTTGAAGAATTGTTACTTTTCAAATTTTAATATAATAGAATATTTTGAATAATGACTTTTAAAAAATCATACACTTTCTAATAATTGTGTGGGTAGATAATCATAAAATGCATGTGCATACACAATGGAATGGAAAAACTAAAAACAATTCCATGAGACTTAAAATGATATACTTCAACTTTTAGATATATATACATATAGACAGATTTATAATTTATCAACTCAGTCTTACCGAGTTTATATACCAATAGTGTATAGATCATATGCTCATGTAAATAGAATCATTCTTCTTCACTTAATCCACTCTTCATTTTTATCTTTATTTTTTGCTTCTTCTGGTTCTGCACCTTCTGCTTTTGTGATTAAAACCTCTGTACACTTTTAATAGGATCTGTGGTTTAAAAGCAAAGAAGCCCATATTTAGGAGTCTCAATCATTTATATTTTAGATAAGAATTGGCTGGTCCAGCCATTTCATTAAAGAAAATACAGAAAAGCTCATTAGTTTTACACACCCAAGCAAGTAGCAACTATGAACAATTAATAGAATTTACTTCTAAAAACAAAAAGATGCAATCTAATCCCAAACACACCCCTAAATACTAAAAAACTTTCACATATAACTTCTCAGGCAAGCTACGAATTTCCTATCTAGCTTCCGGCATAGTTATATTAACTGCATTCTCTATGTTAGATTCTTCATTTCTTAATATTGCACCTGAATTGCTGGGACTTCTTTCTATGAAGAAACCAGGCTGTTTAGGCTGGGAAAGAATTGCTTCCTCATTCGTTAACATAGAATACACACAAGACATTATTGGCCTGTCTTCAGGATACTTTTGAACACATAGCAAACCAACTTGAATACATCTCAAGATTTGAGATCTTGAATGTGAATCCTCCAAACATGTATACGATAGTTCCAAGGCCTTGCCCTCCTTCCACAGCAACCATGCCTAGCACAATTACAATACAGATACTCACATAATCCACCAAAAAGGAGAGAGAGAGAGAGAGAGAGAGAGAGAGAGAGAGTTTTCCACTTACATGTCCCAAAAGGTTATGATGGTGATTTGGGTGATAAAATTTTCTGATTTTCATGGCACTCACTATCTCTAACATAAGCACACCCATGCTAAACACATCAGATTTCACTGAAAATCTTCCATCAACTGCATACTCAGGAGACATGTAGCCGCTGCATGAAACCATCAAATAAGCTTTATTATCATTATTGTTGTTACTGATAACTTAAATTTTAGTACGGCTTTGACATATCACCTCACCCTTACATCATGTTATAAGGGAATGAGGGGTACTTTGAGTCAAAGCACATTGATTAAATATTTGCTACAATTTGAAAAACAAAAATCTAGTGCCAATTTTTATATTACTTACTATGTTCCAACAACTCTATTTGTCTTCTCTTCACTTTCATCCCCCACAAAAGTTCTTGCTAAGCCAAAATCTGATATTTTTGGGTTTAAGTTGATATCTAATAAAATATTGCTTGCTTTCAGATCCCTGTGGATGACTTGAAGTCTAGAGTCCTCGTGAAGATAGAGAAGTCCTCGCACAATCCCGATAATAATGTCAAAACGCTTTGGCCATGCTAGCAGAGTATCATTTTGTTCTGCATACAATTTTTGCCCTTGTTACCATGATAGCATCTATGTCTATTTTTAGTTCTTTTTGTGATATTCTTTTGAAAATCAATTGGAGGATTCTATTCAAATACATAATAGACAAGAGTCAAGACACTCAGGCACGCAACATTTAAAAGATGGAAAGTAATTATAATACATTGAGGGTCAAGAGAATCATACCAAATATGAAACAATCCAAGCTTTTGTTGGGCATGTACTCATAGATTAACATCTTTTCATCTCCTTGAACACAGTAGCCTAAAAGCTTGACAAGATTCTTATGTTGAAGTTTGGCAATGAGAACAACTTCATTCTTGAACTCTTCAAGACCTTGTCTTGAATTCTTTAATAGCCTTTTCACTGCAATATCTTGTCCGTTACATAGATGTCCCTGCGAATCATCAGTTAAAGATGAATCTTTCCGTCTAAATTTGTATAGTATCACCATAAATTTTTTCAGCTGTAATTAAATCAGAATCCTTTTTACCTTATAAACAGGACCAAATCCACCTGCCCCGATCACATTTGCAGGAGAGAATTTGTTTGTTGCTGTAGCAACCGTTGTGAAATTAAATAATGGTACGTCTACATCTTCTTTCTTTTTTTCACCTATTGAACCCATACATAACCTTTTCAGGAACTGCTTTTAATTTCAGTCTTTGTACAGTTTATCATGCTCATTTAAAATCTAGCTTTAATATGAGCAAGGATGGATAAGTGTGTGTGTATATATATATATATTGGAAAAATGGATGGGTATACTTACGTCTTCTATTTGTTGTCTTCCAAGTTAAACGCCAAAGCAACCCCAAAGTAAGCAACCCAGAAATGATTGATGCTGTTATGATAACCACTTCCCTTTTCTTCTTGTTTAATTTGAGGATTGATCCTAGATCAGACAACAATTAAGTAATTGTTTCTTTTCTTTTTTTCTTTTTTTAAAGTTTTATGTTTCTTTCTGGTAGAAGTATTAGATCATTTATTATAGTCCCTGGATGTACTAAAAGTCAGTTGAACATGTGTGAGCTAATTCCATGACAAATTTACTTGTAATTTTTGAGTTTTGTACTTGTAATGTGATTGTGGTAATGAGGGCTAAAGTTTGACTGATCTTCTCATTGTGCAAGACTAACGAACTCGGTCGAGCGAGATTCGAGGCTTGGTTGTGTGAGATGGTTGATTCAGACAGAAACTCTCCATAGACACTCAGTTGACCGAGACCTCATTATGGAAATTTTGTTATTTTCTTTCAGGGCTGCTTTGGTTGCCACAGTAAGCCTAGACCCGACTTGTATAAAAACCTTTTTCAACCCTAATCCTTTGAGAAGGAAGACAACCACAATAAAACATAGAAAAACCTAGAGATGGCTAATATTTGTCTTCCAATCCTCTCCCAGTGAACATCCTTTAGAGGTTGACTCTTTTAGACAAAAAGATCACCTTAACTGTGTTGGAGTTGCTACTAAAACCATAGAGACTACATCAAATCTTCAAGAAGCTTTGGAGTGAATAAGAGATCGGTTTTACATAGTAGATGGATTAACTTGTGGTACCAAGTGACTGTGAAGGACAAGGCATGAGTCTGAAGTTGATAGCAGGAGTGAGGAGATTGGGTGCACTTCATGTACTTGTACATATAAAGTCTAGTAAGCATAGTATATACCGCAACAACCTTCATATTTGATTTGATTAGTCGGGCTCTGCCACAAAGTACGTTTGCCTATTGGTTTTTCACTTCGTGAACAGATGGTCTTTCCTATGTACGTGCAAGGGCATATTCAGGAATTTCAACTTGAGGGGACCAAATTGCAATATTGATAAAATAATCATAATTCATAAATCTATAAATACAAAATTATCAACTTAATAAATTGCCATATACTTTTATTTTTTTATTGGAAATCGTCATATACTTAAACATTAATGAAAATACAAAAAAGGGTCTAGTTCACTATATGTATATACAAAATTTTGCAAACTATTATTTTAAGCACCACCAACCCAACATATATATATATATGTATGTATATAACCGAAATTTTTGATTTTTTGTTGACTTTTTCAGAGTTTGCCACATCATCTTTATTTTTTAAAAACAAAATTATTTATTGAGTATTATTATTATATCTAATTACTTAGATAACTTGCACATAACTTTTTTTTGAGAAAAATTGCACGGAACTTTAAACATGTGTTTGGTTGACAATATATATTTTATGAGCAAGACTTAGGTATAATACTTACGTGCTGTTTCTTAAATTCCCCTTTTAAGATTCTGCCATATGAATTTTTTCTCATAGGAAGGAAGTGTATTTTTCAGTTAAGTAACCACATGGTTGAATCTTAAGAGAGGAACCTAAGGAACAACACCTAAAGTACTATACTTAAGTTTATATATATAAAACCGAAACTTTTGATTTTTTGTTGACCTTTCCAGAGCTTGCCACATCATCATTACTTTTTTAAAACAAAATTATTTATTGAGTATTATTATTATTATATATAATTACTTAGATGACTTGCACAAAACTTTCTTTTGAGAAAAATTGCACGGAACTTTAAACATGTGTTTGGTCGGATATATATATATTTTATGAGCAAGACTTATATACAATACTTATGTACTATTTCTTAAGTTCTCATTTTGAGATTCTACCATATGGATTTTTTCTCATGAGAAGGAAGTGTATTTTTTAAGAGAGGAACCTAGGAAGCAACACCTAAAGTACTATACCTAAGTTTTGTCCATATTTTATTATATCTACATTATGCATCTAAAAGTTGAAAGAGATTTTGTGTTGATAAAGTAACTGTGGGGTTGAGTTTATCGAATTAGATCAAGCTCACAAAACATCTATTATTCATTTAAAAATGAATTGTATGATTTTTTTTTTCTTATGTCCTTGTTAATCTATATATTATTATTATAATATAAAACCAAAGTTTTTTACTTTTTAGTGACCTTTTAAAATTTTGACATATTAGCTTTGCAAGCTTCACAAATGTACACCTCATTATAATTAATTTTACTTATTAATATTATTAATTAGACTTGTAGGGGCAAGAGCCCAAAATTGTGTATTGGGCTTTGGGCCTTAGCCAAGGACTTTGATTGGTCCGAGGATGGATGAACAATAGTGAGGATATTACATTCAGAAGCCCATGAGTAAGATGCAAACGGAAAGACTGGGAAAGGTGGTCCGTGGAGGGTTATCTCCTCGGATGGGCAAAGCATAGATCAAATATACGATTCAAAATGACCTTCTAGGATGTTCTACTGATAGGGACGTGTATTATAAACGTACAAGAGGGATGGAAGCTCAGAAATATCTAAGGAAAAGCTACTGCCGCCGCATTGAATGTTTTACAGCTAAACTTCTAACTTCATTTATATGGAGAAGACTCCTGAACAATGTTGTCTTGGCTATCCCAACTCACAGAGGGCCAGAGAGGGTGTTCGATGGGATAAGCACTCAAGTAGTGGCTTGGATGATCAACAAATGGAGGGCTAAGATCATTAAGAGGCAGATATATAATGTAAGAGACCCCTAGAGGAAAAGGGATCAAGAAATCAAGAGAGAAACACTGTAGCAATCAGGAACAAAACTTAATCAAACTTAAGAGTAATATATAAGAACCGGTTTCCTCGGACTCAGTTGAGGATGTTTTTATTCAGTATAAACTTGTCTAACTTTAATCTTTTGTCATCAAGACCTACTTATTTGTTATCTGACTAACTAAAACCCAGTTTTCTAACCCACTCTCTACAAATTCATTGTTTTGGACTTTTTAGGCCTAGGTCCATCCACCTTTTGGGCTAGGAACTTAAATCTAGTCCTTACAAGACTAATGTTAGGACTCTTCTCTTCCCACCTCAAAACCCTAAATATAACTTGGCAAGGAAGTTGATTCTTCAACAAGAACAAATCTTGTTGTATAAAGGCCACCTAATCGCTTTTAATTTTGAATTCGATTGTCTTATTAACAATAGAGTCTATGAATTGCAGTGTTGCACAGTCATCCACAAATAACATCCATGCAAAGGCTTGATATTCTTCGGCATAACCCTAAATCAATGTTGAAAGGTTGTGTTTTACAGCCATCTAATCTTGGTAACTAAATCCTGCACCTATGATTGTTTATGATTTTTTTTCACGGTATATAGTTTAAACACATTAAAACTAATTGCTTGATGGTATTTCATGGTTTTTTTTTCCCTTTGCTTTTTTTTTTCAGGGTTGCCATGAACACAACCTCACATATGAATTTTTTTTTTTATTGTTTAAAGTTTAGACTCATTAAAATTTAAAACTTATTACTTTATGGGTTTGTGTACTTTTTTCTTTTTCTTATTTTTCTCTTTTGAATAGTCATATATTTTTGGCTCTTTGGAAGTTTTAACATCTGAATTTTTGTTTTAGTTTTCACAGTATTTGAACATGTTTAGCAGATTTCAACAACTATACCATGTATTATTCTTTTGGAGGTAATCAATTTTTCTTTTATATTTCTCTATTGTATAATCATATACATACATATATATTGTTTTGTTTCAATAATTTATAGGAATTAAATCTTATGATTCTTTTATATTTTTTGGCCTTTTGAAATTTTTATCATTTGAATTTTTGAGTTATATTTTTTCAATATCTAAAACTATCTGGCAAATTTCAATGACTATAGCCATGAATTATTATTTTGAGTGTAACACATCCTTCTCTTATATTCCTCTGTTGTGTAGTCACACACACACATATATATATTTTCTATAATTTGTAGGCTCTTAATCTTTTGATTCTTCTCAATAGTTATAGGCTTATAGTCATGAATTATTCTTTTGAATGTATCTTTCTCTTATATTTCTCTATTGTGTAGTCATATATATTTTGTTTTGTTTCAATAATTTTTAAGCAGTGAATCTTCTAATTCTTTAATATTTTTTGAAAGCCATTACACGTCCACGCAATGACTTTTTCGTTAAATTGTAACACAAATTGAAGTTGTACAAGAGCAATTCATGCAATAATGTAGTTTCTTACTCAATTTAAGATTTTATAAAATCATTTTAGTCTACCACACAAACAAGTAGGTTCCCATGCATTGCATGGGTTAGTGACTAGTTATCCATAGTATTGAAATTTCCTTATTTTTTTAATGAATTATTCAGCACCAAATTTCAAATTAAAAAAAAAATGATGATATGGAGAGAGATAATATATTATCATATAGCAATACAAAAAATTGAACAACATATTCTTAATAAAGAAAGCATATTCATAAACTATATATATATATATATATATATAGCAAAGCATAAATCTAAATGCCCATGTGGTGTTAAAGAAACAAACAAACTTGAAATGTTGAGGTTCAATTACTTTCTTGAAGGCTAAAACAAAAAAAAAAAAAAACAAAAAAAAATTAGCAAGGAGAAGCTAGAACTCAAGGCAAATATGGGCATTTTTTTTTCTACATGAAACGAGTTTATTTGTTTCTGAGTTAAAGTGTTAGAGCAATAAACAATGAGAGGAAAGAAACATGGGGCTGGTATCTATTGAGAATCCCATAGGTGGCTTCTTGAGGTTGAGAAGGATGGGAAAAAAGTAAATTTTGTTTGAAAATGGGTGGTAAAAGATGCTATTTTGAGAGTGTGGGTTATTGTCTATTGAATTGACATTACAACAAATTATATGAAAAATTGGGAGAGTTAGCTAGTATTTTATTTCGAGGACTTTGGGTTGTTATCTATTGGACTAAGTAGAGTTAGCTAGTATTTTCTGTTGCTATCAGACTCATAGCCTAACAGTAGAAGAAAATTAAAATTCTAGGTGGCCATGGACAACGTAGCTCCGCAACTGTTAATGTGTGTTTGTGGTTCATATGCTCTAATGTATATCTTTGCTTATTTTCATGCTTGAATATTTGATGAATCAAGTACTTCACTTAATACAGAATAATTGGTTAAAATTGGTAGTTAAGTTGTTTTAGGGGTCAAAAGTAATTTTCATTTGGTATCAGAGCTTTGGCTCACTTGTGAAGGATTAATTTCCTAATGTGTTCCTTAATCCCGTCTACCATGGATAAATATATTTCAAATTCTAAAAAAAAAAATTGAAATACAATTGAAAACAGTAATTGAAGATCATCTTTCACAAAATCAAACTCATACCCAGTTCTGAAGGGTGCATCCGAATGTATAGATCCTGTCCACCAGCCGGAAACTGTTTAATATCTACTAGATCACCAAACCAGATGGCGCAGCCAGCACCTTCTCTGATATCTGAGTTTGTATAAGCTGTACAAGAACAGTTATTCAAGCATTCTGCCCTGCATTCCTTGAGGTTCATTTTTGTGTTCACCCATGAGTGTTTAGTATCTGGGAGTTTCAATCCAGAAAATTTAAGAAACCCATGTGTGCTTTTCTCCTCGCAGCTCAATTGTTTGTTGCGTACACACCCTTGGGACCAATCCATTGAATCCCATCTTTGTTGTGACTTGGGTTTGAATCCCTTTAAACATTGGCAGACTGGAGAGTCGGTAACAAGACATCTTGCATAGGCTCCACAAAGGGCATAAGTATCACAGTAGTCTATAGGCAGATATGCATAAAGATTCCAACTTTGTTCTGTCCCTGTTAAGATTTGAATCATTGACTTTGTCTGGTTGGAAAGTGTTCTTGTGTAAAGTGACTGTTTCAGGGTATACATGACGTAGGCCTCATCTTGATTGAGCACAAACTTGAAGGCAAACACCGGATTTGGCTTTAGTGCAGGTGAACCACTGAAGCCATAGCCATTCCAAGGCCCAGTACGGAAGTATATTGTTGAGCCTCGCCACAAATAAGCTTCTGGGTAGTTATGAAGTGTCATCTCAACGATAAAGTTCCCAGGAGATGGGTCATCCCAGTTCTTCCATGCAATCATGCGCCTGTTGAGACCTCTCTTCAAATCCCAACCGAATTTCATCCCTGGTAAAATTGTATCAGATGGATAGTCAAAGCTTTGCCACAAATAATCTTCTGAATTGCCATCTGTTACCACAAGATTCCCAGTATCCAGGAGTTGTAACAATGGACTCTGAGCTTCCTTCAAAGTGCTTGCTGACCAAACAACCGAATTATTCTGGATGATGTTAAGATTTCCAGTGCTGTTTATCATCAAAATCCCAGAAGTATCGTTGATTGGGCGAACTCTGTTTGCAACCCAAACAACAGTTTGAACTGGGATGCTCTTGTACCAAATTCCCATGTAACGATTCTTGGAACTTCCAGGACTGAAGAAACCCAGTACAAAGTTTCCTTCTCTGGACACTATGGTGTCACCATCACTTAAAATTTGGGATGGAGTTATGATGTCTAGTACTCCATAGGAGATTTTAAACAAGAAAAAGAGTAAATTTGTAACGACAAGAATAGAAGAAAGAAGGTCCATTGATTCCCAGCTCTTGACCTCTTTCGTTCCTAAATACGAGTTCAAGATAGGCCATCTATCGTTAAGGGCCATTAGATAGGCATAAACCCTGAACGACTCGGCAGTTGACTTGGACGCATGCCTTCTGGACAGGGACGGACCTGGTAGGGGGCCCAAGGGATCCCAGGTCCCGTGTCCTTATGTGAAAAAAAAAAATAGTAGTAGGTATAAGCCCAAAAATTATCTTAAAATTTAAGAGGGATTTACTTACCAGCCGCCCTAGAATTTTGGAAAGAAATAACTTCAGAGTCAGACCTTGAATAGTTTACTTTCAACCGAAAGAGGAAATTTTGATATAAAGAACCCGGAATCAAAAATAAAATTTGGCCATTCATTGAGTTGTTGATCCATAGCTCCTCCAAAATAAGCAACAAAATAATTTTAATAAATTCAAACACTCACAAAAGGATAAATAGAAAAAATAAACCCAAATCTTTTCTATTTAGGACTCTTAAATCAAGAGATTCAGGACTCCTCCTAATAAAAATGGAAAAAAAAAAAAAAAAAACTTATCTTTATATATATATATGAATCAAACAAACAATCTCATCCTTCACCCATCGCTGCTTGTTGCAAAGAGCTCCATCAAGTTGAAGATCTGACCAGCCAACCAGGGACTATCGGCACAAATCTAGCCTTCAGGCCCTCTATGGCTCCACTGCTGTATTTATCTCTCTTTGAATCCCTCTCTCTATTTGTATATTCAAATGTGTTCACTTTAAGTTTAAGACCCAGCTGCTCTTTGTTTTAGTGAAGTGATAGAAAACTATATTAACTCATAAAATATTAATGTAAAATAGGATTGTTAATTATATTATTATTTTATTGATTGATATTTTCATTGATGAATATAGGTTGATATGCTGATACATGTAGTTCAATCAAACAAAATAAGATCACTAAGTGTGTTTCAGTCCTGTGTCTTTCTTAAAAAAAAAAAAAAAAAGGATCACTGTGTAGTACTGCAGAGGACTAGTAGCTATATTGTTAACTTGTGAGTGATCATCAATTTGCTTTATATTCAATGTGATTTTTATGTCTAGATTGCAATTTCAAAGTAAACATACATGACATGACAGACATACAAAAAGTAATAAATATTGTACGTGTTTGTAAAGAAATGATAAATATTGTATATTTTTTACAAATGTATATAATATTTGCCACTTTTTTTTTTTGGTATATAATATAAATTTACATTATATCGTACAATCTAAAAGAAGAATTTTGCTATATTTTAAATTAATAGTAGTGTTTCTATAATAGTAGTTGTAGGGGTGTTAGGCTCAAGAGCCCATATTTATGTATATATTGGGCTCCTAGCCCAATCCAAGGATGTTAAATAATTCGAGGACGAGTAAACACTTTCATGATGAATCGTGTTAGTAAGTGAAGAGGTGAAATCCGGTTAAGGTCGTCCAAAAAGGTTGTCCGAAGAAGAATCCCTCCACGGCTGAGCAGAGTTGAGGTCAGAGGGTGTGGTTTGCCATCAAAAATAACATTCTGGATCGTTCCATGAATGAGGATAAGTATCAGGAAGGAACATGATAGAGAAAGGTCATGAAATATCTTAAGGGAAAGCTGCTACCATTGTATTAAATGCTCTGCAGCTAACTCTCTGGCCACATTGATGAGGAAGTGATACTTGAACAGTAACTTTCAGTCTTACTGCTATTACCTAAATACTTTAGGAAGGTGCTGATGGGACAAGGATCATCACCTACAATCTGATCTGCATGTGAAAGGTGGAGATGAAAAGGAGAAAATAGTATAAAATGGAAAGGGGACTCTGAGAGAGGGGGATCAAAAATATAAGAGAAAAACATTGTAGCCATTAATAGCAAACTTTGTAATCAAATTGGAAAGAAATATATAAAAACTAATCTCCTCAGATTATGCCGAGGACGATTTTCTTTAGATTAAATCAGTTTATCTTCCTTTTCTTATCACTTGAATTCATTATACTTGTTGTGTAACTCGTTAAAACTCAGTTTTCCAACTCACTTTCTACAAATTCAATGTATTGGATTTTTTTTGCCTAAGTTCATTTATCGCTTGGGCTAGAAATCCAAATTGCATCCTTATAGTTACTTTTCAAATTTTAAAATAATAGAATATATTGAATAACGACTTTTAAAAAAGCATATGAACTACGCACACTTTCTAATAATTGTGTGGGTAAATAATCATAAAATGCATGTGCATACACAATGGAATGGAAAAACTAAAAACAAAATTCCATGAGACTTAGACTTTATAAGAGAATCATACTCAGAACTTTCAATTATTATTATTATTATTTTACTATACCACTAGTTTAAATTCAAATGAAACCTACATATTCTTCCTTCTTATTTTTTGATGTGTAGTTAGTACTGGGGTTTGAACCATAAACTGAAGATGTCATAACATTTTCCCTTCTCTTTCAGTGTCTTGTCCAAAGCAAACTTACCATACACACAAAAAGTTTAGGGTATATTTGGTAGACTATAATAGACAATGTAATATAAGAGCTATTCCTCTGGGTTAGCTATTTAGTAGTTTGATTATATTTTTATTACATAAATAATCATTCTTTATGAATAGCTAATATTTAAAATAACCATTCATCTCTAAAAGAGATGTAATAATTATTCCCTAGTAGGTGTATTAATTTTTAAAATTAATATATTTTATAGTTACAACCTAAAAAATAACGTAAACAAGATAAAAGAGAGCAATTATCACAACATTTTACACAACCTTTATCAAACTTGTCATGTGGTGAGACATAAGCAGTGAAGAAAAAATTGTAGATCCATGTGGGTGTACATTTTTACTACTTATAGCTCACTACATAGTAAAAGTTGTGTAAAATGCTATATTACCAACATTGCTCCATAAGAAATGGATCTTAAAACTATGTGTGTGTTTAAATATCGTTTATTTGTTGAAAACTAAAAACTTATTGTTAAAAATACTGTAACAAAATATTTTTTAAACAACCAAAACACTATTCATGCATTTTGCACAACTTGACTAATCCATGAACAGTACCATAGGACCAGCCAAATGCAAATGCTGAAGAAGTAATACGCAAACCCACACTATAAGGATAAAGGTTATCAGGTTTGAAGCCTAATCATTTTGCCTAAGTTATCGGTAATGGTGAACAAAACTGACAAAAAATTTAGCGTTCTTATTAAATTTTGGATTGAGTTCAGCACTCCTAATGTAATAGTAATGGATGATTGTGATTAAATATTAAAAAAAGTAAAAAAAATGAGAAAGGTACAAATTAATGTAGAGTAAGTGGGGGTAATTTTTATCTTAACGCAAAGTCATTGGTACCAATTGGGAGCTTATATGAATCGGAAACACAATCAGTAACATTTTCACCATTATGTGACGTATGGACAGCTGGCTCAGGTAAAATCCATGATCTTTTTGAAATGTACGTGGAATGTAAAGGGCCACGAATGCTGTCGCTGAGCACAGGTATAGGAAGTCAGTAGCCGTGTCAATACGCGATAGTGCAAGCTACTTGCCAATACTAAACAAACACACATTCTGCCATAATTGTCCACGTAATTGACTATAATTGTTCGAGTGTCATTGTTACATAGACTCGCAATTTTATTTCTACAAGTCAGAGTTTGCTATGTAAGATAATGGTAGTAAAGTGTGTTTTTGTGTGCGCTACGTGTACTAACAGTATTGCTAGGATGGGTTCTTTATTCAACTGGAAACAGGCAAAGTCAAATATGTGTAGGACTAAAAATCAATGAGCACTGTTTTCTTATATGACTATTGCTTATCAAGGTCCCCACCCGTGCTTGAAAAAATTGGGGCTTTAGTTTATAAATTATATCCATCTCTAGCTTTACCACAATTTATGGGAAAAACTAGAAAGAAATTTTCTGCTCAACAAACTAGTATATTCTTGAGAGCCTGGGAACAAATTTATCATACAAAATCGAAATGTGGGGATGAGATTTTTTTCACACTATACATTTCTCTTTTCATCTCAAGTTTCTCGGCTGTCTATAAGCCAGGATCAAACTTCACACCTACCCAAAGTTCCTAGTAGCACAGCTCCCATAAATACGGAACAGAAAAAGAAAAGATAAATCTGGCTCCTATTTGAATGTGTGACAAGGCACATTTCCTGATTCGTTTCAATCGAAGAATATTCGTGAATCCTGCTCTATAATTTCAAGTCCTAGTGCTCTCACCTTTCCATATCCCTTAGTCAATCGACCAGCACTGGCAGCTTTATGTGCAGTCAGGGTGTTCACTTGACTTGCAAAAAATGACATATATATACTTCCCAGCAAAAATTATATGTTAAACTAACTTTAGGGACACTGAAATTAATCCCTGAGGATCACCCCACGGAATTCTCTTTACAATGATCCACGCAAACAAGATACAAATGAACAACAGGGAATATACACTCTATAATGGGAGATACAAATAGTGGATTTCATTGACCATTTATATGCTACCATCACTATTACAAAGGGTGATTCTGGGAAGCTTTTTTTCTTCGCTCCCGTGGTATTTCACTCCATATCTTTTACTCTCACTTTCTTTTTCTTATTAGATTGATTTTTTTCCTTTCACTATTCTTGGATCCCTTTACCTTTTTTCCTCCTCCCTCTCTTATAGCCTCAGCCTTTGTTCTTATCCCTTCAGCTGTCCTATTCCTTTTCATAAAGTCTCATGGATGTTTTCCTTACTTTATCAGTATCCTCTCCTTCTTATCTTAGAATATTGATTGCCTAGAGGTTGCGTGTACTGTTTAGGCTATCTTTTGCGCAATTAATGCAACAAAAGTTAGGTAAGAAACCCCTCTTTAATGCGGAGGTAAAAGATCTTCTTTCTTCTTGCACATTCCAAAAGCTTCCTGTGGTCACTAGCGTCTCTTGGAGATCGTACACTGAATGTCTGTGCTCCAGACAAGCTAGTGCATTCCTTTTCCACAGGAGTCGGTTGACCGTGGTATCCAACTCTGTCTTCAACATGATGACATAACTTTCAACTCTTTCATGGATTGTCTCCTTCTGAGCTCTCCCCTCATCCTAGGCCAAGCCCAACTATTTTCCTATGGCCCAATAACTTCAAAAAAAAAAAAAAAAAAAAAAAAAAAAATCCTAGAGCTCCTGCTTTGGACCAGTCACACGATCCACATACAAGACCATAAATAGTTGGGTCCAAGACCAACTACCAAAACTACTCGGGTCAACGTATGACCTTCAATTCTATGATATAGCCTTTGCTCACCAGAATGGGTCTAACTAAAATGTTGGATTAGAGTTCTAAGAATAGAAAGCAATGGACATCTTTGCTTTTGGGTTATTGAGTTCCAATTTGCTTCTTTTCTCCTTTGTATCCTCGGATACTGCTGACAGTATTACTTAATCCCAATCCTAAGGGCACAACCTTGGTCTCTAAAGATGGAGGCTTTGTCCTGGGGTTCTTCTGTCCAGGTAATCCCAATAACCGTTACATGGGAATTTGGTATAACAATATCCCAATTAGAACGGCTGTTTAGGTAGCAAACAGGCGTAATCCAATCAACGGCTCCTCTGGCGTGTTGATGGTAAACAACTATGGTAAACTTGTTCCTCTCAACCAGAATTCGACTGTTGCTTGGTCGGCAAATTCGACAAAAGAGGCCAGGAATCCAATAGTACAGCTTTTAGATTTAGGAAATCTAGTATTAAGAGAAGAGAGTGAAGAAAACCCAGAAAAGTATTTGTGGCAAAGCTTTAACTATCCTTCTGATACTTGGCTACCAGGGGTGAAGGTTGGATGGGACTTTAAGGACTGGTCTGGAAAGGTGCCTAACTGCATGGAAGAGTCCAGATGATCCATCTCCAGGAAAACTGAGTTGGGGAATTGAACTTCATGAATAACCTGAGATAGTCATGAAGAAAGGCTCCAATAAGTTCTACCGGACTGGCACATGGAATGGCTGTGTTTTCAGTGGTGTACCGGAGTTAAGGGCCACCCCAGTTTATGACTTCAGTTTTGTGTCCAGCAAGGACGAGGTATACTTCATGTTCACATGATTAAAACGTCTTTAGTCCCAATAGCAGTTATGAATCAAACTCAGTATGAGCGCTACATATGGGTCGATGGAAAATGGAAGCAGTACTTATATTTACCAAGAGACAACTGTGATGCTTACAATTTATGTGGGGCTTATGGAAATTGTATCATTGATTCATTGGTGAGTCACCTGCCTGTCAATGTGTACAGGGATTCAAGCCTGAGTCACCAGATACATGGAACCCAGACGAGTGGTCTAAGGGATGTATACACAGTACCCAATTGAGCAGCCAGGATAAAGATAAAATTGTAGTTTTTTGGGTACAAATTGCCAGATATATACCACATATTCTTGGGTGAACCTACGTATGAATCTTGAGGAATGCAGAGTGAAATGTATGAACAACTGTACCTGTATGGCTTATTCAAACACAGATATTAGAGATGGAGGAAGTGGCTGCGCCATGTGGTTTGGGGATCTAATTGATATTAGACAGGTTGCACTTACCGGGCAGGATGCTAATAGCCTGCGCTAGGATATATATATTCGAATGCCTACTTCAGAGAAAGGTATGGGCCTATATTCTTCGATGCTCTTTTATTCGTATTTTGATGTGCAATCCAAACTAAGATCTTTGTTTCCATTTGTTTTATTGCATTAAAGTCTGCTGTACCTAAACTAATATTGCTTTTCTATTGTAAATTCAACTGTGAAGAAGTGAAAGACAAGCAAAAGATGAAGGTGATATTAGTAGTTGTGGTTGCCATTGCTGTAGTTTTGGGGGTGCTCTCGATTCCCTACTGCATTTGCAAGAGGACAAACTTAAGAGGAAATATTACTTTCGCCTACTTTGGAAAAAATATTGCAAGATTGTTTGATTTAATCTAAAATCGTATATAGCAGCTAATAAGATGATGAACAAAAAACTGTGGTGTATAGCCATTTGATCTTAATAAAAAATCGTGCTATGGAAGAAAATTTGCATAAGCTTCTTGAAGGAATTACGCAAGACAAATAATGTCAATAAACCGTGATTGTGAGCGAACTTGAATCACTTGTAGTACTTATAGGAAGTGAGTTTATTCGATGAAAAAATTGCATAGCTCGTTGGGTCTCATTCTATCCTCAAGGGACTCAGTTACTTTCGATAAGTTAATCTACGTCCAGAATTTAAAACATGCATATTGAAGGCAAAGAAATTAAATTCGATGCTACAATTAACTAATTGCATGAAAAGTAAAACATTGGAAGGGAGCTTACTAGCATATACAATCGAGGTTGATTCTAATTCAAAAGAGAAATTTAAAGGACATATAAGGAGAATGGTAAAATATTATTATGGTCCTTAAATTTTATCAAAAATTTGTTTTTTTCCCTAATTTTTTTTATCCTTAAAGTTTAAGGGAAATTATACTTTACCACCTTAAACTATGCATCAGATTACACTTTGCACCCTAAACTATCTGAATGCACACTTTGCATCTTAAACTATTACACTTATCACATTTTGTACCCTGATGTTACTTTTGCTGTTATATTTGACAGAATTTTGCTGCATGTGCTTGGAACATGCTTTTTACTTAGTTGGAACAAACTTAAAAGACTGAAACACCCTTCTTCAAAATCAATTAAAACAAAAGCCATATTTTTCCAAATCTCTTGCACACTTTGCATCTTAAACTATTACACTTATCACATTTTGCACCCTGATGTTACTTTTGCTGTTATATTTGACAGAATTTTACTGCATGTGCTTGGCACATGCTTTTTACTTAGATGGAACAAAATTAAAAGACTGAAACACCCTTCTTCAAAATCAATTAAAACAAAAGCCATATTTTTCCAAATCTCTTGTCTCCCCAAATTTGGATTCTTCTCAAAACCTCAGGTCCCACCCACCCAACTCACCCATCGTCCAAAGAGAAAGAAAAAACTCAAATTTTCTTTCTTTTGTTCTTTATTTGGCCAGAAAGATCCATGAAAGAAAACGAAGATAGAAAAAGGACGAGAATAGAGGCAGAAATTAGAAAAAGAGGAACTCTAAACTGACCATATGGAAAGCATTGCTGGTGTAGGAAATCAACATGCAAGTTTTGTTGATAGCGTAGTCAAAACTTGAAAAATGAGAAAGAGGACATAGAACGCGCCTTTGGCTGATCATGTCATTAATCTTCATACCCATCTATTGCATTGTTTGACTGTGGGATAGGATTTATAAAAATCTACAAACCTGGTAACCAAAATTCCACACGAAGTTCTCTGTTTTTCTGTTTTTGATTTATGAAAACTCTATATTTAGGGTGGTCTTCTTTCTTTTGTAGAAAAATCACAGTTGAGGATATCAAAGAAGAGGTCAATGGATCTTAGATTGTTGTATGGGGTTGCTTATGGACATTCTTGGTTTGGTAGATGAGGTTATAGATTTTGCCGTAGAAGCTTGGAGTGGCAGAGCACAATTACAATAAAGCTATTGAAATTCTTACCTCATTGGAAATTGACAAAATTATCCAAGATTTTAGTAACATAAACCAATACAAAGAAATCAAGCAAATAATTTGTCATTGCAGAGATATGAGTGAAACCCAACTATTGACAATCAAAGATCTTCTAAGGTTTATGCTAATTGTCAGGTCCTCTTGTGCTCCTTTGCAATTAAATAGTGATATTGCTGCTAAAATCAATGAATTGGAATTGAAATATGAGAGAGAGAGGGATAGGACGATGGGTGAGGTGGGTGGGTGGGACCTGAGGTTGTGAGAAGAACCTGAATTTGGGAAGAGGCACACGCGTGTAGAAAAAAAATTGGTTTTTATTTTAATTGATTTTGAAGAATGGTGTTTTAGACTTTAAAGTTTGTTCGATCTAAGCCAAAAAACATGTGCTTGATTTGTCACATGTAGTAAAATTTTGTAAATATAATAACAAAAATAACACCAGGGTGCAAAGTGTGATAGGTATAATAGTTTATAGTGCAAAGTGTAATCTGGTGCATAGTTTAGGGTGATAAAGTGTAATTTCCTCTAAGATTTTTAAGGATTTTTTTTTCCAATGGTTTTGAGACAAAGACAAGGAAAAAAAAAAAAATCATTTTACAGTAGTTTATCTGGGAATGAAAAAAAAAAAAAAAATTCAAATTTAAGGATTTTAAGTGAGATATTTTCAATAATTTGAGAATAAAAGATGAACTTTTTAATAGTTTGGGTTTGAAAAATTAATTTTTTAAAATTTAGAAATAAAAAACAAACTTTTAGTAGTCTAGGAAATAAAATAGTATTTTACCCAAAGAAGAATATGGACGTTAGTAAATTTTTTTTTATTGTAATTTATTTGATGTAAAATAAGGATTAATTTATGAACTCTTTCAAGAAAGTTAAAACATGTGGGCTTAGTGGCCCATTAAAGCGCATTCAAGCAAGGCCCCACCTAACTCTAGCCCGAGGCTCACCTAAGTGAGAATTGTAGAAATAGACATGTAAACACCTACTAAAATAAACTTATGCACGAATTCCAGTGAGGGTAGAGAGGAAAAATGTCAGATCTAGTTAGAGAGAACCTATTTCTTTCATCCCATGAGCTTTCATGAGAAAATCATTCTAGTTCTATAAAAAATTTGTGATCCTTAGTTTGAAACCACATAGCCTCTCTTCATATGAGTTCATTTTAGATCAAATATTCAAGGAGGCACCTTAAAGTGAGCCAGAGTTTCTATTTTTTTTGACACGAACGTATTGTTTGTGAAGGATTCATAGAAGAATCTCAAGAGTGCTAAACCTATTGTGATCACAACAGTGAGTTATCTCTAGAGATTGTAGAGAGTAAGTACAAAAGTTTTTATCAAGATTGTAAAAGTCCTTTTATAATGGATTCCTTAGTTAGTGTGCGTTTGGGAAGTGCGTTTTGTGCTTCCCAAATGCGTTTGCATTTTTTTTTTTTTTTTTTTACTTTTTTTACTTTCCAGCGTTTCCAGAGACGAAAAGTGGGCTTTTGTTCCTTTCACCCAAAAGATGTAGCAAAATGCCTATATTTTGGAACTATCTAGCAAAAAATACTCATGTTTTGAAACTCGATTTTCTAAAAATTGAGTTTTACATTGAAACTCGGTTTTTAGAAAATTGAATTATAGGCCATCAAACTTAAAAAATAAAAAAATAAAAAAATTTATGGAACTCGAGTTCCATTCAAGGAACTCAAGTTCCTTATGAATTTTTCCAAATAACTCGATTTTCATCAAATTGAGTTTTAAATTGAAACTTGATTTTCTAAAAATCGAGTTTTAGAACAGGAGCAATTTGCTAGATAGTTTCAGAACATTGGCATTTTGCTACATCTTTTGGGCGAAAGGGGCAAATGCTCATTTTGGCCTCATATCATGTGTCTCATTCTTTTATTATATTTTTTAATTATTTTGCAATAAGACTTGATGACTTTCTGCATTTTGGTTGTTAATCTTGACATTTTGGATCATATAATTGATTTAATTGATGGGTCAATAAACCGAATTTCACAGTTGTCATATTCTAGTTTCTTTTGTATAATGTGAAGACATCTTGCTTTTATTAGAAAAATGGACAACAATGTGATGATATATAGACCAGAACACTGAAGGCCAAAGTAAAGACTTAGAGGTCCCATTCTTCAGCCTAGCTACCATGGCCACCTCCATTGACAACTTTTCAAACAATAACAAGCTCGGTGAAGGGGGTTTTGGACTCGTATACAAGGTAAATCATCTAGCAGAAACAATGTATAAAATAAATTAATTCAAGATTAAACATTTTTATCATCATCCCAATTCCAAACAAACCCCTAAAAAATATTTTTATATATTTAAATCAAACCAAACAATTGCAAACCCAGAAAACACTGACTATTTTAAATAAATAAACCCTTCTATTCCTTTATAAAAAAACCAAACAGAAATTTTAGAAATAATTGAGAGTCAAGATTAGGGTTTCTTTCTCTAAGAGAGAGAGAGAGAGAGAAGTGGCTCACAGTCGACAGCGAGATGAAGTCGGTGATGATGTCGTCTCCGGTGTCGGTGTCGGCAAGACCACAATCGCCGGTGTCTTTCTCTTTTATGATTGTCCACAATGAATGATTCTATTATTTACCACTTACCATACGGGCTGTCATATTTCAATATTAACTTTCAAAAAGTGTCATAAGGTTAGCTTAAAAAAAAAAAATGTAAACCAAAATAGCATTGAAATCATACGTAAAGGGGTAGTTAGCCTTATTACATTTCTGGTCATATAAGTGGTTCTAAATGCACAATTTGTTTTTTTTTGAAAAAACCTGTAAATCACAAATTAAAATAAGTGAAAAATTATGACAAAAAAAAGAGAAAAGAAAAAAAAAAAGCATTGAAGTAAAGTTGTACACAAATTTTTCATAGCCACGCTCCAAGAAGAAGTTTGTGAGATACTATGATGTGGTAGTTGAGATACGTGGGATCAATAGGAGATGTGGGAAGTTGTGACTTTTTTTTTTTTGGATGGAAGGAAATTGTGACTTGTGGGACATGGGGTGGGAGGTATTTTGCTTGTTAGAATGAAGTTAGTATCTGTCTAGGACGTAGTAGGAAGTTATAGTCTTATAAAGAGATTTATCTGATAATTTTTTTTTTTTTTTTTATTGTTGAATTACAATTTTAATCTCAATTTTTAATTTTAAGGAATAAGGACTACTGTATCTAATTAGATTAAGAGTAAAAATTTATGAAGTGATACTCTTGAATCCTCTTAATATATATAGAGATAAAGATTTAAATTATAGATGTCTTTCTTAGAAATATAAGTTTAGTCAACCATATCAGACTTTTTAGTTTTTATGTGGTGTGTGATTGTAATTTGTCATTTTGTACTCCACTATACTCCAATTTCAGTTAAAATATTCCAAGTTTCTCATAATAAAAAAGAAAAAAGAAAAATGTAAGTGATTAAGAACTATCGAATCCATATAAATTAAACAAATGATGATAAAAGGAATAATTCAAAAAAGATTAAAATAAATAAAGCAGTACATAAGTTCCTATAAAAAAAATAAATAAATAAAAAGGGAAAAAAGAGCAGTACATAAGTGTTACGTTGATGGCTTGACGCTATTCATAGTGTCTCCTTATAAAGCTCCTGTGGAGTACAAAATGACAAATTTAGAAAGCTATCCCTAAAATTAAGGGTGGAAATTCGGGTAACTAAATTGGTATCTCCTTCTCATGTGCAAAGTGCTTGAGGCCTTGAAGGTATAATGGAGAAAGGATTCAACTGCAGAGTTAGCTTAGCTCCATGGGTGATTTTTTTTTTTTTTTCCAGATGGGTTTTGGGCATTTTGTTGGTTGTGGTTTTGGTGCTTTAAAGCCATTTTGATGGGTGATGTGTTAAAATTAGAGATATGATGTAGGGTGTATTATAAAGTTGTGTGATAAAGTAACTTAATAATGTAATATAGAAAATTTTGGATTTGGTTAGAGGGAAACTAGTTCAATCATAGCTGGTAGGAAACTAACAGAATTCGCAATAAATTTTAGACTTGATGAAATGAAAAATAAAGAAAATTATGATATCATGCTTGTATATATATCATAATTTGGAACAAAGAGTACGTTTGTATGAATAAATTGAAAAATGGCGATACTTGAGACTGATTTGGATTTGATTAGACAAAGAATAGAGATAGATATATCGGTTTAGTTTGTTAGCTAGGCCTAGGAAACTAACAAAATTGCAACAATTTGTAGGATTGATTATTACTGCAGAGGAACTAACCTAGAAAATATAAAAGTGAAAATTGCATTTATTTAAAAAAAGAAAAAGAAAATATGAAAGTAAAAGAAGAATAGCATTAATTTTTAAACCATAACCTAGAAAATATAAAAGTGAAAATTGCATTTATTTAAAAAAAGAAAAAGAAAATATGAAAGTAAAAGAAGAATAGCATTAATTTTTAAACCAAAAAAACCGTCGACAGAAGGGTTCGAACCTGCGCGGGCGAAGCCCAACAGATTTCAAGTCTGTCTCCTTAACCACTCGGACATATCGACGGCTTGTTAAAGCAATTGCTTAACATTATAATATTTAAAAACACATTCATAGTATCTAATATCCTACTGCAAATTTACAATTTTTCAATAAAATAGAAAATGAGATTGATGATCCTAACTTTTATTTTACAATACACTTAACATCTCAACTTTTATTTTAAAATATAACATATTAAAAAATATAAATTATACAATAAAATAAAAGTAATAAATATAGAGAGAAAAGTAATTTATATAGAAAGAGAGAGAAGAGAGAGAGAGAGAACAAAATATACTAAAGAATTATAGAAGCTTGTTACAGTACCATCATATATTTATGATGGTACTTTAGCACAATTGTAAAATTTTTTACAATTGGAAGATCAGGTAATGGGTTTTTTAGTGCTTTGATTCTAAAATATACTGACATATAGCATTTATGAAATCAGATACTGATGCTCTAAGTCATGAAGATTTTGAAGAATTGTTACTTTTCAAATTTTAATATAATAGAATATTTTGAATAACGACTTTTAAAAAAGCATATGAACTAAGTACATTTTCTAATAATTGTGTGGGTCGATAATCATAAAATGCACGTGCATACACAATGGAATGAAAAAACTAAAAACAAAATTTCATGAGACTTAAATGATATACTTTAGCTTTTAGATATATATACATATAGATAGATATATAATTTATCAACTTAGTCTTACCGTGTTTATATACCAATAGTGTATAGATCATATGCTCATGTGAATAGAATCATTCTTCTTCACTTAATCCACTCTTCATTTTTATCTTTGTTTTCTGCTTCTTCTGGTTATGCACCTTCTGCTTTTGTGATTAAAACCTCTGTACACTTTTAATAGGATCCATGGTTTAAAGGCAAAGAAGCCCATATTTAGGAGTTTCAATCATTTATATTTTAGATAAGAATTGGCTCGTCCAACCATTTCATTAAAGAAAATACAGAAAAGCTTATTAGTTTTACACACCCAAGCAAGTTGCAACTATGAACAATTAATAGAATTTACTTCTAAAAACAAAAAGATGCAATCTAATCCCAAACACACCCCTAAATACTAAAAAAATTTCACATATAACTTCTTAGGCAAGCTACTTATGAATTTCCTATCTAGCTTCCGGCATAGTTATAGTAACTGCATTCTCTATGTTAGATTCTTCATTTCTTAATATTACACCTGAATTGCTGGGACTTCTTTCTATAAAGAAACCAGGCTGTTTAGGCTGGGGCAGAATTGCTTCCTCATTCGTTAACATAGAATACACACAAGACATTATTGGCCTATCTTCAGGATACTTCTGAACACATAGCAAACCAACTTGAATACATCTCAAGATTTGAGATCTTGAGTGTGAATCCTCCAAACATGTATATGATAGTTCCAAGGCCCTGCCCTCCTTCCACAACAACCATGCCTAGCACAATTACAATACAAATACTCACATAATCCACCAAAAAGGAGAGAGAGAGAGAGAGAGAGAGAGAGAGAGAGAGAGAGAGAGTTTTCCACTTACATGTCCCAAAAGGTTATGATGGTGATTTGGGTGATAAAATTTTCTGATTTTCATGGAACTCACTATCTCTAACATAAGCACACCCATGCTAAACACATCAGATTTCACTGAAAACCTTCCATCAATTGCATACTCAGGAGACATGTAGCCGCTGCATGAAACCATCAAATAAGCTTATTATCAAATAAGCTTTATTATCATTATTATTGTTACTGATAACTTAAATTTTAGTACGTCTTCAACATATCACCTCACCCTTACATCATGTTATAAGGGAATGAGGGGTACATTGAGTTAAAGCACATTGATTATATATTTGCTACAATTTGAAAAACAAAAATCTAGTGCCAATTTTATATTACTTACTATGTTCCAACAACTCTATCTGTCTGCTCTTCACTTTCATCCCCTACAAAAGTTCTTGCTAAGCCAAAATCTGATATTTTTGGGTTTAAGTTGATATCTAATAAAATATTGCTTGCTTTCAGATCCCTGTGGATGACTTGAAGTCTAGAGTCCTCGTGAAGATAGAGAAGTCCTCGCACAATCCCGATAATAATGTCAAAACGCTTTGGCCATGCTAGTAGAGTATCATTTTGTTCTGCATACAATTTTTTCCCTTGTTACCATGATTGCATCTATGTCTATTTTTAGTTCTTTTTGTGAAGTTCTTTTGAAAATCAATTGGAGGATTCTATTCAAATACATAATAGACAAGAGTCAAGACACTCAGGCACGCAACATTTAAATGATGGAAAGTAATTATCATACATTAAGGGTCAAGAGAATCATACCAAAAATGAAACAATCCAAGCTTTTGTTGGGCATGTACTCATAGATTAACATCTTTTCATCTCCTTGAACACAGTAGCCTAAAAGCTTGACAAGATTCTTATGTTGAAGTTTGGCAATGAGGACAACTTCATTCTTGAACTCTTCAAGACCTTGTCTTGAACTCTTTGATAACCTCTTCACTGCAATATCTTGTCCGTTACGTAGATGTCCCTGCAAATCATCAGTTAAAGACGAATCTTTCCGTCTAAATTTGTATAGTATCACCATAAATTTTTTGGCCTGTAATTAAATCAGAATCCTTTTTACCTTATAAACAGGACCAAATCCACCTGCCCCGATCACATTTGCAGGAGAGAATTTGTTTGTTGCTGTAGCAACCGTTGTGAAATTAAATAATGGTACGTCTACATCTTCTTTCTTTCTTTCACCTACTGAACCCATATATAACCTTTTCAGAAAGTGCTTTTAATTTTAGTCTTTGTACAATTTATCATGCTCATTTAAAATCTAGCTTTAATATGAGCAAGGATGGATGAGTGTGTGTGTGTGTATATATATATATATATATTGGAAAAATGGATGGGTATACTTACGTCTTCTATTTGTTGTCTTCCAAGTGAAACGCCAAAGCAACCCCAAAGTAAGCAATCCAGAAATGATTGATGCTGTTATGATGACCACCTCCCTTTTCTTCTTGTTTAATTTGTGGATTGATCCTAGATCAGACAGCAATTAAGTAATTGTTTCATTTTTTTTTTTTTTTTAAGTTTTATGTTTCTTTCTGGTAGAAGTATTTGATCATTGATTATAGTCCCTGGATGTACTATAAGTCAGTTGAGCATGTGGGAGCTAATTCCATGGCAAATTTACTTGTAATTTTTAAGTTTTGTACTTGTAATGTGATTGTGGTAATGAGGGCTAAAGGTTGACGGATCTTCTCATTGTGCAAGACTAACGAACTTGGTTGAGCGAGATTTGAGGCTTGGTTGTGTGAGATGCTTGATTTAGACAGAAACTCTCCATAGACACTCAGTTGACTGAGACCTCATTATGGAAACTCAGTTATTTTCTTTCAAGGCTTCTTTGGTAGCAACATTAAGCCTAAACCCGACTTGTGTAAAAACCTTTTTCAACCCTAATCCTTTGAGAAGGAAGACAACCACAGTAAAACAGAGAAAAACCTAGAGATGGCAAATATTTGTCTTGCAATCCTCCCCCAGTGAACATCCTTTAGAGTTTGACTCTTTTAGACACAAAGATCACCTTAACTGTGTTGGAGTTGCTACTAAAACCATAGAGACTACATCAAATCTTCAAGAAGCTTTGGAGTGAATAAGAGATCAGTTTTACAATAGATGGATTGACTTGTGGTACCAAGTGACTGTGAAGGACAAGGCATGAGTTTGAAGTTGATAGCAGGAGTGAGGAGATTGGATGCACTTCATGTGCTGGTACATATAAAGCCTAGTAAGTATAGTACATACCGCAAGAACCTTCATATTTGATTTGATTAGTTGGGCTCAACCACAAAGTACGTTTACCTATTGGTTTTTCACTCTGTGAACAGATGCTCTTTCCTATGTATGTACAAGGGCATATTTAGGAATTTTAACTTGAGGGGACCAAATTGCAATATTGATAAAATAATCATAATTCATAAATATATAAATACAAAATTATCAAATTAATAAATTGTCATATACTTAAACATTAATGAAAATACAAAAAAGGGTCTAGTTCACTATATACACATACAGAATTTTGCAAACTATTATTTTAAGCACCACCAATACAACATATATATATATAACCAAAATTGTTGACTTTTTGTTAACTTCTCCCGAGCTTGCCACATCATCATTATTTTTAAAAACAAAATTATTTATTAAGTATTGTAATAAATCCATCCTGGCAAAGACTTACCTCAAAATATTGTCAACGGGAACACATTCTCTCACACAAACCCAAACGAAGCAGCTCCTATTCCTGGAAAAATATTATGAACAAACCCAATCCCAAACTTTTCCAGTGCACTTGGAAAGTAAGTACAGGACATAGCATCCCACTCCAACATCCAGCTTGGTTTAAACCAGAAAACCCTTCAACCTTAGATCCTGCCCTTTGTGTTGCCAATCTGATTAAACCTACCACCAATACTTAGGACCTGCCACTCATCGCTTCTCTTTACAATAAGGAAGAAGCTGAGAACATCCTGAACATCTCAATACCCAAATTGAGACCTTTGGAATCCCAAGACAAAATCATTTGGCCTTTCTCTACCCAGGGACGGAGCCAGGAGTTGTATTTAGGGGGGGCAAAACATTAACAAATATTTTTTTTCATGGAAATCCAAGCTACCATTCAATATTAAAGAAATATTAATAAAAGAGAAATTACAAAATAACCATTTTCCAATATACATATTTTTTTATTAATACATTAGAACTTCAATCTATGTCATCTATTTCATGATGAAACTCAATAATTATTTAAATCCCAAAAATAACTTATAATTTGTATAATTATATTGATCATACTTGAATAACAACGTTGATCCCATTACAATTCAAATAGTTTCTAAACTAATCAACCAACTAATTAAGTTAAAAGTTAAAAATGAATAACCCCAGTGGATTTTAACTCTGCCAAACACAAAGTTCACTAATTATTATTTATTACTTTTTAATATTTACTACTATAGTATTACTTAGCTTTTTTTTTTTAACATAATAGTATAATACTACAAAATAAATAAAATAAAATAACACACCACACACACCGTAACATACCGCACACACTGTAACACACAACACCCACACACTAACACCACTTTAGTCTTTAAAGCCCCACCACTCGTTATTATCAAATTTCAAATAGAAAAAGAAAAGTCTAGGGAAAAAATAAAAACAACAACAGAGACACCAGAGAGAGATGCAAACTCAAAAGTTGCAACATACCATTGAAAATTTGAAATGGTCACCCACTTTGCCTATCTCTAACCAGTTCCTAATGTTTTCACTTTACCTCCTCACACAGTCATCCCTTGGCCTTCACAAGCGTCTCTGATTAGGTTTCTGCTCTTCTTGATTTTTTTTGGAATTTGATGGAATGGTTTTGGGAATCTGTTGTGGCATTGAGTTCAGATTAGTTTTGTTTAAAATTTTCAAGGGCCGAGTCTAAAATTGGTTGATTGGGCTAAATTTTCATTAGCTTATTTTCTCTTGGTCATTTTGTGGTTGGACTAATTTTTTTGAGCTTACTAATTTGTATTTTGGGATTCTAGATCTGTAAATATATATATTTTATGGGCTTCTTCTTTTTGTTTAAGAGGGCTAATGATTTTGTTAAGGGGCAAAGAGTAATTTTTTTTGGCAAAATTGCTAAAATCAGTTACTATATATATACTACTAATTTTTTCCCCAAAATTTGGGGGGGGCCATTGCCCCCCAAAGCCAAAGAATGGCTCCGTCCCTGTCTCTACCACTGGTAAATTCCAAGTGAAAAAGGCCTATTCCATCCTTCTCAATGACAACCTTCCAACTCTCCCAAACCCAGCTGCTATCCCACAAAAGATATGGAAAACTTTTTGGAAAATCCCTCTACCCCAACAGATTCTGCAATTTATTTGGAGAGTCTTACACTCAGCCCTCCCTGTTAGAAACACCCTTATCCATAGAGGTTTAAATTGTTTGGATACCTGTCCTTTTTGTCAAGAAGATGGGGAAACTTTAGAGCACTTGTTCCTCAAATGCCATTTTGCTAGAGCCGTTTGGTTAGGCTGTGAAATAACTACTCGTACTGATACTCTTTCACTACCACACTATTTCTGATTGGATTTCTAACTGGTTACAAGGAAGCCAAAAGGAAACCTGAATCAAGACCTGCATCCCTACCTTGTTTGTTACCCTTTGGTGTATATGGAATCACAGAAATGGCATAGTCTTTAAAGGAAAGCTACCCAATGCTAGGGAGGTTATACTAATCTCAAATGCTTTAACTCTCAAGTACAATGCTGCTTTTCCTAAAACTCTTACAGGTCAAGACCCAACATCAGAGGAAGACAACTAGCACCTTACCCTGGTTTGGCCCTATCAAGAAGCTTGGCAGCTGTTGTATCTTGTTGAAACCTCCAGCAAAGTAATTAGAGGAGGACAAGGTGCTGCCCTGATTGGTAAATCAAGGGAAGGATGTCCAATTGTCAAAAATGCATTTCTCACGGCTTTTCAAGATCCTAAGAAGGAAATTCAACTCTTCTGGAGATCTAAGAGCTACTGGCCTTGGTGGATTGATAGTTTAATAGATGATATTCATAATATTGTTAAGCAATACTCTATGCTTGTTGTCCTTTTAAGAGCTCCGGACTCTATTTTATCTGAATGTAATCCTTTTCTTGTTTTGGTATCAAAAGAAAAAAAAAAAAGAAAAAAAAAAAGACTCATAGCCTAACTGATGCGGGAGACACAAGAAGATTATTATTTAGTATTATTTATGTTTGCAAGCCCATTGTCTTTTTATGTTTTAGGTCCTATTAGTTTATTGGGCTTTTAGTTATTGGGTTTTTAGTATTTTAATTTAGAAGTAAGGTTATTTTTGTAATAAGGCAATTAGGGTTTCCTAGCCAATTAGAACTAGGGTTTAGCAATCCTTTATAAGCAACTTATTGTACTCCTTGAGGAGATAGTTGATATTTTGATGAATGAAAAAAATGGCCATTTGGTCTTTCTTTGGTCTGGAGCTGACTCCAGGTCTACCCTTGGTGCTGACTCCTAGTGGTTTCCCCGCTTGGTGCTGACTCCAAGCAAGGCCTAGGTGCTGACTCCTAGGTCATATCCTTTTATTTTTCTATTGTTTAGTTTTTGTTCTGGTTGTCCTGCGTCACTAACAGTAGAAGAAAATTAAAATTCTAGGGGGCCATGGACAACATAGCTCCGCAACTGTTAATGTGTGTTTGTGGTTCATATGCTCTAATGTATATCTATGCTTATTTTCATGCTTGAATATTTGATGAATCAAGTACTTCACTTAATACAGAATAATTGGTTAAAATTGGTAGTTAAGTTGTATTAGTGGTCACAAGTAATTTTTATTTGGTATTAGAGCTTTGGTTCACTTGTGAAGGATTAATTTCCTAACGTGTTCCTTAATCCCTTCTACCATGGATAAATATATTTTAAATTCTAAAAAACAAAAAATTGAAAGACAATTGAAAACAGTAATTGAAGATCATCTTTCGCAAAATCAAACTCATACCGAGTTCTGAAGGGTGCATCCGAATGTATAGATCCTGTCCACCAGCCGGAAACTGTTTAATATCTACTAGATCACCAAACCAGATGGCGCAGCCAGCACCTTCTCTGATATCTGAGTTTGTATAAGCCGTACAAGAACAGTTATTCAAGCATTCTGCCCTGCATTCCTTGAGATTCATTTTTGTGTTCACCCATGAGTGTGTAGTATCTGGGAGTTTCAATTTAGAAAATTTAAGAAACCCATGTGTACTTTTCTCCTCGCAGCTCAATCGTTTATTGCGTACACATCCTTGGGACCAATCCAGTGAATCCCATCTTTGTTGTGACTTGGGTTTGAATCCCTTTAAACATTGGCAGACTGGAGCGTCCGTAATAAGACATCTTGCATAGGCTCCACAAAGGGCGTAAGTATCACAGTAGTCTATAGGAAGAGATCCATAAAGATTCCAACTTTTTTCTGTCCATGTGAAGCGTTGAAACATAGAGTTAGTTTGGTTGAGAAGTGCTCTTGAGTAGAGTGACTGTTTCAGGGTAAACATGAAGTAGGCCTCATCTTGATTGAACACAAATTTGAAGGCAAACACCGGATTTGGTTTTAGTCCAAGTGAACCACTGAAGCGATAGCCATTCCAAGGCCCAGTACGGAAGTATATTGTTGAGCCTCGCCGCAAATAAGCTTCTGGGTAGTTATGAAGTGTAATCTCCGCGAGAAAGTTCACAGGAGATGGGTCATCCCAGTTCTTCCATGCAATTAAGCGCCTGTTGAGACCTCTCTTCAAATCCCAACCGAATTTCATCCCTGGTAAAATTGTATCAGATGGATAGTCAAAGCTTTGCCACAAATAATCTTCTGAATTGCCATCTGTTACCACAAGATTCCCAGTATCCAGGAGTTGTAACAATGGACTCTGAGCTTCTTTCATAGTGCTTGCTGACCAAACAACCGAATTATGCTGGATGACGTTAAGATTTCCAGTGCTGTTTATCATCAAAATCCCAGAAGTATCGTTGATTGGGCGAACTCTGTTTGCAACCCAAACAACAGTTTGAACTGGGATGCTCTTGTACCAAATTCCCAAGTAACGATTCTTGGAACTTCCAGGACTGAAGAAACCCAGTACAAAGTTTCCTTCTCTGGACACTATGGTGTCACCATCACTTAAAATTTGGGATGGAGTTATGCTGTCTAGTACTCCATAGGAGATTTTAAACAAGAAAAAGAGTAAATTTGTAACGACAAGAATAGAAGAAAGAAGGTCCATTGATTGAATCAATTTGATTCCCAGCTCTTGACCTCTTTCGTTCCTATATACAAGTTCAAGATAGGCCATCTATCGTTAAGGGCCATTAGAAAGGCATAAACCCTGAACGACTCGGCAGTTGACTTGGACGCAGGGGCGGAGCCGCCTTATACTGTGGGGGGGCCATGGCCCCCCCCCCCAAAAAATGTTCAAAATTTTTTTTTTTTTATAGTTAGGTAAAAATAGGCCCTAAAGAATTTTTGTTAGATTTGGCCCCTTCAAATGAAACTGATTGCCCCCTCAAGTCTCCTTGATTCATTAAATTTATTCAATTATGCTGACCTTTTGTTAGTCTTTCTTCATCTCTCCTCCCCCAACATGTCATCGCATAAGCCCAACTTGTATAATTTTTACTATTGGGCTGTAGCTTCCCTTTATAGAAGGTTATTACTTCACCTTTTCAATTTGTATTTTCCTTCTACCTCATCACTCATGGTGAAAGTGTTCTTTAATCTCTCTACTCCATTTCTTCTCATTTTTCATTTCTATTTTACATCAAATTCTATTCATTTTATCTAAGTTCAATTTCTATTTCTATTTATTTATATTATGGTTGATCATTTTTTTTTTTTCTTCCTCTTATTTATTAATCCAATTGATAGTCTAATTCATTATTTATATTTAGTATTTCATGCTAACAAACTAAGACAACCATATTTAAGTAAGCTTTGGTATGACAAACACATCTAATACTAGATTAGATACATAAATCTTAATTTTATTTGAAAAGCTTATACACATTCCAAAACTAACAAATTTGTTTATGTTTGACAAATTTGTTGACAAATTTGTCCAGTAATGAGTGGGTCACACACACACACACACACACACATATATATATATATATATATATATATATCTTGTTAATCAATATGATCATTTAGTCTTGGCTGGCCCCTCCAAAGGAAAATTTCTAGCTCCGCCCCTGCTTGGACGCATGCCTTCCGGACAGGGACGAACCTAGTAGGGTGGTCAAGGGAGCCTGGGCCCCCGTGTCCTTATGTGAAAAAATAAAATTAAGGTATAAGCCCAAAAATTATCTTAAAATTTAAGAGGGATTTACCGGCCCCTTTTTAGAATTTTGGAAAGAAATGACTTCAGAGTCAAACCTTGAATTAGTTTACTTTCAACCGAAAGAGAAAATTTTGATATAAAGAACCTGGAATCAAAAATAAAATTTGGCCATTCATTGAGTTGTTGATCCATAGCTCCTCCAAAATAAGCAATAAAATAATTTTAGTAAATTCAAACAATCACAAAAGGATAAAAAAAAAAAAATAAACCCAAATATTTTCTATTTAGGACTCTTAAATCAAGAGATTCAAGTCTCGTAATAAAAATGGAAAAAAAAAATTATCTTTATATATATATATATATATGAATCAAACAAAAAATCTCATCCTTCACCCATCGCTGCTTTCTGCAAAGGGCTCCATCAAGTTGAAGATCTGACTAGCCAACCAGGGACAATCGGCACAAATCTAGCCTCCAGGCCCTCTATGGCTTCAATGCTGTATTTATCTCTCTTTGAATCCCTCTCTCTATTTGTATATTCAAATGTGTTCACTTTAAGTTTAAGACTCAGCTGCTCTTTGTTTTAGTGAAGTGATAGAAAACTATAGTAACTCATAAAATAGTAATGTAAAATAGGATTGTTAATTATATTAATATTTTATTGATTGATATTTTCATTGATGAATATAGGTTGATATGTTGATACATGTAGTTCAATCAAACAAAATAAGATTATTCTACTACACAAACAAGTAGGTTCCCATGCATTGCATGGGTTAGCGACTAGTATCCATAGTATTGAAATTTCCTAATTTTTTTACTGAATTATTCAGCACAAAATTTCAAATTAAAAAAAAAAAAAATGATGATATGGAGAGAGATAATATATTATCATATAGCAATACAAAAAATTGTATAACATATTCTTAATAAACAAAGCATATTCATAAACTATATATATATATATAGCAAAGCATAAATCTAAATGCCCATGTGGTGTTAAAGAAACAAACAAACTTAAAATGTTGAGGTTCAATTACTTTCTTGAAGGCTAAAACAAAAAAAAAAAAAAAAAAAAAAAAAAAAAAATAGCAAGGAGAAGCTAGAACTCAAGGCAAATATGGTCATATTTTTTTTCTAGATGAAATGAGTTTATTTGTTTCCGAGTTAAAGTGTTAGAGCAATAAACAATGAGAGGAAAGAAACATGGGGCTGGTATTTATCATGAGAATCCCATAGGTGGGCTCCTTGAGGTTGAGAAGGATGGGAAAAAAGTAAATTTTGTTTGAAAATGGATGGTAAAAGATGCTATTTTGAGTGCGTAGGTTATTGTCTATTGAATTGACATTACAACAAATTATTTGAAAAATGGGGAGAGTTAGCTAGTATTTTATTTCAAGGATTTTGGGTTGTTATTCCAGAATCAAAAATAAAATTTGGCCATTCATTGAGTTGTTGATCCATAGCTCCTCCAAAATAAGCAACAAAATAATTTTAATAAATTCAAACAATCACAAAAGGATAAATAGAAAAAATAAACCCAAATCTTTTCTATATATATATATATATGAATCAAACAAACAATCTCATCCTTCACCCATCGCCGCTTCTTGCAAAGAGCTCCATCAAGTTGAAGATCTGACCAGCCAACCAGGGACAATCGGCACAAATCTAGCCTTCAGGCCCTCTATGGCTCCACTGCTATATTTATCTCTCTTTGAATCCCTCTCTCTATTTGTATATTCAAATTTGTTCACTTTAAGTTTAAGACTCAGCTGCTCTTTGTTTTAGTGAAGTGATAGAAAACTATATTAACTCATAAAATAGTAATGTAAAATAGGATTGTTAATTATATTATTATTTTATTGATTGATATTTTCATTGATGAATATAGGTTGATATGTTGATACATGTAGTTCAATCAAACAAAATAAGATCACTAAGTGTGTTTCAGTCTTGTGTCTTTCTTTAAAAAAAAAAAGATCACTGTGTAGTACTGCAGAGGACTAGTAGCTATATTGTTAACTTGTGAGTGATCATCAATTTGCTTTATATTCAATGTGATTTTTATGTCTAGATTGCAATTTCAATGCAAACTTACATGACATGACAGACATACAAAAAGTAATAAATATTGTACATATTTGTAAAGAAATGATAAATATTGTATATTTTTTACAAATGTATATAATATTTGCCACATTTTTTTTTTTGTATATAATAAAAATTTACATTATATCGTACAATCTAAAAGAAGAATTTTGCTATATTTTAAATTAATAGTAGTGTTTCTTTAATAGTAGTTGTAGGGGTGTTAGGCTCAGGAGCCCATATTTATGTATATATTGGGCTCTTGGCCCAATCCAAGGATGTTAAATAATCCGAGAACGGGTAAACACTTTCATGATGAATTGTGTTAGTAAGTGAAGAGGTGAAATCCGGTTAAGGTCGTCCAAAAAGGTTGTCCGAAGAAGAATCCATCCACGGCTGAGCAGAGTCGAGGTCAGAGGGTGTGGTCTGCCATCAAAAATAACATTTTGGATCGTTCCATGAATGAGGATAAGTATCAGGAAGGAACAGGATAGAGAAAGGTCATAAAATATCTCAAGGGAAAGCTGCAACCATTGTATTAAATGCTCTGCAGCTAACTCTCTGGCCACATTGATGAGGAAGTGATACTTGAACAGTAACTTTCAGTCTTACTGCTATTACCTAAATACTTTAGAAAGGTGCTGATGGGACAAGGATCATCACCTACAATCTGATCTACACGTGAAAGGTGGAGATGAAAAGGAGAAAATAGTATAAAATGGAAAGGGGACTCTGAGAGAGGGGGATGAGAAATATAAGAGAAAAACATTGTAGCCATTAATAGCAAACTTTGTAATCAAATTGAAAAGAAATATATAAAAATTAATCTCCTCAAATTATGATGAGGACGATTTTCTTTAGATTAAATTAGTTTATCTTCCTTTTCTTGTCACTTGAATTCATTATACTTGTTGTCTAACTCATTAAAACTCAGTTTTCCAACCCACTCTCTACAAATTCATTGTATTGGATTTTTTTTGCCTAAGTTCATTTATCGCTTGGGCTAGAAATCCAAATTGCATCCTTATAGTTACTTTTCAAATTTTAAAATAATAGAATATTTTGAATAACGACTTTTAAAAAAGCATATGAACTAAGAACACTTTCTAATAATTGTGTGGGTAAATAATCATAAAATGCATGTGCATACACAATGGAATGGAAAAAGTAAAAACAAAATTCCATGACACTTAGACTTTATAAGAGAATCATACTCAGAACTTTCAATTATTATTATTATTATTATTTTACTATACCACTAGTTTAAATTCAAATGAAACCTACATATTCTTCCTTCTTATTTTTTGATGTGTAGTTAGTACTGGGGTTTGAACCATAAACTAAAGATGTCATAACATTTTTCCTTCTCTTTCAGTGTCTTGTCCAAAGCAAACTTACCATACACACAAAAAGTTTAGGGTATACTTGGTAAACTATAATAGACAATGTAATATAAGAGCTATTCCTATGGGTTAGCTATTCAGTAGTTTGATTATATTTTTATTACATAAATAATCATTCTTTATGAATAGCTAATATTTAAAATAACCATTTATCTCTAAAAAGGATGTAATAATTATTCTCTAGTAGGTGTATTAATTTTTAAAATTAATATATTTTATAGTTACAACCTAAAAAATAACGTAAACAAGATAAAAGAGAGAAATTATCACAACATTTTACACAACCTTTATCAAACTTGTCATGTGGTGAGATATAAGCAGTGAAGAAAAAATTGTAGATCCATGTGGGTGTACATTTTTACTACTTATAGCTCACTACATAGTAAAAGTTGTGTAAAATGCTATATTACCAACATTGCTCCATAAGAAATGGATCTTAAAACTATGTGTATGTTTAAATATTGTTTATTTGTTGAAAACTAAAAATTTATTGTTAAAAATACTGTAACAAAATATTTTTTAAACAACCAAAACACTATTTATGCATTTTGCACAACTTGACTAGTTCATGAACAGTACCATAGGACCAGCCAAACGCAAATGCTGAAGAAGTAATACGCAAACGCACACTATAAGGATAAAGGTTATCAGGTTTGAAGCCTAATCATTTTGCCTAAGTTATCGGTAATGGTGAACAAAACTGACAAAAAATTTAGCGTTCTTATTAAATTTTGGATTGAGTTCAGCACTCCTAATGTAATAGCAATGGATGATTGTGATTAAAAAAAAAAAAAAAAAAACAACTTTCAATCTGGACTATTAAATATTAAAAAAAAAAGTAAAAAAATGAGAAAGGTACAAATTAATGTAGAGTAAGTGGGGGTAATTTTTATCTTAACGCAAAGTCATTGGTACCAATTGGGAGCTTATATGAATCGGAAACACAAATGCTGTCGCTGAGCACAGGTATAGGAAGTCAATGCGCGATTGTGCAAGCTACTTGCCAATACTAAACAAACACACATTCTGCCATAATTGTCCACGTAATTGACTATAATTGTTCGAGTGTCATTGTTACATAGACTCGCAATTTTATTTCTACAATTCAGAGTTTGCTCTGTAAGATAATGGTAGTAAAGTGTGTTTTTGTGTGCGCTACGTGTACTAACAGTATTGCTAGGATGGGTTATTTATTCAACTGGAAACAAGCAAAGTCAAATATGTGTAGGACTAAAAATCAATGAGCACTGTTTTCTTATATGACTATTGCTTATCAAGGTCCCCACCCGTGCTTGAAAAAATTGGCGCTTTAGTTTATATCCATCTCTAGCTTTACCACAATTTATGGGAAAACCTAGAAAGAAATTTTCTGCTCAACAAACTAGTATATTCTTGAGAGCCTGGGAACAAATTTATCATACAAAATCGAAATGTGGGGATGAGATTTTTTTCACACTATACATTTCTCTTTTCATCTCAAGTTTCTCGGCTGTCTATAAGCCAGGATCAAACTTCACAACTACTCAAAGTTCCTACTAGCACAGCTCCCATAAATACGGAACAAAAAAAATTAAAAAGACAAATCGGGCTCCTATTTGAATGTGTGACAAGACACATTTCCTGATTCGTTTCAATCGAAGAATATTCGTGAATCCTGCTCTATTATTTCAAGTCCTAGTGCTCTCACCTTTCCATATCCCTTAGTCAATCGACCAGCACTGGCAGCTCTATGTGCAGTCAGGGTGGTCACCTGACTTGCAAAAAATGGTATATATATAATTTCAAAAAAAAAAAATTATATGTTAAATTATCCTATTGGTGAACATTTGGGTGGTCACTTGAATTGAGAATTACAAAAAGTTGAGTTCAACAAAAATAAGAACATTCACAACATTTTCACAATAATTTTACAACAAATCCAATGTGGTATGTTGTTACTAATTCTAATTTGGGCTTAATACTGATATTTTTTTTTTTTACCCACCAATAACAGCTTTTTGCATAAGATTTATTGTAAAAATATTGTGGACATAGTATTACTTCAAAATTAATTCTGCCCCCTAAACATAATCCTTAATCTCTTTTATAAAATTAAAAAAACTTAAATAACAATAATAAGTATTAGCCCAAATAACAACAAACATAAACCAAACAAAAACATATTAGACCAAACAACAAGTGATTTAATTATTCAATAAAAAGCCTACTATAAAACAAAAAGATAAAAATAACTAAACATTCAAATTTGTAACTTATTCAATCTATTCAATAAAAATAATCCCTAATTTCATTTTTCTCTAAAAAATGGTACTAAGAAAAATATTGTAATTGTCAGTTCTTCTTGATAGTGATGAGAATTATGTTATTTTTGGCTTTGAAGTCACAAAATTTTACTCTCCTTAGTGACTTGACTCACAATTGTAACAAATATTTAAATTATCACTTTATTAAATTTTGTATAATTTAAATTTTTAATGAGTACCTTAAAAAAAAAAAAAAAAAAAATCTCAGAACTCCCACTTTGGACCAGTCACATGATTCACATCCAAGACCATAAATTGTTGGGTCCAAGACGAACTACCAAAACTACTCGGGTCAATGTACGACCTTCAATTCTATGTTATAGCGTTTGCTCACCATAATGGGTCTAACTAACGTTTTGAAAAGCTGCAGCACTCCTAAACTAGCCCTAAACGGTCTGTCCCCCATCACATGCCATTTCAGGCAAAAAAAACCTTCCCTCCATTACCTTCAAATGAAAATTTCCCAAACATTACTTTTGTTCTCAATCTTCTTTTTTATTAGAAAGGAAAATAAACACATAGAGGGTTTATTCCCGACAAAAATGGCCTGGTAATTAATGAAAGAGCAATAATTTATGAGTAATGCTACAGACAAATTATTTTACAAACTACTGATGTGGTTTTAGTAATTTTCAAATAATTATTGGTAAATATAAATGTGATGTTAGTAGTGGACCCATATTAGAACTAATAAGAATTTGCTACATCAATAGTTTGTAAAATGTTGTAAAATAGTTTGTGGCTATAGCATTACTCATAATTTATTCATCCGCTTTATCATTGGCCTCAGACACATGCCAAACAGGCTGATCTCTTCTATACATAACAACCATACCAACTGGGAAGCACATTATTTCCTAGTAATAAAACATTATCTACCTTTTTTCTCCTAATCTTGCAGCATAATCAATAATGAGTTAACAACAGGCATCTTCTTACTAATCAACACACACAGAGAGAGAGAGAGAGAGAATTTAAGATATTAACACAGTTCCATTAACTATGGACTTTGTAATTAAAAACATGAGGAATTTGATCTACTAAAATGGCATCAGTGACTAAAAGATAAGGAGGAATTTAACATTCTAACTGTCGGGAATAAAACATCTCTCAAAAATATGACTCAACAAAATTAGGAAACAAGAAATAAACAAACTATCCTACCGTCTTCTAGTCTAATCATGCAAGGATTAAAGATTATTTCAAAATTCTTACGGTGAAAGTGGCAACACAAAGATGTTATATCCATCAATCCAACATGAAAAAAATACTAGAGTAAAAAAATTAAGTAAAACTTACACTTTGGATGAATTTAAGTGTGGGCACCAAGGATTGCGTATATGTGCTAGTGCTTGGGCCCTCAACTTATTTGTTTGTGGGCTTAATCTCAATCCTACTAATGGGGCTCCAACATCGACCTAGCTAGCCTCTCCCAAGGTCTTAACTCTCACCCTCTTCCTTGCTTACCCCCCCCCCCCCCTTTTTTCCCTAGTTCCTTTGGTTCATTTTTCTCTTATCACTCTCCCTTTCTATTTTTCCAACCTAAGCTTTTGTGCCACCTGTAGTCCGGCGATAAGGGCTTCATACCCGTGCATTAGACACTCCGTCAACACACACCTTCAATCACCTAACTGTAACCTGGCATATAGTCAACGAGGTCCCCGATGAGGGAGTGAATTCGGCAACAAAATCTGCCAGAACCTGTTCCTTAATGGAATTCCCCGGCTTATAGCATACGTCAAACGTCCCTAGTCTCGCTCCCCACTTTGCTATCCTTCTAGTGAAATTTGATCTTCTCAACATGGACTGTAAAGGGTGCTAGGTCAATACCCATACCGTGTGGGCCTAGAAGTAATGCGGTAATTTTCTTGTAGCATGAACTAAGGCTAGCACCATTTTCTCCAGAGGCAGGTATCGCGTTTCCGCATCCACTAGGGTTTTGCTGAGATAATGTATGGGCCTTTGGACCCCTTCATGCTTTCTGATTAGTACTGAGCTTACGGCATGGTCAGAGACTGTCAAATAAATGTAAAGGTCCTACCTGGGCTTTGGTCGGGACAAAACGGGCGGGCTTGCTAGATAAAACTTCAAATCTTCAAAGGCTACCTCATACTCCTTTGTCCATCAGAAACCCTTCCATTTTTTTAACAATTGATAAAACGATCGGCATTTATCTGTCGATTTGGATACAAATTTGTTCAAGGCAGCAATCATCCTAGTGAGTTTCTGTACTTCCTTGGCATTATTAGGAGGTTGTAGAGGTTGAATTATTGTAATCTGGTCAAGGTTCACCTCTATACCCCGAGTGGTTATCATGTAGCCCAAGAATTTGCCAGATCCTACTCCAAATGAACACTTTTCAGTGTTAAGGTGTAGCTTGTGTTACCTTAGTATCCTAAACACCTCCGCTAAATCTGCCGCATGCCCTATACTCTCCTTGGTTTTGACCACCATATCATTTATATACACTTTAACGGTCTTACCAATTTGGTTCTTGAACATCCGGGTAACCATTCACTGATAAGTGGTTCCCGCAATCTTCAGTCCAAAAGTTTGCTAAGAGTTGGGAATATCAAATCCCTGAGTTTACACATGTGGGGGTATGGTTTTATGTGCCTCATAACTACTATTGACACTTTGGAGCCTACGAGGCGTTATTAATTGCTCCAAGTGGCGCTATGTCCCTCGCATCTGACAATAAGACACAGATCGAATGGTTGACCTTTCTCTTTAGATTTTCGAGCGAGATAACTCCCACTCATTTTTACCTTCTATATAAAGCCTTGAGGGAAATCATTTTCCCCTCATTTTTTGAACTCTCAATCTCTCCTGCAATCTCAAGCATTCAAACTCACAAAGCCTGCTAAGTCATTAAGCTTTCCACACCTTTTTTCCAAGAAATCTTTGAGAGTTTCTCTAACGGTTTCAAGGATCATCATACATCTTAGTTTGTGTATGTTTTAATTTCTTTAACCTTTCTTTTTCTCCTCAGCCAATCTCCTTGGCCTTCTGGTTCTTATTTCTCCACTTATCAATTTCAGTGGTTCCCCTTTAGTTTATTAAGATAGGTAGGTTTAGACATTCAGTGGACTCCCTTGCCAAAATAGAGACCTTTAAGGAAAAATACCACATATCACAGGAAATCACCCTGCGATACTGTTCCCTAGAACAAATAGTAACAAACTGAGAAGAGGGAGAAGTCATAATCCCCATGATAGCTTTCATAGAAGGGGGAATGACCCTCCCTATGCATAGGATAACAAGGGACTACCTTTTTAACCATAGGATATGCCCCTACCGATGCGCACCTAACCTTTTTAAGGTCCTAGGATGTGTTGATGCTCTGAACGAGTATTTGGGCTTGAGACTCACTTGGCACGATGTAGTCCATATGTACGAGTGTCATAAACAAAAAGGGGCGGGATTTTACCTCAAATCCTGATCTGATGTTGTCAGGCTCATCTCGTGTCTTCCCAAATCTAACAAGGGGATGAAAGACGACTACCTAATTGCTTCAGGGGTGTGGCATAATAGTCTTCATTACCTAGTCTGAGAGGGAGAGCCAGGTGGGATGCCTTAGAATTAGGTTTCCTAACAATAGATTTAGACTCTTTAACCTTAACCTTGTTTTGCTCCTTTTTGTCTTGCTTTTTCTTAATGATGGATTTCAACTTTTTAACTGTGTTTTTTTTCATCATTTGTGTTAACAGATAAGAGGTAGGTAGCTCTCAATCTTAGCTTAACTAACGTCAAAGCCCTTAATTACTTGCAGAGATTCGAGATCTTCGTAAGTGAAGACAGACAGCTGCGGGCCATCCATCTGATTTTGGATTTTCAGCCCATTTCAGAGATATTCCAAGAGGTCGGCTATGCCATAAGAGCGGGTGACCCATGGATAGCTCGGATTGACGTATCTTGGCCTAACTTTTTAGCCCCAAACGACCTTCCACTAGTAGCACACCCATTCCAACAGAACATTTTTCTGGTCATCCAACCAGTTCAACAAGTTCCTCTTGAAGCAGCAACAGCCGGAGAAGGAATTGCCACCTCGAATTCCTCGCTCGAAGAAGAAATTGATAAGTTTTATTTCGAAGAGGAGGAGCCTCAGAAGGTGCAAGTGATTCCCGTCTCGGACACCGAGGACGAACCTGATAGGCATTTAAGTGTTCACACCCCAATTCTTGTGGTTACCCGTCCGAACGACACTTCAGAAGAGGAGGAAGACGGGATGGCCTTGAACAAAGGAAATAGAAGTCTAAAGGAACTTACGGCTGCGAGAAATAAAGTGTCAACATTTAAAAGAGACCAATAAGTCCCAAGTTCCAGCTAATCTTCCCCTTCCCCCTCCTTAGATTCCCACTGACCTCAGGCTGATGCAAGTTCTTGAATTGAAGAAGAAAAGGACAAATGAGGCGCTTGAGGAAGGCGAGGTGGCCCCCTAGAAGCGGATTAAACAATAGAAAGTGGCCAAAAACCACTGAGACAAGAGATCCATTTCGTTAACAGTCGGGAGGACTCTCTAGGGGCTGATGTGCGCCGACCACCGTGCACTTGGTCCCCCAGGTTGGAGGTGGATGGTGCCCCTATCTCTTGGGACTCTTCAGTTCGAAATTTTCAAAGGGGGCACTTGGGTCACATTGCTGAAGCCTTGGAGCAGCCACTTCTTTTGCCAAGAGATATGGATGCTTGCAGGCGCTTTAAACAGCCTAACTAATTATGTTCAATTAAAATGGTGATACATTTTATTTAAATAATGGGGGAAAAAAAAGAAGAATTAGTGATAAAGGCTAATTAAGGTGATCTATCTTGCTTGTCAATTCCAACATCAACCTAGCTATAATACATCTTTTTTTTCTTTTTTCCTTTAACCAGACATGTTCCTCAATCTTAAGGAAGAAGAAGAAACTTCTAGTATGGATAATGCATGTGAAACTTTTAGTTCTAGCCGCTACTCATAATTAAAATTCATATTTCATGGGTATGATTTAGAACCAAAGAACTAATTATGTTCAATTAAAACGGTGATACATTTTATTTAAATAATGGGGGAAAAAAAGAAGAAGAATTAGTGATAAAGGCTAATTAAGGTGATCTATCTTGCTTGTCAATTCCAACATCAACCTAGCTATAATACATCTTTTTTTTCCTTTTTCCTTTAACCAGACATGTTCCTCAATCTGAAGGAACCTAATATATAAATCACTGCTGTATTGCTAAATAAAATTCTAATTTTCATTATACAACAATATGGTAGTACTAGTAGGCTATTAGCTTTAGGGTCTTGTAGCTTAACTAATATTTACAGTGTTTTCGACAAGGACATTCAATGTTGAAATGTTACTCCCCCCAATCATCAAGTTATTAAAAAAAAGTTAAATGACAATTCTGACAAGGACTTGTGCTAGATAGTTTTGTCCAAGTATTTGGTGAAAACGATTACAATCCAAAATTACTGTTTGATAGTAAATAGAACAAAGCTATTGATCGATCGGTTGATTCAATAAGAAATTGGGAGTTAATTAGCACACAAGTTAGATCACCTGACTACGCTATATATATTTGGAGAAACTACTTATTGAAGTTAATTGTTTTCTGATTCACTTTCATGAATAAGTGATTTGAAAAGTTCAACCAACCCATTTTCAAAGTCTGAAGCGGATTAATATAGGTATTGAAAAAGTATTTTAATTTTGTCCATCAATATAGATATAATACTGTTCATACTATTTTGGATTCTATCATTGGCTCTTATCTCATATATTTCTTTGTTTTTATCTTCCAAACCTAACTATTTACTTCTCTTTTTAAAATCCAAATCATCCAATACTAAAATTCAAAAAAAAAAAAAAAATATATATATATATATATATATATAATAGGCTTTAATTTACTATTATTGAGGAATCCTGATATTGAAAGTTTTGAAGCACCCTCGAGTCACTGAGCAAGAGCAACTACCTGTGACACTCTGCCATCCTAATTGATGATCAATTTTTGTCAATTCTACAATACAACGTATGTGACAATTAATCTGCCTATTACTTAAATTGTATGCCTAACCTATCACTATATTTTATGTTACTATTTTCTATACTTATTTATACTTGTACGACTTTACAAAAATGAAGCAAAAGAAAATTCTCGGCAAATACCGGCCTTTTTCTGTCGACTAATTCGTACACCACACAACAAGAACCTTCCATTCAACAATTTATAATTATGGGTTATTGTTTACCATTGGCTCAATCAAAGGCAATCATTTTACGTTTTGAAGAGATTGATCCTACCAAATTTACTGTAATATACTTACATCAATATTATGATTGATGAGAATATATATCATATATACATGTGATACAGGGCTATTTGTACTTATTTGTTGCTTTATAATATGCTTTCAGGGTAACCGAATTTACATCTCCTTAACTCCTTTATAATTTCAGTTTACAAATACTAAAAATATTAAGGATTATTTGCCACTGTGTTCGAAGTTTTAAAAATTTTATTTATTATCATAAGTAACAAGATTCGACCCTTGGAACTAAACCCTATGTACAAGAGTAGATGTCATTAATTAGATTATAAGGCCACTCAAAGAGTATGGATGAGAAGTACCTTTCAATAACAAAAAATGTAATAAATTTATGGCCTATTTGGATGGAGGAGGGAAGAAGGGAGAGTGGAGGAGAGTAGAGTAGAGTTGGTTAAAAATAAGTTAATTTTGTGCTAAATCTACTTTACTCTACTCAACTTTCCCTCTCTCCCTCTCAATTCAAATGGACCTTTAATGAACCTATCCTTTTTTTATTGCTTCTACTAATGTGATTTTTGGTCTTCCTCTACCATTTTTTTTCCCTTAACTTGGATCAACTAATCTATACAAATCACTATGAATTACTAACCTTTACACTTAGAAACCACATCCATAATTAAATAATCTAGTCAATCCAACTTTAGGTATGTTGGGCATCTAAATATCCTCAAGGGAAGCTAAAATCAATTACCAGAAGAATGTTGAAACCCAGAAACCATTATGGCTAAAGAAGGTATATTTGAGCAGAATCAAAACCAACACTGAACTATTTTTCTTAAAAAAGTTACAAAAAATTGTGTCAATTAATTTTTTTTTTCAAAATAAATAATATTTTGAAACATTAAACAAGTTAAACTTGTACTTGCTTCCAAAAAAAAAAAAAAAAGCACATGTTTATTCCAAGAGTTTAAATTGCATCCGGAGCTGGCGGAAAACACTAGTTATATGCCAGCCAATAAAAACACGCCACGTCATTATTTCAGTAAATGCCCAAGAGACCTCACCGCATACAATAATAGCTCTCTTAAATACAAATCACAGACGTTATCAAACCAGACCAAATTTTAAAAATCTCCTCTGCTTCCTCTTGTGTCTTGCCCGTACCTCCACCCCACCACACGCCACCACTCAAGTTGCATGATTCGTTGCTGGAGCCACCGTGAGCATGGTTTTGCGGTTCAAAGGTTTGTTTTTCATGATTTACCTTTTTTCCCACTAGTTACATGGGAGAGAAAAAAGTGAAAGCGAACAAGACCAACCAAGAACGCAACCTAAGACGCCAAATGAATGACCAATGTCCTCAGGTCTCTCACGCCCGCCTCCTATATTCAAAGGGTAATTATATATCATTAAATTCTCTAAAGTTCCAATCTTTAGTTTCACAATTTCAAAAGATTGAAGCTTTCTTCGTTTCGGTTAAAATTAAGGGTTACCAAGCTTCTATTACTGGAGGTGCAACATACTTTGTGAAGGAACTAGAACAGCTACTTCATTCCCTTGAAGCACAAAAGAGAACGAGAAATAAACAAAGAAAGCAATGAAAGCTTCACTGTGGTCCCATCCAATGTCTTCTTTATGCTTCCACAAAGTAGAATTGGTTTTGATGAAGGGAATTGTGAGGAAGAGGTGAAGCTAGAGAACAAATCTGAGGTAGCGTGTTTTTATTGGCTGGCGTAAAACTAGTGTTTTACGCCAACTCCAGACGCAATTTAAACTCTTATTCCAAACTCATCATCTACATGATTACTCTCAATTTTTTTTGATGTTCTAAATTCATTCGGTATTAACAAAATTCATACAGCAGCAACAACGTATATAAATAAAATTCCACTAAAATCATCCAGCAGAAACAATGTATAAAATAAATTAATTCAGGATTAAACATTTTTATCACCATCCCAATTCCAAACAATTGCAAACCAGAAAACACTGACTAATTTAAATAAATAAACCCTTCTATTCCTTTATCAAAAAACCAAACAGAAATTTTAAAAATAATTGAGAGTCAAGATTAGGGTTTGTTTCTCTAAGACAGACAGACAGAGAGAAGTGACTCACAGTCGATAGCAAGATGAAGGAGTGAGTGTGTGAGTCGGTGATGATGTCGTCTCCGGTGTCGGCTAGACCACAGTCGCCGGTGTCTTTCTCTTATGATTGTCCACAATGAATGATACTATTATTTACTGCTTGCCATACGGGCTGTCGTATTTCAATATAACTTTCAAAATGTGTTAGCTAAAATATTAAAAAATAAAAATAAAAATGAAAACCGAAATAGCATTGAAATCATATGTTTTGGATTTGTTCATTTTTATGTAGCTAGCCTTTTGACATTTCTGATCATATTAGTGGTTCTAAATGAGCAATTTTTTTTTTTTTTTTTTTTTTTTTTGAATAGGCATGTAAATCACAATTTGAAATGAATGAAAAATTATGATAATAAACCAAAAAAAAAAAAAAAAAAAACCTCATTGCATGCACGAAGCACATGTTTTACACGTGTGATGAGGGTAGTATTTGTTTAAAGTAATGTTAGCAAACATTATGAGTGATTTAGAGAATTGAGAGATCATGTAATTGACATTACTTTAAACTTCTTACTTATGACATATGTTCTCAATTACAATCAAAACTCAATAATTATTAATTTTTTTAATAAATAAGCCAAATTTTAAGACATAATTTGTAAATTTGTAGTGATTAGTGGATTTAGCACTTATAACATATTGTTTCTCAAAAAAAAAAAAAAAAAAAAAGGCAATCATGACAGATTCTCTAAAAAAAAAAAAAAATCCATAAACAAAACCATAGTACATGATAAAAAAAAAAATGCACTGAAGTAAACTTTCATACCTTTTTAATGAAATAAAGCAAGGTTCGTACACAAAATTTTTGTATTCATGCTCCAAGAAGGAAGTTTGTGTTGAAATTATATATCAAAATGAAATGAATATTTCACCTTTTATTTTATTTTTTTCCCCTATTGCACACAAATTTTATACAAAGAAGCGTTTTTTTTTTTTTTTTGGTGAGAAAAATAGCTGACTGTCAAAAATTCTATTTAAGAATTTTTGACATGGGGTGGGAGGTATTTTGCTTGTTAGAAAGAAGTTTGTATCTGTTTAGGACATAGTAGGAAGTTATACAGAGATTTATCTGATAGTTTTTTTTTTTAATTGTTTTTTTATTGTTGAATTACAATTTTAACCTCAATTTTTATTTTCAAGGAAGAAGAATTATTTAATTAGATTAAGGGTATTGTAGGGTATAGGAATTTAAATAAGGAAATCTCGCCACGTGTCATACCCATGGCTAAGGGGGCCATTATCGTGTCAAGGAGGCCACCCCCTCGGACAACAAGGCCATGTCAGTGGCATGTTACCAGAGGAAGTCATACTATAGAGAAAGAGCTTCAGAGAAAGGGTTAGCTTTGACGTGACTGAAGGGATGGTGGATGCCACCACATTTAATGCATCCTACCAAACCTCTCAGCTGCATTTATATGGAGAAGACCCCTAAACAGTGTTGTCTTGACTGCCGCAACTCATAAGAGGTTTGAAAAGGCGTCAATAGGACAAACACTCAAGTAGTGGCCTAAACGATCAACAAATGGAGGACCAAGATCATCTGAAGAGAGCTATATAATGTAATAGACCCTTCAAGAAGAAGGGATTGAAAAATCTGTAGAGAACACACTGTAGCAACAAGAACTGAAATTGCATCCCAGTTTAAAAGAAATATACACGAGGACCACTCTCCTTGGATTTTTGCCGAGAAAGGTTTTTCTTTGCGCAAAGCTTGTTTTTCTTTACTTTCTTACTATCTTTGATTCACTGTGCGTGTTGTTTGATCTATTGAAGCCTAGCTTTTAAGTCTACTATCTACAAATTCATTGTATTGGGCTATTTGGGTCTTAATCCATTCACCTTTTGGGCTTAAGAACCAAAATCTGCCCTTGCAAGTATTTTTGACAATTTATGAAATGATACTCTATGAATCCTCTTAATATATAGAGATAAAGATTTAAATTATAGATGTCTTTTTATCTGTAGATATTGATGTATGGGTAAAATCTCTACACGAGGATTTGGAAGATGTTTTCCATTCAGATTTGCCTTAAACTTGTGTTTTTTTTCATTTTTTTTTTTTTTGGTCTTTCTTAATAATATTTCGCTTACCTTTGTCTAAAAAAAAAAAAAAGGTTCAGCTAACTGTATCAAACTTTTTGGCTTTTATGTTGTGTGTGATTGTAATTTGTTATTTTGTACTCCACTGCACTCCAATTTTAGTTAATATATTCCAAGTTTCTCATAATTAAAAAAAAAAAAAAAAAAAAAAAAAAAAAGCAAGTGATTAAGAACTAACAAATCCATATAAATTTAAAAAAATAATAATAAAAGGAATAATTCAAAAAAGATTAAAATAAATAAAGCAGTACATAAGTTCCTATAAAAAGAAAAAAAAAAAAAAAAAGAAGGGGCAGTACATAAGTGTTACATTGATGGCTTGATGCTATTCATAGTGTCTCCTTATAAAGCTACTATGGATAGGGTTGTCCACGGGTCGGGTTTATGCCCAACCCGAAATTGACCCGCCGGAATTGGGTGAGGAAAAAAAGGCACTCGTCGCCGACTCACTGGAGTAATTGGGTCGTGTAGTTCAGAACATCAACGGGTGGCGAGCGGGTCGATCAGATTCAAGACGACGAGAAAATGGTGGAAAAAACCCAAATCTGGCAAAAATCTCACTGGATTCGATGAGATTTCGCCAGATCCGATCAAAATCTCACTGGATATAAGGGAAATAGCACCGAAATCTGGAAAAATATCACCAGAATCTGGGTTTTTTCATAGGATTTTGGAAATTTTTGGCTGGAATCTAGAAATTTTGGCCAGGATTTGGAAATTTTGGCCGAAATCTGGAAATCTTTTGGTCAGTTTGGGTTTTCGGGTTTTAGGGGATGAAAATCGAAACCCAACCCGCCAGCATAGGTTTCTGGCGGTGAAGATTCGCTGCCGACCCACTGGAGTTGTCAGCTTGCCTAGTTTCCGGTCAGATCTAGTCAGTTTTTCGGGTGGGTCGAGTGATTGGATGAATCTAGACAGCCTTAATTGTGGAGTACAAAATGAAAAATTTAGAAAGCTATCCCAAGAATTAAGGGAGGAAATTTGAGTAACTAAATTGGTACCTCTTCCTCATGTGCAAAGTGCTTGAGTCCTTGGGGGTATAATGGAGAAAGGATTTTGGTTGGTTTTGGGTGCCATCTTTGTGGTTGGTTTCAATGATTAGTGGAGTTGGATTTCAATCTCTCTCTCACCCTTCTTTGGCAGTGGGTTTCGATGGTGGTGTTCGGTCTTGAGTTTTGGTTGGTTTTGGGTATCGAGTTATCGCTTTGCAATTGGTTTTGATGGTCAGTGAAATTGGGTTTTAGCAGTTGGTGGTTGTAGTTTCAGCTGGTTTTGGGTGTTCCAATGGGTGTAGTTTTGGTTGGCTTTAGGTGCTCCATGGGTGGTGATTTTTTCATTTCAAATGGGTTTTGGTGGTGCTTTAAAGCCATTTTGATGGGTGATGTGTTAAAATAAGAGATATGATGTAGGGTGTACTATAAGTTGTGTAATAAAGTAACTATGGAGGAACGAATCTATCCCTTAGAAGGTATTGTTCGCTTTGGGATGGGCATGCTTTTTTGTGCAACTTCCCCCCCACCACCCCCCCCCCCGGCGCGCGCGCGCGCGCACGAATTTGCTCAATCCCACATCAGGAAGAGACGCCTCCCACACATGCCTTATAAGCTTGAGCCTAAGACATGTGTATACCACTACTACACATGATTCGTGCGGGGAAGAAATTGCACAAAAAAGCATGCCTATCCTAAAGCGAACAATACCTTCTAAGGGAGAGATTCGTTCCTCCACAATAACTTTTTGATGTGTTAAAATAACATTTTTTTTAGCATAGCTAATGATGATGCTCTAACTAGATTCCAAACAAAGTAGAGAAATGCTATGTCCACAACACTTTCACAACATTTTGACAACAAATCCTAAATGATAGGTTGTTAGTTGGAATAAAAAAGTAATCTCAGTAGTAAGTTCAAATTTGAACCAATAACAATTAACTACCTATAATTTGTTGTGAAAATATTATAGACGTAGCACTTCTGAATAAAGTAACCAACAATTAAAATATAATTACAACTATATATATATATATATATATTTTTTCAAATAAATTGGTAAAATTGATCTTTAGTTAAACATGTTAGATGGGTTTAAACAATTTTCACATGTCAAACTAGAATTAGCCTATATATCAAAACAGATCAATTCATGTTAACCCGAATCTAACATGAACCCATTAAGCCTAAATCAAAATCTACTAATTTTGTGTTGTGTTCACGGTTTGTGTCAAATATTGTCATCCCCAAACAAAAGAGGTCTTTTGTTCTTTTATTTATTTATTTATTTATTTTTAATATCATATTTAGAAGTTGAACTTGGTAAATTTGTATGAACCTAAGAGTAAATTGAAGAATTAAGGTAATCATACATGGGTTCTAGTTAGTTTAACTAGTAATTTTCAATTATTGAATAAAAAATCTGGGATTTGAAACTCGCATATACAAAAAATCAATTGGTATTTTGATTTGATAATAAAGAGCTGTCATCATAGAGCTGACGCAACATGTTAGCATTATATTGTTCTATATATATAAGATAGTGTAATATATACATATTTGGATTTGGTTGGAGGGAAATGGTCCTCTTTTAGTTCAATCATAGGTGCTAGGAAACTAACAGAATTTGCAATAATTTTTAGAAGATGAAATGAAACAAATAAAAGAAAAGGGATAATTACACTTTGACCCCCTGTGGTTTGCCTCTAATTCTATGTGTCTACCCGTGGTTTAAATTTTGACACTTTGCCCACCTGTGATTCTGACTGTGAGTGCTCCGTAACCCATTTCAATGTTTTCTGTTACTCTAACACCAAATAAGTAAAAAACACATCCCAAAACGGATCAAAACTCACTCTCACTCCCAAAACTCACTCACTCCCACTCACTTGAGACAACTGTGGCAGATTCGAGCCAAGGAAGAAAGATACAGTTGCTCCTCTGTTCAACTATGGCAGATCCTACAATGGGCTTCGATTTGTGCATGCTCCTGGGTTTTGATTGTGGGTATTGAACCTGGGTTTTGATCATGCATGCTCCTCTGTTTAGCTGTTGCAGGTATGTGGCCAACTCTGCCCAATATAACATGTCCATTCGTTGGTAAGACATGCATAACATGCTCTATTGGAAAAACATTCATTCAATGAAATAAGTCAATATGGTTTTGTTAATGTAACATATGACATTATTTGCAGGCATGGATTAAAGCAATATTGAAATGGCTGGGCAAACGGACCAGCATATATAACATAATGTCCAATCAAGACAGGGAACAGTTATGTTTATGATTTTAATGTGACGGGGCAAAGAGGAACACTCTGGTGGCATGCACATATCTTTTGGCTAAGGGCCATTGTCTATGGTACAATTGTCATCATGCCTAAACAAGGGACTCCATTACCTTTCCCTCAGCCTGAGAGAGAAGAAACTATACTCCTAGGTGAATTAGACTAAGAAGTCTGCAATTCTGTCCTTTCACATTTACACGTAAAACAAAATGCAATTGCTATAATTTTTGTAAATTTTATAGGTGAATGGTGGAACAATGATGTTGAAGAGCTTGTTAATCAAGGGAACAAGTTAGGATTGCCACCAAACATGTCTGATGCACATACCATTAATGGAAAAGCCAAGGCCAATCTTTCCATGTTTTGATAAACGTAAGTCAAATCAGTTTGAAGGCTTAAAGTCTATCAAAATTATCTATTTAACATCACTAGATTCACTTCTAAGGAAGTTTTGGGTGCCACTATTTCAATGAACCCATAATCAAAAGGAAACAAACAGATCAAATACAAAAAATGTACTGCACAATGAACTCACCCGAACTCGCCCAAGCTTCAGATGAACCGAGAATCAAAGCTGCTTCTTCCTCGGGTTACTTACACGATCAAAACCCAGATGATTCTCGGTCTAGAGTCTCAAGCAAAGCGCATTGCATTGTGTAGGATCTTCGTTGGGTTGGATGGGAGTGAGTGAGTTTTGGGAGTGTGAGTAAGTTTTGATCTGTTTTAGGATGTGTTTTTTACTTATTTGGTGTTAGAGTAACGGAAAACATTGAGGTGGGTTACGGAGTACTCACGGTCAGAATCACAGGTAGGCAAAGTATCAAATTTTAAACTACGAATGGGCACATAGAATTAGAGGCAAACCACAGGTGGGTAAAGTGTAATCATTCCTAAAGAGAATTATGATAACATACTTGTATATATATATATATATATATATATATATATATATATCATAATTTGGAACAAAGAGTACGTTTGTATGAATAAATTGAAAAATGGCGATACTTGAGACTGATTTGGATTTAATTAGAGAAAGAATAGAGATAGATATATCAGTTTGGTTTGTTAGGAAACTAACAAAATTGCAACAATTTGTAGGATTGATTATTACTACAGAAGAACTAACCTAGAAAATATAAAAGTGAAAATTGCATTTATTAATTTAAAAAGAAAAAAGAAAATGTAAAAGTAAAAGAGAATTGCATTAATTTTAAAACAAAAAAACCGTCGACAGTAGGGTTCGAACCTGCGCGGGCAAAGCCCAACAGATTTCAAGTCTGTCTCCTTAACCACTCGGACATATCGACTGCTTGTTAAAGTAGTTGCTCTATAATTTTAAAATGACATTCATAGTCTCTAATATCTTGTTGCACATTTACAGTTTTTCAATAGAATAGAGAATGAGATTGATGATCTCAACTTTTATTTTATAGTACACCCAACATCCTAACTTATATACTGAAATTTGATTACTAAATAAGAATTTATATTTAGGAGAAAAGCTCATTAGTTTTACACACCCAAGCAAGAAGCAACTATGAACAACTAATAGAATTTACTTCTAAAAACAAAAAGATGCAATCTAATCCCAAACACACCCCTAAATACTAAAAAAATTTCACATATAACTTCTCAGGCAAGCTACTTATGAATTTCCTATCTAGCTTCCGGCATAGTTATAGTAACTGCATTCTCTATGTTAGATTCTTCATTTCTTAATATTGCACCTAAATTGCTGGGACTTCTTTCTATGAAGAAACCAGGCTGTTTAGGCTGGGGCAGAATTGCTTCCTCATTCATTAACATAGAATACACACAAGACATTATTGGCCTATCTTCAGGATACTTTTGAACACATAGCAAACCAACTTGAATACATCTCAAGATTTGAGATCTTGAATGTGAATCCTCCAAACATGTATACGATAGTTCCAAGGCCCTGCCCTCCTTCCACAGCAACCATGCCTAGCACAATTACAATACAGATACTCACATAATCCACCAAAAAGGGGAGAGAGAGAGAGAGAGAGAGAGAGAGAGAGAGAGAGAGAGAGAGAGAGAGAGAGAGTTTTCCACTTACATGTCCCAAAAGGTTATGATGGTGATTTGGGTGATAAAATTTTCTGATTTTCATGGAACTCACTATCTCTAACATAAGCACACCCATGCTAAACACATCAGATTTCACTGAAAATCTTCCATCAACTGCATACTCAGGAGACATGTAGCCGCTGCATGAAACCATCAAATAAGCTTATTATCAAATAAGCTTTATTATCATTATTGTTGTTACTGATAACTTAAATTTTAGTACGTCTTTAACATATCACCTCACCCTTACATCATGTTATAAGGGAATGAGGGGTACTTTGAGTCAAAGCACATTGATTAAATATTTGCTACAATTTGAAAAACAAAAATCTAGTGCCAATTTTATATTACTTACTATGTTCCAACAACTCTATCTGTCTTCTCTTCACTTTCATCCCCTACAAAAGTTCTTGCTAAGCCAAAATCTGATATTTTTGGGTTTAAGTTGATATCTAATAAAATATTACTTGCTTTCAGATCCCTGTGGATGACTTGAAGTCTAGAGTCCTGGTGAAGATAGAGAAGTCCTCGCACAATCCCGATAATAATGTCAAAACGCTTTGGCCATGCTTGCAAAGTATCATTTTGTTCTGCATAAATTTTTTGCCCTTGTTACCATGATTGCATCAATGTCTATTTTTAGTTCTTTTTGTGAAGTTCTTTGGAAAATCAATTGGATGATTCTATTCAAATACATAATAGACAAGAGTCAAGACACTCAGGCACACAACATTTAAAAGATGGAAAGTAATTATCATACATTAAGGGTCAAGAGAATCATACCAAAAATGAAACAATCCAAGCTTTTGTTGGGCATGTACTCATAGATTAACATCTTTTCATCTCCTTGAACACAGTAGCCTAAAAGCTTGACAAGATTCTTATGTTGAAGTTTGGCAATGAGAACAACTTCATTCTTGAACTCTTCAAGACCTTGTCTTGAACTCTTTGATAACCTTTTCACTGCAATATCTTGTCCGTTACGTAGATGTCCCTGCAAATCATCAGTTAAAGATGAATCTTTCTGTCTAAATTTGTATAGTATCACCATAAATTTTTTGACCTGTAATTAAATCAGAATCCTTTTTACCTTATAAACAGGACCAAATCCACCTGCCCCGATCACATTTGCAGGAGAGAATTTGTTTGTTGCTGTAGCAACCGTTGTGAAATCAAATAATGGTACGTCTACATCTTCTTTCTTTCTTTCACCTATTGAACCCATATATAACCTTTTCAGGAACTGTTTTTAATTTTAGTCTTTGTACAGTTTATCATGCTCATTTAAAATCTAGCTTTAATATGAGCAAGGATGGATGAGTGTGTGTGTGTATATATATATTGGAAAAATGGATGGGTATACTTACGTCTTCTATTTGTTGTCTTCCAAGTGAAACGCCAAAGCAACCCCAAAGTAAGCAACCCAGAAATGATTGATGCTGTTATGATGACCACCACCCTTTTCTTCTTGTTTAATTTGTGGATTGATCCTAGATCAAACAGCAATTAAGTAACTGTTTCATTTTTTTTTTTTTAAGTTTTATGTTTCTTTCTGGTAGAAGTATTAGATCGTTGATTATAGTCCCTTGATGTACTATAAGTCAGTTGAGCATGTGTGGGCTAATTCCATGACAAATTTACTTGTAATTTTTAAGTTTTGTACTTGTAATGTGATTGTGGTAATGAGGGCTAAAGGTTGACGGATCTTCTCATTATGCAAGACTAAAGACCTCAGTCGAGCGAGATTCGAGGCTTGGTTGTGTGAGATGGTTGATTCAGACAAAAACTCTCCATAAACACTCAGTTGATCGAGACCTCATTATGGAAATTCTTTTACTTTCTTTCAAGGCTGCTTTGGTAGCCACACTAAGCCTAAACCCGACTTGTATTGAAACCTTTTTCAACCCTAATCCTTTGAGAAGGAAGACAACCACAGTAAAACATAGAAAAACCTAGAGATGGCTAATATTTGTCTTCCAATCCTCTCCCAGTGAACATCCTTTAAAGGTTGACTCTTTTAGACACAAAGATCACCTTAACTATGTTGGAGTTGCTACTAAAACCATAGAGACTACATCAATTCTTCAAGAAGCTTTGGAGTGAATAAGAGATCAATTTTACATAGTAGATGGATTAACTTGTGGTACCAAGTGACTGTTGAGGACAAGACATGAGTCTGAAGTTGATAGAAGGAGTGAGGAGATTGGGTGCACTTCATGTGCTTGTACATATAAAGTCTAGTAAGTATAGTATATACCGCAACAACCTTCATATTTGATTTGATTAGTTGGGCTCGGCCACAAAGAACGTTTACCTATTGGTTTTTCACTCCGTGAACAGATGCTCTTTCCTATGTATGTGCAAGTGGGCATATTCAGGAATTTTAACTTGAGAGGATATTGATAAAATAATCATAATTCATAAATCTATAAATACAAAATTATCAACTTAATAAATTGTCATATACTTAAACATTAATAAAAATACAAAAAAGGGTCTAGTTCACCATATACACATACAGAATTTTGCAAACTATTATTTTAAGCACCACCAACCCAACATATATATATACACACAAAACTTTTGACTTTTTATTAACTTCTCCAAAGCTTGCCACATCGTCATTATTTTTTAAAAACAAAATTATTTATTGAGTATAATTAATTATATCTGAAAGCTCGGAGATGTGTCAAAAACACACGAGCTGTTTAGACTCCCAAATTAAAATTACGGCTTGGTTGATTTTACACTAACTTAATACTAAGTGCGGAATAGTGTAAACACAAGTGTATAAGCAAGACAACTACTCTAATCCATATTTAAAGCAACATAACAGTAAAAATGAAATGAACAAGAGTAGGGAAGAGAAATGCAAACACAGATAACACCGAGACATGTTATCGAAGAGGAAACCGAACAACTGGTGAAAAACTTCTCCACCACCCTCCAAGCAAAAATCGATCCACTAGACAATCAGTTGGGATACAAGGGTGAGTAAGAGACCCTCTAAGCCTAATCTGCCCTCTCTACCTAAGCCCTCCAAGTTCCTACTCCAACAAGACTTCTCGGAACCGTGTCTTATCTTAGTTCTCTGAATCCCGCAACAAGCTCCATGTTGCATCTGCCATCATCGGCTTCTTCCAATGCTTCCCAGTAGCACCAAAACTTCATTTTACATTCTTAAAGGGTGTGGTAAGTGTTTGGACTATCAGCCCTTCAATGGTATGAAAATAGAGAGGTAGGAGTTTGGATTATCAACCTCTCAATGATATGGAAATGGAGAGGTAGGAGTTGAGGAATTTCCACTAGCAAATGTGTAGAGGATTGTGGGTATGGCAATCTCTAATTCTTTAGGTGTTTGGCTAGGGTTTTCTCTCAGAAGCACTCCTCAACATTTGTGGATAAAGTGAGTATAAATAGTGTGGTTACAGAAAGTGTGTATGAGACTGGACAGGCTGGTAGAACAAAATGCCTCGTGAGTGTCTCGCGAAAAGGCCTTACCCGCAAGATAATCGCAAGACACAGCTATCTCCAGCTGACTGACTCTTCGCATTCCAGCACGTGCAGGGCACATGAGTCATTTCGCGAGTAGCTCAGTCACGAGACATCCTTAGTCTTCAAATGCTTGAGTCTTCACACACTCTCTCTCTCTATCACACAACCCTTACAATGAATTCCCACAATAAATACAGGGTACAATAGATTAAAATAAAATACAATCAAATTTGGCACGGAATAAAAGCCAACAAAACACGATGTTGTAAATAATAATTTTACAATATCTAATTACTTAGATAACTTGCACAAAACTTTTTTTTGAGAAAAATTGCACGGAACTTTAAACATGTGTTTGGTTGGCATTATATATTTTATTAGCAAGACTTAGGTATAGTATTTAGGTTTCTCTTTTAAGATTCTGCCATGTGGATTTTTTCTCATGGGAAGGAAGTGTATTTTTTAGTTAAGTAATTACATGACTGAATCTTAAGAGGAGAACCTAAGGAACATCACCTAAGGTACTGCACTTAAGTTTATATATATATATATATATATAACCGAAACTTTTTATTTTTTGTTGACCTCTCCAGAGCTTGCCACATCATCATTATTTTTTTAAAACAAAATTATTTATTGAGTATTATTATTATATATAATTGCTTAGACGACTTGCACAAAACTTTCTTTTGAGAAAAATTGCACGAAACTTTAAACATGTGTCTAGTCGGCAATATATATTTTATGAGCAAAACTTAGGTACAATACTTAGGTGTTGTTCCGTAAGTTTTTATTTTAAGATTCTACCGTGTTGATTTTTGCTCATGGGAAGGAAGTGTATTTTTAAAGAGGGGAACCTAAGGAATGACACCTAAGGTATTGTATTTAAGTTTTGTTCATATTTTATTACATCTTCATTATCCATCTAAAAGTTGAAAGAGATTTTGTGTTGATAAAGTAACTGTGGGGTTGGGTTTATTGGATTAGATCAAGCTCACAAAATACCAATTATTCATTCAACAATAAATTGTATGAATTTTTTTATGTCCTTATTAATCTATATATTATCTACATATTATTATTATAATATAAAACCAAAGTTTTTTACTTTTTGGTGACCTTTTAAAATTTTGACACATTAGCATTGCAAGTTTCACAAATTTACTCCTCATTATAATTAATTTTATTAATTAAACTCATGTTAGGACTCCTCTCTTCCCACCTCAAAACCCTAAACATAACTTGGTAAGGAAGTTGATTCTTCAACAAGAACAAATCCTGTTGTATAAAGGCCACCTAATCACTTTTAATTTTGAACTCGATTGTCTTATTAACAATAGAGTCTATGAATTGCAATGTTGCACACTCATCCACAAATAACATCCATGCAAGGGCTTGATATTCTTCGGCATAACCCTAAATCAATGTTGAAAGGTTGTGTTTTACAACCATCTGATCTTGGTAACTAAATCCTGCACCTATGATTTTTTATGATTATTTTTGTTCACAGTATATGGTTTAAACCCATTAAAACTAATTGCTTGATGGTATTTCATGGTTTTTTCCCTTTACTTTTTCTTTCAGGGTTGCTAGGAACACAACCTCATAGATGATTTTTTTTTTTCGTTGTTTAAAGTTTAGATCCCTTAAAATTTAAAACTTATTACTTTATGGGTTTATGTTCTTCTTTCTTTTTCTTATTTTTCTCTTTTGAATAGTCATATATTTTTGGCTTTTTGGAAGTTTTAACATCTGAATTTTTGTGTTAGTTTTCGCAATATTTGAACATGTTTAACAGATTTCAACAACTATACCATGTATTATTCTTTTGAAGGTAATCAATTTTTCTTTTATATTTCTCTATTGTATAATCATATATATATATATATATATATATTGTTTCGTTTCAATAATTTATAGGAAGTAAATCTTATGATGCTTTAATATTTTTTGGCCTTTCGAAATTTTTAACATCTGAATTTTGAGTTATATTTTTGCAATATCTAAAACTATCTAGCAAATTTCAATGACTATAGCCATGAATTATTATTTTGAGTGTAACACATCATTCTCTTATATTTCTCTGTTGTGTAGTCACACACACACACATATATATTTTCTATAATTTGTAGGCTCTTAATCTTTTGATTGATCTTCTCAATAGTTATAGGCTTATAGTCATGAAATATTCTTTTGAATGTAACTATCTTTCTCTAATATTTCTCTATTGTGTAGTCATATATATTTTGTTTTGTTTCAATAATTTTTAAGCAATAAATCTTCTAATTCTTTAATATTTTTTGAAAGCCATTGCACGTTTACACAATGACTTCTTCATCAAATTGTAACACAAATTGAAGTTGTATAAGAGCAATTCATGCAATGGTGTAGTTTCTTATTCAATTAAAGATTTTATAAAATCATTTTAGTCTACCACACAAACAAGTAGGTTCCCATGCATAGCATGGGTTAATGACTAGTTATCCATAGTATTGAAATTTTCTTATTTTTTAATGAATTATTCGGCACGAAATTTCAAATTAAAAAAAAAAAATGATGATATGGAGAGAGATATAATATATTATCATATAGCAATACAAAAAAAATTGAACAACATATTCTTAATAAACAAAGCATATTCATAAACTATATATATATATATATATATATATGTATATAGCAAAGCATAAATCTAAATGCCCATGTGGTGTTAAGGAAACAAACAAACTTGAAATGTTGAGGTTCAATTACTTTTATGAAGGCTAAAACCAAAAAAAAAAAAAAAAAAATGGCAAGGAGAAGCTAGAACTCGAAGCAAATATGGTCATATTTTTTTCCACATGAAACGAGTTTATTTGTTTCCGAGTTAAAGTGTTAGAGCAATAAACAATGAGAGGAAAGAAACATGAGGCTGGTATCTATTGAAAATCCCATATGTGGCTTCTTGAGGTTGAGAAGGATGGGAAAAAAGTAAATTTTGTTTGAAAATGGGTGGCAAAAGATGCTATTTTGAGAGTGTGGGTTATTGTCTATTGAATTGACATTACAACAAATTATTTGAAAAATTGGGAGAGTTAGCTAGTATTTTATTTCGAGGACTTTGTGTTGTTATCTATTGGACTAAGTAGTAAGTAGAGTTAGCTAGTATTTTCTGTTGCTATCAGACTCATAGCCTAACAGTAGAAGAAAATTAAAATTCTAGGGGGCCATGGGCAACGTGGCTCCGCAACTGTTAATGTGTGTTTGTGGTTCATATGCTTTAATGTATATCTATGCTTATTTTCATGCTTGAATATTGATGAATCAAATACTTGACTTAATATAGAATAATTGGTTAAAATTGGTAAGTTGTATTAGGGGTCAAAAGTAATTTTTATTTGGTATAGAGCTTTGGTTCACTTGTGAAGGATTAATTTCCTAATGTGTTCCTTAATCCCGTCTACCATGGATAAAAATATTTTAAATTCTAAAAAACAAAAAATTGAAAGACAATTGAAAACAGTAATTGAAGATCATCTTTCACAAAATCAAACTCATACCCAGTTCTGAAGGGTGCATCCGAATGTATAGATCCTGTCCACCAGCCGGAAACTGTTTAATATCTACTAGATCACCAAACCAGATGGCGCAGCCAGCACCTTCTCTGATATCTGAGTTTGTATAAGCCATACAAGAACAGTTATTCAAGCATTCTGCCCTGCATTCCTTGAGATTCATTTTTGTATTCACCCATGAGTGTGTAGTATCTGGGAGTTTCAATCCAGAAAATTTAAGAAACCCATCTGTTCTTTTCTCCTCGCAGCTCAATCGTTTATTGCGTACACATCCTTGGGACCAATCCAGTGAATCCCATCTTTGTTGTGACTTGGGTTTGAATCCCTTTAAACATTGGCAGACTGGAGAGTCGGTAACAAGACATCTTGCATAGGCTCCACAAAGGGCATAAGTATCACAGTAGTCTATAGGCAGACTTTGATAAAGCTTCCAACTTTGTTCTGTCCATGTGAAGCGTTGAAACATGGAGATAGTTTGGTTGGCAAGTGCTCTTGAGTGAAGTGACTGTTTCAGGGTAAACATGAAGTAGGCCTCATCTTGATTGAACACAAATTTGAAGGCAAACACCGGATTTGGCTTTAGTCCAGGTGAACCACTGAAGCCATAGCCATTCCAAGGCCCACCACGGAAGTATATTGTTGAGCCTTGCCACAAATAAGCTTCTGGGTAGTTATGACGTGTTATCTCAAAGATAAAGTTCCCAGGAGATGGGTCATCCCAGTTCTTCCATGCAATTAAGCGCCTGTTGAGACCTCTCTTCAAATCCCAACCGTGTTTCATCCCTGGTAACATTGTATCAGATGGATAGTCAAAGCTTTGCCACAAATAGTCTTCTGATTTGCCATCTGTTACCACAAGATTCCCAGTATCCAGGAGTTGTAACAATGGACTCTGAGCTTCTTTCAAAGTGCTTGCTGACCAAACAACCAAATTATTCTGGATGACGTTAAGATTTCCAGAGCTGTTTATCATCAAAATCCCAGAAGTATCGTTGATTGGGCGAACTCTGTTTGCAACCCAAACAACAGTTTGAACTGGGATGCTCTTGTACCAAATTCCCAAGTAACGATTCTTGGAACTTCCAGGACTGAAGAAACCCAGTACAAAGTTTTCTTCTCTGGACACTATGGTGTCACCATCACTTAAACGTTGGGATGGAGATATGCAGTCTAGTACTCCATAGGAGAATTTAATCCAGAAAAAGAGTAAATTTGTAACGACAAGAATAGAAGAAAGAAGGTCCATTGATTCCCAGCGCTTGACCTCTTTCGTTCCTATATACAAGTTCAAGATAGGCCATCTAATAGTTAAGGGCCATTAGAAAGGCATAAACCCTGAACGACACGGCAGTTGACTTGGACGCATGCCTTACGGAAAAGAAGACAACTCTTCTTGTGTTACAAAATGAAGGAATCTACTTTAAAGTGACTCACGAGTTGAAAATTTCTTATTTCAAGCAAAGAACAAGGATTATATATATATATATATATAAACACCATACTCTATTATGATTAGTATGTAATATAAGTAGTACAAAGTTTCCTTCTCTGGGCTCCGCTGTCTCACCATCACTTAAAGGTTGGGATCGAGTATTGCTGTCTACACCACACTATGGGAGATTTTAAACAAGAAAAAGTGTAAATTTGCAACGACAATAATAGAAAAAAGAAGGCCCATTGATTCCTAGTTCTTGACCTCTTTGGTTCCAATAAACAAGTTGAACATAGGCCCCTAATTGATAAGGGCATTTTCGTCTAGTAAGAGCATTCACATCAGCGTGTTTATTTTACACATTCATTTTTACACTAAAAACTTACTTTTTCTATTTTACACATTTACTTTTACAAAACACCCACATCAATTCATTTATTTTACAAATTATTTCAATAAAATATTTATTACACTCTATTTTTTTATTATTATTTTTTACCTACCTCCCTTAAATACCTGTGCCCTCTCTCTCTCTTTCATTTTTCTGGTTTCTTTCACGCTCTCACTCTCTTTCTCTCTAAACCCACTCTCTAGTTTCTCTTCCAACCCATTTTCTGGTTTCTCTTCCAACCCATCTACCACAGCTCCGACCACCAAACGCCACCGATCCACCACCCTCCACCACCGAAGCTCCGCATCAACAATCTCCCAGCCCCGCATCACTGATCCACCATAAACCCATCCGCCACAGCTTCGACCACCAAATGCCACCGATCCACCACCCTCCACCACCGAAGCTCCGCATCAACGATCTCCACAACCTCGCATCACCGATCCACCATAAACCCATCCGCCACAGCTCCGACCACCAAACACCACCGATCCACCACCAAATCTCCACCACCGAAGCTCCGCATCACCGATCTCCACAGCCGCATCACTGATCCACCACCAAATCACAAAACCCATCCGCCACAGCTCCGATCTGCATCGCCAATCTCCAATCTCTGTTCTGCATCACCGATCTCTAATCTCCGTGTTTGTGTATCTGTGTTTTTTTTTTTTTTTTTTTTTTAAGCAAGTGTATCTCTGTTTTGTGTGTTGATTTGTCTGGATGTGTTTGTGTTTTGATTTGTCCGGATGTGTTTATGTGTTGATTTTTCTGGTTGTGTGCATCTGGAAAAAGAGGAAGATGAGATACTGAGTTTGTTGAGCCGGAGAAGACAGAGAAAAAAACGAGCGAAGGAAATGAATAAATTATTCTTTACACGAGCTACAGTAGCCGTGTATATTTACACGGTTACTGTATCTCGTGTAAAGAAATACACATTTTTATACAATTTTAGAAGAGCTGATGGAGTGCATTTTTGAGTAAAAATGTGTAAAAATTGATGTTTACATGATTTTACATGACTTTAAACCCACTGATGCGAATGCTCTAAGAAAAAAAACCTTCCTCATCTGTCAGGACAAACGAATTTTGCTCATGGTTCTTCAACCAACAACCATTTGCCTCCTAAGCTGTCTGTCGGACATCATCCAATTAAACCGACGATTGGCCCATACGTAACTACTGTGTGACGGAGGAGTAAATATGCCAATGGAGAGACATTGAAACCCATGAGACCCTTGCATCATGTACCAGCGAATGGAGTATCCATGTCAAAAGACGGATGACCATATCGACAGATGAGCATGGTGGGTCCCACTAGTTTTTGCTTGTCACTCGCTTATGAGTCTCTACATAAAAATAACTTGCACGCCACGTTTAAAGACCCAACTCTACGCTTGTATCTTCCCTATATGAGAAGATAAACCCTAAGATATCGGGATCTTAAACCCAAGATCTTCTCTACAAGGAGAGCTCCTTCATTCATGGGATCCTTGTGAACCCCTGTACGACTATATAAGCGCCAAGCCTCTTCCTCTTCTAGGTATGTAGAAAATCCTTAACTCTCTCACTATAGAGTTCTTAAAGATCTTTCATTCACTGACTTAACATTCGAAGGGTCTTTAGCCAGCACCCCACCAGTGCTCTCTATTGGTTCTTGGTTTCTTGTTCTTCAGGTACCCATTGGAGCATTTAAGAACAATCAGCTCACTGACGATTTTTAGGCATCATTAGTTGGTGCCGTCTATGGGGAATGAGTGATTAGCCATGTCACTACTTCTAAGACAAAGAGTTGCATGGTCTAAACGTGATCAACGACTACCATCAACCAAGAGACAAGGAACCCCCCCAAAGCCTTGGAAAGACAAGTGCAAACCTTGGCAGCGGTAGTTGAACGGCTTACCCAGTGCAACTAGGAGTTGAAGCAGCAGTTAAACCAAAGGAACAAACGACGTCCTAAGGACCAGTACGACAAACAGGACAACGAAGAGTAGAATGGTAGTCACCTCCTAACAGGAGGCCGACGGGAAAAGGAAGATCAAGAAGAAAACAACATCTCGAGCAAGCGGAATCAACAGGAAGATACCGACCACCCGTCGAAACTAAAGAGCAGCACAATACACATAGCGCAGGACATGTAGATGATGAAGGAGAAGATGGACGTGATGATGAATGCCAGAAGTGGACAAGTATCCACCAACCTAGATAAGCTAGTTCAGCAGACTAACTCACCCTTCACAGCACAAGTGACTTCCTTCCCCCTTCCAACCAAGTTCTAGATGATACAGGTGGAAGCGTACGACGGATCACGGGACCTACCCAATCATCTGGAATCATTTAATACCCTTACGCACATAGGTGGGGTCCTAGATAAGATTATGTGCAAGGCATTTGCCACCACACTCAAGGGACCGGCTAGAGTATGGTTTAGCAAGTTATCCCCTAACACCGTCTTTACCTTCAAGGAATTAAGCGAACACTTTGTCACCCACTTCATTGGAGGCTAGAGGTACAAGAAATCTTTGGCAAGCTTGCTAACATCAAGCAACGTGAGGATGAAAGCTTGAGATCATATGTGACTCGATTCAATAAGGAGTCCCTTTTGATTGACAAGGCCGATGATAAGGTCTTGATCATTGCATTCACCAATAGACTCCAATTGAGAGAATTCCTCTTTTCCATCTACAAGAATGGCCTAAAGAAGATGGTTGACATGTTATACAAGGCCACTAAGTATATGAACACTGAGGTTGCCATGATAGCTCAAGGGAGCAGTCACAAAAAAAAAGGGAAAGACAAGATGACTTATGTCAGGATAGAGGAAGAAAGTCTACCCAAATGAATGATGGAAGGGACAATTGGAGACCAAAACCTCCGCTTGGGAAGACTATCAACTTCACCCCGCTAAACACTCTGCTTAACCAAGTCCTCATGCAGATAAGGGATGACACGACACTAACTTGGCCAGACAACTAAAGGGCGATCCAAATAAAAGACCAAGGAACAAGTATTGTTGTTTCCACTAAGATCATAGGCACAATACTTCTGAACGTTATGACCTAAAATAATAGATAGAAGCCCTTATCAAGCAAGGGAAACTACAGCGATTCGTCAAAGCGAGAAAAACCAGCTAAAGGACCCCGAACCTAACCAACGAGTAGAAGAGCGACCAAGGGCCCCCCCTCGGAGAGATAAGGGTAATTATTGGAGAAAGTACAATGGTTGGTTTCTCTAGGAAGGAAAGAAAAACATACTTGCGGATGGTGCAAAGCGTCTAGATTTCCAGCTGATTACCTAAAATGACTAAGGTCGACAACCCAACCATCAACTTCATCGAAAAGGACGCCCAATGACTCCACCACCCTCACGACAATGCTCTAGTTATCAACCTATCGATAGTTGATTTCAATAACAATTGAGTGTTGGTGGACAATAGGAACTCAGCTAACATCCTCTACTATCTTGCTTTCCAACAAATGAAGATCGACAAAGAGCAGCTCCTTTCCTCGAACACACCATTAATAGGATTTGGTAGTACCAAAGTATTCCCCGTCGAGACCATCACCCGACCAATAACTATTGGCATATATCCTCAACAACTCACTAATGAGATCATCTTCTTAATCGTCGATTGCTCCTCTACCTACAATGCCATCATTAGGCGGCCAACACTTAACGCATGGAGAGCAGCCACATCTACATACCACTTGCTAATGAAATTCCTAATAGAGTACAAGATAGGAGAAGCACGCAGAGACCAAATGGCAACTCGTGAATGCTACATAGCCATGTTGGAAATGGTCGATCATTTGCAAGCATTGAACATCGAGGAGTGACAAGTCACAATAGAACCAATAGAAGACCTGGAAGAAATTTCCCTAGATGACAACTGCCCAGATCGAACTACTTCTATCGGTACACAAGCTGACCCTTCAATCCACAAGGAGCTCGCCTTCTTCCTAAAGAATAATCAGGACGTCTTTACTTGGAGCCATGAGGACATGTTGAGGATTAATCCAAATGTCATGGTTCACAAACTCAATATGTCTTCATCCTTCCCTCCTGTCCAACAAAAGAAGAGAGTTTCTGCCCAAAAGGGAGACAAAGCCATAGCAGAAGAAGTTCGCAAGCTACTAGAAGTAGATTTCATCAGAGAAGTATATTATCCTGATTGGTTAGCCAACATAGTGATGGTCAAAAAGGCAAATGACAAGTGGAGGATGTGTTTGGACTTCGCCGACCTAATTAGAGCCTGCTTGAAGGACATTAACCCACTCCCGCATATCGACCTCCTCGTGGACTCAAAGGCCAAAAATCAACAATTGAACTACATGGACACTTTCTCCGGCTACAACCAGATCAGGCTAGATGAAGTTGACTAAGAAAAGAATTCGTTCTTCATGAGCTAAGTACTCTTTTGCTATAAGGTTATGCCGTTTAAATTAAAGAATGCAAGAGCGACTTATCAAAGACTAGTGAATAGAATGTTCGTCCAGCAAATTGGATGGAATGTCGAGGTGTATGTGGACAACATGCTAGTAAAGAGCAAGAAGGAGAATCATCACCTAGACGACCTTCGAGAAACATTCGAGACCCTCTGTCTTTATGCCATGAAACTTAATCCTAGCCAAATGAAAGTTTCTGAGCTTCAAGGTGTCACAACGAGGTGTAGAGGCCAACCCCAACAAAATTCAGGCCATATTGGAGATAACGCCTTCAAAGAACATCAAAGAGGTACAAAGTTTGAACGGAAGAGTTGCGGCTCTCAACAGATTCATCTTTAGAGCGATGGATAAATGCTTACCATTCTTCAAAATGCTGAAAAAAGGCCTTGGAGTAGATCGATGAATGCTAGAGGGCCTTCAAGGAGCTGAAGACGTAATTTTAGGGACATGGGTGATGATGGGTGTGGTGTGGTTTAAGGGACTTTGAGGTTGAATTTCAGCTTTAATTTTAGTTGAATGGCTATAGTTTTAGGGAAACGGTTAATGATGGGTGTGGTGTGGTTTTTGATGATCTAACTCAGGAGTGCAAATTGGGTTATAATTAAAGACTTCAGCTTTAATATATTTTTTACCCATTTGGCTATGTTATTTGTCAAGTGAGGAACTAAATCAAGTACATGTGTTTGAGGTTCTGTGGGTTCAAAAACATTGGGTACATGTGTAACTTACCAATAAAAAGAAAAATGAAAGTGTTTAAGGTTTAGATGCTCTTGTTGATTTATGGGGATTTATTGTGTGATTGTGATGTACCATTGGCCCTTTGACATTATTTTTTTTGTTTGCACTTGGAATCTCCTAGGATTTAGGTTGCTGTATGTGTTTGTGGATGGGCATGCATGACATGGTGCTTGTGAATTCTCACCTATCTGCAGGTTACATGGGGCTGCTTGCAGTAAGGGTGATGGTATAGAAGTGAAGAGGAGTTTAGATGGTATGCCATGTATGGCAGGGGGATGGGATAGTGTTGATGTTGGTAGTGGCAGTGTTATAACCTTGTTGAATAAAATCTATTTCGGGTGTACTAAGTTTTGAACTTAACTCATCATAATTACTAGTAGCATTACCTGCTAAGTCATTGTTTGAGCAATGCAAGAGTGTATTTTCAGATAATAATTTAGCATATCTAAAATTCGTGTTCATCAATGGTGAAATTTGTGGAAAGTATTAGTTGTTCTATTTAACTGTATGTGTGACTTTGATGGAATGTATTATTCTGGTTTCATAGGTATAATGTTGATTTGATTACTTCCAATGTTGTTCCTAGAGCTGGCAAGAGAAGCGCTAAATGCAGAAGGCTATTGTGTTATTGGAGGTTATATGTCACCTGTTAATGATGCATACAAGAAAAGGGTGTGTGTTGCTTGTATCATATTGATAGAAATGTAACTTTTTAGAGTAGCCTTTATCAGCAAATGGATGTCTTTCACGTTTTACACATTTCTTAAAACATTAAAGCAAATGGCCTCTTTAGGAAGTGATTTACAAACCTTAATTTCTCTAGGACTTCTCATCAATTTCTATGCCGGAATTTGTAACTATCTAACAACCCTAACTCCCCCCGACCCACTGGGTGGGGTTTCCCAATGCACACTATGTGCTGTGATAGAGAAATTGAACTACCACACACACACAAATATACCCAAACACAAACATTGAGAGCACTTTCCAATTTAGTTGGGAGTACTTCTGTGTAACCTTGTCCATTTGAGTGCTGCCTTGTAGGGACTTTTTAAATAGAACTGACTCATATTGGACAACCTCTTCTTCCTCTTTTTTTTTTTTTTTTTTTTTTAGCATGTCAGAAAACGTTGATCCTATTTTCATTTGTCACGATTGATAGATATCTCATATAATCACTCATGGGTTACTTGATTGATTTTGTTTCTACTAAGTTATTCTATGTTTTAGTTATCACCATCCTGCCTTCATAAAGTGATATACCCCTATCTTTCTGTGGCCAAATATCAGTATAGTGTAACAAAGTACGTAGTAACTACAGTTTATTTCACAGGGCCTTTTATCTGCTGAACATCGTATACAGTTGTGTCATCTAGCGAGCAAAAGTTCTAAATTTGCAATGGTTGATCCATGGGAGGTAAATTACTCCTGCTCTCTCAAGTTCATTGTTTTTTTCTTTCTTTTGGGTGCAATTTAGTGCTAAGGCTTGCTTGAATAGTACTTTGTTTCATTTTTATATAAACAAGTCGCTATCCCGTGCAATGCACAAGATAATTAAATTTAAAATCACTTATATTTATAATAACAAAGATAAAAACAAACTAATCGCTAACCCATGCAATACACAGGCTAGTTGTGAAATTGGGTTACTTGTAAAAATTAAATTACCTAATTTACTTAAAATTTATTTATGGAAAATCAATTCTAATTTGATCATAATTTATTTAGTATTGGTCCTTTTGGATTAATAAATGAAATAATATTCTTGCATTTGTTTATAGTGTAATATAAGGCTAGTCATACCACATCAACCACTTTATCAGGATATTAAAAAAAAAGCTAAGAAAAGAAGAACATCATCAATCTTTTCAATTCAAAATTAACAATAATACTGTTAGGTTCTAAATGTTTAGAACAATTGGCAAATCGTGAACATAAACTTGTCTAGATATAGATCTTAGAGTCTATAGGTTTTATTAGACGATGCTCAAGGTAATCAAGTCAAGATTTAAGAACATACAAGCTGCAGGAAGAAGACTTCATATTCTGCCTGGTTCGATCGATCGAAGAACAGGCTCGATCAATCGAAAATCGTATCTGCAGAATTTTAAGTCGGCCCAAACAACAGCTTAAGCCCATTAAGGATTAGGATTTCAGATCTACTTCTTCCATTATATAAAGGAAAACCTAAGCCACATTTTTAGGACTTTTGAGAGAGAGAAGAGGGTGCCTCTTTTGGATCTAGGGTTTTGTACCCAAACCTCTCTAAGTCTTTGTTGCTCATATTGCTATCTGTGTGAATCTCTTGTGAGATCCTTGAGGAGCTTTCCTTCACATAAACTTAGGGTTTTTAAGATAGAGATTATTTCAACATCTTGACGATCAATTCGGTTGCTGCCATTAGAGCTTAAAGAATAACAAGCGTGGGTGCTTGTAACTGATTGGAGAATCCAAGAAAGAAAGAGTCCGTGGATTCAAAGCTTGCACATGGTCGTGTCAGTAAGTTCTACTGGTGGGTAGCATTAGGAAGTCAAGCAGAGAGCTTGTAAGTCCTTTTGTATGAACTTCAATTCTTTCGCATAGTGGATTCAGTTTTACCTTGAGGATAGCTAGGTCAAATCCTCCCCAGGTTTTTACCGTGTGGTTTCCTAGGTGATCATATCATTGTGTTATTTATTATTCTGCTGCTTTACATTCTTGATATGATTGTATGTTTGTGATAACCTAGAACTGCATAATTTAACTAAGTTAATCACTTGGCTAATTAATTAGGTTAATCTAATTGTGTTTTAAGGGGTCTAAATTTATAACAAGTACTTTAGAAAGGAACTCATAATCTCAGCCAAAGAATAAATGAAACTTAGAAACTCATATGGTCTAGGCATATTTGATAAATCAAAGGATATACATCCCTAAATATGCCACAGTCATGTTTAGTATAGGCCAAATATATAGGTTAAATTTGTTGTATGGATTCTCTCTAGATTAATTCTTGGAGAAGTATATGCAAGTGAAAAACTCATAAACAACATTTCAAATCACATGAATATGGTCTAAGCATATTTGATAACTCAAAGGATATGCATCCCTAAATTTGCCTTGGTCATGTTTAGTTTAGGCCAAGTATATGGCTTAAATTTGCTTTTGTTGTGTGGATTTCTTGATTAATTTCCTAGATAGATAAAAGAATTACATGAAAAACTCATAAACAACATTTCAAATCGCATGAATATTTTACAGATAAATAAAAGAATCACAATGCAGCATACTATGCAACTTTCCTTTTCCTACATGCATTGATTTAATAACCATTCAAAGCACAACCCTCATTAATTCAAGTGAAAACCAAAAAATTTGTGGCATTAAGTTAGTATCATTCATGTATTTCATACTCACCCTAAAGCTATATTGTTTAGTTGTTTAATATTCAATGTACCTACCAATCACTCAACTCTTCTACAAAAATTCAACTTTCTTATCTAAGTTTTATTTGAATAAATTTTCATTGCTCCAGTTAATTGTATACTTTGATATAGATTTTCTATTTACACTTAATTAAGGCCAAACACGAAAAACATAATCTTTCATGACTGAACAAATGATACCACAATTCTATCATCAAATTCCTCCCATTTCCTAAATTATTAAAGCAAAATTTAACAATTATTCAAGTTTTGAGATAAATTAAGGAGGGAATCCTAGAAAACAGCATGAATGGACAACTAATATCTATATAAATGGTAACCACAAACCTAATTGAAGAATCAAATTCATGGATTTCACTTCACAGATTTATTGGCAAAAAAATTCATATTATGACCATCCATTATAAGCCCATCATATTCATGGGTAGTAAAAGCAAAGAAATAATTTTTTTTTAAGAACAAAGAAACCATAAAGAATTAATAGCTTTATTGAATTATTCACGTCATACCTCAAAGAATGTTCACAAATTCTTCACTTAGTTATTTCAGAAGCCAAGAGTAAGGAATAAGCTCCACCGCCACAGATGGAAACAGAGTTTCAAAGAATAATTGCATGATTTGGCAAGGTGAGATTTTATAAGGACACTTTAGTAGGACATATAAACATGACCATGTTCCTATAATTGAACTAAAAGATATATAAAACAATCCCTACAATAACTAAATTTTATTTGTTTATTTTTTTTTTAAAAAAAAGCCATTAAAACAAATTGCATTGTTCAAACATATTATGGTGCAGAGTCCTACATCATACATACACATACATTTATTTTTTGTTGAAAATGTAACTTGATCTAAAATATAACTCAGTTAAATATGATTATGTAGGATGAGAATGGTATTAGATATTATCTTAAAATAAGTAAGATTGCATGCTTAAATAATTTCTACTTGGCTCAAGACATACCAACAATATTTCAAGATCAAAGAAGGTATTGTCATTCATCTATTTGTAAGCTTATAAGATGCAAAGATAAAGTGCGCATAGTGAGGCTAAACTGTCTACAATACAAAAATAAATATGAACATAGTGGCATAACTTTCATGAATATTTTAACCTCTGTCCTAATGCCTAAGCCTATCTAATGTATATCAAAAAGAGAAAAACATTTTGTTGTGGCATAAGAATGTCAACAAAGAAATCAATGACTCATGGTAGATAATTAGCAAAACTGGGAAAAAAAATAGTTATTTTACCATTATGAATTTCAGTCTCATACTGTATGGTAGTTGTCCTCAGCCTTAATCCAAATACCCAAAAAGGGAAAAAGAGAGTTATTTTAGCAATATAAATTTAAGTCTCATTTCACTGCATTATTTGAACATGATATGCATGCAAAGTCTAGATAACTTAACTAAATAAAGCATAGTAAAGTTTATTATATAACCACATGGCCTTTCAAGACCATAAAATATTACAACTTGAAAATTAGATAATATTTGTGAGAGAACTAATGTTTTCAAGAGAAAAGTCTAGATTGCTCAGAGCTTCTAGCTCACCTTCCAGCTTTCAACCTCTTTCCTTAAAGAGTAACATTCTACTGTGACACCTTCTAATTGAGCCTAAAGGGCAAAACTCGCTTCTTACTAGGATGTTAATTCCATTTGAAGTCTATTGATAGATTCCTGGAGTTGAGTGATTGAAGTGCTACGTACCTGTAAGGCTGATTTTGTTTCCTTTGCTTTGTCGATACAGGAGTTTTCCTTAGCTCTCAACTCGTGAAGTGAGGACAAGGCAGCATGAATAGAGGGTCCTGCCTTCTTTAAGTCCCTCAATGCAGTGACTCGACTCTTTAACCAGCCAACATTGACAATTAGGCCCTCAGCCTCACTCAATGTGGAAAGGAAATCGTCAAAGGGAAGAGCTAGACAATCCTCTTTGCCCTTTAACTGTAGTTGGGATATGATAGACCCAATTTGCGGTAAGAGAAAGGCCTTAAGTGACAAGGTCTATTTGCTAGTATCCTTCATGGTTTTAGGATATTTTGAGAGCTGTTAAGAACAGATTGCTCTCGAATCAAGAGAAATCAATGAGAGTAGTGGATCAGATTTTGTTTGGGTGCTTTCACTCTCTTGATCTTTGGAAGTAGCTTTTGCTAAATCTTTTTTTTCTTGAGGATTTTCTGCATACAACCAATTTGAATCCTCCCTTTTAATGTTAGACTCTATCTCCTCATCAAAAGTTATTTCTTGTACAAAAACCTCTTGGGTTGAAGAAGTGACTTTTATTTTAGGTTGAGCCTGAGAAACAGATCTTGTAACCTATCAGAGGTCAAAAAGGGAGAAAGGAAGAAAAGTTAATTGTGCCATTGAATAAGAGAAGACATTACAACAGTTTAGTCACTACAGAGAAAAGAATGCACCTTGGGCTTCTTGATAGAAGGGGTTTCTGCATTCTTATTCCTCTTAGTGCTTGAAGGTTTGGCTTTGGGAAGGAGTTTCAAAGTCAAATCACCTTGAAAAATAGGTGGGACTTCCATTCACTGTGCACCACTTTCCCCAAAATTCCTAACACATTCCCTAATATCGAACCACCATGACTTGAACCTGGATAAAGGCAGTCCAGATTTGGTAGGGGAAGTAAAGGGAATTTCGGGGTTTGTTACCAATATCTTAATGAGATTATCTCTTTTAAAGGCTAAGGAGGCCACTACAGCAGGTAAAGCTAAAGTAGAGAAGTGTCCTAGTATGCCTTGGTCAAAACCAAATTGGTGGGCAAACCTATGGGGATTGTGAGTTTGAGTCTCATACTCATCTTCAAAGCATGCCTGAAGATGAGAAGGAAAAGCACAAGCAACAAAAGAAAGTTCTTCCTTAGACCAAGGGGTGTCTCTGTAGCGAGAAACAGAAGTACTTTCTAAAGAAGTGAACAATGGGGGGGAGTCCATCCTCTAAGGCAGATTAAGGTCTGGCTGTCTAGTTAGTAGGGTCATCTAATACTTTGCAAAGAAAAATATTTGAAGACACTACCATTTTGTTCCAACGCGAAGAGCGTGGTAGTCCTTTAGATGGTGGTAGACTGGTCTTATAAGAGCTTAACACCTTAGGGACAAGGGCATAATTCTTAAAATGTCCCCACAACCATATTCGCAAAAAGGCAATGGTACAAAAGTTTCTACTTGAAATCTACCGCATGAGCGTTGCAAATTAAAAGTAAAATGATCTAAGTGAGAATATAAAGTTCCTAGAAAATAAGGAGCAAGGGGAAAGGATTGTCCTTTGGCTAATTTAACAGCTAAAGGGAAATGTCTGCTTAGGATTTTCTCGTGAGGATATCCCTTAAACAGTTGGCGAGATAGTAAGAAAGTAATAAAGGCTTCAAGTTCATAAGGGATAGGGTTACCTTCTCCTACAACAAAGTCGGTGCCTTCCTTTAAGGATTCTCCATTGGCTTCCTCATGCATGCCGTCAACATATTCCCTCTAGAAGCACCTAATCCATCCCCAGAAGTTGGCCTTGGAACCTTTGTCTTTGCCAACACTAGTATCTTTTGGTCCTTCCTCGCTGGAGGCTTTCCCTTTTCTTGCTGCCTTTAGGACTGGTTTCTTTAAGGTTTTCTTAACTGCATTCTCGAGGAATTTCATGGCTTTAGACTCATTAGGAGATAAAGAGATGTTGACTACCTCACCATTTTTGAATAAGGGAAGTCGTAGTATCTCGTAGACATCTTTTAGAGTGGGAGAGATTTCTTGACACCCTGTGAAAAAGGTATGAGTAATGGGATTCCATCGATACAGAGTGGAGAGAAGACTTTCACTATCCTTGCTGATCTCCAGACTAGAAAACTTTCCAAATGCCAATAACAATTATGAAAATAAAAAATCATAAAAAGAATAACTAATCTCTCTTTCAAATTTACAAAATACCATGCACCTTTGACCCGATGGTCACTCCACAAGTATAAATGCTTATAGGGTGTTAGGGGGGGCAAGGGCTGAGGTTCAGATTTCTAGGAGGAAGTTTCACACACATATGCACTTAGATTATGCTAAAGTAAAATTTCTATCTTGTATTAAAATATATATATATATATATATTTTTTTTTTAGGAAAAATAATTATATGAGTAAGAAATTTCCTAAAATATATCTTAAATTTGATTAAAAATGGTTTCATTCAATTGTCTTCTAGGTTTTATTATTGTATTGTCACCAAACAAATGAATAGCAATAAGTATTACATTACAGCATTTTATATTCCTTGTAATAAGTATTTTTATTCTTATATGTGGCGTGCATTTGTATTAAAATCATTTCTCCTCTCCCTTGTATGTGTGTGTGTGTTTGTTTCTCAAAAAAAAAAATCTTATTCCTATGTAATTACCATTATAGTCTAGTAAACATGTCCTTAGTTGAGAGAAGCTATTACTAGGGGGAAAAAATTAATAGATTGATATTTAATATTATGAGCAATCTTCGTTAAGAGAGCAGTTAGGTGTTAGTATTCCATTGACTTAATAATGATAGTCCCTTTGCTCATTGTTAGTGGTCGGAAATTTGCTTTTGATAATCAAATAAAAATATGATTAATTTTTCTTTATGTATATACTATATTCCATTATTCATACTTTCCAGCTAGTTCCTACTATTGTGAAATGGTTTTATAAAACAATTTAAAATAAAAATTAAGTGCATTCAATAAATGTACTATAAATATATATATATATATATATATATATATATATAGATTTATTAAATTTGGTCAATTATGCCAATATTGCTATAAAAAAAAAAAAAAAAAAAAAAGATTTGATGTGTTTAACTTATCTTTAATCAACAACCATATGCCTTTATAATAATAAAAAATCATTTAGGTTCTGTTCAAATAAATAATATAAAAGATAAAGCATCTTAATTTAAGTTACAAGTTGTGAAGTGTAAAGATTAAAACCTTAATTTGTTTTCTTTTATTTTTTGAGATAATTGTTAAGATAAATAAGTGATCTTTATAATTTTATGAATGTCAATTAATTTAAGTAATTGGTATATACAGTTTGTCACTAATGATATTGTGACTCTATTTAAACTAATTAAGTAATTGGTATATACAATTTTACAGCAGGGTTAAATTGGAACCTTTTAAAAGTGTGAGATTTATAAATTTGAAAACACCTCTAAATTATGAGAGAGAAAGAGAGAGAGATTCCTCCTTTTAAAACTACTAGTATGTGACCCCGTGCTATCGCACGGGACTGGTTAATTGTAATAATGCTATTGGCCAATTTTTTTGTTATCACACGGATGATAGAATTAAATCAAATAATGAAAAATATATATTACATTTTATTATTTAAGTAATGCTATTGGTTTTTTTTTTTTTTTTTTGGTTTATCATACATAGGATAGTATTAGATAAAACAATGAATAAAAAAAAGAGAATACTGCATTTTATTATTTAAGTGATGCTACAGTGAAGAAAAAAAGAGAATATTGCATTTTATTATTTAAAATATATAGAGGGACATTAAAAAATAAAAACTTATCATTGAGCTTGGAATCTTCTTGAAGACACCAATGAAGCGTTAATGTAAGAGAGTGTGAAGTAAAGAAGAGTGGGATTGAACATTGTGTTTAAACCCGGCCTTACTCTGAGAAATCCGTAAGGAGGAGGAGAGGGTAGTGTATAGATCTAGTTAGTAGAGATTGAGAGAGGAAGAGACATGGAATGGCGATATGGAATTAGGAGGAGATGATGTTTTACTTTTATAGTCTTTCTTGTTGGACTCTTGGTTCTGGTTATGGAATTAGAAGAGCTCTAAACTCTATTGAGATCACCCATAAAAGTGTGCATGTGAGATATTCTTGCTTAGGGCAATGAGTATTATCATTGTGGTTTTCTTGACTTCCATATTAAATGTTAATGCATCATTTATTTGGGCACAAAAATTAGAAAATTTAGATAAGATACATGACACGAAATTGGTGTCCAATTTATAATCTCCATAAAAGTGTGCAGGTAAGATGTTCTTACTTAGGTTAATGAGCATTATTATTGTGGCTTTCTTGACTTCCGTGTTAAATGTTAATGTATCATTTATTTGGGCATAAAAATTAAAAAAAATTAGATAAAATACATGACACAAAATTTAAGTCAAATTTATAATCTAATTAGATTTTTTTTTTTTTGAGTTTTGGTTAGGACAAGTGGCACAAAATTGAGAATACAATTGAAATCTAACTGGATTTTCTCTCTGCTTCATCTATTATTATATACTAGTCGCAGACCCGCGCATTGCGCGTGTTAATTTTTTAAATAAAATATTATTTTAGTCCCTAGACTTTATAAAGAGTTTAAAAAAAAAAAAAAAGTTTCATCATATTTTTCATAATCTTGTCTATAACATTTTTTCCATTATCATATATTTATTGGTTGATGATTTGCATAACATAAACATTAAATAAGAGGTAAAACTATTCATTGTGTATGAAGATTATGATTATATATATATATATATATATAATTTTCCTAGTTAGAGTTTGATTAGTTTTAAATTTAAATTTTGTATTATAATATTTAATTGTTGATTATTGATTTAATTAAGTGAATGTAATGGTTGATTTTATTGCACTATAAAGTTTTCAATGTCCTTTGTATAGCCATCTCTATTTTATTTTTTATTCCTCCTGACCACATTTTTATTTTCCAAATAACGGTTATTAATTGACGTTTGATTTCATTTCTTTTTTTCTTCCTTCATTTATTCTTTATTACTTTGTGTGTTCCCTTGCTAGTTGTAAATTTTATGGTTATCAATAAAAAAATAGATATCATGGATGGCTTAAATAGTTATAGATATAGTTACGTTAATGGTATGTCAAAGGTTTTTTTTTTTTCCTTCTGAATTTTCAAGAAAATATGAAAGGCATTTCTCTAGTTTGGTCTCAATCAATTAAGATATCCATAATATATTAATGGAAATAATAATAAGCCTTAAATATTTTTAATGTATGAAGTGGTTAGGTTAGTAGTATTCAAAGGTTTTATAAAAAAATTTTAAAAATAATTCCAAGAAAATGTAAAATGCCTTTTTCATAAAAAAAGAAATTGTGACTTTTTGAATGGTAGAAATATGATTGTTTTACTTACTTTGTTTATAAACATCTAAATTAAAGTAAATGAACATATAAATGCAAAATTATATGTAAAGTTACAACGGCACAAGATAAATATGTACAGATAACTTTTTTTTTTTAATTCATGAATCATTATTTCACTAGTTACTTTCATTTTGCAAAAAACTCTACATAAACTCCTCTTTTGTGACAACCTTTTTTTTTTTCTTTTTGTCGAAACAACTTAAGGATATTAAGACTTAAGTTAACACATGTGATAATTGTAAAACACGTCAGTGATATGAAAAATAGAAAGATTTAAATATTTAAAAAACATTTTTAGTAGATTGTAATATAAAACTTTTTTTTTCTCAATATTTTATGTAACTTTTCCCATAAGATCAATATTGTTGGCATCCTTTAAAGATGATACATAATATTTTTCAGAAGAAGAAGAAGAAGAAGTAGAGACAATGCTAACACGTAATATTAAATTATTAAGCTTGCGTGATTTAAATGATATATAGTAGTTCATATTTTAAATGAAAAAGTATTAATGTATCTATGATAAAAGTTTTTATCTAAATGATATATAGTAGTTCATATTTTTTTAGACTTGATTCAAAAAGTTCATTCTCAATAGCTTTTTAAGTCTACAAATTGATCAATATATGGGCCTAGACACTTTATTATAAATTACAAATTGATCAATATATGTTGCCATCTAAATTATAAATTATATGACTCTTTATCACACAAATATTTTGATTCCCCCAATGTATGGTAAAGAAATGCAAGTTTGTGTCTAACCATTTTCTTAATTTGTGCTGCATAATTTTTTAATAGTATAGAGGATGTGATTAGATTTAAATATTGAATAAAATAATATGAGAGGAAAAAAGAGTAAAAATTAAATATATAGCAATAAACATCAAATTATCTAAGTCATTCTATGTAATATAATAACAATATATTATTATACACTATATGTATAATGTAGTAGGATAATATTTAATCAAAGAGAATATAGAAGATAACAACTTAAAACATAAAACTAAATTACATCAACTCAAAGTAAAATTCTAATTAACACAAAAATTCATCAACCTAAAGAATTGATGCAATAAAAAAAAAATCAAACAAATTGAGAGAGAGAGAGAGAGAAGTAAAATTAAATTACATCAACTCAAAGTAAAATTCTAATTAACACAAACATTCATCAACCTAAAGAATTGATACAATAAAAAAAAAAATCAAACAAAAAATGAAAAACAAATTGAGAGAGAGAGAGAGAGAGAGAGAGAGAAGTAACCTTTTTTGTGTGAGAAAACTATGCATAGAATGAAAAAAAAAATGTCATATTTATAGTAAGATATTGAGAATAAGAAGAGTCAAAATAAAGGAAGATAACAAGGTAGAGAAAAAATGATATTAAGGTAGAAAGTAGTGGGGAGATGAAGAAGTAAAATGAAAAGAGAGTTTTGGAAAATTAATAATAAAAATAATGGTTAAAAGGTATTTTAATTTTTAAATAATTAAGTCACCTTAAATGAGAAAATGTTTAAAAAATATATATAAGAAAAATTGAAAACAAAAAATGATGATGTGGCTGCTGATGTGGCTCAATGTGAGCGTAGCAACATTAAATGCTACACTTCAGCTTTTAGTAATATATAGATATAGATATAGATATAGATTGGGGAAAAAATGGCCAAGGATCATATGGGTTAGTGACATTCCATCTTTTTATTTTTTTTTCGGGAGTTGGTAAAATTTCCCCAACTTACACTTGGAGTTAAAAAAAATAAATAAATAAATAAAAATAAAAAGAAAAGAAAAGTAAATTAATTAACTTATTATTTCATTCATTACTCATTAGTTAGTTAACCATATATTGATTATTAGTGCGTGAGCAATTAAGACAAGTGGTCAATGAGCATGTGCATCTGGGCTGTGAAATTATAGATTTTGAGTATGAAATTGGAAGCAAAGCTAAAAGGAGCACCACCACAACCACAACCACAACAACAAAAATCAATCATTTGATTTTGATGCGGGGTCAAGTCAACGAAGCATCCAATATGTGCATTCAAATACTAATATACTAATTATTTACTATTTCTCTTACTAAAAAAAGCTGGCATTTAATAAGAAACGTATGCGATGCGTTTGCTAAACTTGCATTCTAAGCATTCGCCAGAACTCTTTTTTTTTTTTTTTTTTTTTTTTTTCTTTTTTTTTTATGGCCTTGCTTCAGGGTTTAAAGCCACAACGATGCTGAAAGTTCATAGATAGAAGAAGAAGAAGAAGAAGAAGAAACTTCTAGTATGGATAATGCATGTGAAACTTTTAGTTCTAGCCTCTACTCATAATTAAAATTCATATTTCATGGGTATGATTTAGAACCAAAGAACTAATTATGTTCAATTAAGATGGTGATACATTTTATTTAAATAATGGGGAAAAAAGAAGAAGAATTAGTGATAAAGGCTAATTAAGGTGATCTATCTTGCTTGTCAATTCCAACATCAACCTAGCTATAACCAGAGACACCTTTTTTTTCTTTTTTCCTTTAACCAGACATGTTCCTCGATCTTAAGGAACCTAATATATAAATCACTGCTTATTGCTAAATAAAATTCTAATTTTCATTATACAATAATATGGTAGTACTAGTAGGCTATTAGCTTTAAGGTCTTGTAGCTTAACTAATATTTACAGTGTTTTTGATAAGGACATTCAATGTTGAAATGTTACTCCCCCCAATCATCAAGTTATTAAAAAAAATTAAATGACAATTCTGGCAAGGACTTGTGCTAGATAGTTTTGTCCAAGTATTTGGTGAAAACAATTACAATCCAAAATTACTGTTTGATAGTAAATAGAACAAAGCTATTGATCGATCGGTTGATTCAATAAGAAATTGGGAGTTAATTAGCACACAAGTTAGATCACCTGACTACGCTATATATATTTGGAGAAACTACTTATTGAAGTTAATTGTTTTCTGATTCACTTTCACGAATAAGTGATTTGAAAAGTTCAACCAACCCATTTTCAAAGCCTGAAGCGGATTAATATAGGTATTGAAAAAGTATTTTAATTTTGTCCATCAATATAGATATAATACTGTTCATATTATTTTGGATTCTATCATTGGCTCTTATCTCATATATTTCTTTGTTTTTATCTTCCAAACCTAACTATTTACTTCTCTTTTTAAAATCCAAATCATCCAATTCTAAAATAAAAAATAAAAAATATATATATAATAGGCTTTAATTTAATATTATTGAGGAATCCTGATATTGAAAGTTTTGAAGCACCCTTGAGTCACTGAGCAAGAGCAACTACCTGTGACACTTTGCCATCCTAATCGATGATCATTTTTTGTCAATTCTACAATACAACGTATGTGACAATTAATCTGCCTATTACTTAAATTGGATGCCTAACCTATCACAATATTATATGTTACTATTTTCTATACTTATTTATACTTGTATGACTTTACAAAAATGAAGCAAAAGAAAATTCTCGGCAAATACCGGCCTTTTTCTGTCGACTAATTCATACACTACACAACAAGAACCTTCCATTCAACAATTTATAATTATGGGTTATTGTTTACCATTAGCTCAATCAAAGGCAATCATTTTACGTTTTGAAGAGATTGATCCTACCAAATTTACTGTTATATACTTAATCAATATTATCATTGATGAGAATATACATATCATATATACATGTGATACAGGGCTATTTGTACTTATTTGTTGCTTTATAATATGCTTTCAGGGTAACCGAATTTACATCTCCTTAACTCCTTTATAATTTCAGTTTACAAATACTAAAAATATTAAGGATTATTTGCCACTGTGTTCTAAGTTTTAAAAATTTTATTTCTTATAATCTAATTAATGACATCTACTCGTCCATAGGCCTATGGACGAGTAGATGTCATTAATTAGATTATAAGGCCACTCAAAGAGCATGGATGAGAAGTACCCTTCAATAATTAATGCATTGAAATTTCAGACAGAGAGTAAGAAAGTAAGAGATGTAGATGAGGCCCTTTCAAAAAAAAAAAAAAAAAAGAAAGAGATATAGATGAGGCACTTGCAGATAACGTTAACACCCACCCAACAGTGAACGAACATTCCATTTCCATGGTTCGCTATCCGTACAAGTACAACAAAGGAAAATCTAATTAATAGTCAGAGCCCCATCACAACGCCATTTACATAAAATATCAATCTGACTGACTTGAAACAAACCAGGTACATATAATTTTTTTATCTGACAGCGTCAACTTTGAGGACCTAGTCCACTAGATAGCTAGATAGAGACATAAAGAAAGAGAATGTGCGTGTAACTATGTTCTTCTTCATCGTTTATTTCTTCTTCAATATCCTTTTCAATTTTCATTTTCAACAACTACCACAACTAATGCCGCACCCGCAGCCAGAACAGGAAAAATAGCAGCTTTCTTTTTCTCTTCTTTTTTTGTTTTTGTTTTTGTTTCTGTTTCCGTAACATATATTTTCATCACTAACCGAAAGCTATAATCATTACCACTACCGCCACGCTTAATAGTACCATGGCCATCATCATCCATTACATATAGCCTTTCTTTTTCTTACAGCTTCAAACTCAAGAAAAGAAGAACCCCACTTTTACTCATTACTCTCTCATCAAATTGTCACCACCCCACCCAAATAAACATAATCATTTACTTTATTTCTTGTTACTCTTCTGAACACACGTCCTTTTCTCTTATTCTTTTGCCGGTGCCTGGTGATGGTTTTAAACCATAAACTTTCACTCTAGCCTTTGTGAGATCAGTCTCTTGAGTTTCTGAGGGACAAGAAAAATACTTGAAATTGGTTGCGGGGTTCTGAGTTCATGAACATGCAGTGTTTCTGGGTTGGCTTACTTCTTTTCTGTGGCTTTTTCGTTGTTGGTTTTTGTGACCAAGATGGTACGTTTTGTTCCCCTTGTGTGTAATTTTTTTTTTTAAACGAATCTTTTTTTCTTTTTTAACGAATCCAAAGGTGTATTTAATGTCTCGTCATTTAAAATTTAAAATATCATGACACTCTATATTCTCTCGGATCAAGGACATAAAATCTTAACTATGAAATTGACTATATCTTTTTTTTTGTTTGTTTGTTTGTTTGACCATGAATTTTTTTTTTTTTTTTTTTTAACTCTTTGGAAGCATGTTTACTCTTTGGAGTAATCAAATTTTTTATTTTTGGTATAGCAGATTTTTTTTTTTTTTTTGGGGGGGGTGGGGGGGTGCTGTTTGTCTTGAATTAGTACTACAGTGTCTGAAAATTTGCTTATTTATACAAATGGTACAGGTTTTTTGAGCATATCTTGTGGTGGAAATACTAGTTATATTGATTCATCAAAAATATCATGGGTCCCTGATGGTGAATATGTAAGCACAGGCAACATCACTACCGTTAAGTACATTGAGGGTACCTCCACATCCAATGTCCCAATCCGGTATTTTCCCAATACTCAAGGTCGCCAATGTTACAAGTTACCGGTAAATAATGTGTCATCCTTGGTTCTTGTAAGAGCCCACTTTGTGTACCAAAACTATGATGGACTTGGGAAACCCCCTGCCTTCTCTGTTTCCCTTGGTAGAGCTATTACTAGCACCATAAATCTCACTACTAATGATCCTTGGACAGAAGAGTTTTTATGGTCAGATAATAAGGAAACAGTGTCATTCTGCTTGCTTGCTATACCGGACGGTGGATCTCCTCTCATTTCTTCAATTGAAGTAAGGCCACTTCCTCAAGGAGCCTATGCAAGTGGCATGGGAGATTTCCCCAATAAGTCACTTAGGAAGAGTTATCGAATCAATTGTGGTTATGCCAATGGCTCATTGAGGTATAAACATTCAACCTCAACCTCCTTTTGACATTATATATAGCTTGAATGATTTAAGTAATTTCTTAGAATAATGATTAAATTTTATGTGTCAACAGGGTTTAAGAAATTATTAAATTCACCGTTTCTTAATTGCTTACACGTATAGGACAATCACTATTTTTTATCTACAACTTTCTGTGATTGGTTTGTAACTTTGTGTTAAATTGTAGGTACCCTTTGGATCCATATGATCGAATATGGGCCGCTGATCAAAATTTTACACCCTTTCATGTGTCAACGGGGTTTAAGATCCAACGTAACTTCAATCTGTCTACTCTAAGGGAGAGTCCACCTGCTGCTGTTCTTGAAACTGCGAGAGTTCTGGCAAGAAAGAATGTGCTGACATACAACCTTCCTCTTGATACACTAGCAGATTACTACATTGTCCTCTATTTTGCTGGGATTGTTCCTGTTTCACCTTCATTCGATATATTAATCAATGGAGATGTTGTACAATCAAACTATACTATAAAAATGTCAGAGGTTAGTGCTCTAAATTTTACGAGGAAAGAGATCAAGAGCTTGAACATCACACTAAAGAGTATCACTTACTACCCTCAAATCAATGCAATTGAGGTGTATCAGATGGTTGATATACCTTTGGAAGCTTCATCAACCACAGGTTCCATTGAGCTTTCATTGTGCATTACTTGATAAGGTCAATATTCCAGTAGCTAGATCTCTACATCTTTCTTACTCATATATGGTCTGTTAAAACTTTCTTGCAGTTTCAGCACTTCAGGTTATTCAGCAGTTCACTGGTTTAGATCTGGGGTGGCAAGACGATCCGTGCTCTCCTACTCAATGGGATCATATTGGTTGTGAAGGAAGCCTTGTTACATCATTGTATGGACGTATTGCACATGAATGTGTTAATTATGGGGATTATTTCTCATCCATGGTCTCATTTATGTGCCTTATTTCAGGGAACTTTCAGACATCAACCTTAGGACAATTAGTCCTACTTTTGGTGACTTGTTGGATCTCAAAACTCTGTAAACTCCTTTAACCTCAGAGAAATTCCTTAAATTAACATTTGGTTTGGTCAGATAGTTTCTTATGATATATTTGTTGTTATGCCCCAGGGATTTGCATAACACATCGCTTACCGGTGTGATACAGAATTTTGGTAGCTTGCAAGACCTTGAGAAACTGTAATACCTCCTTGGACTACTCTTAAGTCTTAATCCATTATTGCTTTATTTAGGAAAAATGAAAATAATCAAGTAATTGGAATTTTCAGGAACCTGAGTTTCAATAAGCTAACATCCTTTGGTTCAGATTTGGAGAACTTGGTTAGCCTTAAAATTCTGTAAGTTTTCTGTTTCTAGACCAATATATGGACTCAAAATGAGATACTGATAGTGCATTCTCTCTCTTCTCCTTTGCTTTTCTTCTTTTTTCTACAGGGACTTGCAAAATAATAGCTTACAGGGAATTGTTCCGGACAGCTTGGGAAATTTAGTGAGCCTTCACTTATTGTAAGCGAATATTAAGATAAATAGATTCCATTAGTGATTCCTCTCCATTTCAAACGAATTCATTTCATGATTTGGATTAAATAATACTTATCTAAAAGTGTATTCAATGCCATGTCATTCAAATTTTTTTTTTAAGTGACACACTATACACGGTTAGGTTGGAAAAATAAAATTTTGGTCGAGAGTCCATTTCTGATGTAATGGAGAGGATCCTATTTCTTGCAAAATACTCTGTATCTAATTTTGATAAAATCATGTGCTTCACTAGATGAGATATCCTATCCTGCATTCTGCAGGAATCTGGAGAATAACAAGCTGCAGGGTACCCTCCCGCAGTCTTTGATCAAAGAAAGTTTGGAAATTAGGTATGGAAAAAGTACTGTTGTCATTTAAACTATTACTTTAGCATTCTGATAAATCAATTTTGTACAGAACATCAGGAAATTTATGCCTTGGGTCCTCCATAATGACATGCAATGATGTTTCGTCCAACCCTTCAATTGAGACACCACAAGTTACTATTTTCACCAAAAAAAAGCGGAATGGACATAATCATATAGCAATTATAGCTGGTGCAGTTGGTGGAGCAGTACTTGCTCTTATCTTATCTCTTGCAGTATTCCTGTACATAAAGAAAAATAGAAGTGAAGTTACATATACATCAAGTATGTGAAAGTTTACATTCTTGTTGCACATTGAAGTTTTTACTTGACTCTTATATGAGCTATATGTTACTCTTAGGGGCAGCGGCAGAGATGCAAAACTGGAATATAGCAACTGAGATGCGAAAATGGAATGCAGCAAAAGTCTTTTCCTACAAAGAAATCAAAGCAGCTACGAACAACTTCAAGGAGGTTATAGGCCGTGGTAGTTTTGGATCTGTTTACCTTGGAAAGCTTCGAGATGGAAAATTAGTAGCCGTGAAAGTGAGGTTTGATAAAAGCCAACTTGGGGCTGATTCTTTTATCAATGAGGTCCACTATCTGAACTCTGCTTTGTATACTCTGGAAGAAAAGTGGAATACGCTTCCTGTTTTATCTATCTTGAGAGTAATGATTCTCTTGCAATTTTACCTAATCTTTTTCAATATTATGGATTGTTTTTAGGTCTATCTATTGTCACAAATTCGTCATCAAAATCTTGTATGTTTGGAAGGATTCTGTCATGAATCAAAGCAGCAAATACTAGTCTATGAGTATCTACCTGGGGGATCATTGGCTGATCACCTTTATGGTATGTTATGCATGATACATATTTGGGACACCTCTTGCTTTTATGAGAATTTCGAGTTTTCATTGTTGATGTTACTTCCAGGTATAAACAGTAAAAAAGCTTCATTAAGTTGGGTTCGCAGACTGAAAATTGCTGTTGATGCTGCAAAAGGTACGTTGCTTTTTCTATTATCAAACTGAAAAGACAACATAGGAAAGCAATCATCTTTGCAGATGGAAGAAACACTGAAGTCTGAGTTTCTATAGTTATATGATAAATTAGAATATAATAATTTCTGGATCTACATATGAAATAATATAGCTTTAACTGAGAGATATGTTGAACACAAAAATGCTCAGACCATATAGTCAAATTATACTTTATAGCAGTCGTGTGGTTCTGCATTATGAACAGATATGTGGGCAACTATATTATGGTTTTTAGGACAACTTTGTGCTTCTTTGAATCACTTATGCAATATCCTTCATCATTTACATAGTAACCAACTGTTTGATAATAAGTAGACCATAAGCATTACCATGGAAAACAAGATGATTAGAATATCATAGCAAATTAACTTTATTCTTGTTAATTAATAGAAATTTGTAGAAGTCCTTTTTCATTCTTAATATTCCATCATTACTATTGAAGGGGATAAATGGTTCCATTTCTGAGCCTTGTTTCTTTTAAAGGATTGGACTATTTACACAATGCAAGTGAACCACGAATCATACACCGAGATGTGAAGTGCAGTAATATCCTTTTGGACATGGAAATGAATGCGAAGGTCTGTGACTTTGGCCTCTCTAAACAAATAACCCAGGCAGATGCAACTCATGTGACAACTGTTGTCAAGGGCACTGCAGGCTATCTAGATCCTGAGTAAGTTTTCAAAAAAAAAAAAAACAAAGGTAGAAAGGATATTTATTGGTTCTTGATGATTTTGATGCTGAAAACGAATGTCATGTGCAGATATTATTCTACCCAACAATTGACTGAGAAAAGTGACGTTTACAGCTTTGGGGTCGTTCTTTTGGAGCTCATTTGTGGTAGAGAACCATTGAGCCACTCAGGAACTCCAGACTCATTCAATTTGGTCTTATGGGTAAACTGAAGCTCATCTTGTACTCTATGCTCAGTAATATTTGTCAATTTTCTGCACCTGCAAGAACAAATGTTTACAATTTCTGAAGTAGCGTTGTTTGCTTACATTTGTAGTAATTCTTGGACTACAGGCTTAAAAGGACATGAAAACAAGCAGTTGAATATCTAAAATTTTCGTTAAACATTGCTTGTTTGTACCATAACGAAACAATGATTTGTGCTTCCTCATCAAAGATTAGGAAACAGGAACAACTCCTTGTAAATCATGTCTAGGTCCTTAGCATAGATATTGATCTTCTATAGTGTCAGTCTTTGTATCTGCATGATCTTAAATCTAAAAGCTAAGTAGTGAATACTCCATTCAGAGGATGATGTTGATGATTGCAACATTGACATTGTGGTGTTTTTGGATTTGCCAACTGCAGGCCAAGCCCTATTTACAAGCAGGTGCATTTGAGATAGTGGACGAGAGCTTAACAGGAACATTTGAAGTAGAGAGCATGAGAAAGGCAGCCTTCGTTGCTGTGAAGTCAGTAGAGAGAGATGCATCACAAAGGCCAACTATTGGAGAGGTATTGGCAGAGTTGAAAGAAGCCTATAGCATTCAGCTCTCCTATCTAGCATCTTTCGAGCATGGCAGCTGATTACCAGTCAATACAACTTATGAAATATTTATCCTCGAACTAAGACTCTTATTTATTTTTTCTTTTCATTTCCTTTTTGAGTATGTAAATAGAATGAAGTCTTCGCATAGTCAAATCAAGCAGAATTGCCTTGAATGCCAATATTAATAGAGATGTAATAAGGTTTACTATTAGTTACTTTTTTTGAAAATGTTAAGAAGAGACTGTATTTCCGTGATAATAGCAGCAATGAAAACTTTTCTTTTTCCTGCAAGTTATCCTAGGTTTGACATAGTGGTTAACTGATTTGGCAGGACACAACAACCATTGGCCTGAGATATTAACATATTAAGAAGCATACACATGATGACAAGAATACATGACTCAGCAAAATATAAAAAGACAATAATGCACTCCTACACTCACAAGCTCAACAATCATCATCCACTAGTGTCAGCCAGTCTCAGTGTAAAGCTTTGTGTTATAAATTCACTCTGTTCTCTGCAAAACCGCAAGCCCTTACCTGCTTGTGAGGCCATAAGGTTGCATGTATATGAATAACTACCTGTCTATGTGCCAGCTATCCATAGTGTGTAATGTACCAAACAACTAAAAATTCCACAACCTCAAAATAAAGTACAGTACCGTAAGTTGATCATGTTTGTTGCCCCCAAGAAGATAAAAATGGTAAGTCCCTTACTGTTCTTCAATTATTACATTGATCTGTTCTCCAAGGAAGTGTATTATATTAAGAAAATCTAAAACAGAGAATACTGACAATGACACGCATCAATTATTTGTATGCTAACTTTTTGCTTACAACAAGTGGAGTTAGGGGATTTGAACCCAGGTTCTCCCCACTCAAAGAACTAGATCGTGTTCTTGAGCCACAAGGCTTTTGACTACCTGTATATTAACTTTGTACATCATTTTGTCACACTAATATTAGGCCATTTTCTCTATATGAAATAACCCCAGAAAATTGGGTAACAGTATAATTGTTCAACAAAAGGTTGCGTTTACCTACAAAATGTGAATTAGAAGTCATATCTCAGTATGTACAAATTGATAGCTTCTATCCTCTCTTTTTGAGCGCTACTTGATCGAGAAACAACTATGAGGAGTAGCGGCGTTGCAGGAAAAGGAATAATGCCGTTGAAGCAGCCACAGCGTATAGGAAAACAGTCCAAATTCCCTATATAATTATAGAGGTTACATCCATTTATTTGTATAATAAGAACTTTTCAATGCAAACAGAAATCTGCTTACCACTGCTGTTGCAACTGTAGCAAGGGCAGCCACAGGATGCTCCCTCAATAAGAATCCAATCCCTAACTGGGCTCAGAAAGCCAAGAGTGAAAAATGCATTAGCTGCTGAACTAAAAGCTTGCTATTGAGTTACTTTCATGTTAATTTTAACTGTCATTAATAGTTACAAAAAGAAGGGAAGATTAAATCCTGAAAATTTGAAACTTGAGCATACGTCTGATTTAACAGTTAGAGTGACGGTGCTTGAGTTAAAATAAGCATGCACCCAGCAGGAAAACCTTCACACAGAATGATAGACATGAAACCAATAAAAATAGACTTTTTTTTTTTTTTGAAGTTTTAGTCATTTCGGCATGCGTCAGAAGTTGAGGCAATGATGGCACCTAAGATATGATTATATCTCCCTTATTAAACATTCATGAAACATCATATGCATTAATGGTACAAATTTTAGCCAGAGGTGTCATATTGTGTATATTTTGCTCTAGCATCCAACTTTCAATCAAGAAAACTCTAGAATGCAAATTACACTAAATGGAAACCTCTAATTCTAAAAGAAAAGCAATAGAAATACAAGAATAGATTGAAAATATAAGACATAACACACATTAATGACAGTTTCTGATGTATTGATTTTGATACTTTCTAAGAGCAAATTTAATGAATGCAATGAAAAGGACATTGAGAACAGAACAGAAAAGTTTTTTCTTTTCTCAAAAGCTGCCTCCATAAATCTTTTAGTCTTCTCCAACCAATGAGACTTCTAGAAAGACCAACAGAAACTCTTCTTCTCTGAAAAAATTTCAGCAGAGTTTCAGCTCTTTCTGCCGGGACGCACCTGTTTATATAGAGAAAGCTACGAGAGTGTTTTGATTTAACTTCGAATTTTAAAAGTCCAATCATAGAGATCCAGCCACACTTCTATCTTTATCTATAAATCAATCTCTTCTGCAACTACTTCTCTTCTATAGGCAATGATTATTTCTATATAATAAAAAATCTTCTTGCTTAAAATTTGAGTGTTAGACTATTATTTTTATCAGCCTATTTTGGAGTGAGGAAGGAATGGAGTAGAATGGAATAAATTGAAAGGAATTTTTTAATAATATTCAATCTATTCTTTGTTTGGAAGTTAAGTAGGAAGGAATAGAATGGCCAGAAAAGAATTCTAATTCCCAAAAGTAGGAGGAACACCCATATTTCTTCATTGAAATTGAGGTGAAATATTGATTTTCTTTCTATTTTGAAGAGAAAAAAAAGTAAAACATGAAGGTTAAAGTAAAACTTTTTTTTTCATTTGCATTCTATGTTTTATAAACTCCCAAACAAAATGGAGAAAACACATCATATTCCATTCCATTTTACTCCCTTTTTTTCCCAAACATAGTGTAAATGATTTGCGGGCCCATTGTCCATTGACAATGGTTACAGGACCTTTTTAATTCTCAGATTAATCTAATCCTTAACATGCAAAATTTTGGTCAGGCAAAATCTATTTAAAATTAATCAGCACATGACCTTGGTGTACTGAGTTTTACTTCCCATGTAATTTTAAGAATTGTAGTCCCCAATGAGCTTACTTTATTTCTTGAAATTTTTTAGCCAGGGGCCTGAAATTTGACCCATATTGAGCTCCAATTTGATAGTATTTTTGGCATTATTTTACCCCCCTTTAAAAGCCCAAAATATTTACTAATACAGCTGCGTTTTTAAGTCTTGGCCCTTTTATCCCTGTATATATAGCCACAAGTTCACCAACAGAATTGAACTCACCTGAAGGGGAAGAGTGATCAAGCCACCACAACAGACTCCAGCAAAGAAGCACTCTGGAGAAATACCCTGCACTCAGATTAAGCACGTCATCCCCAAGATGATAATAGAATTTAACAGTAAGATACCGGTTGCATTCAATTCATACATGTGTTTATGCCATTGAAAACAACAAACTTGTCAGTTATATCCGAGATGAATAATACTTGACGATGATCAAAGTACATTCTTCAGCTTTTTGTAGTTATAAAAAATATAATATTTCCAAATTTACTTTGTATCTTCCAGATTTTAATTAGTACAATTTTGGCCAGACTGTAAAAGATAAAATTATTACATCAAACAACTCGCTTTGGTACAATTTTTCCTGAATGTAAAAAATATAATGGAACATTACATCAAATAATTCACTTCTGGTGGTCATCACAAATTCAGATACTAATCAAATCAACATCATTAAATACTTCAATTCCATATTTTTCAACTTAATTTACATTTTTCCATTTTTTAATTATTATCTTCTTTCAAAGATAATCTTATTTATTTATGTTACCATTTATTTTATTGACTAACTGACAACTTTATAGTTATTTACGCAGGCTTGCATATCCCATATGCACAAAGGGAGTTTTTTTTTTTTTTTTTTTTAAAACATCTATTTGATATAACTACATAATAACAAAAGAAAATTGTAGGATCTAATTTCCTGGATATTTGTTTGACAAATCCACAGCGCCATATCCCCATACTATTTTTCTCATATGGTCATTAAGTCTCCCATAAAACTTTATTTCTTTATATCCTTAGATTAAACAGTCTACCTTCCAAAATTGTTGCTTTAGCTTGACCCATATGTTCCTCCTAAGGCAAGTTTCACAACTAGCATCCTAGTCCCCTTCCCTCTTCTTTTCAAAACTTGCTTGGTCCCATTTGCATAAGTTCCATTCCTGAGTATTATTAAATGATTGATCACACCCAACATCTTAAGGAATTGAAGACATGCCCAGCCTATCAAGAACACATATGTGATGCAAGTGAAGACCAAAACATAACATACTTAAGTATTTTTATATCAGTCAATGTTTTCTCAAACATCAAGAAATGGCATTTAAGAGCAAAACCCATTAAACATAAACAAGCCTACCATGCCACCCAGATTAGACAACTCATACAAAGTGGTAAAGTGGTAAGAGATGAACATTAAAAAACCAATGTTTGAGCACAGAAAAAATTATCAAAGTATCAAATCAAGCATAAAGTTCAAAAGATTGTAACAGGCCAGAAGTTCACAGTAATACTAACCATGGCCCCTGCTAGGAAAGCTGTTGGATTTCTCACTCCTAGGGAAAATCGTTCTACTGCAGATCAAAATGAATAAGAACATACAAGTTAGTAATATGACTCAAAGAAGCTTCATTATCCATACACACTGCATTCACTTGACAATATAAAGTGCTTGATTGAACATATCCACTGTGTTTTACAGTAGCTAATCATGTTTAAAGAGTAAATCATGAAAAAAAACAAAATGACAGCTAAGTGAGTAGGGACTATATTGCGGTGGACCCTGTATTGATGTACAAGGGTACTGTCAAAGGCTCAAAGCCTAACAGGAATGCTAGATCATCCAATTACAAAATCTGTTATCCATATAAATTTTATAAAAGAAATGCCAATTATTGTAAGATATAAAATCAGGTAACATGTCCTAATGAGAGATACCCAAAACTGCGCATGCAAATTGAAAATTTTAATAAAATCTCACATAAATATAACAAAGCTCTTAGAGCTCACCAAAGCCAGAGAGATTGCGATATTTTTGCACCATGTGAGTAATGTTTAAGGCCTTCTCTTTGCCAATCCCTAACTACAGTCATTATCAGGATTGTGATATTTCCACAGAATGAGAACAGTAAATCAGTTTATTTTTTTTAATAGTTGCAGATAAGAAGTCTTCATATGCACATAGATATAATAATAAATGTATGGGATTTTGTGGATGTATATATCTATCACGCTGAGGAATGAAACAAATTCAGAAGCAAGTAAGCTGAACTTACCCTCGAACAAACATCATCAGATGCCCCTGATTGCCTGAAAAGCTTCCCCAAATAAAATGGTATCAGATCACTGATGCAAACTCCCCTGAAAGATGACTGTCACATTTCAGAATAACAAAATAGAGCAGTAGACACTAGACAGAGCAAAAAAACTACTAACTGCTACAGTAAAGTACACAGCAGCATTCTTGTAGACGATACTCGTAGGCTTCACTTCCGAAGTCGATTCTTTGGGAAAAAAAAAAAAGTCGACTATGTAACAATGGCTGCAAAGAATTTAAGGTTAATATAGAGCTATAACTAACCAGTATACCCACAGAACGGTGGATATTATGTACGGAGCATTTCTCGAGAAAGATTCAGCAAGAGAGTGCCATGTCCCATCCAAAGTCAGCATCCGTGCTAAAGTTATGCCAACCTAAAATTTAAATCCAAAGGTCACTCATAAATTCAAACAACACTGAATTATAAAACCCTGTTGGTACAGACCAGAGACAGTACTAAATCCAAAGAGGTAAAAACTTGAGATTGTGAATCAGAAGTACCAATAAAGAGGACAGACCCAAATATTTAGAGCCTCTTGACTAACGAAAAGTCCACACCCAGCAGCCATAAGCAACCAAAAGTAGATCCATCTGCAATGCAGTATATTTGTAAATTCCTCAAAACTTTTCTATTAATGAAGTAACAATGGTGAAGACAAAGCAAACAGGATGATGGTTTTCAAGTTAAAATATAAAATTTAGCTCTAACAGAAAATGATTTCGCATGGATTGAATTTCAATATTAAACTATAATTTAACCTCCCCTACCTGCAAAAAGAAAAAGAAAAATTGAATTAATAAAAAATCACAGTTTGCATCAGGATGAATTTTAATGGCAGATTATTTTGTTGCTGATAAATCTAACTGGAGATAGATATAAAGGAGCAATCTGTTTCAGTTAATTACGTAAAAATTTAGAGACAGTTCTGGAAAGCCAGCTCAAAAGAAAACTAGAGCTTTTTTATTTAGTGGGGAGCCAGACTAATGCGCATACCCTGGTGCATATTCTGGAAGAATAACATTGTATCCAAAAGTTTTGAAAGTGAAACCAACAGGGGGAGCAGCCATTACTGAAGAGGATGAACCTTCAGCCAGAAATTGAATTCCAAGCGACGGTCCAAGAACAGGCCACTGGAGGCAAATAGATATTATCGTGACTGTTGCAGCTATGCCCAGCACAATTGCCGCTTTAGCCAGGAATGAACCACGTCCATTATTCTCATTTCCAATCACCTCATCAGTTAATCTATCTTGTTCATCCAGAATATCTTGAGATCTAGCATCTTCATAACTCTCTGCATTCTCCTGTTGAAAGCTTCTAATCCTATTTGCAAAAACAAGATATATTACATTCTATGCTCCAAAAAAAAAAAAAAAAGAACAGACGAACGATTGGAAGTTGCAAGGCATTACACCAAAAAAATTTGAAACGTACATGCTTCAGGCATTACATGAAGGAAAAAAATATTGCCAGTTTTACTACAAAATGCTTACCAACTGTTGTGACAAGAATTTAATTAGTGCCACTTCAATAGCATAATAAATACACGTACTAGTTACTTTTTTGTGATAAGTGAGTGGAGACGCATAAGTTTGTAAGACTTCTATAATAAAATGTGTACTTTCCCTAATATCACTCTCACATGAAAACCATCGAATTTCTATGCACACAGCACGAATTATTGGATGTTTGAGAAGGGCATCTGTAAAAGTTAACTTGTCCAAATTACATAAGAAAGATATTACTTTTGGCCAAAATTTAGCTACAAAATTGGTTATAGCCTAAGATTACAACTTTAATATCTTTTTATTGGAGGTGAATTTTGACAAATCTACCATTGAATTACGTATTTTTCTTATATTCTCTATGCTTACAAAATTTCTAGAAAATTAAAAATCAATAGTTATATCATCAATAAATTTTTTAAATTGCAAATTTTTGTAGTTTAAAATTATGCATAATATATAAATTTATAAATTATATAGTAAATAATATCCGATTAACACAAAATTTGACATGTGTATTGAGAGCGTAAAAAACGTACAATTCAACTGTTAGATTTTTAAAATATATAGTAATATTTATTTTATTGAATTTAGAATTCAACCAATTTTGTAGCTAAATTTTATCCATTAATTGAGCTAAATATTAAGTTCCTGAAAACATATGAAGAAGCAGTGTAACTTAAGCGCAAGCAATTACTACATGATAGTACTTTGATTAGTAAAGCGATAATGAACCTGGAAACCATCATAGTTGTCATTAGGTCTAGATTATATTGGTCGATATATCAGCACATAAATTCAGCGATCATTCATCAATCAAGAATGTATAAATTGCTCAAGGCATTGAATATCCACCCAAAACAACAAAACCCAGCATCAAATTCTGACACTTTTGCTGGCTACTGAATGTATATCAACTAATTGAGCACAAAAATGAAGCAACAGAGAAAATCAATCATATTGAAACTTTCACCACTGCCTTTTGTTTTTCATTCTTTTTGTTTTCTGAGCAACCAAAGATTAGAATGATTAAGAACCAAGTAAGCAGATGAAAGTTACCTCCAAGTTGAGGATTTGAAGAAGTGGGAAACCAACAAATGTCCATTATCTTTTGCAAACAGCCTGTGATTGACACAGAGATAACGTAAATGCTTGATGGGTTGTGGAGTAAAGGACTTATTATTAGAAGTTAAGGTGGGTGGGTGTGACAAAAAACACCCATGTGCTAGAACTGCAAATGGAAAGGTTTTTGAAGCCATTTTGTACGAGTATTGATGATGATGCCAGTGACAGAACAGAGTTATTTGTAGGATCCTGTGATGTTGGTTACTGTGTTAGAAACATGAGGTGGTTTTAGTTCCATGTGGTTGGTGCTAATCAGTTGAGAGTTACGAGAATATGCCTAGTATTATAGCGTATGGGAAAGGGGATGCTCTTGGAAACCGATGTTTTAAAACATTCTTTTCAGGTCCCACCTATTTTACAAGAAAGTGCCCTGACAGCATACAAAGACTTCGATCATATTTAATAAAATAAATATTATTGTATATTTTTTATCAATTTATTTTATTATTTAATTTATTTTTGTTATTATTTATGGATCTTACTATATTTTTAGGTACTATTTATAAGTCTCACTATACTATTTCAATTAACATTTATTTTTATCTACTGTACTTTCAGTAAAAAGTTTTCGATTTCAATAAAATAAGCGGATCCCAAACAGACCTTTAATACACATATCAAATTTTATAACAATTAAATATTATTTACCATATAATCTATAAACTTATATTTTATGCATAATTTTAAATTACAAAAACTTGCAATTTAAATAATTTATTAATGACATAGCTGATGATCTTTAATTTTCTAAAAATTTTGCAAGCATAAAAGATATAAGAAGAAGATGTAATCCAGTGGTGAATTTGTCAAAATTGTCCTCTAATAAAAAAATATTGAGTAAAGTTGTAACATAAAGTTCCAACCAATTTTGTAATTAACTTTGTCCATAATTTTATATCATTCTCTTTCTCATTCTCTCCGGCTTCTTTTTTCACTCTTCTTTTTTTTTTTTTTCTTTTTATCCTCACCTTACATTGCATCCAACCTGAATTTTTTACGGAGGTTAAATGATTTACAATCTTCTCTGATTTTTTTTTCTTTTAAAATAAGGATAGGAAAGAAGCCCCATATTCACAAGAATCACAACCTTTAATTAATACTAGTGTCTAAGCCTGTTCAATGTATTTGGAGCCTTTAGCCAAAATTTTAAATAATTTTTCTTTTATATTCAAATATTTATTAAATAATTTTATGATTTCTTGCTTATATTAAAACACATCTACAACTACAAGACACTACCTATTCTCATTTTTCCAACCCAACACTATGTGTTGACCTGAATTGTCACAATTTTGGTTAAGGATTATAGGTTTTACAACCTTTTTACTCCTATAATTTTTTGGCCTAAACCCAGTTTGACCCATACACATTTGGTTCAAACCCGAACCCATTCGATCAACATATTTGCTAGGTCTATTAAAATATTCCTTAACCTATGTAATAGCCTTTAAAAAAATCTTTAAAAAAATCAGGCTCAAGCCCACTTTTGAACCAACCGTACTGTCATTGTAGTGTACTATACCATTGTACTGGCATTATACTACTAGGTTAACTAGCTTCTATATTTAGATACTCAAAAAGTGAACAATCTTTCCAAATACAATAATATTTTAAGAATTTTGTTAGTTGTCCGGTTTTGAAATTATGTATGAAATTAGCACCTCGAGTTTTAAAAACTCAGGATTTAATTAAAACTTGAGTTTCTAAAACTCAAGACCTAAGTGGAGACCTAATTGGTGGCATCTGAGGTGGAAAATATACCACATAGAACTCGAGTTTTATAAACTCGAGTTCCATCATTTTTTTTTAAAGATCAGCCTTCATCTTCTTCAAAAGGCAATAACTTGTATCTCCATTTTTCTTTTAGATCAGCCTTCGTCTTCCACCATTTTCTTTTCAGTGTATCTCCGAGAACACAAGCAGTGACACCCACCAACTCCAGCCTCCATTACCACCGCCACGTCCAATCCCACCTCCGCCGTCGCTGCCTCCGCCGGCAAAAGGCAATAACTTGTTGGGATGATGACGATGAAAAACATGGAAATGAAATTGAAGCAGGTGGGCAGCTCAAACCTCTTCTTCCTCACGATCTTTTGAGTTCTTCGGGCAAATCAGACTTAGATCATCCAATCGCCCACTCAAATCTGCTCTTCCTCTGTTCTTTGTTGCTGTTCTTTGTCATCAGATCGTTGGTTCTTCGTCGTTAGATTGTTCTTCTTCAGGTTTGTTCTTCATGATCGGTTCTTCTTCGATTTTGGTGTTATTGAAGTATCAGGTCTATTCTTCATCGTTGGTTCTTCTTCAATTCTAGTGTTGTTGAAGTACCAAATGGTTTTGCTTTTAGAACTCGAGTCTCAGAGACTCGAGATCTATGTGGCATTTTTTGTCCAACTCATCAGCACAAAGACTCATAGAGTGAGTTTTTGAGACTCGAGTTTTAATATGAATCTCGAGTTTCTAAAACTCGAGATGCTAGTTTGCTTATACATTTGAAACACGTATTAACTTACTACATTGTAGATCCTTACACAGCTGCTCTGCAAATACCCCCCTCAAAAAGTCTTGGGACACACCCTTTAGTGCATATTTTATCACAACTTGTTTTAGTGTCAATTACTAATTGAAATGCTCTAAATGGTGAACTCATGTGTAAGTGATATAATCCAATTACCAACGAACACCTAAGTAAGTTGGGGCAAGTGTATACAAAAAGGTGTCCCTAGAAAAACTCTCTAGACACTCTCTATACAACACCGTCCATTTGTTAAGTACTACATTAAATTTTATTCTAAAATAGTCACTAAAAAACTTAAATGATACAAAATTTAATAAATAGATAACTTGAATATATTAACATCACCCAAAAAAAAAAAAAATACATGAAGTATTACAATTTTCTTCTACTAACAAAGAGAAAAAGGAAAAAAGAATTAATAAGAGATAAAGTGAAAACTGAGAATATTGAGATGAGAATAAGTGAGATTCTGAAATGATAATAGAAAAGAGAAAAAAGGGGAGAGAGAGAGAGAGAGAGAGAGAGAGAGAGAGAGAGAGAGAGAGAGAAATGATACTTGCAACAACTGCAAATTGAGTTACTAAAGAGAGTAAAATTGTTGTGATTACAAAGTCAAAGAGAGCATAGCTACCAGCATTGCTAAGGAGAACTTGCGACCACAAAATTTTTCTTGGTACTCTTTTTGTTTTAATAAAAAAATGAAATTAGAGATTATTTTTATATAATGGGTTGAACAAGTAACAAATTTGAATGATTAGGGATTTTTTTTAATAGGCTTTTTTTAAAAGAAATTATTCACTTGTTACTGATCTAGTCATGTTTTCAATTTGTTTGGGTTAATACTTGTTATTTGACCCCCCCCCCCCTCTCTTTTTATTTAAGGGGTTAAAGATTATGTTTAGGGGCCAAAATTATTTTTAGAGTAATGCTACATCCACAATATTTTCATAACAATTATTATATAACAAGCTATTATTAGTAAGTATAAAAGTGATGTTAGTATTGAGCCTAACTTAGTTTACCACATAAGATTTGTTGTGAGATTATTCTAAAAATGTTATGAGTATAACATTATTCTTATTTTTGTTGAAAACTCAGCCTATGATTGCAATAATAAGTCAAGGGACATAACATATTTCCTAACTTAGTATCAGTATTAGTTTACCGCATAAGATTTGTTGTGAGATTATTCTAAAAATACTATGAATGTAACATTATTCTTATTTTTGTTGAAAACCCAGCCTGCGATTGCAATAATAAGTCAAGGGGCATAACATATTTCCTAATTGTTAACATGATTTATTGTGATTAATGCATAAAAAAAAAAATGTAGTGTCATGATGGTCTCATGTAAAACTAATTCTTCAATTACATCTACCATCTTAGAGCATTAGCATTGGTGGTATCAAAAATTTAGCAATTTAGCACCATAAAAAGCTAATTTAATTATTTTACTACATCACTTTATAAAACACCCAATATCAGTAATTTTATTTTAGCATTCAACATAATAAAATAATATATCTTTTAATATATATATATATATGTGTGTGTGTGTGTGTGTTTTTTTTTTTATGTATGTATGTATTACCTTTTTAGCTACTGCACAACCATCTTTGGTTGTGCACGGTAACGTAGCAGGAAAAAAATAAAAAAAGGTTTTTACTCCACTGATACAGTCCACCTTTGCTATATTTTGATGATAAATTTAGCATTTTAGCAAAATACCTATTCTAAAGTTGTATAAAAGGTTGCAAAAAATATTGTATGTTTGGAATTTCTCTGTTTATACAAGGTAAATTTTCAAATGTACATCGCATGTGGTATGGACCCTCTAATATGGCATCTTAGTTCTCATGGTCTCAAGCAAACAAGAATTTATGACCACTCATATGCATACCTTATCTTTCCCTGCCACCTGTGACCATCGTTCTCCCATGTTTATTAAAAAAGAAAAAAGAAAAAGTGAGAAGAAAGAGTAATTACAGCAATGGAGTTTTCTATTAATCTCATTGTTCATCTCTTCTACTGTTCTACGGTTGACATAGGCATTGGTCGAAAAGCATCGATGATCAACCCATAGAGATTAGCTTCCGTTCTCTCTCGTAAGCATACCATACCTTACCCAGCTTTCCTTTTATAGTCTCAATAGCTTCTCTGGACATATAAGCACGCAATGAATAAACTGAGTAAATCTCAATGGCCTAAGCGAAGCTTTTAGGCCAAGGAAGCAAGCAATCATACACTTGGATCAGAAAATAGGAAATGTAATGTAAGTATATTCTACCAAAAAATTAATTTCTCATACTATATATGAACATGGCTCATTTGGTAGCAAACCACCGCATTATTCCAAAAAAACTATGTATAGAACCTTCAAATGGAAACACACGTGGTCTTAAACAAGGTAGGACGAGTAATTATTTGATGGGTTATGGAGAAAGTTGGAGAATTAATGCAGGTCTTCAAAGTGGGAAAATATTGATGAAAGCAAGAAGATTTGTGGTGCATAGTTCAACCTCATCAGCTGAGGAAGTGGGTTTGGTTGGGAATGGAAAATTCGCTGAGGGACAATTTGGATATTTGGTAAATGAGTATGGATGGAAGGTAAGAAGGCTGGTTGAGAATGCTGATGAGATGAGGAAAGCAGCTCAGATTCAAGCTGAAGCATTTCATGTGCCTTTGGCACTTTTCAATGACTTATTCTTCGACTTCTTTCAGGTTTAATTCTCACCCTTCATGTTCACTTAATTTCTTTGTTGTTTTTCTGCTTTATTTTCAATTTTTCTTGGCTTTCAAGATTTACATATTTTCTTTTATTTTCTTTTCTTTTTTGGCTGAGCAAAAAAAATGTAATTAATTTTGAAAATTTCTGGGCATTCTTGTTAAAAGATTTACTTGAACTTTATATGTGTATTCTTGTTCATGAGCTAATGTCTAAATCAGACTTAGTAATTCTTTTTTCTGAATGCGAAAGTACTTAATTCATCCTCGGGGAAGGAATAAACATGATATGGTGAACTAATTGAATTTTGAAAAGTTCATCAAGGATATTAGAGTTCATTGTAATTAAGATTAATGTACTATTAATTACCGTCTATTTCGCGTCCATATCATGGTTAAAATTTTATTTTCTAAATCTGACAGTGTATAGATCGACACTTTTATCTAAAGTTTTAGACGACAGGCAGTATATTATCAACATATCCTTATGTAACAGTTGTGTTGAATTGCTTCTAAATACAGGCTGAGGTGCTTTCTGGTCTTGTATACAAACTTAGAAACTCACCTCCAAACAGGTAAACATTGACCGTGGAAGATTAAATTCCTAGTGTACTTGTCATCCATAATACAAAAGAATTATGTATAGTTAGGTCCAGTATGTGCATATAAAAATTTTGCAGGACGTAGCTGTACCTATATGTTTTTTTAAAGCCAAAAAAGACATTTTAATTTGTTGATGAAAGTAATAACAGGTATGCTTGTTTAGTTGCTGAGCCTACCACAAATGCTTCTGATTCACAAAAGCAAGTTGTGGGCATTGTGGATGTCACAGTGTTGAGAGACAAATCTGTACTTCAATATCTCCCAGCAGCTGAAGTAGAAGAGTATCTTTACGTCTCCGGGATAGCTGTTCTGAAAAGTTTCAGGTAAATTAATACATACATTATTTCCATCCTAAATTCGCTCCTCTTTTTTGGTTTTTTTCTTAAATAATATTCTATCAATTTTCTTGTTTTAAAGTTTAATATAAATTAAGGAATAAAATGACTATGAAATTTTCCCCCAAAAAGAAGAACTCTTTCTTTTAATGAAATAGAGAAAAAAAAATACTCCAATTTTATCCATATTTTGAGAAACAAAAAAAAAAAATATATATATATATATATATAAATATTCCTTTCATTTGCATACCTCATTTTATGAAAGAAAAAATATATTGAGTTGGATTCCTATTCCATTCTTTTAAAAACTACCAAATATATATAGTACTAGGATGATTGTTAGGTTTCTAGTTATTTGTTTCACCACTTAAGTCCAGCAATCTACTCCAACCTATTGTATCAGGACTTACTCTTTTCGATTTTTCAAAATTTTAAGTAATTATAATCTTTCTTACAATGTAAGTATTGTAATATCGAATTATTCCAGGGCATAGTTTGAGATGTTAGTCTATCATATATAATCTTCATTTGATTCATTATAATGTAAAAGTACGATGTAACTGTATTTTGAATATCTTTAAGATTAAATTAGATTATTCCTTGTAGCGCTAGCCGAAGATATTATAGCTGATGAGTCAGAGTGATGAGACCCATATCAATTGGAAAAAACTCTTCTCGACAAGCAAGAGATCTGATGTTTAAATCATATGTTTTGTTTTTGGTTCAAAAAACCTTTTTTTGTTTTAAAATAAGAAATAACTCAACTACTTTAAGTAACACCTACTCTCTTTTTCTTTTTCTTTTTCTTTTTTGTCTCTCACTCCTCTTTATTTTCTTATTGTTGTTCTCCGACTCATATGGTAAAAAAGGAGGCAGAAGATAGCAACTTTGTTGCTTAAAGCTTGCGATGTGCTTTCTGTTCTGTGGGGTTTCGAGTATCTTGCTCTGAGGGCCTATGAAGATGATTTTGGAGCACGTAAATTGTATACAAATGCAGGATATCGAGTTGTCTCAGGTGATCCCCAATGGATGACTACATGGATAGGAAGAAAACGACGTGTTCTTATGATTAAACGGTCTAATCTTCATACATTTAATCAAGCAACATAAATTGGCTTTTAGTTTAATTTCTTCATGCCTAATTATGGCTTGTATATTCTTTCCTGGTTATGCCTGCACATGAGTTTTATTTGTGCATAAATAGTTGCCAACCAACATGTAATTTGTATTTAAGACAAAATACAAATATTACCCTTTTAAGTCTGGTCAATTGTCATTTTTGATCCTATAATTTTTTGTTATTTTGGTCTAGTAACTTCGCATTTGCTATCATCGTTAGTTCTTCTTAATGGCAACTTTTTAAACAGAATAAAGAAATGACTAATTGTGACAGCAAATGTGAACTTACCCACAAATCCATGATATGTTAATGTGGCATGAGTATTGCCAATAAAATAGTGTAATGTGGCATGAAAAAAGAGTCTTCCAATAATATATTAACTGATTCACTCACTATGTTCTTTCAAAAGTCTCTGTCTCTTCTTATACATATGGAATGGAAGAGCCAATGGACCAAAGTTGCTACACACTTTCCGATACCATTTATATGTAAGGAGATTTGAGATTCTAACTCCTATTCTTCCTTAGTTTTAGTAGGCAAGAAATATTAACATAACAAATACTGTCTAATGATTAACCGTTTTTAGTTGGGGAACATTAATTGTTTATTTATTTCATATTATTTTTACTGCTATAGCTAAGTGATAACTTTGTTCAATTATGACATTCGTTTATTTTGTCTATATATGCATGGTAATATTTCAAATGAAAAAATTGTTAATAACTTTAAAAATATATATATAAATCACTTATTTTTATTGTGGATATATCATATGATGTTCTCTTATTGATTTGTTGGGCTTAATTATCTTCGCTCTTCAACTTTTCAGCTTATGAGAGCTGCAGGCTTTCTTAAGGCTACTAGTTGGTGATTTCAAGAGCTTTTGAGTGGAGACTACTCTTATAATATTAGAAATAATGTACATCAGAAATAATGTGTTTTCTTTTTTTAATGTCAGTAATAATGTGTTAAAACTCTTGGAAATAGTAAACCACTTGATATTCCAAAGATTATTTTTGGACTTATTTAAGAGTTACATTTCTCATTGTTTAAGTTTGATTTAAATTGTCAAGAGTCTTGTAAATTAATTAGTATTTCTTGATATTCCCAACGAAGATTTCTAGGGTTCTAAGGTTTAAATCCCTCTACTCTTTCATCCAAAAAAAGGGGGAAATAAAATCCCCTCCACCCTATTGTAATTATTAAATTATTAAAAAAATTGATTTAAATTTTTTGGAACATTAAATTTTTTGTGTTTTTTTTTTTTTTTAGAACCAATAGTTTGAAGTGGTGTGAGATTAAAGTATTTGACTACATCTTTTGAGAAGTCATGTGTGCATCTTTTTTTTTTTTCTTTTTTCTTTTCCTTTTATTATTATAAATATACTATTTATGTTTATATTGGAGTAATGTAATGTGACTAATATATTAAACTTGTGCAAGATATGTAAATTTTATGTATTTGTGATATATAGTAGTAATTCTGAAAAAGTATATCAGCATCAATCGATATCGAAATATTTTGTTTTCTTAACTAAATCAAAACAGTCTCTGATACAGTATTGACTCCCTTAATCATAAGGGATGATTATTTATTTTAATAAAAACACAACCAAATTAAAAAATAACTAAACCATAGAAATAACTATTACATTACGTTGTTTATTAGAGTCTACCAAGTACCAAATATGTTATTTATTTAAAAAAATTATGCAATTAATTTTTTTTTAGAAAGAAATTATGCAATTAATTAAGGGAGCTATATTTATCATAACAAATCAAATAACGTTACTTTGTTATTCTTTAAAAAAAAAAAAAAAAAAAAATTGGTGTTTGCAAGAAACCTCAAGGTCATGTAAAAGTGGGGTTTTAGTTCATCTTTCTTGGGTCAAATTTTGTTTAAGGGCACTCAGACGTGATTCTCCTGTGTAGTGGTTCCTTGTTTGTTGTTTTGGTTTGTATTTCCTTAAGGTTTATATTCTAGCGAAAAAGAAAGAAAGAAAGAAACTCTCGTGGCCCAGATTTTCGAGTAATTATTTAGTACATCTAGAGGACTGCACCAACAATGTCCAGCAATTCTCTATCCTTCCATCCAATTAATAATATAATAACTAAATAATTTCTTAGCATTTAAATTGATTTTTAGAAACACACTAATTTGGTTTTTAACCTTTGGATAGAATTTAGATATTGTTTCTCTTATTGTTAACCGACTTAATATTTTCTAATTTATTCAATTATGTGGTTACATTGATCGAGGAATCACATAATTGAATTTAATTATTTGTAAAGAGTAGAGACAGATAACATTTTTGTTCTATACTAATACTAATACACAGTCAAACTTGAAAAGGTTTATGAGGTGGTAAGGTAGCTGTTTTTGGTTTTGGACAGTACGTAGTCTCGAATTCCATATTGACCTTGGATATAATCTTAATTAAAAGGAACCTATGTAAGTCTGAGTTGGGTCAGCAGGTTGCCCATTTTTTAACACATGAACTTTTTTTTCCCTCACTTTTCAGAACAACTTAGGTCCTGTTAGGTATACCTACTCAAATATATGCTTTCAGTTTTTAAACAATATTATACATATTTTCACATATTTTTTCACCCACGAATTTTTACACATGTTTTCAATTTTTAAGTGCATGCACCAAACACTCCCTTAGTTCTCTACACTTTTATTTATCTAATTTTCTTTATATAACTTTTGCTTATTTATTGACCATTTTTCATTGTATACTAGTAATATTAAAAATTTGTATTCTAGTTATAAATATTGATGAAATTACTCGCCAACTTGAGGTGTAATTTTTAAGTATGAATATTTTCATTATTTGGATTTACAACCAATGTTGTAATGCAAATTATATTAATTATTTACTTATTTCTATTTTACCTAAAATGTTACTATGTTTTATTTGTAAATCTTTATATATTTAGTTAACCTTGTATGTAATTTAATTTTATTTATATTTTACAAACAATAGGTGCACCTGATGAGGCTAACAATGTGATATGGTCCACATTTTGTTTTTATGTTCTATTGTATTGTAGTGAAGATAAGATCTATAAATAACTTTGGATTCTATAATATTAAGTATCTATGTATTATTTAATTTGGACCACATGAATTTAAATATTTTATGCATTCTTTATTTATTTTTGCTTATTTATTCTTTTATTTGTATTGAAAACAACAAAGATTAAGTTTCATTCTTTTAAATGTGTATATATATATATATTCATATGAAAAAAAATATAGGTCATATTGGGTTGACCCAAACGTTAAAAATCCAAGTTATAGGATTAATAACCTGATTGAAATGACTCATTATTTACCTAAACTCATTTCTAACTCGGGTCTAGTCGGATCAAATCCAATCTCGATTAACCCGATTTGGTTTCCAAGTTTACATATGAGTGATCGTTTGTAATTCTCTAAGGAAAGTTGCATTTTGAGCAATCCTTCATTCTAATAAATATTCATTTTATTTCTTAAAAAATGATTTAATTTAATTGATTTTTTTTATAATTCAATACTTAATTTTAAAAACATAAAAAAAGTTATTTTTTGATTTTATTCTTCAAAATAATTTAGGAAAACAAAAAACAAAAACGATTATCAAATATAACCTAAACCTTTGACATATCAATTCGAAATACAAAAAATATGGCAATTTAAAAAAAAAAAAAAAAAAACAGCCCTTTTGCCTTCCTTTTAAAAAAAAAAAGACAAAGACTAAACTCAATTTATATATATTTGTGTTTCTTAAAAGAAAAAACATAATAGATGATATAGCAGTTGGGGTCGGCGAATAGAGACAGAGAGAGAAACCCGAAAAGCCCTAGAAGATTTCTTGATGGATCCTCCACCGGAACAAGTCAACTACATCTGCGGAGGTATCATAGACTATTTGGTATTCCTGGCAACCAAACATAGACTTATGATTTAAGCAAGCAAAATATTGATAGTGATTAATGGGTTTTACAGATTGTGGGATGGAGAACACTCTGAAGCCAGGTGATGTGATACAGTGTCGGGAGTGCGGTTACCGTATCTTGTACAAGAAGCGCACTCGCCGCAGTAAGCTACTTTTTCTTTTTTCTAAAACTAAATAAATAATTAATAATTATACCTTTTTGTTTCTTTGGGTATGAAAATTAAATTATATTTTTGCTATTATGTTATAATTATGATTGAATTGAATACTAGTTTTGTCTCGTTTAATTGCACTGTGTTTTTTACTCTGTTTAAATTTATTTATTTGATAAACTGTTTGAATTTATTGATAAACTGTAAGGTTGTGCTGATTTATATACTTGTTGGGTATGGGTTAATAGAGGTTAAGAGAGAGTATGACTCTGGATATAATAGAACTGCAGAGAAGAATCCATGTAGTTAATTTTAACTTGTTTCTTGAGAATCTGTACCCCAACTCCATAAATTTTGTGTACTAAGGCTTGCTTGTTCTTTTTTTGTTTTTGTTGTTGTTGAGGGTTTTAAGTAGTTGACGGAGGGATCTGGAGACATGTGCCTTATTTTAGACTTAGTGGGAATGGTGGCTGCTTCCTATAAGTTGGTATTGGCTAGGGTAATAACTTGAGTTTTTCTTTTTTTAGGGTTAATTAGCAGAGCATAAGACAGGTGCATTGTTTTAAGAACGCAAGACCGAGTCGTTCATATTAGATTCCACCTTTGGGGTCATTGAGTGGTGTTCAGGATCAGATCTACAGAGTTAGGACTAGTGCAAGATTGAAAGATTCTACAGACTAAAAAAGCAAGTAATGAATATGTAGGTGTCTTTTTAAAACCCTAATTTTTGTTAATAGAATCAGGGCTAAATGCTAAAATATATGCTGTTTTCTTTTTGGAGACCTCCTTTCTAGAAGCGAGAAGTGTCTTTTTCTTTTTTCTTTTTTTTTTCTTTTTTTTTTCTGCATTCTAATCCCCTCTTTGTAAAAGAGAACTATGTGATGTTGTCTGTTAGTATCTCTGGTGGCCTACATTATCCAATAATACTCCAGTTCTTGTCTTGTAATGTGGAGGTTTTCACTAGTATACCAACTTTCATATTTAGAAATGATTAATGTAAAGAATGGGAAAGGGATTTAGAGCGTAGGATTCAAGGTCAGCTGGGCCTCCTAAGAACAAGAAGAATAGAGAGAAGATTCAAGAGAACAGAGGAAAGAATCACTGAAGAATACATCTATTTGCTTAAATTCCTTGTGTATACAAGTTGCTGCCTCTTATACTACTCCCTTAGCACCTTACTTCTGTAACTAACTCCATCCAGTAACTACCACACAGCTATTAACTAACTTATTATACCAACTGTCAATGTAACTAACTATAACAGACTCATATTCCAGCTATCAATGTATATCAATGTGTAATCAAGCGTATTAACATGTTATCCTAACAATGCCCTTCCCTTTAGAAGACCTTGCCCACAAGGCGAGGGAATCTTTTCTGCATGATATATAAACTCTCCCAAGTAGCATCTTCAGGACCTTCCCCCTGCCATTGGATATAGACTTGAGTGATAGTTTTGCTATGAAGTTGATGAGTTCTTTCTTGTAGCACAACTGCTAGTTATGATGTGACAGCTCCATCTAAATCTGTAGGTGGTAATGTTGGAACAGAGACCACATGTTGCCCCAACTTATGGCTTGTTTGGAAGTTTAGAGAGGGAGGAGAGTAGAGGGGAGTAGAGGGAAGGGGAGTAGTGGGGAGGAGAGTAGAGGAAAATGATTCACCTCCACCTTATTTGGATGTTTTTAAAATTAGTAAGGGGGAAGAGATTAATTAGCTCTTCCCCTTGTGTAATTTTGTTAATATAATAAGGGTAAATTAGGTAATTTACTTGGTCAATAGTTTATGTACTCTACTCCTCCTTCAAATCTCTCCAATTTGGGGGAATTAAAATTGGGGGGTTAGAGGGAGTCCAAACCCCTCCAAACTCCTTCAAACCCCTCCCCCTCATCCTTTAAAAAACTTCCAAATAAGGTAATTGCATTACTCTCCCTCCCTCTACTCTACTTTCCCTTCTTTTTTAAACATCCAAACATGCCATTAGCCTTCAAGCAAGAAACATGGAAAGTAGGTTGGAGCTTAGAATCTGGGAGTAAATCAACTTATAGGACACCTCACCAACCCTCTGCAGAATCTGAAATGGGCCATAATACTTAGGAGATAATTTATTTACTTGGTGGTACTTTAGGTATTTCTATTTATAAGCCTGGAGTCTGAGAAACACCTAATCACCCACTGCAAAACTCCTTTCAGTTATGTGCTTATCAGAATACAACTTCATACTTTCTTGAGCTGCCACCAGATTATGCCTCAACAAGGAAGTTAATTGTTGCCTTGATATTAGATGGGCGTCCACACTTTCAACCTTTGTTGTTCCAGGAACATAATCCATAAGCCCAGGAGGTGGATATCCAACATAATCCATAAGCCTAGGAGGTGCATATCCATACAAGACCTCAAATGTATTAAGCTTGAGAGAGGTATGAAAATTGGTGTTAAACCAAAATTCAGCAAGAGGTAACCATTCCACCCAAGAAGCTGGTTTATCAGCTGCAAAAGCCCTCAAGTAATGCTCAAAACTTTTATTCACAACCTTAGATTGGCCATCTATTTGAGGGTGATAGGCTGAAGACATGGCCAGTTGAATACCTTGAAGCTTCATCAACTCTTGCCAAAAATGAGAAGTGAAAATAGGGTCCCTGTCATTGAAAATTGAAGTAGGCATACCATGCTATTTGAACACATGTTGCATGTAAAGGGCTGCTACGTTAGAAGCTGTATGTGGATGAGACAAAGCTACAAAATGAACAAACTTAGTAAACCTTTCCACAACCGCTAAAACCACATCCTTCATCTGAGATTTTAGAAGACCCTAAATAAAATCCATGCTCATAGCTACCCAAGGCTTCTCTGGTATAGGTAAAGGTTGTAACAATTAACAAACCAGCTGGACTGCAGCTTTCATGCTTGAGCCTTTGACAAGTGTTACACTTCCTGACATACTTCTTTACATCAGCTCTTAAGTCGGGCCAATAAAAGTCCCTTTAGACCCTGTGTAAGCTCTTGAGATAGCCTGAATGACCTCCCAAAGGACCATCATGAATTTGCTGCAAGATTCTATCTTCAAAGAATCACAAATACCCAAATAAATTCTGCCCTTATATAAAAGCAATCCATTGTGTAGAGTAAAGCCCTTAGGACCATCCACCCCTGATTGAAAAGCCTTCAAGCTACTCTGGATAAATGGATCAGCAGCTTAACTAGCGTTGAGTTGGACTAACCAATCAGGAGTTGGAAAGGAAATCATACACAATATACCATCCTGAGAAGGATTTTCACCAGCCTCAACCTGACTGGACAAAGCATCAGCCACCATGTTCTCCTTTCCTTTCTTGTACTCAGCAATAAAAGCATACCCTAACAGCTTGGTAATCCATTTTTGTTGAGTTGGATTACCAATCTTTTGCTCCAAAAGGTATTTAAGACTTTGCTGATCTGTCTTTATGAGGAAAGGCCTTCCCACCAAGTATGACCTCCACTTGTGTACAACAGTAACCAAAGTCAACAATTCCCTCTCATAAGTTGATAAGGCCAAATTCCTACCCTTAAGGGCTTGGCTGTGAAAGGCCATAGGCCTGCCCTCCTGCATCAACACAGCCCCCAACCCTCTACCAAAAGCATCACACTCTACCATAAAGGGTTTATCAAAATTTGGTAAAGCTAAAACAGGTGGATTGGACATAGCTGACTTAAGATGTTGAAAAGCTAAATTAGCTTCTTCATTCCAAGAAAAAGAATTTTTTTTAATAGTGCAGTCAATGGGGCTGCAATCTGCCCATACCCCCCTTTATAAAGGAAAGTGCTAGTAAAATACACTGATAATCAATATTCAAGGAATGCTCAAATGCATCGATTGCAAAATATATATTTGTTTGACATTTTGATTTTGGAGTTCAGCAAAAGATAAAACAAAGGGCATGATTTTGGTTTCTGAGCTGTGTTAGTTTCCAATTTCATTCTTGAATTATGAATTTTGTCAATTTAGTACCTAAGTTATGAAAATGGTTTACTGTTACCCTTGCCCCCACTTTCCTTTCAGAAATCAACTAATTTTTTTTATATGATTTTGATAATTAATTTCAACAGTGAGGGTGAGAGTTATATTGAATTGTTTTCAGAATCTCAGGGACTAAATTGACATAATAAGTAGTTTTGGGATGAAATAAACTTTGATGCATAGTTCTTTATCAAAGAAAAAACTATGATGCTTAGTTCAAGGACCAAAATAATTGCTTGACCTAAAACAGACCTCACACTAAATGTCTGGTAGCATATGATGTGCTCATAGAACATTGTTGGTTCAGTTTCTAAGAGTCTTCATTTGACATCTTTGGTTTAAATCTTACGAATACTGGTTTCATGAGATATTCTGTTTTGCATTTACAGTGCCTGTATTTGGTTGATAGCACTGGAGGGATAGTGCTAGTGTATGATGTGCAAATTATTGGCAAACTTCCATGTGATATATATTTTATTTTTTTTGACAAGTAAGAAGTGTCTATATTGAAAAAACTACTTTATGCAAAAGGAGCACAAAGAAGTCAAAATGTTTTTTTTTTTGATAAGTAAGAGGAGAATATTATTGATAAAAGAATAGCAAGAGAAATACAAAGAGTTCACGATAGTGAACAAAGGAAAAGAAGAAACAAAAAGACAGAAGCATCCCCTAATCTATTCTAATAGATGAAAGAAAATCCAAAATGGTAGAACAATCCGAATAACCCCAACATTGAGACCAATCAAAGAGGGTCCACTGGCAATAGTCTAATAACTAAATCACAGTTTTTCCCTCATCCCCCAAAAACCGTCTATTTTGTTCAGTCCAAATAGTCCACATTAAACAACCTGGAACCAAATCCCAAATATCAGAGCTATGCTTCCCAAGCCAATGATACCAGCAAAATAATAAGTCCACAACTGAACCTGGCATGACCCATTCGATCCCAAACAGCCGAATTATATACATCCACAAAGAATGAGCTATCAGACAGAAAAGTAACAGGTGATCCACAAATTCCGCATTGGTACATCACAAACAACAACGATTCGCCAAAGGGCAATCACAAAGCATTAGATTATCCAAAGTTAGAATCTAACCATGAGCTATTGTCCACATAAAAAAAAGCCACCCTTTTAGGAACCTTAACTTTCCAAATTCCCTTCCAAGGGAAAGTGGAAGGAGTTGCATTTTGAATCTTATGATAAAAGGACCGAGTATCAAACTTCCTACTTCCATTAAGATCCCAATAAAGTCTGTCACACCCTTCACCCCTAGGAATGCGGGTTTGGATGAATTCCCTATGAAACCTTAAACTCCGCACTCTATCATTATCACCCACTGGAGGGCTTAACACCTCAGAAATACAAGCCTCCTTATTAGTTGAACACAAAAATAAATGAGGATACAGAATTTTGAGAGGAACAAAAAATTAGTTACAAAGGAGAAGAGAACGAAAGAACTGAGATTGCTATGATATGCTAGACATACACTGGTAACCCTTTTCCTAATAGTTCTACCTTTTGGTATCGATGATTTTGAACAATTTTATTCCAAGGTGTAGTTGAAGCGGAGCTCTTTGGCTCTTCTTTTTTTGGATATACTGAACCAACTACCTCACCATTCACCTCATTCTTATTCTTATCTGGAGTTTTAGAAAGCCCTTGTGCTTTCAAACAGACTTCACTAACCGATGTCTTTTGAAAAAAAAAAAAAAAACCACTATCTAGTGTAGTATGGTTAGAATATGGTAAGCGTTGGGTGGAATTCTAGGTTTTATATTCCGCTGTTCATCTCAATGTTTTCTTATTTCTTGTGATCTTGTTGGAGCAAATCGTGTTCTTGTAAACCTTGTTGAATTATCTGGTTTTGCAATGCATGTTACGTTGAACAGTGAATTAATATGGTGCTTTCTGTTGCAGTTGTTCAATATGAGGCACGCTGAAGAAGAGAAGTGGGGAGGCATGGGTATGCAGCAGCAACAAAGACAACAAATACTATCTGTATTGGGTCCATTTTGCAACTTGTTAATATGGTGGTTAAGTCTGTCTAAGTTTGTGATAATTGGATTTGATCTCCTATGATTAAAATGTTTTATTTGGACCTTAACGTTATATAGTACTTTGTTTCCGATTTGATTCCTTTCCGTTTGTGCCAAGGTTTTAAATTCCGTTTCGTTCCAATGCTCACGAATTCCAGCAGTTCAGTCTCTCAATTCCAAGCTGTTCCAGATTGTGTTGGATTTTTTTTAAAATTTTTTTTAAATATTGACTAACGGAAATCAAGCAAACGCACGTGCTTAAAAAAAAAAAAAACCATTGGTGTCAGGCCTTCCTTAATCTTTTAAAGACTAGGAGTGTGATAGAGCATCCATCCACAAAAGGATCATTCCATCAATTTCATGAGTTTCTACTGATTAAGAGAAACTTTTGGTGTTAGGCCTTCCTTCATCCTTTAGAGAGTGTAATAGAGTTAGAGCTGTAAATGAACTAAGCCCGTCATAAACAACTTAGGTTCAGTTTGATAAAAAGTTTATTCATGTTTGTTTGTTTATAAATAAGTTAAGCTTAAATCTTAGTTTTAAGATTGTTTAAAAAACAATTTGAGTCTAAGCAAAAATATTTGTTCACGAACAAGTTTGAGAGCTATTAGGCTTTATACAAACAATTCAAATATAAATTCATTTTATAAGTTTATATGTTAGCTAAATACACTCATTACGTATATCTTAATAATGACATAACCAACATAGGACTACTACCAATTACCTTAATAGACTTAACTTTTTCTTTCCCTTAAAACTGACGAATAACCACTTTAGACTATAGTTATATTCAAAAATAAATAAATTAATTAAGTGTGCCACATATGATCATTCTTTATTAATCATCTAAAGTAAAGTTATGAAATATGTTAGTATTTTCTCATATATAATAGTTATTAAACAAGTATTTTTCTAATTCTTCACTATTTAACGTAAATGTAAAAATTATATTTCGAACAATTGCTAAAATTGTGGACAATGAATGATAAATAAATGAATTTAATTATCTAAAATTTTAATTTGAATAATGGCTAATCATAAGTAAAATTAAATGCATGATAAAATGAGTATATTATTTTCTTTTTTCATAATTTTAGAGATTTAAGCATTTGATAATGTTTTTTTTTTTTTAATTTTTTATGTCAATCTCAAAAGCTTGGCCTGAGTTCAAGTTTGAGCTTGATATTAGGCTTAAGCTTGGCTTAACTAACTAATCAAGCAAAATCAAGCCAAGTTCAAACTTTTTGGCTCTTTCACAAGGTCAAGCTCAAACACTATTTTTAGTTTGTCAGGAGCTCGAGTCAAGTTTGAGCTTTTTCTACTTTTCCTAACGAGTCAGGCTTGAATATGCACTACTCAACAAAAACTTGGCTCATTTGCGGCCCTTATAGGGCATCCGTCGACAAAAGGATCATTCCATCAATTTCAAGAGTTTCTACCAATTGAGAGAGAAATTGGGTTTCAGTTTTGAAAGAAAAAGAACCCAAAGGGAGAGAGAACTATAGATTGTAAATCCCACCAAATAAATTCACAACTGCCTACCTTCACAAAATTGTAAACCGCAGCCACATGTCCCTAGCAAAAAATAAAAATAAATAAAATAATGGAATATTGAAATTAAATAAGAAGAAGAATAATAGAATCTTGAAATAAAATGAGAAGAAAAACCAAAGATCGGCCAACACAACTCATACCAATAACAGCTTATTATACCAAAACTAATAAATTTTTGAATCTGAAATCTAAGATGGTAGGACTGATGCACAGGTAGCTGTTGTTGCGGGGTTCGATGGGACCATGAATGGTGTCGTCGGGAGCACGAACGGCAAGATCAGCAACAATGTCTCTCTCTCCTCAATTTCTCTCTCTCTCAACTGAAACCCAATTTTGAGTGAAAACTTCACGGATGGGTTTTTACTTTTTTTGCACCCACCTGCGTGTCACATGATTACTGTTAGCCAATTTAAACAGGAGACTAATAAAAGTTTCAATTTAGCACATTTGTGAAGTTCATGTACTAAATTGGTTAAAATAAAAGTTCATTGGATGTAATGGCCATTACCCAAAAATTTAGAGAGTGTCATGGTATTTTTTCCAACACCGAAATATTCTGTTATAGTATTTAATCTGAAATGATTTTCAAAACCTTTGTTTTATACCTGTCATTACGATGGGTGTTAATTGTTAAAGGCTAACTAAGTTCAAAACAACTTAGTTTAAGAATGCTAAAACTACATCGTTTGAATCATATATATAGTTTTGTTTTTCTTCCTTTCTTTTTTTTTTTTTTTTTTTTTTTTTGCCTTTTATTCATTATTCTTTTAATTCATTTTTCTTTCCTTTTCTAGTTTATTATTTGATGGGTTTTAATCTTTTCCATTTTTCTCTTCAATGGTTGCCACTAGCTCTCGTTAATGTCATTTCTACTAGACTTGGTAAATATGTCAATTTAGGTTGGTACAAGTTCGACTTGAATGAGTTTGGGTCAAACCGAGAATGATGGGTTAGGCAAAGGTTGGACTGAAACGGGTTACAAACTTGTGATCAGTCTCTAGTTTTTGACAGATTGAGTCAAAACTAGTGTGACAAGTATATTTTTGCATAATTTTTTTTAATAAAAATATAAATAGTAAAATGTTATAGCATATTTTGTTTTTCTTCCTTCCAATATAAACAAAACAACAAAGAAAGAAAAACACCTAAAAAATAAATGTTAAGTAATACATAAATTCTTGTGTTTATAATTAAATGTTTACTCGTATAACAATTTTTAAAAAAATAAAAGAAAAATTGGAAAATATGAAAAACCTTCCAAATAAAATCTCATCATTATTAAATATTTCCAACTTTGTTATTACCATTATTATTAATTATATTTTTGAGATAGGTAGATAGTAGAAGAGGGCAAGGCGAAGTTCAAATTACGTATATAGGGTCACTACAAAGGATGCCATTACCATTAATGTATCACTTGAACCATATTTCCAATTTTACTTAACAAAACAAGATAGCTACAAATATGAAAAATAGTAGACCCTTATGTTGGCATTTAGAATTGAAAGTATGGTCAAGGGCATTTAGCAAACTAGTTGGCACCTCCTTATGTTTCCAACGAAGACATCAATGGTTCAAATCAAGGGAGTCAATTTCGTACCGAATGCCATTTTGGTTTGGCCAAGGTAAAGAAATCTCTTGGTACTGGTTGATATTGGTGTACTGTTTTAGGATTACCATATATAATTCAAATTGTTAACATTTTTTTTTTTAATTATACAAGCCGAAATACCCAAATATACCCGGTACAGTTGATACAAGCCACTACAATCCAATATTGTTTGGTACATTCTAGAGGAGTACCAGTACCGATTTAAAAATTAGTACGATATATTTTCCTGATATTACCAGTATTAGTACGTTATTAACTTCCCTGAGTCATATGTCCCCTCCCCCATATCAATTAAAAAAGACAATAATGTTACTTTTTTTCCTATCAACAACAACTAATAACAATTTGTTACTTAAGATTTGCTGTGAAAGTATTGCGAAAATGTTATAGATATAGCATTTATATTATTAATATATCTTCCTTGCTCTTTGAAAAATAGGACAACATTAAATGAAATCAACTACACCATTGTCATTTGGGAATTTATCAAAGCCAATAAAGAAGTAACTTATCAAGCGGGAAAACTAGAAATTTGTTACCTATGTCGAAAAAGAAAAAGAAAAAATTGGAAAAGAAAAACCACATTTACATTTGTTAAGTTATGATTTTTTTCATAAAATTAATGTTGGCTTATTCCATGACAAAAAGTATTGTAATTGCATAAATTTATTTTCTTGTATTTTTGTGAGATTTATTTGTAAGGGGTTTAGTATTTAGTGGTGAAGATTTGATCAAAACAACTGAAAGTCACATGAGAAGCACATGCAAGAAGGTGAATAATCAAGCCAAGTGTTCAACTCAGTACAGCCTGTCCAGGAGGTTAACTTGCGGCTTGGATTCACAACTTACACCAGTCGCGAGTGATCCGCGAAGTTCCCCTGTTTTACTGAAAATTGTGACAATTTGTATTCCCATCACTTATACTATATAACCCTCATTACCCATAGAAATTGTAAGGAGCCTATTGAGAGAAAAACCCAAAAAAATGTTTCTACAACACACCCACCTTCTTAGAGAGAGCTACTCATTCTTAGAGAGAAATCATTGTAGTCTCTACTCCTTCTCTCTCCCATTGTTATACCCATTAAGAGGAGATTTGTACCCAAACACTACCCACACCCATTCAAAGTGTTGAGAATGTTTTTGGAGCTTGGGAAGCATTGGAAGATGCTAAGGATGGCGGATGCAATGGACTTATTGCGGCAATTGGAAAGTTAAAGAAGACATGGTTAGGCTTAACTTTGTTGGAGTAAGAAACTTGGAGGGTTTAGGTGCATCAAGTAGATTAGACTTGGAGAGTCTATTGCTATTCATGTATTCCAAATAATTTTCTAGTGGATCATTTTACTGCATGGAGGGCGGTGGAGAGGTTTTTTGCCGAGTTCTTCAGTTTCCTCTTTGATAACATGTGACAGTGTTATCTTTGTGTTTGTTTCTCTCTTCTCTACTCTTTTCCTTTTAATTGTTGCTATGTTTGTGATTAATTATGGTTTAGAGACTTAGAGTGTTTTGCTAATTTGGATATTGCTTATGTTTATCATTCCGCACATAAATTGTTTGACTATAAGCTTGTAATTGGGGGTCTATACATTCACTAGTGTTTTACACACTAAGTGAGCTTTCAACCTTCAGCATTGAATAGGACTAGATATAGATGCCCTTTACTCTTGATTTTTTTTTTTTATATATAAATAATTTTTCTGTAACGTTTATAGATGTAAGAATTGCATCTATAAATGAGTATGAATCACGATCCTACAAGAAAGAATATAGGCTAAATTGCAAACTATACTTCTAATATTTGAGAATATTTGGATTTTACACCCTAAAATTTTAGAATTTGAATTTTACCCCTTGAAGTTTAGGGGTATTGGAATTTTATACTCTAAAGTTTGGGAATTTTTGAATTTTACACTTTGAAGTTTCAGAATTTAAATTTTATCACTTGAAGTTCTATTCCATTTACATCGACAGCCCCTCAATCCATATTTTCCATTAAGTGCCACGTAAACTTGTCACTCATGTTTAGTTTATTTTATAAAATGACGCCACATCATTTTTGTAGCCTAAAAAAAAAAAAATTAAATTATTAAAAATTGCATGACATAATAAAAATGACTTGACATTATTTTATTGGATGAACTAAACGTGAGTAACAAGTTTATGTGACACCTAACAAAAAATATAGACGGAGAGGTTGCTAATGCAAATGGAATAAAATTTTAAGGGAAAATCCAAATTCTGAAATTTTGAGTGTAAAATTCAAGTAGTCCTAAATTTTAAGTGGTAAAATTCAAATTTTAAAATTTTCGGATATAAAATCTAATATTCCTAAATTTTAAGAGGTAAAGTCGAAGATGATGATGCGTCATTGCTTGTGAGCCGTGAATATTCAGAACGAGACCGTACTAGTTTTGAATAATATATTAAGGGAAAAATGCCAAGAGACCCCTTAAACTTTTAAGTAGCGGCCAAAAGACCCCCTGAACTTTTATTTTAGCCAATTTAATCCTTGAACTTTGTTTAAAGAGCCAAATTAAGAAATCTGTTAAGTCTCTGTTTAAATTGACTAACATTGCTCATGTGAAACGCACATGTAGCTTGTCAAACACTCGAATTGATGGACAGAGATAGAAAAGCTAGGTTCAACATTAACAGAGTGCGGACGAAAGGAGAGAGAGGCTGTGGCTCGCTGGAATTTGTGGTCCCTCTATCACTGGTCTCTTCCACTGCCGATCTTGCCATCCTTGGCTTTCGCTGCCGCTAATGGTTTTTGACAACAACTGATAAATAGAGAGACAGATTCAAGCAAGCTCTTATAAATCCAAAGATTGAAAACCCATCAATCGATTAACCTGACTGTGCCAAGTTTGACAAAGATAAACTTGTGGTTGTGGCTGATGCTTCTAGAGAGATCTTTATTTTTCCCTACAAATATTAAGTAAATAGAGGAATGCAAGATTAACATCATACTGAATATTGATGCTTGTCCTAGCACTAGGAATGGCTAGCCATTCCAGCGGTGGAAAAAGAAAAGCAAAACCACTTGAACAAAAAAAATCAAAATGTGTGGGTTTGATTTGGCTTGCGATTATTCCCATGGGCCACTCATCCACAATAAGAAGAATCATTCAAGTTCAACATCAAAAGATATCAATTCGTGTTGCGATTTAATTAGTAATGGGTTTTCGGCGGAAGCCAAGACAAGACCAGTGATGGCGAGACCTCGAGTCCAGGGAGCTGCATCCTCTCTCTCCTCTCAACTACACTCTATCAATGTTGAACCTAGCCTAGCTTTTCTCTCGGTGTTTGGCAAGTTGCACATGCGTGTCAAGTGATCAACGTTAGTCAGTTTTTTTTTTTTTTTGAATCAACGTTAGTTAGTTTAAACAGAAAGTGAACAAATGTCTCAATTTGGCTTTTAAGTAAAGTTTAAGGAGTAAATTGGCCAAAATAGAAGTTCAGGGGGTCTCTTGGCCACTGCTCCAAAGTTTAGGGGGTCTTTTGGCATTTTTCCCTAATATTAATGTGGCTCCAAATAATATAAAGAAAAACTAAATAAATGTTCCAACAACTAGTAATTGGGTCTTAACGTCAATCAAGTGATTCAAGTCCAAGTCACTTGGACACTTCCTCAATTCCAAAAAATCCAACTTTTTCCTACACTCCGGAAAAGTGCAGATAACCTTCTCCACAATTATTAGAAACTATCAAACTTCTTTTTCTTTTTTCTAAAAAAAAACCATTATAATGCACCGCTAGTAACTGCAGATTCACAAATTAACTTAAGAGTTGAGGTACTAACCCGTGCTTATTTTTTTCTTTAATTGGGGAAAAAAAAAGTTATGGGTAAAAATGAGGGGGAGGAGAATGGTTTTGATCCAGAAAATCACAACCAGGAGGAGGAGAAGAAGAAGCATCTGAAAGAAGAAGAGTTGTCAGTGGAGAGGATATTTGAGAACCAAGAGGTGCCAACATGGGGAAAGCAGCTGACAGTGAGAGCCTTTGTGGTGAGCTTTGTGTTGAGCATACTGTTCAGCTTCATAGTCATGAAATTCAATCTCACCACGGGTATTATACCTTCTCTCAATGTCTCTGCCGGTCTCATGGGCTACTTCTTCGTCAATACCTGGACTAAATTACTACAAAAGTCTGGCCTCCTGAGGCAGCCCTTTACGAGGCAAGAAAACACTGTTATCCAGACATGCGTTGTGGCTTCCTCTGGAATCTCCTTTAGTGGTACTCTCTCTCTCTCACACAGATATTCTATTGGGTAAAACCGGGCTATACTGCTTTAGAAAAATTGGTTAATAATTTATTTTTAAAAAAATTTTAATACCACTTTTTTTTTTCTTATAAAAATATTTTTTAAATAAATTATTAACCATTATTTTAACAACATTCAATAATATTTTCCAACCATAAAATACAAAAACCCGATGAGCATAGACAATGTTCTAAGACCTCAAATTAGTTTTTAGAAAAATGAGCATAAACAATGTTGTATGCGGTTTGTGTACTTCGGGGATAAAATATGATATTTTTGAAGAGGTAGTGCCTGACATAAACCCGAAGCTTAGGCGTAGTTTTTGTAGTTCACCCATATTCTTTTAATTTTCTTCGTTTAAAAGAAATTTCTTTTGTTTTAATATTGACAAAATTATTACTGTTCTAAAAATTACTTAAAAAAATAACCCAATTTTTGGAATGATTTCTCAATGGAGCAATGTTATGTGTACTTACTTTGGTCCTTCGTCTTTTCCATCTTAAATCATACTTTCTTCCTTAAATAAATGGAAGGTTCCAAACATGCTTGAAGTCTTAAGGGTCAACCATCAATAAGAAGATAACATGCATGTATTTTGTAATATGCAATATGACTCACTTGGTTAATTGGGTTAAGTAAATCATTTTCATTGCACGTAATAAGTACAAGTGTCATCTTCTTATTAGTAGTTAGAACTCAACGCTTCAAACATATTTGGAGCCAAACACTTTACTAGATAATGTCATTTTTTTGCAAAAATACTACAATAATATCTTTGAAATAATTTATATATATATATATAAATAAAAAAATAAAAAATAAAAAACACTACATATTTGGCTCTTATAATGTTAGATTCTTGTAATCTTTAATTCATGTAATTACATTCTAGCTATATAATATAAGGTTATTGTGTTTAGTTCGTTAGTCACATTCCCATCATTTAAAAAAATGTAACATTCTATACTTGGTTATAACATTATTAGCGATAATTAGTAATTTAAAAATAATGAATTAATTGAAAATAGTCCCAAGTCCCAACACCTTAAAATAACAAAATTACCCCTACACAAAATTACCCCTACACCTCAAAAAAATGTCAAAAATACTTCTAAAATGTCCAAAATGACCCAAAACCACCAAAATATATTTGAAACCACCAAAATGACCAAATGTCCTTAGAATGTCCAAAATACTCTCAAAAGCAAAAGAAAAATAACCAAAATATCCTTGTATGACATATAGGGTAGTTTGATTAAGGTTTGGGTTAAAGTATTTACATCAACATGTGTAAAAAAAAAAAAAAAAAAACATGTCTACTTTATCATAAGAACTTACTTTTTTTTTTTTTTTTAATTTTACACTAACTTTTCAAAATACCCACATCAGATTATCTATTTTACATTACATTTTATTAAAATATTATTTATTTACCAATTTTTTATTATTCTCCTAAACTCTCTCTCGCTCTCTCTCTCTCTCAAAAACCACCACCCCCAATCTATAGACACACTCTCAACCACAATTTCTAGCAAGTTTTGAAGCCAAACAAGTAGGAAAACCCAGTAAAGCAACACCAAAACAAAACATTATCATCCAAAGATTCCTATAAAAAAATTTAAAAATTTCTTAGAAAACAAACGTAAGTTAGAAATATCAAAGCAAAACTAAAACAAACCCTCAAACTTGACAAAATCAAATTATGATTCTACTGCTACTAGTAGCCAATTTTATCATTGATCCTCACCAAGCCCACAAACTTCTCAAATGTCAAATACTCATACCCAAATCTAACTTAAAAAAAAAAAAAAAAAAAAAAAAAACCCCAATCAAATCCACAAATCTCACCCAAATCACATTAATTTTCGCTCAAAATTTTTGCATGGACATTTTCTTTCAAATCAACCTCTTCTATTCTAATGTCTCTATAAAATCCCTATCCAAATCAACCTTCCTCCACTCCAATCGCTAAAAGACAAAAAAAATCCCTCTTTTCCCTCACAACAACACCCCTACTTCTCCTTTACCCACAACAACAATTTGCACAATCACAAAAGTCTATCTCACTAGAACAACAACACCATGAAACACCAAATACCGTGGAGAAAATAAAAGAAGCCTCCTTTGTTCGTACAAATCTTGTCATTCTCAACCATCAAAAGAAACAAATCTAGGTATAGGGAGAGTCAGAAATAGAGTGATTTTTGTTTAGACTGAGAGAGAGAGAGAGAGAGAGAGAGAGAGAGAGAGTAATGAGTGAGAGTTGAAATGGGAGAGCTGAGATGTGAGAGACAAGGGAGAAGAAGAGATATATTAGTTTGCTATTTGCACAGAGAAAGAGAAAGAGCGAGAGAATAAAGGTTGTGATAATAGTATATGTACGGCACGGGACTCCTAGACCCATTTGGTTCTTGGGCCTTAGAACTCCAACTTTACAGTACGGCCCATGGGCCCAACCCTCTTGTCCAAAACTGGGCTCTAAGCCCGCTAAGGCCATAGGCCCGAGCCTCATGACATTACGCCTGGCCCAAAACCCATTGAGCGAACCATTATAATATACGTTCATCATAGTTCATAGCCTAGGAGTTGCACGGCAAAGTACACCTTAGACAGGAGCATGATTGCTCGAGAACGCTGTATCCCGGTTACCTGGTACTGCCTTGGGAAGTATCGCTGCCAAACATCCCTTCCAAAGTGGGGAGCCAGTTCCAATGCCACTCTTACCACACCCCACTCCCAACTAAACATCCACTTAGCAATAATAACATTGGACCTCCTCTACCACAAACCACAAGAGTAATCATAACTCCCCACAAATTATTAGGCTATAAATATGAGAAGCTAAAGAGGGGAACGGGGTTGTTGAAAGGTTCACAAAGAAACTGAGGGTAGAAAGAGCAAGAGTATACCAGGCTAGCACAATAATAGTAGGAAGAAGGGAAGTAAGATAATTTAGAGGGGAAGGTAGTTCCATTGGATCTCTGTATAAGGAACTACCCAGAGTAGGAAATCCAAAACCCATAGCACAAATAGATTGTGAGCCCAAGTGAGGGTTGGTCCATCAACCTCACTTTTGGGGCGCACAATATAAAAATGGGATATTAATAATATAATGGTTTAGTTTAGACAGCTACAATAACACACTTTCAAATGTGTGTATATTTACACACTTTTACGCTATTTGACGTGGATTTATTTTAGATCAAGCTGTGTAAATTTTACACCCTTTTCTATTATGCACCCACTAATGCAAGTGCTCTTATAAGGCATAATGGTAGTTATCTAGTTGGTTATCAAAAACTACCCATACATCACAATGGGTTGATGGAGCCTAAATGGTTGACTAGAAATGATTAATGGCGTGATGTGGAATAGTTATAGGACAAAAGGCGCAAGAAAAAAAGTTTACCCACCCCTCTTTTTTTTTTTTTTTTTTTTTTTTTTTTTTTTTGGGTTGAGAAAACGGTTGTTTATTTCAGTTAACTCAACAGAAACCTTCTGTCATACAATACAAGAGGAGCAACATCGTTTGGGATATCCTCTAACCAAAAAAGAGTAGCAAGAAGACGCCTTGCTTTTTTTGCTAACTTATCAGCAACACTATTTCCTTTGCAACGGACATGGAGAAAAAACAGGCTCTGTAATTTGAAACCGGGGATATTTGGGAAAACCTGAAAGGGGTGAAAAAATAAGATGGGGCAATATAGTGAAACTACAGAATACTCCAAGTCTCTATATTTCATAGAATAATGATACAAATTTTATAGACTTTCTCCTCGTGTTGTTTTGTCTTCATGGAGTCCAGCCCTCACAAGTGCTGGACGCTCATTCACTACAACTACATTATAAGGTTTGTTACAATGGTTTTGCGGTCTCATGCCACGCCCTTCTAGCTGGTCAGCAGTACATGTAGTGGTAGTGTGTTCTTGACACTTCAGTGGGTAACGGAGCTCCATGAATTGCCCAAATTTCCAAACTTCATTGTTTGCATTGTAATAGTTCTTCCAATGGGATTTTCCTGTAATGTTTAGGGAATGTTTCGGCTTGGTTGAATTTAGAAAATTAGTGGTTAAAGCCTTTAATCAAATCCCCACTTCCCCTGCAAGTTTCATTTGCATTGACTTAACGAAATTGAGCTCCTTTTTGGATACAAACCTGCACTAATTAGTAGTTTAGTAAACATCTCCTCTGCATAAATTTAATAAGCTCAGATTTTTTCCTGTGGCAACTGGTGATCCCTTTTTCTATCATTGCATCAGAGTGCTCAGTTTTTTTCCTTCTATTTTTCTTCTTGTTCAATGAAATGTTTAAATTGTCCAAAAAATCATCTGGAAACTGGAGTGTTGGACCATGACTCCAAGTTTTGTTGATTAATGTCAAGTTTCTAAACATGTTCCATGATGAAAATATGACCCTATACATATGACGAGCAAAATTTATTATCAATACTATAGAAACAACAACGTTCCTCTCAAACTCCACTCTTACTAGTAGACTGAAAATTCCTTCTTTTGACTGATTTGTACTAACAGGAGGTTATGGAAATTACCTCTTTGCAATGAGTGAACATATCGCCAAACAATCAACAGATACTCTTGATTTCAAAAAATTATCTTTGGGGTGGATGATCGGCTTTCTCTTTGCGGTCAGTTTTCTCGGACTATTCTCAGTGGTGCCTCTACGAAAGGTATACAGAATATTTGTGCATTTTCGGTAAATACATGTTGCATTGATGGAGAACAAAAGAAAAGAAAAGAAAAGAATAACTTCAGAAATAAGTTCATCAAACACAAGAAAACTTTGTCATAGTTGTTATTTTTCTACAATGATTTGGTTTATGATTGTGTCAGATTATGATCATAGACTTCAAACTGACGTATCCAAGTGGTACTGCAACTGCTCATCTTATCAACAGCTTCCAGACTCCTCAAGGAGCCAAGCTAGCAAAGTAAGGCAGTGTGCAACTTAACGGCTTCAAGTGAAATGTGACCTCTGAAAATTTACAATCTGTCTTTGTTGATTCTACTTTTTCAGGAAACAAGTGAGAGAATTGGGAAAATTTTTCACCATCAGCTTTTTATGGGGTTTCTTTCAATGGTTCTATACTGCTGGGGAAAATTGTGGATTTGCAAACTTTCCTTCATTAGGCCTCAAAGCATATGATTCTAAGTACAGCTATAGTTACCCTTCAATTTCCTCTTGATAAGAATTTCATTTTAGTTTTGCAAATAATGAATTGTATTAGTAAGTTTTCTGCTTCCTCTAAGCCCTATTCTTTATAAATGTTTGGGCTAATTCTAAATCATGATTATCTGCAGATTTTTCTTTGATTTCTCAACGTCATATGTTGGAGTAGGAATGATTTGCCCCCATATTATAAATATATCACTTCTTGTTGGAGGGATTCTTTCTTGGGGTCTGATGTGGCCCCTCATAGAAGATAGAAAGGGAGACTGGTACCCTGCAGACCTCAGCTCAGACAGCTTCAGTGGTCTTCAAGGTTACAAGGTAAATTCCCACTCAGAGATAAATACATCCATCATGGAGGCTTTTCAATTTATTGAAAACTTAATTTATACCCTTTATTCAGGTATTTATTGCCATAGCCTTGATCCTAGGAGATGGTCTGTATAATTTTCTCAAGGTTCTATGTCAAACCATCGTAGGCTTGTCTCATCAGCTCCGGTACAAAGACGCGAGCTCTGGTCTCCCTGTTGCAGACCATTCTTCTCTTGTAAGTTCTCAGTTCTCATATGATGACAAACGCCGAACCCAACTCTTTCTCAAAGATCAAATTCCAACATTGTTTGCCATCGGAGGCTATGTTGCTATTGCTGCAATCGCTATGGCCATTCTTCCACATATCTTTCACCAACTCAAATGGTATCACATATTGGTCATCTACATATTCGCACCCACATTGGCTTTCTGTAATGCGTATGGTTGTGGGCTCACTGATTGGTCCCTTGGATCCACATATGGAAAGCTTTCCATCTTTATCATTGGAGCATGGGCGGGTGCCTCACATGGTGGAGTTCTTGCAGGCCTAGCTGCATGTGGAGTAATGATGAACATTGTCTCAACAGCCTCTGACCTAATGCAGGATTTCAAGACTGGCTACTTGACGCTGGCTTCACCCCGTTCTATGTTTGTGAGCCAAATAATCGGCACAGCAATGGGCTGTGTGATTTCCCCTTGTGTGTTTTGGCTATTTTACAAGGCCTTTGATGACCTTGGGCAACCTGGAAGTCAATACCCTACTCCTTATGCTGTTGTGTACCGCAACATGGCTTTGTTGGGGGTAAAGGGCTTCTCAGGTCTGCCAAAGAACTGCCTTCTACTCTGTTATGTGTTCTTTGGTGGAGCCATTATGATCAATTTGACTAGAGATTTAGTGGGTAAGAAGTGGGCAAGGTTCATTCCAGTTCCAATGGCAATGGCAATACCTTTCTATTTAGGATCATATTTTGCCATTGATATGTGTGTTGGAAGCTTAATCTTGTTTGTGTGGGGGAAAATAAACAAGGCCAAGGCAGACGCTCTAGGTCCTGCAGTAGCTTCTGGTTTAATATGTGGGGATGGGATATGGACTTTGCCTGCTTCTATTTTTGCTCTGGCTGGGGTTAAGCCACCAATTTGTATGAAGTTTCTGTCAAGAGGGAATAATGCTAAGGTTGACAAATTCTTAGGATCATAGGGCTCAGTTAGCTTAGTAGAAATGGATGCGAAGTCTTTATTGGTTGGTGCATCCAATCCAAGGACTTGTAAAATATCTTCTCTTCTTCTTCTTCTTATTATTATTTGCTTTGCTTTGTGTGGAGACAAGGTTAGAACTAGCAACGTAGCCATAAGTCTGACCATAAAATTATGTATGTATGTAAAACATTAAAGTGCTTTTTGGGTAAATCACATGCGTGTTTGTGCAAATACGCTTTCCTTTAATTTTACCAATCTTTTACTTGATAATGGCTAAATGACACTCCAAAGTCTTAACACTACATTTCCAATGGAGTCACCATACTATTCGTTTAAATTAGGTTCGTATGGGCCAAGCATGAGGTGTTTTGGGTAGCTTGTGTAACCCGAACGTAAATTTGGGTCTGGGAGTATGCTAGCAAGATAAACAAAATTTGAAGTCACCACTTAGCTTTACAATCCAACAACCGACTTAAAGTCGTAATCAAGATTCATTAAATATTCTTAATCTCGCCATTCTTTAATGCATTCCATTATTAGTTCAAATTTTCGAACCTGAGTAACGTATCCTGCTCGCATGGCTAGATTGTTTAACAATGGATCCTCATATCAGTCGTTGAAGTTACTAGCCACAATGTCTAATGCAATATCAATAATGTGCCTAAGGATTCTGCAAATCATTGAGCCACTCTGTCATGGCTGATGTGATACCCTTGTGTCAGTCAAATGTGATACCCTTTAGAAAGAAGTAGCCTCTTCTGTCTTTTTGTGCTTCTCTACTTATTTTTTATTTTTTATGGTTGGTTCTCTACTTCTTATAGGTGGCTACCAATTTACCCAGCGTTCTTCCAAACAAATCAACCAACACGTCGTCGTATCATATGGGTATAATTAATTGTATAAAGAAAGTTTTCTTTTGACCATTTAAATAAGAATAATGATATAGATACAAATTATTTTACAAACTGTTAATGTGGTGAATGATCATTGGTAAAAGAAAAAGTGATATTAATGGTAGGTTTAGGTGAAAACTAATAAAAATTTGGTTACATTAACATTTTGTAAAAATATTATAAAATAGTTTGTACATGTAGCATTACTCTTTAAATAAACTCACCTTATTTTATTTTACTAGAATAAATTAGACTTAATTTCTAACCTTTTAATTTAAAAAAATTAAATAAAGACTTAAAACTAACTTTTTTTTTTTAATGTATTTCTATTTTTTTTTTTATATAAATAAATAATGGAAGATTGGTAGAATTTGAACCACAAACACAAGACACTATCAATGATTAATGCTATAATCATTGGACTATCACTTAAATCCAACTTGATCAATAAATTAGATTAGAATATAGGGCCAGTCTTTCACGTTTTAAGATTTAACTAGTGTATGTGCCTTGTTAAGAGTGCTGTAACTTAACTAACATTTTATAGTATTTTTAATGAAAATATTTACTGTGCAAATATCTCTCTTGTTGCAAATATCTCTCTTCTAACTACTGAATTATTAAAAAAATAAAAAAAATTCTAGGTGTTGCTGAACCTGACCCAAAATGTCAAATCGAGCCAAACCAGATCAGCCCTTCCTTGTAACGTTGTGTTGGGCCCAAGCCTGACTTCGTAGGGACCATTGACTGATGAGCCTGGCCCAGTCAACACAAAGCGCTTTGATTCTTGTGATTTGTGATAAAAATCTTGGAATTACTGGACAGTCTGGACAAGTAATGAGTAATGACAGCAGAAAAGAAGGGATCTCACGGATAACAGTCGTAACAGTTGGAACTAGTAAAGCAAAGCAAGCATGTTGATACTGCCATCCACAACAAATGTTAACCAGTAATACATTAATATGGCATTTTTTTTTTCCAACTTTCAAGTCGAACACATGTCCATTGTGGGAATATCTGCAGTTCATGGACTGCAAACTTTAGTGCACTGATGCTCACAAGAACATAAATTTCCGGTCAAAACGGTTTTAACAAGCAAAATTTTCAACAAGGAACTGCCATAAGTCTTTCCAGCGTCCAGATATACTTCAATGATCCTATAAACAATTGAGGAAATCGACTATTATATCTCAACTCACTATGACTTATCTATGGAAACTTCCTACATAAAATACAATGAACTTTCATGTGTATGAGATTTGTCATTACGTAAGGATTACATCCCAGCTCCTCTGAACTGAAGTGGAGAAGAAATTTCTCATTCGATTTTAAGTGTTATGGCTCTTTGCCTTCTGAAGAACATCCTTCAAAACCAGAGCAATTCTATGTGAAATGTGGGGTTGCAGAAACCTCTCCTTCACCCTCTCATATCCTTTCTTTCCCATTGTTAGCCTCCTTTCTACACGTGTGGCCAATTTGACAATGTTATTTGCAAGAGGTGTCACATCTTCCTTTGCAGCAGGATGCAACAAACCTGTTGTCCCATTCACCACTATTTCCATGGTGCCTCCAGCTGCTGTGCCCTGATAATATTGTCAGTGACAAAACAATGATGTCAATTGGTATATGAGAAGGACAAATCAAAACACACATATGGGCATGCACACGTGTGGAGAAGATGATTTAACCTAAAACAAGAACACAAAACTATCCATTCTTTTTTCGTCCTTTTTTTTGCCTGGTAAGTTACACACACCTAAGGAGTTTTGAAACCATGCCTCACCCTCCCCCTATAACTTAAAACAAGAGGAGGTGCTAGTTGAGCTAGAGCTCATTCGCAATCTATCCATTCTATCATATGAGAATAATTTTATAGAAAGGGGCAATTATCAGCAAAATTATATGAAAATAAAGCCATCATACTGTGCAAGTGCAGTACAAGGATCTATGCAGTTAATAATTTTAAAAACGCATACTGTTTCCAAAATAAATTCCTAAAACAGGGCAAAAAAAAATGGTATAACTATAATATGACAAGAGAGGGGTAGAAGATGAAAAGATATGAATAAATAAAATAAAACAAATCAAAACAGACTCAATCCATAATTGATGATATATTTAATGCAAGCAAATGCCAAGCAGCTGATGAGAAAAACAGCCAAAATAATTGATGATTGACAAACACAATATGAAAATAAACAAAAATGAAACTAAAACTTTGAGGAAAACGGAAGTTTCCACTCCAATTGAACTAGTTAACCATATAACATTATATTCTTTTTTGGTGAGTTACACACACACCTAATGAGTTCTAAACCCACAATCTTACCCTCCCTTTTTCCCTTATTGGTAATTACATATGTACCAAGTGGGTTTTGAACAATAACCTCACCTTTCACCTTGCTCTTACATTGGGAGGAGGTGCCATTTGAGCTAGAACTTATTGGCCAACCTCACCCTCCATGTTGCTCTTGCAAGGGAGGATGTATCATTTGAGTTAGAACTCATTGGCCTAAGAAGATAGTATTTAATTTACAACATAGTCTAATTAAAATGCAGAAATGGTTGGAAACGAAGTCATATCACGTGGTGAAGACTTACCAACACAGGCAGCTGAAAGGCCATTGCTTCAATGGTTATCCTCCCAAAGCACTCTCCTCGGGCCTACACAGCAATTAGTTTAAACACTTAGTGGAGCACAAAACAAATAGAGTCCATGAAATGAAAATAAAACCAAAAGAACACTCTAAATATGAAATACAAAGAAAAACGGAACCTAAAAAGTGGTGATATTCAAAATACAGCTTAATTAATATGACACAGGGCAGCCAAGATTTCTTATTCTTTTTTGTTAAAAAAAGGGGGGTAGAAACATGCCAAATAAGATAACAAAGACATCAAAATAGATGGAACAGCCAGATTCTCACATATTCACCGTCATTAGCTTTTTTTTTTTTTTTTTATTATCATATTGTCATACTTCACATGAACAATAATTTTACACCACATATAGAATTTGATTAAATGCAAACAATCAGTTAGTAGAGATTTGGTCCGCTTTTTTTGTTTTTTCCTTTTTTCTATTGCAAGGTTTGAGTAAACAAGAGATCCTAGTTATATAAACCCTCCATAGAACACATTTCTGCAAAGAAAGCATAGCAATGACAAGAGGACTATGCACAATCTAATGAAAGACATCACGAAACACAAACCACCCCCCCCCCCCCCCCCCCCCCAAAGGCAGGCCCAAAGGTCAAACATTTTAACTTGCTGCCTTAGTCTAAATTTTACCATAGCAAATTCACCTGTTATCTCCTTTTCATTTTTTACACAGCAAACTAACCTGCATCAGATTGAATTGAACCAAAGACTTTACTTATGGGAGATGGTATGGCAGTTAGTTCAAGGGCCATTGGCTCTTTAGCAAATAGTCCTTCTTCGTGGAAGAGTGGGATGAGGACCAATGAGAAAGCAGTTACAATGATTAAGTACTTACAACAATCAAGTATCAAAGCAAGAGTCTGGGTTTCAATATCCGTAATAAAGGTGATCAGCAGAAAGAGGAAATAATAAAATAGAACATAAGAATTGTTTCCTACATAAATTAACATGACATATTTGCAGAAAGTACCTGGGAGTTCTGAACAAGAACATCAATGGAAGCCAAATAAGGAGCTACTGTCAGGGTTTTGTTGACAAAGTGAACACAGTCTTGAATTTTTTTCTCTATTACAAAGTTCCGCAGTTCTGTCTCAAACTTCGTTTGAGCATTCATGTCACTTGCCACTATTACGGCATGAATTGGTGGCACCTGCAGTTTCTTCTCTTTAATAAGTTGCAGACTTTCATGAAAGGAATGAAGAAATAGATCCTGACCTTTCCCACATGAAACACCTGTTATATCATGCATGTTGCTCAGAAAATATAAAATTTGAATAGTAGTCACAAATGGATCTAACCTAGGGTAGCGTATTGAAACAAAGAACCAATTTGGCAACATAATGCAAAAAGGTTAATGTAATATCCAAGAAGACAATACCAAGTAAACAAAAGATGCCATCCTGACATAGGAAGATGGGGAAATATGATTGCAATTTGGAAAGTGGGTTTGACTTCTTTGCAAAAGCAGAATGTTCAACAAATGAGGAAGAGATCACAAATTACCACTTTTAACTCCAAACTGAAAAACCATGCACAATAAGGTTCATGTTCTGCTATAGAGAATCAAGAACATCCTTAAAGAAATCTTTTTTTTGATAAGTAAAGAAAATTTTATTCAAAGACATAATAATGAGTCACCCAAGCATACAGGAAGTATACAATAGGGGACCAAAATAATCAAATGCATAAATTAAAAGCATCCATCAAATCATAGACTGAAAAAATAGAATGACTTCCAATGATAGACATCCAATCCGATAGAGTTTTAAAGAAGAAAAGTTTTAAATCAGCTATAGTCCTTTCAGAATCTTCAAAACACTGGTTGTTTCTCTCCTGCCAAATGCACCACATCAAACAATGAGGGACATGTCCTTAAAGAAATCTTAGCACTTGGAAGAGACACATCATTAATCAGAGCTTCATTTATTTGTCTCGCCATAACACCCCCCCCCCCCCCCCTACCCTGCCCCCACAAAAAAGAAAAGGAAATATAGGTGCATCTTAAAGCAATGATGTGAAAGTAGTGACAGATCTGATCAAAGCATGCATGCAACAGTAAATTCACTAGGATATGCAAAAGTAAGGGTCATCAACAATACAGCTAAATATGCATTAAATATAAAAATTCACATGACTATCCAAAAACAGTGCTCCAGTTAGTTGGCTTCACAATCATAATTTCAATGCAAAATGTCAACTTAGTAAGAGATGGACTCAAATCCTACTTAATTACCAAGAAATCATCTACATAGTAAGATTTCTCCAAAGAAAAAATGTGGAATATTTTGCAACCAAGTGACTTAGTATGCTACTATACTAACTTTCACCAATCATACTAATGAAGGAAAACATATTTATCTCATCAACAAGGAGAGCATACTGTTTATGATGGCAAAGATTAGATCTTCATTCCGCACTCCAAGAGACTCTCAAACATGCTCACGAAGAATTCTCTTGGCTACACTATCTTCAGCTACCTCCATTAGTTCCTTGCTATTTCCAAGGTGCACAACGTAAGTTTCAGGCATTTTAATCCTGTAAAGCATTGGAGGAGACATTTATAAGAAAAGCTCACTTGCAGCAAGCATATGAGAGTGTATTCTATCTATGGAATTAAAATTACATAGAATAGGTAGCAAAAAGAGTTTACCAATTCTACAGGATTACATAGATATTGGGTTCTCTGACTACCAACTATATGCAGGATTATGGTATAAGTACATGTTCAGTTCTATGTACTGTGTCATTCTCTCTGAAAACCTGATTAATGGCAATGGTTAGTGAAGATTGAGCAGAAGATGCTCTCCACTCAAATTAGCATGCTGATGTACGGCAATTAGATGAAGTCTTAGTAGTCTTTATCCACTGGTTATTATGTTTTCATCAAATTCATTTGCTTGATTTTATTTCCAATCAATTCTGCTATGAAATTATTTGATCAGAAGAAGATTAAGTATGTCTTACACCTGAATTGATGTAAAACTTTTATTCTGATACTTAAGTTATTAGACATTAAGTGCCAACATTTAAGAAACTCGGTATGGGATATAGCACTCTGTAATGCATTTATGACATTTCAGAGAGCAAGAGTCCTGGATTCCCTTTCATATGGCCAAATTATAGCCGGTTAGCTTTGTGATCTATTACTCTTCCTTGCTAGATAATCTCACCCCTTGCAAGAAGTTAAGAGAAAAGGAGACCTAAAACAATGCAATGAGGTGTGGAAGAGGAAATATGGCCTAATTTTTGGGATTGCACAAAAACATCTTAATGAGACAAGTTGAGTGAAATAAGCATCAAAGAACTTGAGGATTGATTGGATAGATAAACATGAAACACTAAGTATATACTAATTGATTTTAGTAACATACCCTAAACGCTCTCGGGTTTTGTTCTTCCAGTATTCTGCAGTTGTGTGTGAATCAATCATGGCACCTGCAACAAAAGGGAGGTGCTTAACATACTCCACTTTGAAATAATGCCCTCTCATTTCATGAATCCACCACAAAACCTTTGGAAGCACATGAGGAACTTTTTCCTTGAGAACAGCATCCAGCCATTTCCCAGCAACAGCAGTATTTAAAATAACCAAATCAGCTTTAAGAGCTGTATCTATAGCTTTTTGACCCTTTGCAGATAAGACCTAACAGTATTGGAGAATTCACAATTAGATGGCCGATATTTTAGTGGCACAACAGAATGCCAGTTTCTTGGTCACAAATTAGAAGAAATGAAGCAAGGAAACAAATATGAAAGCCGTTAAGAAAAAATAAGTCAGAGTAAAGTACAGAGCATGAGGAGTGCTTTCTCTTGAAAGCCACCCAAAAGCTGAATACTGAAGTACGTAAAAACAGAAATCCTTCTGCAAGAGAAAAAAGAATGGGAACCAACAAAGGCCTGACTATTCTTCATTTCTGTCTAGCTTGAGCTATAAATCTACTGGCAGAAACATCATTTAGGAGCAACAATAAAGTCAAGACACAAAATCTATTATACACATGTTTACACTTATTGCATGATGTACTGAAAGACTCTGAGAACTGTGCCTCCGCTAACTGATTCAGCTCATAATTCATAGTGTGATTAATAACAAAAGAATAGGCATTATGAGAAAGGAACCATGAATCTTGCCATAGATAGCAGTCCACAGTAAAACCAGTGATAACCCACTAAGCAAAATTCTTCTACAACAGCAGGAGGCATCCAAATATAAACTTTTCTTGTATAATAAAATTCTATAAAACCTTTTATAGACAGACCTGCTCCACTATTACAAAGGGTTCATGGGACAATTATGTCAAAGCTATGACTAACTAACAAAAGCTTTACAAGTATCCAGATGGAACAAAGTCAAACCATAAAACAATACATGACACCCTAAGTCCCACATAAGACAATTCTTAACAAGAACTTCCATCCTTCAAAAACTAATGGAGTACATTGGATTGCAATTGATATAACAACCCTTAACACTATATAGCACATGATTCTGTACAAAACCACCTAATTTTTCGCTCATACGAGCTTCTCCAAACTTCAATCTGACATTGGATATAGTCCAAGCTCTAATTCTCTTCGTCATGACCTGAGGAAGGTCTAGCCACATCTGCGCTATACTCCAAATGGACTAATTCAAGTTACAATTAGAGTTACTCATAATCGCTTACATATCCCAAACCCACATAACACAAACACAACTCAATATTCAAACACACACACTTGTGCACCAAACCAAACAAAAGCCCCCTCTTCTATGATAAACAAATCAATTTTGAATTTTTCTTCTCAAAATGAAAGAGCAAAGCTAATGCTAGAAAATACAGCAGAGTATGAATTTAAGAATGTTACCTTCACCCCTCTGTCCAACATTTTATGCTCCAAACTGTAAACGACGTCGTCTAGCTCCACCGGTTTCTGGTTAGTTATCCACACAACCTCCGCACCCACACCTCTCAGCAAAAACGCTAGCTCCATTAACAACAACGGCCCACCTGAAAATTTATATTACATTTTTAAAAAAATTTAATTAATTTCAATTTCCGAAGAACCAAACGGAATATAACAATGTTACCAGAAAGAGAGAGCTCGTGGGAAACCAAGAGCACGAGCTTCGACTTCATGAAATCTAGAGGATTCGGTGCGGCTTTTGAGTGAATCTGAGCGCTTGTAAATTTGTCTTTCTCTTCTTCTCCAAAACGATTGTTGTTGATAACAATGCTATTACTTGTAGTAGTAGAGCTGGTACCGTTGGCGGCGCAGGAATCGAACGAGGTTCTGGTGAAGAAAAGCATTGCGGTGAAGAGCGAAAGCAGAGCGAGAATCAGCAGCGGCCACCGCTTCTTCTGAATCGCCACCCACGAGCTCTGCTTCCCCATCTCCGACTCTGACTCTGATTCTGATTTCGCTACAATACACAATCTCGTCGCATTCTAGAAGTTTCGGTTCCGATCTGTTATCTTGAGAGAGTGTGATGGTTTAAGAAGGAAATGTAGAATGATAACTGGGCACTGGGCAGTAGGGAGCGCGAGTTCAGAGGAGAGGAAGATTAATTTAATGCTTCGGCATTTGAAAGAAGAGATGAGCAATGAGTTTCTTTTCTTGGGCTTTGAAATCAGCCACATCTATCTTGGACCGGCCTCCCTAATTTTTTCACAACTTTTTCTATACAAGGCTAGCTATTGATTATTTGGAGTCAATATCATATCGGAGGCTGTACCAGTTTGATCAGTAGTACGGTATCTGAAATCAGTGTACAGTTTCGGATTTACCACTATTTTATATATTTAATATATATATATACACACACAAAATCTTTATTTACCATAAAACATTATTTTAATTATTCGTTACATACAAAGAAAAAAAAAAACACTATAAAAAACAAAAACTTGATTGCTCAAACAAATAATACAAATAATTAAGTTAACACAAATTGCATAGATCATCTACTATATTTAAAAAATAATATATGTGTATTAATAAGTTTAAAAGTATATACATTATTTGTATATTTATAAATTTACTTATTTGGTAAAAGTTAATTTGTTAAGAAGTTAAACTTTTTAAGCTTACAAGTTTATTAAAAAAAAATAAGACCAACAGAAAGAAAATCAAAAGGTTTAGATGAGATAAATAGGTAATAAGTGGGATGGGTTTGGTAGAATCAAATAAAATAATTAAAAAAAAAATTGTTGGTGATAAAGCCAAAGAACCCGAGAACTAATGTGAGTTTCTATACTTCAGTTTTCACATTCTCCAAGCATTTTTTGTCAATTTTTTACTCTACCACAATTTATTTTTCCTCAACTGTCTTGTCTAGTCAACTTTATCTTTTTGTTCATTTACTTACTTCTTATTACTCTCTCATTTCTTTTTAATTCTCATACACACATTTTCAAATTGAATCTTGTCTTAAGATTCACTGCATAGTAACCCACGTTGTCCTTCAGTACTTCTCCCTCACAGATCTCTTTTTTTGGGGTAAAATCTCCCTCCCTCACAAATCTGCTTCTCTCATTCTCCCTCTAGTCTCTCACGCGTACTTTTCTCATCCAAAGATTTAAAGCTAACCCATAATCCCACTAAGATCTATTTCTCTTTTTCCCTCACAGATGAGTTTCTCTCTTGCAAGTTCCTTCTCCTCACTCAAATGTTGCACTGGCTGGTCTGGCCACACTGTGATTGAGCTACACTGCCACTACCGTGCCTCCTTCTCTCTTTCTATCTCTTTTTTTTTTCTTCAAGTTGCAAAGGAATTACATTTTGGGCCAAAACGCATTTTTCAGCCGGAATGACCGAAATTCACCAGAAAGGCTGGTACAAACCGGAATAGTCCAGTATTTAAAACGAAACGAAATAAGGGTCTACAGGTACCGGATTGTTCACCGGTACGAAAAATTCTGGCTATACCGGCTGATATGAAATGGTATTAACTTCCTTGGTTTGGAGTAGGGGCGTGCAAAAAACTGGTAAACCAAAAAAACTGGCTGAAATTGGCTAAACCGAGTCCAATTTTTTGGCTTAGTTTTGGTACAGTTCAGTTTTGGTTTGAATTTCTTGAAACCAAAATATTTCAATTTTAGTTTTGGTGCTAGATTTTTTTCACCCCGAAACTGACTGAACTGACCGACATATAGATATTTATGTAAATTTAAAACATGATAGAGTGAGTAGCTTAGTGGAATGATGCAAGAGTTTTGGCTACTTGTTTACAAGTTTGAGCCTTCGCCTATCCATTTCTTGTATTGAGATTCCATGGGTTTTGTGTCATCCCGTGCTGGTCTTGCTTTTCTTGTTAGTTGTTGTACTGCTTTTGTCTTTCAATAATCTCTGTTTGATGCAAAAAAAAAAAATATATATATATATATATTTATTTATTTTTTTGGTTTTGTTTCTCACATCCCAAACACTGAAACCCGACTAAACGGAACCGAAACCGAATGCAATCGGTCAGTTTGGCATCCCTTCCTTACAAGTCAATTTCGGTGCTCAATATGTTAAAACTAAAATTCTCATTTTGGTGCAAAAATTGCCTTCAAAACCGACCGACCTAAACCAATTATACCCCTAGTTTTGAGTATTCATTTTTAAAATAAGAAACTAATTTTTATATTTTAAATGTTTATTTTTTAAAACATCATACATTAGATTATTTATTTTATACTACATTTTATTAAAATATAAATTTTTCTTGATTTTTTTATTGTTTATTTTTTTCACACATAAGTACAACAACCACCATCTTTTCTCTTTCTTCATCCTTGTGATACGTAAGCATTTTTTCACTTATTCTTGTGCTTCCCTTTGCCTATTTGGCCACCAATAACCTTGAGTGATGACTCTGTGTGCTAGGGATCTGCCTCTAGTGTGACTTCACAAATTCCCTCATGTAACTCCTCGAGGAGTAATTCGGTTGCTTCAGGATGTACGCATAATAGGTATGGCCTTGAGAAAGAGCGTTTATATAATTTCTAGTCCTCGGACAGCCAGAATCGAGGAGTCTTTTTTTGTATTTTATCAGCTTCTGACTTCTCAGCAGGCAGGATATCTTCCTTCAAGAATAATACCACAGGGTCCATCCAGCTAGGCCCCGTTCTGACCTGGTGAACTTGGATCGTCTCTCCCTTTACCTCTGCGAGTTTGTACAAATCATCTACAAGGATAACACGAGGCAGGTTTTGCGTCGAGGAGGTCGCAAGTGTGGTTAGAGAATCAGCATGTGTGTTTCCGCTTCTAGGAATATGCACCAAGTTGAAAGATTCGAACTTTGTTTGCTGGTGCCTAACTTGCCTTAAGTACCCTTGCATTCTTTCATCTTTCGCTTCGAATTCTCCTTTCACCTGGCCGACGACTAACCTTGAGTCCGAGAACATCTCTACCACCGTTCCACTCATTTTTCTTACCATAGCCATTCTCATCAACAGAGCTTCATATTTAGCCTTAATGTTTGTAGCCGAGAAATCTAGCCTCAATGACTTTCCAATAGTAATCTTCTCAGGAGATACCAGCACCAACCCCACTCCGAAGCCTTTATGATTTGTTGCACCATCAATGTATACTTCCTAAGATAGGGGACATTGTTAGGAGATCAGCCCAACTGATTTTTCATCCATGTTCCATATTGATGCTACTTCTTCTAATGGAGGTTCTGCGGACTTGGCCACCAGATCTACAAGGAATTGGCCCTTGATCGAGGTACGAGGCATGTATTTGATGTCAAAGGCCCCTAGAATCGTGCCCCATTTAGCGATCCTTCCCATGTAATCAGCACTTCGTAGTATAGCTTTTAATGGAAGCTGGGTAAGGATGACAACTGTATGTGCTTGAAAGTAATGGGGCAGCTTTCGTGTACCATGTACTACTGACAAAATGGCTTTCTCCAGTGGTAGATAACGTACCTCGGCTTCATGTAGCGACTTGCTCACATAATAAACTGGCCGTTGTATGCCACGATTGACTCATATCAACACCAGACTTACAGCATAAGGGGCTACAACAATATAGGCGAATAGGACTTCATCCACTTCAAGACTGGACATGATAGGTGGCCGAGTTAGATATTCTTTAAACTGTTAAAAATCTAAGGCACACTCCTCTATCCACTCAAAACCCTTTCATTTGTTAATCAGTAGGAAGAAAAACCTGCACCTATCCGCTGAACGAGAGATGAACTAGTTTAAAGCCGCGGCCATTACAATCAGTTTATGGACTTCTTTGGGATTTCGAGGTGGTTGCAAACTGTTAATAGCCTTGATTTGATCGGGGTTGACCTCAATTCCTCTGTGGGTTACCATATAGCCTAGGAATTTGCTTGATTCCACACCAAATGAGCACTTGGAAGCGTTTAAGCGCAACTTGTGTTTTCTAAGCACTTAAAAAATGTTTCTAAGATCTCCTATATGCTCAAATATTACCTTACTTTTTGCTACCATGTCATCTATATAGACTTCAATGATCTTACCCAAACTTTGACTCAAACATCCTTGTCATCATCCTTTGGTAGGTAGATCCCGCATTTTTTAAACCGAACGATATCACCTTATAGTGGTAGTTCCCAATGGGGGTGACAAAAGTAGTCTTTTCCTGATCGTCCAAGGCTACTGGTATCTGGTGGTACCCTTAAAAGGTATCTAGGAAGCTCATCCACCAACTGATCTATTTTAGGCATAAGGAATGGATCTTTTGGGCAGGCCTTGTTCAGGTCCGTGAAATCTACGCATACTCGCCACTTCCCATTCTTCTTCTTTACCACTACAGTGTTAGTCAACCATTCCGAGTAAAAGACTTCCTTGATCGCACCTACCCGTTTGAACTTCATTATTTCCTCTCGTACTGCATCAGCGTGCTCCTTGGATGGGCGCCAAGGAGGTTGCTTTTTGGGGGTAACCAATGGGTTGACATTTAGGTGGTGGCAGATGAATTCTGGATCTACCCCTAGGGCCTCGTAAGCATTCTAAGCGAACACATCCACGTTTCTTCTAAGAAATTCTAATAACTCCTCTTTCTCTTGAATGGGCAATTAGGACGCAACTTGAAAGAACTTCTCGGGGTCATCGCCGATAACAATTTTTACTAAATCCTCGCATTTTGCCTTCTCAGCCGACCCATCAGCAGGCAGTGCCAGAGCTCTTAATTGCTATGATCCTTCTTCAACATAGGTAGAGGGCTCAACCTCGGGTTAATGCTGAATGGTAGCCACTAGGCATTATCTGACTATAAATTGGCTCCCAACAATCTCCTCAATCCTGTCCCCTGATGGAAATTTCACCTTTTGGTGCAACGTAGAAGAAACAACCCCCAGCACATGAAGCCAAGGTCAACCCATTATGGTCGTATAGGGGGAGTAAGCATCCACCACTATGAAGTCCACCTTTACTATTTCTAAGCCAGTCTGTATGAGTAGCCTGATCTAACCCATTGGAATGACAACTTTCCAATAAAAAATTATCAAGGGGGAGGTGTAAGTCGTTAGATGCTCGGGTCTTATTTTCATCCCCTTGTATAAGTCGGGGTACATAATCTCGGTGCCACTGCCTTGATCCACCATTACTCTCTTCACATCATAGCCTCCAATTCTGAGGGTAACCACCAAAGCATCGTCGTAGGGTTGGATGGTTCTGTTTTTATCTTCATCCGAGAAGCCCAAGACTAGGTGAATTTCCATTCTAGCCCTCTTCAGATCTTGATTAGTATCCTCGGCGAATAGTCGAGCCACGGACAATACTTTAGACGGAAAAGATCCCGTTCTTCCTGGTGCAGCGAAGATAACATTTATCGTTCCTAAGGGGGGTCTCGAAGAATTATCTCTCTGAGATCCAGAGCTTGCTTGGCTCCCCTGACCCTAGGAATGGTGCAAGAATTGTTTTAGCTTGCCCTCACGGATGAGCTGGTTCAGGTGATCCCACAGACTCCTGCAATCCTCTATAGTATGTCCATGATCCTGATGGTATTAGCAATAGAAGTTGTGGTTGCGTCTTTCAGGGTTTCCCACCATCTTGTTTGGCCGTTTAAACAAGGGCTCATTCTTAATCTTTTCCAAAACTTGATGCACTGACTCTCGGAACACGGTGTTAACTGCCTGAAGATTTGTTGATCTTGATTGTCCAACCAAATCTCTCCATGGCCTGTTGTTGCTGTGCCGATCTGACATGAAATCCCTCCTCTCCTGAGGGATAACCTTATCTTTTCCCTTCTCCTGCTGTTGATCTTCCTCGACTCTTTTGTACTTATCAATCTTGTCCATCAATTAACGCACACTGGTAACAAGTTTACCAGTCAAGGATTTTCTTTGACCGTGCTCAGCTGGAAGGCCAAGCTTAAAGGAGCTGATGGCCACTTCGTCAAAGTTACCATCCATCTTGTTGAACATCTTCCAATACCTATCCGAATACATTTTCAGGGTTTCTTCCTCTCACATGCTTAAGGATAGTAGGGAAGCCAAAAGCCGAGGAACCCTGCAACATGTGACAAAACGGGAACCAAATGCCTAGGTGAGCTCTTGGAAAGAACTTATAGAATCTGCTCACAGGCTGTCAAACCATCTCATTGTGACTAGTCCTAAACTGGATGGGAAAACTTTGCACATCAAGGCTTCATGCTTGGAATGGACAGTCATCCTCTGGTTGAAATGACTCACGTGTTCCACAGGGTCTGTTCGACCATTATAAATGGTAAACGTTGGCTTATGGAAGCGCCGAGGGAGTCTTACATCTTCAATGTTACGCGTGAAAGGCGACCTGGAGATTTGGTTTAGGGCCCTGCTCATAGCGTCATTTCCTATGCCTCGACGTGATGAGCTTCGAACCTGCTATTGACAATGATGCTCTTTTTCATAGGTGAAGGATTCATTGGGTGGGGTTCGAGACCTTCACCTGTAATCAACGTCTCTTTCGTAATTAGAAGAAAATTCTGAATTCAGAGAAGCCTGTCTCCTCTTTGCATGGCGTAACTCTCTTTTTAACCGATCGATCTCTAGCTGCATGTTCCTGTTGTTATTTGCATGGGAGATATGGTTCCCCCTTTGAGGTTGACTCCTGTTAATGTGTGTGGTGTGGACACTTCCTTTGCGGTCACCGTGCTTAGAGCCTTTCGACTCTGCTTGTTGTGGACCTGGTTCTGTCATGGTTAACCATTGCCTTCACTATCACTCAAGCTTTTCCCACAAACGGCGCCAATTATTGTAGGGATAAAGGCCCAAATTTAGATATTGGGCCTTAAGCCTTATCCGAAAACGTGGGCTTGTTCGAGGATGGGTAAGTAGCTGACAAAAGATCCCAAGTTTAAAATCGCACAAAGAATGAGCGGATGGAGAATGGTCCGAGGAGCATTTCCTCCTCGGACACGACAAATACAGTTTGAACCTATAGTCTAGCAACCTGGGTGACATATCAAAAGATTTACACAATAAAGATGAGCTTCAGGTGTGTACGGGATTGATAAGAACACAGAAATATCTAACGGAAAAGCTACTACCACCGTATTAGTTACACTGCGGCTACTTTTCTGACCGCATTTATGTGGAGAAGACCCTTGAACAGTGCGTTCTCAATTACCACAGTCTACAGAAAGCAAAAGAATATGTCTGATGAGACATGCACTCAAGTGAGTGCTTAGATGATTAACAAGTGTAAGATCAAGATGATTGTAAAGGGACTATATAATGTAAAATACCTATTATAAGAGGGGGATCGGGAAACAGATAGAGAGAAGGACTAGAGCAATCAGAATAATACTTGTAAACAGTGATATCGATTTATACAAAGAATGACCTCCTCGGATATTGAACTTATCCAGTCTTACATATCCTATTCTTGCTTGATCGTCTGTTAAAACCATACTAGCCGTTAATATCTTCATTAGAGCCTAGATCTTTAACTCATTTTCTATAAATTTATTGTATTTGACTCATTGGGCCACTACCAAATTTATTTCACAAACTAACTTTAAGTAAACTTGTGCCTACATTTTTTTCACTGTACTAAATTATTTGTACTTAGGTTAATAGGTTTGAACTTACTTTTTTACATTTTAGAGCTTTTCTAAGGAGTTACATCTAATGTTTTAACATTTAGGATAAAAAATTGATTAATAGATATGAAATTTTGAAGATTTATACAATAATTTTTGTTAAAAAAATGTGTGAACAATAAAGTGCAAATTACTATTTAAGTGCAATTAGATCAAATCCAATAATTAAACAATTATTTGTCCTCCTATTATCAGATATAAATAGATAATCTAATATTCTAATATAAACCACATTATTATATATTAGATTATATATTATATTATTATTATTATAAATAGATTTATACAAAATATATATATATATATATATATATATTTTAAGGTCTTCATGGGCTTTTGAAAACTCCTAGGCTGGCTGGCTGGAGGCCTGAGCTAAAAACCAAGGGGGGCCCAAGCTAAAAACCAAGGAGCCCAAGCCTATTTTTGAAAAATTTTACATACTATTTTTTTTTCTTTTGGACCCAGGGGGGCCCAGGCCCCCTTTGCCCTCCACTTGGGTCCGTCTCTAATAATAAAGTTGCTTATTTTTTAGCTCAATATGCTTTAGGAATTTTGGATTTGTTGTGTGAATGGAAAATCTTCCACCACCTTTATTTTCTGTTGTCCAAATTAACATTGTTGGTTTTCATTAATGAAAAGTTTATGTTTGTCCCTAATAAAAAAAAAAAAAAAAAACATGGCTAAATAAATATCCCAACGTCTTGAACTATCCTAACCCATCCAAACAAAAGTTAGAAGCTTGGTCGGAAAATAAAAAGTGGTACTACTAAAATGCTCTCGCTTACATTACAAACAATAAACAAACATCACACAGCTTCACCAGAGTTAGATGTCAATCAACACAACATAAAAGCATTTAAATCAAACAGTTTAACTGTTTAAGTAGATGGATTTGGTTTTGGCAGTCACTATCGAAAGGCTTAAGGTTCAATGTCTCAACGAAAGAAGGCCTAAACAGTAAACACGGGGCATATATTCTCACGGGTAGCTTATGACACGTGATGTGATCACATTCTAATATTTCATGTGAACTTTATGTCATTACTCATTACTACTCACCTAACATTTAGGCCTTAAAATATGACCCCAAACCATATGTAATTTTGTAACCTTTGAAACTGAGCTTCTTCAATATTGTATGGCTATAATTTATGTAAATTCTAATAATTTAAATTTCGAAATCTTTTCTATAGATATAATAGGATTTAAAAAATCCATGACATTTTTTTTATTATAATAATAATTTTTTATCATTAAGTCAAGAAGCCCAAAATATCAATTTTTATTTTTTATTTTGTTGTGTAGTTAGGAACTTTAGGATTTGAACCTAGTTCCTTATTTGATGACAAAGATTTTATCAATTGAATAGTTATCATATATGATTTGAACCCAGATCTCTTGGCTAGGAGTTTTCGCTAAGATTTTCATAGGTATTTGCATTTATATTAAATTTCAATGATATAACAATTTTTCGTAAATCTTTTTATTTTTATTTTTATTTTTTTGTTAATTTTGGAATAGTGTAGCAAAATAATTAATATAGCATATTGGATTGTGTATATTTTTTTTTCTTCCATATCTTTTTGTCATTTGAAGGTGCATTAAAAATCTTAGCAACTGTGTAATTTTCAAAACCATCCTTTAGATAGAATTCCTTCAAATGAAGTCGGAAAATCTTTTTTTTTTTCCTAAAATTCTCTTCAAATTATGTGGGATTCCTCCTCTAATATCAATAGTTTTACAGTAATTTAATAATTTAAATAAGTTGTGTTTCAATTTGTTTTTCAACAAAATCTCTTGCAAATTTATTTAGGATTTTTTCGGCATCTCAATTTAATATTACAAAATTTTTTTTGTCTTGCATCAAAAACTTCAATTTAAATCCTATATCTAAAGTAATTTGTGATTGTATATATAATAGTTATAGTGAGATGAATATATTATAAATATTTGAATAGTACATAGTTAATTTGAGTACCTCTAGCCTTGGGATAGAGAGACTTGTTTTTGTTTCACATTTTGCACTCCAAAATGATAATGATTGTGGTTTGACCTTCCTTCCACAAAGCACGCATGAAATGTAACGCTAACCCATTGTTGTATCAATGTTGCTTACTGTTTCAATACTCTAGTAGTTCATATCCTGCAATGAACTTTAATGTTAATATGTATTATTTTTTTCATGTAAATAATATGATATATTATTATTTTTTCAAGTAAATGATGAGTATAATTTGAAATGATTAACAAACCTATTTTGAAAGATCTCATTCTATGCATTTTATCTTTGTTATTGTCTTCATATTTTTTTAAGATAAATCCTCCTATGAAAATTATTTTGCATTTATTTTTGGTATTTCTTGTATAGGATCATGATTTTTACCATTCCTATGATTGAGTTTTTTTAAAAGAAAATATTAAGTAAATGGCATTTTGTAAGATAATATATGCTATTTATTAGACTTTTTTTTTTTGGTTATTATAAATTTTAGAAATATGCAATTATTAATTATTTTAGCAACCTCAAAGATCTTAAAATTTATATATATTTTTGTTGCACTAGTCGATAACAAAGAGAAGTTGCTTGCATAAATTGTATAGAACATTATTAATAGATAAAAGCATATTAAATTGAAATTGACAATAAAGGAAGACATGATTTCATGAGAATGAGATTTTTTAGAAGTATTATCTATATGTGGGGGAGGAGGAAGAAAGTTTGTAAGTAGGTAAGAGTTTTGGCTTTGATTAACATGTGAGAAGGGTTAGACTTGAGTCATAATATGTAAGATAATAACTAGGTTTGAGCTTTTCTTAAGGTTTTGTCTATTTTTAAAATGGTAGTTCATTTTGTAGAGAACATTTGGTCTAATTGTTAAGAGCAACTCATATTTTATATAATAGTAAAAAGAAGTTACTATGATCTATTGAGTAACAGTAATAAAAAAAAAAAAAAAAAAAAAAAAAAAAAAAAAAAAAAAAAAAAAAAAAAAACTTAATTAAAAGAGGTAAAAATGGCTAAATGCAAAATTAGAGCATCACATGGCAAGACTTCATACACTTTTGCAAAAGGTCTCTGCTTTTATATATAATTAGCCCTAAACCCATGCGCGGAAAATTTTGACGTTGTTTTTATTTATTTATTATTTATTGATAAGTGAAAGAAGAAATAAGTACATGCATCTTATAGGTATTAGTCTAAAATCAAAATTATATAATTATTTTTCAAATGGAGTATAATTGATGAGTAATGCTACAGCCACAAATTATTTTTTAACATTTTTACAAAATGTTGATATGGTCAATCTCTTATTGGTTTTCATCTAGGCCCATCATTAATATCACTTTTTCATTTACCAATAATCATTAACCATGTCAGAAGTTTGTAAAATAAAAATTTAAAATAGTTTGTATCTCTAGCATTATTCATAATTGATATAATGTAATATATATTTTGTAAGCTAAGCAGTTAATAATTGTTAACCTGCATAATAAATAGTTTGCTTTTATAAACTCCATTTATAAACAATTTACTTTTATAAAATGCAAACTTATTCAAGACAAAACTGTTTATAAATGTCCATTTTTTAAACCTGAATTGTTCTAGGAAAGAGAAATGACACCATGGTCAAAGCAACATTTAGATTTGTACATTTGAACATGATTTCGTTTGCAATTTATCATTCAGTCTATGCTTTTGTTAAAAAGTTATGTAAACAATCTAAATATCTAGACCATGCATATGCTCATATGCTAAATCTGGTTTGACACCAACGTTTGTTTTTGTGATACCATGGAATAATGAAGAATCGCTTCATTATGCTGAGGTACTAATTGGAATATCATCTTAATTTCTAAAAAATCACATAATTGGGATATCATACATGTGCAATACGGCAATGACAACTCTTAGTGGGCTAATTTTCCTGAAAAATTTGTAACTATATGCCAAATTCCCATCTCACGGATAAGTCGGAGGGAAAAAAATCAAACACTTATGAGCAAAAAAAATTTATACATTTTACTCATTGCTTATTGAAATTTAGTTACATGGACATTGATTGATTTTAAGAAAAGCATGGTTCTTCCAAATCAACTTTACTGCTCTTGTTCTCTGAAGATTCATTTAGTAGCTTTGGAACCACCTACCTCTTCAAGGTATTTGGCTTTCACCCAAAGCACAACATTTAACCATGTGATCATAGAAAAAGAACCTAGCAACTTAGCAAGCTGAAGACAAACACTTCTTTTATTACATAAAAGGAAAATGGTTACATTGACTGTGAATAGAGAGTTGGACATTGTTGAGAAGAGGGGACCTCTTTGTGATGCACCAAGCCTAAACAAAAAAGTTAACTACAGATCCAATTCAACATCTGTAAGAAAATTTTTAAGTAATCAAAATGTGTACATTACAAAGAGTCATTGGAAAATATCCAAGTAAGAAGTATGGCCATGAAAAACTTATTCCTTACTTCAAATCAAAATTCCTACCAAAAAAAAAAAAAAAAAAACACCAAAAGAGTAATATGCATATACCATTTTTCTGAGTCATACTTGCAACTTACACATTTTTTCAGCCATGAATTTCTAAAATATGTAATAGTTTTTCATTTTATATATATAAGTGTGCATGATATCTCATGAGCGTCTTTGTTGTCCTATTTACTATCATCACTATCTCCACTAACCAAAATTGAATTGCCATTTCCTTCATTAATCATTGCCCTATTTTATTCTTCAACACGTCAAATAAAAAACTACCCCATAAGTAAACAAAAAAGCAAGTGGTCTGAATTGCATAGATTTGAAATGTCATTAACTTGACTTAGATATTTAGGAAAGATAAGTGCCATTAATAGGAGTATGAGTTCTAAGAGTGGCTACACGTAATTAGATTTTTTTTTTATTCACTTTACTGAAATTAAATGATAAAACATGCCTATCTAGATAATCTCAATCAAATTTAAAGTTGTAGTTGTTTAGTTATATACATATGTTAATAAAGAAGGTGTAGTTCAAAATACATTCCAATTTAAGAAGACTACTAAATTTTCTAATGTTGCAGCTTGGGTTTTGATGATGGAAAGTTCAAGTGGACAATGTACTAAATTTCCACTTAAGTTGATGACATTGTAGGCCTAAATGCACATTAGAAAAAATGCAGTGACCAACGGCAACTAAAACCAAGGCACAAACCATGTAGTGGACATAAACTAATGCAAGAGTAAGCAAAACATTTTGTAACATTTTGTCAAACACATGGTGTGCACAAAATTTCAGCATTAGAATGTACCATAAAGCCAATAATGAACAATCCAAAGTGTGGGATAAGCACACCAGATGGTCCATACAATCAAAGCCAAGTCAAAAATCCACTCCTCGTGTAACAATGTTTAAGATATTAAAAATTGTTATTATAAATAAAAGGAATTAAAACAGAAATGTTTGAGTTGGAACTCATCAGCCTAAGAAGACAGTATTTAATTTACCATAGTCTAAGTAAAATGCAGAAATTGTTGGAAACGAAGTCATATCATGTGACGAAGACTTAACAACACAGGCAGCTGAAAGGCCATTGCTTCAATGGTTATCCTCCCAGAGCACTCTCCTTGGGCCTACACAGCAATTAGTTTAAACATTTGGAGTGGAGCACAACAAATAGAGTCCATGAAACAAAAATAAAACCAAAAGAACACTAAAATATGAAATAAAAACAAACAACGGAACCTAAAAAACGGTGATTTTCAAAATGCAGCTTAATTAATATGAAACAGGGCAACCAAGATTTCTTATTCTTCTTTGTTAAAAAAAAATGGGTGTAGAAACATGCCAAATAAGATAACAAAAACATCAAAATAGCATGGAATAGCCAGATTCTAACATATTCACCGCCATTAGCATTTTTTTATTATTATCATATTGTCATGTTTCACATAAACAATAATTTTACACCACATATAGAATTGAATAAATGCACATGATCAGAAAGTAGAGATTTGGCCCCTTTTTTAAGTTTTGCCTTTTTTTTATTGCATGGTTTGAGTAAACAAGAGATCCTAGTTATATAAGCCCTCCGTAGAACACATTTCTGCAAAGAAGAAAGCATAGCAATGAAAAAAGGATTATGCACACTCTAGTGAAAGACAATACATGACACCCCAAGTCCCACATAAGACAATTCTTAACAAGAACTTCGATCATTCAAAAACTAATGGAGTACATTAGATTGCAATTGATATAACAACCCTTAACGCTATATAGCTCAAGATTCCGTACAAAACCACCTAATTTTCCACTCAATTAATTCGGCGACAGTTCTTCCTAACTTCACCATTAAAACCAGTGAGAGGGCTTATGTTTCCCATCTTAACCATAGATGTAGCAAACTGAGTGAAGAATAGGCCCTCATCCTCAGCATAAATCTTAACCAATTGCATAGTAGTCCCAGCACTTCCTGTGAAAAGCACTTCATCTGAATTGAGGAGCCCTTTTCCCCACAGGATGTGATTGAAATACGCGTTGTCGAATTTTGCAGGGGACGCAAAGTCCAAGGGAGAGGTGTTATTGTCACCACCTGATCTAGCACAAACTGATTTCAAATTATAGTAGTAGCCCTTGTCAAGAGTCTGGTCAGGTTGGTTGTTTCCATCTTGGTTGTATAGTCTTTGCTTGAATGACACACACCTTGCCAAACCAATTGTATGGCCCCCTGCAATGTGATAATGAGTAATTGTTAAATGATTAAGTTTTCAAGACAACTGATAATTTATCATGGTCGACATTAGTGTGTTACATCTAAAAAGCCAAATTTACCTGAGAGTGCAACGAGATCAACTTCATCAAGTCCTTGACGGTTGAACGATGTTACAAGGTTTTGGAGGGTAGAGTTTGGTGGGGGAATATTAGCGTTTGAGGCATTTAAGCTTGCTGTCTTTGAGTCCCTTCTTCCCAATGGGACCTCCCAATGCGGTCCACCGCTCTGTTTTAACACACCCAACAAACTTAGCAAACTGGTTGGTAAGAAATCCTTAAAGAGTACCAATTCAGAAGGCCATTAGAAATTCTTCTAGTTCTATAAATTGACAAGTCTATGAATATGACTAGTGTCACGTTAACAAAATTAATAAAAAATAAAACAAAAAGGAAAACAAAGTAGGGACAAAGTTTGGGTTTGGCTTACTAATACAATGGAGCCACGAGCAACAAGGGCGAGAATATCTGCACAAGAGACAGTTTGAGGACATGCTTCTTCCAACTTAGCCTTGATCTCATCAATCACTTCAAAACCTCTAAGAGAATTTTTGTTTGGCCCAGAATTCTTTTCACTGACTATTGTGGCACTATCATCCAGTAATACTGAGGCGTCACAACCCTGTAACATTATAAAGTTGGACCATTTTATGAAAGTGACAAGAAGAAGCACAAAGGATTCTAACTTTTAAATGATTTGTTATACTTTTAACAAAAAAGGGGAAAAAAAAGAGAAAAATATATTATTCTATATTTTATTACTAAGTCTAATTATATAAAATTATTCGTTTTTCCCCTCATATATTTGTCATTCTACACAATAAAATTATGTGGATGGTATGACAATATGAAAATAATGTTGCACTAGTTACAATTTGACACCTCAACAAAATGTAAAATAAATAGTGAAAATGTTTAATACTTTATATCTTTGTGCTTTTGGAGCCAATGGAGTAAATTATAAAACCTGGACAAAGCAGTCATGGAAGTGGACCCTAAGCAAAGAAGCAGCTTTCCTTGGCTCATTGGCAATGGCTCTCCCCAACACAGACGTGACAATGTCATTAGCTTGGGGACAAGAGAACTGATAAAATTCAGGGAAAAGGCTAAAAGACCACTTGGTATTGGACTTGTTGGAATTGTCCTGAGTTGGATCATTGCCACTTGGACTCAATGCCGATGCTGAATTGGCATCTTCTTTTGCCTTAAAACCTCTCTTCTTCATGTCATTGGTCTCTTCAATTAGCACTCTTAAAGTTGAGGCTTGATCCGCTTGAACAATTCCCAACTCTGCCGTGGCCAAATTCGGACTCGCAAGAGAGCGAGAGCCTCCAGCGATCCCCAGTAGATCTGCTGTGAAGAGTATGTACACAGCCAACAAAAGGAAGACACCACAATCTGACATTGCCATTGCAAGGACGGACCCAAGATTTCAAGCTGGGGGTGGAGATAAGCAAAAAAAAAATTCAAATACGCATCCATAGTATTAATAAACTATCAACCAAGACAAATACCCAAAAATCATTGTTTCTTAATAAACTATCGACTTCTAGAATTCGAATGGCAACATTAGTTGTTGGCAATCCCACATTGACTTCGGAAGAATTTGAATCTTTTCTTTTAAAAAAATCAAGCATTGTAGTTGATTTTTTAATGATCTACAAATAAAATAAGAATCATATATATTATCACGGTTGTTGTTACTAACTAAAGACAAATACTAGACCTAGGTAACATGCATTTAATTATAAATTTAGTATTTCTCACTTTTTTTTTTTTTTATAAGTATATTTCTCACTTTTTTTTCAATTTATAAATTTATCTAATTTAACATTATGAGTTAACAATAGAGGCAAATGACAATTTTCTATATTATATGATTTATTTTTATCTTTTGTCTTTGGTCTGCGTTTATTTATCTCTTTGTGACTTTGTCTTTGTGTTGTCTCCATCTTCCTTTCTATATAATACAAGAGAGAGAGAGTCACAAACACAGAGTGACAGAAGTGACAGAGAGCCAAAAAGCCAAAAAAAAAAAAAAAACAGAAGTGACAGAGAGCCAAAAAGCCAAAAAGCCAAAAAAAAAAAAAAAACCACAGGCCGCAGCACAGATTCAGTTCACAATCACCAATAAAAACACAAACACTCCACAAGCAGATTCACAAACATTTTATTAGGTTTTGAAGGAAAGGATAGATTAAATACCTGTGAACTGTGAAGGCTGGAGCAACGAAGCTGGGATGGGCAGATCGAGCAACCGGCAGCGGCGGCAAGATGGGTCTCGCGTGGGCAGCGGTGTCGTCTCGCCACTCTGTCGTCGTCGGCGTGATGATGGCGGCGTCTGACTGTCTGGGTACTCTCTATCTCTCTGTCTCGCCTCGGCCTCTCTATCTCTCTGGGGGGTACCCCTAAATTTGCTGAGTTTTCTTTTCTTTTCTTTTTTTTTCTTTTTTTTTTGATTTACATGGGTCATGGGCTCAGTTTTTCAACATATGTGTAAATATATGGGCTGTAAATATACGTTCATGAGGGGGGCCGGCTGGGCTAGGAATTCATGAGGGGCCTGAACTAAAAATTAAGGGAGGTCCAAGCTTATATATATATATATATATATATTTTTTTTTTTTTTGCAAAATTTAAGCCGCTAAATTTTTTTTTTTTTTGGGCCCATAAGTAATGCCCATCACAAAACCCATAAAGAGACCGAAACCCATAAGTCATGTCCACGGGTCGGGTTTGTGCCCAACCCGGAACCGACCCGATTCGCTTCGGGTTTCGAATTGTGAGAAATCTGCCGGATTTTGCCAAAAGCCACCGGATTAGGCGAGATCTGACCGGATCTGGATGAGATTTCGGCATATCTCAAAGAGATCAGGCCGAATCTCGACGATCTCGCCTTATCTCTTCGAGTTCAGGCCTAATCTCGACAGATAGGACAGAAAATCGGCGACTTTCCGGTTAGATACGGTCGGATGAACATGGTGGAGTGAGACTGAAGAAGAAAGAAAGAAAGAAAAAGAAAGAGGAAAAAAAAAAAACCTACTGTTGGTGGTTGAGTGGGTCTGAAGAAGAAAAAAAAGAAAAAGAGAGAAGAGGAGAAGAGAAGAACAAAAAAAAAAAAAAAAAAGAAGGGCCGTTGCTGGTGGAGTGGGTCTGAAGAAGGAAGAAAAAGAAAAAACAGAAGGAAAAAAAAAAAAAAAAAAATCTCAACAGGCTCCATATTTTTTGAGTTGCAGGGGATAAAAACTGATTTATATAACCCAATTTTCATTGATCCAAACCCCCTCTTTATTTTCGGCCTACAAACCCGATCTGCATCGGCTCTGTGGAGTTAGGGTTTTCAGTTTTTCCCTATGAGCGTTGATAAACACAGAGAGACAAAGAGAATTCAGAGAAACGTCAAAACATAGAGCAACAAAAGAAAAAGAGAAACGTCAAAACATACAGAGAGAAAGTAAAGAGAAGAAAGAGAATCAGAGAGAGAGAACTGGCCTGCAAGATGCGTGGGGAGGGCGACGGCGTGGGTGTGGGCTGTAAATGATGGTCGGGAACAAGAGCCGTGCTGATCTGCTCATTACTTGTTCTTGTAGTCCCAACCAGAAAGGCCAGCTGCTTCACATAGAGCTTCTCTCCACCGTTGTACTTTCTTGTTATCATTAAAGTTTTCTTCATGCATAGTTAATGATTTGCCAAACTTTACTTTTTGTTTACGAATTTCTCATGGATCCACTTTGTAAAAAACAGATCGCACCGACTGATTCTTTTTCCTCCACTCAACAATTTTAGCAAGCTCACCCAAACATCATGTAAAAATGCATAGTTTTCAGAAAAAATACAATCATTTTAGCAAGCTCATCTAAACACCAAGTTGAAGATGCGTCATACAGCATGTTAAAAGATGCATAGTTTCAAAAAATACAATTATTTTAGCAAGCTCATCCAAACACTAAGTTGAAGATACATAGTTTTCAAAAAAATATAATTATTGATGTGGCTGAGCTCTCAATGATTTTGAGAAGCTCTACAGAAATTTCTTCTCCCCTTAGGCGATCATCATCGATGAAGGTGTGAAGAAGTTCTTGTGGACCGGAGGTCGTCAAATGATGAAGACAGATCGTCTCAAAGAAGTTTGGCAAATCATTTAAAAGAAGTTTTGTCCTAGGTTTGTGAAAGTTTTCAGAGGGCTGAGATTTTGGTTGGGGGAATAAGATGGAAGGAAAATAACAGAGGAGAAGGTAGATGGGTATTCAGGTGCAAGGAAGATGAAAGAAAGCATATGTGCAGGGACATGGAGCTTCATTTTGTTTCATTTTGCAGGGACAAGGAACCACATATTGTATCCAATCAACAAAATATAAAGAAACCACATATTGTAAGGAACCTCATTTTACTCCGGGCCCACAAAACTTTTTTTTTTCTTTTGAGAAAACGGGCCCACAAAACTTAAATCATAAAAAATGCTCCCTCAGTTAGACAAAATGCTCTTGACTCTTTTGCTCTCAACCTGGAAGTCTTCTTCGTCAATGAATTTGGTATTTTGGGCTGATTTTTTCTGCGTTGGCGTTAGTTTTCATTTCAAATAATATTTTTTTAGTTTTTAAACAATATTTTACGTATTTTAATACACTTTCTCATCCACATGTATTTTAAAAAATTATATATAACAATTTTCAAACTACTCTACCAAACACCCTTTTTATTTGTTTGGCGTTTTGAGCGCTGGTTATTTGTTTGGCGTTTTGAGCACTGGTTAGTGGGTCCGTCTACTTTTTAGGAAACCTACCAGTTATTTAATTCAAAACAGACATTTGGCGTGACTTTCGGTGTGCCACCAAAATTTTTCAATCTCTTTTTTTTTTTGTTGGAAGCAAAATTTTTCAATCTCATTCCTTAAAATAATAATAATAATAATAATAATAAGATTTCAGTATTCGATACGTTAGGTAGCAGTGTTAAGAGACTATTAGATAGGATAATTCCTGTTTTTGCGTTTTTTTTTTTTCGTTGTTTTTGAGGACTGTCCGCTTTTCAACTTTTGCACTGTTCACAGCAAAATAAGCGTGAAGTGCCTTCTCCAATGTACCGCATACGAGACCGTTTGGCCAGCACGTTTTTGTCTGGCGTTTTGTTTTCGGCCCTTTTTTTTTTTTACACGAGTTTCAAGTCTTTTCCAGTCAAATTTTTACTGTTTATTATTGTTGTGGTTACTGTTCATTAAACAGTAGCCAACATTTGACTTTTCAACCCTAATTTTATTATTTACGGACCCACAATTTTCATTTTTCAGCAACTTTTTCATTAAAAATAGGTCTTACGTACTATTCACACATTTAAAAATTATTTTGTTACAGTATTTTCAGTTTTCAGTTTTTAGTTTTCAGCTGTATCCAAACTGGCCCTAAATCTAACACTATTTGCACGTATAAAAACAAGAACCGGATGCAAGCAAATAGATGTTGAGAGTGTCTTCACTGAGCAACTTGAAAGCATATCCTTGCCAAAGCTGGACTAGATAGCCATTGTGAATCTGTGATATTGTCACTCAAATTGTGTCATTCACAATTGAAGATTTATACCATCTATTTTTTAGCTCAAAGGTGAGTTCCAAAACAAAGATAAAGCAAATTGTACATGTTATGTACTCAGGAAATCATTAAAACAGAGGGAACAAACAATTTTTGGAACATCCTGAAATATTGATGGCATTAGATAATTCCAAGTTTTGTTCAATTACTATGTTGGGAAAGAGGAGTTTCATCTATACACAATTTTTATCTTTTTGAAGATCAAACTTCAAAAGTAAGAGACCTCTCTCTTTCTCTGCCTACCAGTTATCCAACAAACAGATTAAGGACGCCATGATCACCAAATATAAGTGTGAGGATTTTCCATTGGTTGTAGATAATAGATATAGTGTAAACAATAAGTTCAATAATTAAAAAATGTATAAAACCATAAGGACCTAAAATTAAATATATTAATCAACCTAAAAAATTAATATAAGCAACCACTCAAATCCGACCTATGGACCCCAAATTCGACCAAAAACCATAGCCACCTCCACCACAGTGAACCCATCCCCACCACCACTGGCCACCATCAAACCCACACATCCAACAACAAAAAATCAGCCACAAATTAAAAGCAACCACCATCAGCTACCCACAAATCAGCCACAATACCCACAACAAAAAAATCAAAGAAAAAAGGAAACCCCAGCAATAATTAAAAAAGGTATAAAACCATAAGGACCTAAAATTAAATATACTAATCAACCTAAAAAATTAATATAAGAAAGATGTGTACTTTGCTAAACAAAGAAAGGAGATGATGAAAGTTTGAGACCCTTCGTTTACTAGATTAGGAATCGCATTTGGCAAATCGCAAATGGCAACTATACTTTCCTTCCCAAATTCCAACCCCACTGTCCCATATCCCTCACCTTCGGCTCTGTCCTAACCCACATGGCCTGTACTCCTAGTGCGTTTACCCATTCCCATCCTTTGGCGCCAGTGATGGTGTAGGCCGTGGGAAGGAGAGACAATATCCTTTGAGATGAGAGTTTGAACTTTGAAATTTCAAATGGGTTGGTGAGAGAACAGAATAGCATGATGGCTGGTAGCACCGGCAACGGTGAGGACCGTGGGATAAAGAAAGAAAATCCTTGGAGATGAAAGTTCGATTTTTAAAATTTCAGGTGAGTAGTCTGGTGAGAGAAAATGATATGCTGAGTTAACCTTGGTTTAATCAGAGTTTGAATTTGTTGGGTTAAGTTTTTAACATTTTAAATGACGTGGCACGTTTTGAACCTTTGATAATTTTCAAACAAATCCTTCCCATGAAGTGAACTCTCTCCATTTCAAAGGAAATGGAGAGGATCCGGATCCATAAATAATACCCTAAAAAGATAATCAATATACACAGTACAGCCAGTGACCCTTAAATAAAATAATAAAAAAATGACCAGCAACCTTCCTGTTAAATAAAATAATAAAAAGATGACCTGCATCCTCTCCGTTCAATAAAATAATAAAAAAATGACCAGCATCCTTCTTCTTTATCTTTTCTTTATATAAAAAGTAGCTATGTCGCTACAGTACTTTGATACTGTGTATCCAGTGTGTTTGCACTATACACTGTAGTGGTAACTGTGCTTTGGTAAGGCACTTCGTCTTTTTTTTTTTTTTTCTTTCTTTTTTCAGTCTTCCGTTTATATTTTTTTTTTCTTTTATATTTTATATGTATTGTCGGTACAATAAATTTTATAATATTTTCACAATTATTAAAATATCGATTTCTTATAAGTTAAAATAAAATAATAAAATATGAAATTGTAACGAACCAGAACTGAAAATAAATATTTTGTGAAAAGTGACAATGTCACTACAGTTTGCACTGTTCATCTACATTGTTATTTTGGTGAGCCACTTTGTTTTTTTTTTTTTTTTTGCAGCACTTTTAGTATTTACATTTTGATTTTTTTTTATTTTAGTCCTTATATTTTATTTTTACAATTTTTAGTCTCTAAATCAATTAACGCCTTTCATTTAAGTCCTCGAAGCACCGTTCTGTCACCTAACTAAAGAAAAACTGATAGATCAATAAAATAATAATTTTTTTTACACGTTGGTCAATAAAATAACGGAAAAACTCACGTGAAGGCAATCGGGTGCGCAAGGTAATGAAATCAGACTCACCCACTTTGACACGTTGCTTTTCCGCTCCAAACCCAGTCACGTGTGTGTCACTCACCAACCAATCTAGCCCGCGAAGGTGCACGGCAGGCTCGTGCATGTCCCCGGAAATTCCTCCTGTGACGGCGGTGAGTGGATGAGTCTAGCCGAAGTAGTTGAACTCTGTTTTGGGATATATGAAACAGGGGATGAGGTTATCATTAAGAACTTGAATATTGCATGTGTTTATGTACGTTTCTCTTAAGTAGTTTGAATTTGCAAAGTAGATGAGGGCGTCAATTTGGACAATGAGAACTCCAGGAACATTACTAGCGATTGGATATTGATCAATGCTTCTGTAAGCCATGGAGTTGGGAATGTTCCCTAAGTCAAAAGTCCTTGGTCTTGCTACAAATAGGAGTACCCTCAGCAAGGATAGTGTAACCTACAATTTCAAATATAAACCACATAAACAACAATAATAATAAAAGTTTTATTTTAAACCTTATAGTTTAAGAGGAGAATAATAAATTAACCCATATTGTTTTTTTTTTTTTTTTTGGATGATGTTCCTAATCCACTTACTGCAACGACAAGGCCAACCTCAACGCTGAAAAAGACGACACCAATATAGGCACCAATACAGACAACGAAATCAAACTTGTCGATATTCCAAAGGTGGATGGCAGCTTCATAGTCGATAACGCCAAGCATGGCAGCTATGATTATAGAGGAGAGCACTACAAGAGGTGTGTAGTGGAACAATGGCGTAAGGAATAGCAATGTGGTCATCACTGCTGTTGCCATGACTATGTTGGACACTGCAGTCTTGCACCCTGCATTGAAATTCAATGCAGTTCGCGAAAAATTGATGCCCCCATTTACTCTGCAAATTCAAAGTACTTAAGAGAAAGGTACATAAACACATGCAATATTCAAGTTCTTAATGATAACCTCATCCCCTGTTTCATATATTCCAAAACAGAGTTCAACCATTTCGGCTAGACTCATCCACTCAACAGATAGCATCAATCTAAAACGGTGACCCACATATGCATTAAAAGTTGCAACACGCTGATACTGAGGTAATGATCAAAATCATGTTGCAGCTTAAGAGCATTCTTGATCATTGAAGGTTCACACCTAAGCACTGCAACAAGGTAAAGTCACCCATAATGTAATTTTCATTAAGGTTACACTTTGGCTGCTGCAAGGTTTAGATTTAAATGGTTGAAGATTAGAACAATTATTAACTGGACATTCAGCCATAATTATGCAATTTATAGACTTCGACATGAGTTGAGTTTTGTATAAAGACTATTACCGAGTGTTGGTCCTGTAAGATCAGGGGACTTAGGAAGGGTGATGCGGATACAATAAATACTTAAGCTGCTCAGTTGGAAGCTTGAGTTACACTGAGTATTAAAATATAAATATGTAACAAGGTTCAAAACCCTGTACCGTTCCCTGTGTAGACCACAAGATCCAAAATCAATGTATTTGGTCATAGTTTCAAAAGCAATTCCCCATCCTAATACTGAAGTAAGATAGTCGTAATGTCATATATATATATATATATATAGACACACACGCTTTGTATGACCAAGGGGCTATATATACTATTTTAAAGTATTAAACTTCTCTAAGTTTCAATTAGACATAGGCAGATGCTACAAACAAAAGCATCAGAACTTATAACCGATAAATAAGCAACCCAAACCAACCACAAATCACAACACCAGTATCAACTAATCGACCACAATAGTCACCCATCTTAAAATATGCAATTCCAACGTAACGATCATACATTCATAAGAATAAAGTGATTAAATTTTACTCCGCTGGAAAACCTACCACAACCCTCCTCCTTTTTCCAAACTTAGGACCAAAGGTAAACAAAACTAGCCAAACACCATTGTCTATTAACCAAGCGTCCTCAATTATTGATTCATTTTTCTTCCTTGGTTTCTTTTTCAATCTCTGAATTACAATTTGTTGCACTTTTCTAACTGATTAGTGGTTACACTATTCTCGTCTTTTGTTTCGTTGAATCACATAGTTTATAGTTCTTCCACAGCATGTTAAAATGAAACTAAAACTAGAAAAAGAGCAACTCATCAATAACAATATATTTTTTTAATTACCTCGGCAATGTTCCTGGAGTTCTCATTCTCCAAATTGACGCCCCCATCTACTTTGCAAATTCAAACTACTTAAGCGAAAGGTACAAAAACACATGCAATATTCAAGTTCTTAATGATAACATCATCCCCTGTTTCGTATATCCTAAAACAGAGTTCAACCACTTCGGCTAGACTCATCCACTCACCACCGTCACAGGAGGAGTTTCAGGGGACATGCATGAGCCCGACAAGCAGTGTGCAACCTTCGCGGGCTGGATTGGTTGGTGAGTGACATACAGGTGACTCGGTTTGGGACGGAAAAGCCACATGTGAAAGTGGGTGAGTCTGATTTCATTACCTTGCGCGCCGGATTGCCTTCACATGAGTTTTCCCGTTATTTTATTGACCAACGTGTAAAAAAAATATTATTTTATTGAGCTGGTTTGGTGACGGAATGGGTGCTTTAAGGATTTAAACGAAGGGCGTTAATCGATTTAGGAATTAAAAATAATAAAAATAAAATATAAGAACTAAAATAGAAAAAAGTCAAAATATAGTGACTAAAATGCATTTACGCTTTTTTTTTTTTTTTAGTTTTGAATAGTAGCTACATTTCCAAGCGGCACTGTAACTACAGTAGCTACATTTTTTTTTTTTTAGTCTTCCGTTTATACTTTTTTTTCCCTTATATATATATATATATATATATATATATATTGTTATACTGACACAACGAATTTCACAATATTTTTACAATTATTGAGATGTCAATTGCATTGCCGCTTTAGTGTTTTTGCACTGTTCATCTACAATGCCATTTTGGTGAGCCACTTTGTCCCTTTTTTTTTTTTTTTTTTTTTTTTTTTTTTTTTTTTTTTTTTTTTTTTTTTTTTTATTAAGTTTTGGACAGTAGCTACAGTACCAAGCGGCATTGTAGCTACAGTATCAACAAATTTTTTTTTTTTCTAGCCTTCGATTTGTACTTTTTTTTTCTTTTATATATATTTTTATATTGACACAACAAATTTCATAATATTTTCACAGGTGCCTGATGGAAATTTAGACCTCTTAACACACAACCAGATTGAGTAGCCAAGTTGTTACTTAGTCAAATTAAGTAATTCTAAATTAAAACAATCAAACAATCATATCAAAAATATATAGCAGCGGAATAATAAATAATACAAGATATGATCACTCAGGAAAACTAAACCGGTAAAAAACCTGGGGAGGATTTTACCCGCCGATCATTAAGGTAAACCAGAATTCATTATGAAAGAATCGAAATTCATACAAAAGGATTTACAAGCTCCCCGCTCGACTTCCTAATGCTACCTACCAGTAGAACTTACTGACACGACCCCGTGCAAGCTCCGAATTCACGGACTCCTTCTTTCTTGAATTCTTCAATCAGCTACAAACACCTACGCTTGTTTTTCTTTAAACTTTAATGGCAGCAACCAAGTTGATCATCAAGATGTTGAAATAATCTCAATCTTGAAAACTCTAAGCTTTGTGTAAAGGAAAGCTCATTTAGATCTCACAAGAGATTTACACAAAATCGCAATGTATAAGTAACAATACAACTGGAGCAACTCTAAAAACGTGGCTAGGGTTTTACCTTATATACCTAGGGCAAAAACATAAAACCCTAAACGTTTAATGAGTTAGGGCTGAGTTGGAAAAACTGCAGAAAACGCAATCTGGTCGACTTTCGATCGATCAAATCTATTTTTCAATCGATCGAGTCAGACCGAAATGCCCTAATGCATCTACAGTCTCTCGATTCCAACTTTACAACAATTAATCAACTTTGAGCATACTTTAACAAGACTTAACATATTGTTTTGATCATGGTATGCCAATATTACAAATTAGAATTCTAAATACATAAATTCCTAAACTTTTAGAATCTAACAAACTTCCCCTTTGGCAATCTGTGACAAAACTCCTAATTAAAAGCTCAAAGTTTACAAGTAAAAAACCCTTTACAAAAATAATGCTCATAAACTCAAATTCAACCCTAACTACTATCCATCAGTTGCAAGTGTAGACAGCAACTTTGTTAAATCAACCTGTATCTTCCTGAAATCCTCAACAAATGCATAAATGCATGTGTGACAGAAAAGAGTAAAACAACAGGTATAACATTCTTGTAAGATTCATACAACACAGAATAAAGACATATATGAATGAACAACTCATAAATATAAATCAATAAGCAGTGAATCACAAAGCAACAAGAATCAATTTATATAACATGTATATCAATCAATGTTACTCCCCTTAACATAAATATCCCCAAAAAAATGATATACAAAGTGAAGCACCTAGATACAATCTAAAAACTCCACAAGCTCCTCAAAAACAAAAAGTCTCTCCCTAACTACAAAAACCCCTCTACAAGCCAAAAACTCCAAAAACTCTACTCTCCCTTTTTGTGACGGAATGCCAAAAGCCAATCACAAGTCGCCATCAAAAAGAGGTGGAGAGGAGGAATGAAGACGCGCCAAGTCGGCTCGCAGAGCACGAATCTCATCTAGTAAGTCCACCAAAATGTGACCATGAGCTGCCTGAACGGTCATGACAGTCTCCAGAATACGACGAACATCAAAGTCGGTCGAAGGAGGTGGAGGAACATCAGCAGCAGCAGCATCATCACCAACTGGATCAGGGACATCCTCACCAGCAAGACCTGTAGAAGAAGAAGGAGGAGGTGCATTACTAGACGGCTCAGACCTAGGGTGTTTAGAACTAGCTCGAAGATGAGCGACCCTCTGTCTAAGAAAAGACGCACCTATGGGAGCTATCACATGAACGGGCTCAGAGGAAGGAAAGCCACTAATATCAAGGTAAAGCAAAATCCTACGAATAAAAATAGGATGCATAAGAGCATGAGTAGTAGATGAACTCCTATAAACATCGTTCAAAGAACGAAGAAAGAGATGAGGAAAACTAATAGGAGCATCAGTAACCAGGGCGTACAAAAATACACACCTCTCAAGTGGAATGGTGTAAACATGAAAGATGGGCCAGATAGAATGACAGGCTATCCTAAAGAACAAATAGTGCAACTCGGAGAGCTTAACAGAAGTGATCCTAAGATCAGAATCCCACTGGACAGAAGTCCCAGTGATGTCAGACAAGATGTCACTCAACTCAGGAGACTCATCATAAGGATAGACAGGATTTTGGACTAAGGGTACCCCTAGAGCATCAGCCACTACCCGGGGAGTAATGGTGTACTCTACGCCTCGTATCCAACTCTTTACCAAAGTGTTGGAATCATAAACACGGATAGAGATGTTAGAAAAGAACTCTCTAATCAAGGTAGAAGGTGGAGGAGGATCAGAAATATCCACCAAGGGTAACAAGCCCCGACGCTCAAAGTTTGCCCTAATGGCAGGATCAAGTTCATCTAAGAGAACAGAACGCTCAGTCCAAATCTTTCTCTTAAGGTTTATCTCCTCAAATAGCTCTTGGTTTTTCTCACTCGGAAATCTCTCACGGTCAAAAGAAGGAGGAGATGGAGAAGATGAGGGAATAGTCCTACGGGCTTTAGTCTTCGTAGGCATGATGCTAAGGAAAGAATAGAGATACAAGGAGAAAACCAAAAGAACAGAATAAACAAAACTAAGTGTTGACTGTAAGTTAGCACAATAAAAACAAATAAAAAATCTATATGATGCATGATCAATAACAATGTTGTGATGCATGAATTAATGCAGTAACCACAGTTTGAATTAGGTTCAATTTCACAAAATTGGCTTGAACATAGAGTTTCTAACAAAAACCCTAAAAAATTTGAAAAAACCACATGATAATTTTGAAACAAATTGATGAATTGATCATCACACAATGTTGAAAATAGATTAGAATAACCAATTTCATCAAAACAACAAGCCAATTTCATCAATTAAACCCAATTGAACAAAAATCCCCAATTCGGATCAGTTACAAACCCTAGAATTTTCAATTTCTCACAAAACCCAAAATTGATCAAATTAAATCATTAAGATCATGTTTATAGCATGTCCCCACAAAAACTCATTGATCAATTACACATAATAAGGCTTAAATCATCAAAAATCCCAAAAAGTAAAGGGTTCGAAAATTTGAGCATAAATGCATGAAATATGTAAATAAACTCAAAAAGGAAGGACAAAATAGACTTACCGGCTTGAGGAAAGAGAAATTTTGCAAAAGATTCGGAGGAAAACGACAAAAATTTGACTGTGGAGCCTTGCCTTGTCGGATAGAGAAAGAAAGTTTAAAAAAAAAACTTTTTGAAAAGTGTTTGAAAAGGTCAAGAACAGTATTTTTAAAAACCTGATTCGCGACTTTCGATTGATCGAAAAATACATTCGATCGATCGAATGAGACAGTCATTTTTACACAAATTAAAGCACATTTTCGATTGATCGAAAATCAGAATGGATCGATCGAATTGGGCAGAGGCTCACAAAAATTTTGAGGAAAAAACACAGTTTTGAAAAACACAAACCTTCTTTTGAAAAACAATTCCTCAAAGCATTAAATTATGAACACAAAATGTATGAGTATGAGGTGAAATGATTTTTCAAAAACCCAAATTTAATCCCAATTTCTTCAAAGAAAATAACAGCCATTCTCTTTTTAAATTCTCAAGTAAAAAAAATGTTTTGCATAATTCTCAAAGTATTTTCAAACTTGGTTGGTCAGACCAAAAATACACACAATAACATGTACAAAGTTTAACAAAGAGTAACTTCTGTAGTGTGTGCAACTAGTAAAAACTTTGAGAAACATGTGAGGTGATATGTGAATAGCAATCAATCATAAAGTGTACACAATCCATCACATAGAATTTAAAAGAGACTATCACCTAAAGAGTTACATCCTATAACTCCCACATCTCCTAGAACAAAAGCTTGCAATCATGTAAGTTTCTTGTATTTTTGCCTCATTTTTTTTTTTTTTTGTTTATGAAATGGCATCAAGCCTAATAGTACACATCAATTTTATTTATGTGAGATGACATCAAGCCTAATAGTACACACCAATTTTATCATTAAGCAATTAAGCCGAGGCAACACCTTATGTTCTTTTTGTGCATGTGCTACACTTTCTTGAGCACAGAATCTTATGATATGCACTAAGATATTCATGATTGGCTAGTGAACAGTAATGAGATGGTTATTTATGCTTTTCTCAAAATGATCAAGTCCGACAATCAAATAACATGTGACTTCAAGATTAAGACAAAGTGATAAACACCATAAATATCTTTCCCACACAACATGCACTACAAAGTTTCAACTAGTAAAGTGCAATAATTAAGCTCATCCGAGCTAAACAAGGTACATAAACTTGTTATATAAAGATAAGGTAGCCAACCTTGATTTCACATCCATGATATGAAATACAAAACACAAAAATCTTTTTGGTTTAACAAATTTTATGACCAAAAACAAAAAGCACATATTATGCTAAATGAACAATGCAAATGCAATGCATGATAGTGCTTAACTAAGTTATAGAGGGTACACAAACAAGAAATATCAATTTCTTAATTAACCCTTGAGTACATGTACAAATTAATACATACTCATACAAGATCAAAAATAGCTTAGCATACTATTCAAGTTTCTCCACAGTGTCAAGCATGTTCTAAATCAAAAGAGAGATATCATAACCAATGTAATCTTCAAGAATAAAAAAACAAGACACAAAATAAAATATTTTTGTCTTTATGAAATTTTTCAATATTTTTGGATTTTTTTTTTTAATAAAAACAACCTAAAAAATAAAACAACCAAAAACAAAAACAAAACATGTCCACAAATAATTGAAAGAATTAAATCAGGGACAAGTTAGCAACACTCACCTTGGAGAATCTTTTCTCACCCATCTAGTACAAGTCTTTGACTTTGTAGGTGAAAATTCATGTGAAGCAGAGTGTATTTGAGGGATTACATCAATCTTCTGAGAGAGACTAAAATCCTGCAAATTCCTTTCACAAGCCAACAAGTTCAAATTTTTCAAAAGAATATGGAACAATTTATATGGACTTATGGCAGGAGAAATATCATCACATATCCTAGATTGACATACAGAATGCTTAACTTTCAACTTATGACAATTAGGACGAATGTGACCACAAACACCACAAAAGTGGCAAACAGGAACAAATTTAGGAATATCACTATTCCTAACAGCAAATCTAGTCTCAGATTTAGGTTTTTGCATCAATAAAGAGCAATTTGGTCTAATATGACCAACAACACCACAAAGGTGATAGATAGGCATAAAAACAGATTTATTATGCTCTCTAAAAGTAGGTTTAGACATAGGTTTAGAAACTTCAACGTCTACATTAGAACTTTTACCTTTGTCTAACCTAGCAAAATAAGCCTTCTCTTTATTATTCCTCTTGAAAGGAGGGATATAAACTTTCTCAGTCTTAGGCTTAAGAGAAACAAAAACACTTCTGTTATCAACAACAGGCTTGATACTAGTCAAATTTTTAATTTTAGTTTTAGATTTAACTAACTCTTGTTCCAACCTTTTCATCTTCTCATTTTGAGAGGAAATTTGATTTCTCAAAAATTCATTCTTTTTATTAGACTCATCTAATCTCACAATCAAATCATCTTTTTCAAGATTAGCCAATTTTAACTCTTCTTTAAATTTCTTAGAAATTTTCAAAGATTTAGATAATTCCTTACGAAGAGTTTCAAAAGCATTAAAAAAATCAACAAAAACAATAGTGTCCTTTTTATTCAAAACATTACAGGCATCAATAAAATCAGCAGAAACATGAGCAGAAAGACACTTCAAATTATCTAGGATAACAGGGGTCAAGGATCAACTCAGAGATCAAAAGATCTACAACAGAAGAGCTACCCGCTTTGATACCACTTGTTGGAAATTTAGACTTCTTAACACACAACCAGATTGAGTAGCCTAGTTAATTAGCCAAGTTGTTACTTAGTCAAATTAAGCAATTTTAGGTTAAAACAATCAAACAATCATATCAAGAATATATAGCAGCGGAATTATAAATAACACAAGATATGATTACTTAGGAAAATCAAACCGGTAAAAAACCTAAAGAGGATTTTACCTACCGATCCTCAAGGCAAACCAGAATTCACTATGAAAGAATTGAAATTCATAAAAAAGGACTTACAAGCTCCCCGCTCGACTTCCTAATGCTACCTACCAGTAGAACTTACTGACACGACCCCGTGCAAGCTCCGAATCTACGGACTCCTTCTTTCTTGAATTCTTCAATCAGCTACAAGCACCCATGCTTGTTTTTCTTTAAGCTTCAATGGCAGTAACCAAGTTGATCATCAAGATGTTGAAGTAATCTCAATCTTGAAAACCTTAAGCTTTGTGTAAAGGAAAACTCCTCTAGATCTCACAAGAGATTTACACAAAACTGCAATGTATGAGCAACAATACAAGGAGCAACTCTAAAAACGTGGCTAGGGTTTTACCTTATATACCTAGGGCAAAAACATAAAACCCTAAACGTTAATGAGTTAGGGCTGAGTTGGAAAAATTGCAGAAAACGCAATTTGGTTGACTTTCGATCGATCGAATCTATTTTTCGATCGATTGAACCAGACCGAAATGCCCCAATGCATCTACAGTCTCTCGATTCCAACTTTACAACAATTAATCAACTTTGAGCATACTTTAACAAGACTTAACATATTGTTTTGATCATGATTTGCCAATATTACAAATTAGAGTTCTAAATACATAAATTCCTAAACCTTTAAAACCTAACAGTGTCAATTTTTTTATAGGTCAAAATAAAATAATAAAATATGAAATTGTGACCAACCATAACTGAAAATAAATCTATATATATAAAAGCATGAATCCTTTAAATCACTGTAACTACAGTGCTTTAGTTTCGTGAGCTACTTTTTTTTTCCCAAGTTTTGAACAGTAACTACAGTGCCAAGTGCCACTGTAGCTACAGTAGCTACAGTTTTTTTCTTTTTTCTTTTTAGTAATCGGTTTTTTTTTTTTTCTTTTTTCCTTTTAAATATTTATGTAAGTTGATATATATATATATATATATATATATATTGTTATACTGACACAACAAATTTTATAATATTTTCACAATTATTGACATGTTAATTTTTTACAAGTCAAAATAAAATTATAAAATATGAGACTGACCAATCACAACAAAAAATAAATGTTTTGAAAAAATGTTACAATACTTATTGTACAGTACTTTTGGTTTAGTCAACTGGCACAATAGCTACAGTGCCTAAAGTTGTTGTTGTTGTTGTTGTTTTTTTTTTTTTTTTTTTTTTTTTTTTTAAATATTTACGTAAATTGGTATATATATTGTTATACTAACACAACAAATTTTACAATTATTGATGTGTCAATTTCTTACAAGTCAAAATAAAATAATAAAATATGAGACTGTGACCAATCACAACAAAAAATAAATGTTTTGAGAAAATGTTACAATACTTATTATACAATGCTTTTGGTTTATTTAACTGGCATGGTAGCTAAAGTGCCTAAAGTTTTTTTTTTTTTTTTTTTAAATTTTTACGTAAGCTAGTCTATATATTGTTATACTAACACAACAAATTTAACAATATTTTCACAATTATTGACTTGTCAATTTCTTACAAATCGAAATAAAATAATAAAATATGAAACTGTGACCAGTCACAACTAAAAATAAATGTTTTGAGAAAATGTTACAACACTTATTGTGCAATGCTTTTGGTTTATTCAATTGGCACGGTAGCTAGAGTGCCTCACGTTTTTTTTTTTTTAAAATATTTATGTAAACTGGTATATATATTATTATACTGACACAACAAATTTCACAATATTTTCACAATTAGTCGAAATAAAATAATAAAATATGAGATTGTGACCAACCACAACTAAAAATAAATATTTTAAGAAAATGTTACAACACTTATTGTGTAGTATTTTTGGTTTATTCAACTGGCACAATAACTAGAGTGCCTAAAGGTTTTATTTATTTATTTTTTTTTTAGTAATCGGTTTGTGTTTTTTTTTTTTCTTTTAAATATTTATGTAAGCTGGTATATATATTGTTATACTGATACAACAAATTTCATAATATTTTCACAATTATTGACATGTCAATTTTTTACAAGTCGAAATAAAATAATAAAATATAAAACTGTAACCAACCACAACTAAAAATAAATGTTTTGAGAAAATGTTACAACTCTTATTGTACAGTGCTTTTCGTTTATTCAACTAGCATGGTAATTAGAGTGCCTAAGTTTTTTTTTTTTTTTTTTTTTTTCTTCAGTAATTGGTTTGTGCTTTTTTTATTTTCTTTTAAATATTTATGTAAGCTAGTATATATATTGTTATACTGACACAATAAATTTCACAATATTTTTATAATTATTGACGTGTCAATTTCTTACAAGTCAAAATAAAATAATAAAATATAAGATTGTGACCAAGCACAACTAAAAATAAATGATTTGAGAAAATGTTACGACTCTTATTGTTATCACAATGTTTTTACAATTGTTGAGATCTCAGTTTCTCATACTTCAAATAAAAAAAATGCTAAGTCCATAACATTTTAACATTAATTTATACAATGCCTAAAGTTTTTTTTTTTTGGTTAGATCTTTATATATTTACTTTATACTTGCAATGCAAGTTTACATTGTAAATACACAAAAGTGGTTAATATTATACACATTTGCACAAAAAATGGTAAATATTGTACGAAATTTGTAAATGTGTACAAAATTTGCCAATTATTTTGTGTTTACAATATAAATTTACATTGTAATTAACTATAATGCATACATAGAGATATTTTGAAAATATTGTAACGCATGTGTTAATTCCTTATGGATCAAAATAAAATAATAAAATATTATACCAAGATCTAGCACAACTAAAAATGTCGTGACATTTTGTTGTTATTATAATATATTCACAACTATTGAGGTGTAAGTTATAGGTCAAAATAAAATAATAAAATATTTGACTGGGATCTGTCATGGTTTTATACGATTGAAATTAACTTTTTATGACATAATTATCAAATTCTTGAAATGCTGAATTAAAGTTTAGGAAAAAACAGCTTGAAAGGGAAAAAAAAAAAAAATTTATTTTAACTTTCACGTAAAATACTGTCTACGAAATATGACCACACTTTGTTATCATTATCCTTTCTATATCATTATATTTTCTTTTCTTTTATTTGGTCAGTTTGATGAGTGTTTAATATTTTCTTTAAGTAATGATTATTTTTTAAAGAGTGAGAATGACATAAATTTTTGTCTATCTTCAAGATTTTCGCATCTAAACGTCTAGGAACGTGCACTCGGTGTGGATCTTCAAGATTTTCGTAGCAAAAATGTAAGTATCTTTAATGACCTCTATTTAGATGCCTTATGAGTGTTGGGTTCTCTGTATTATAGCAAATTAAGCTTGCTTTTATGAGGACCATTGCACACCCTTGGTGCGATGGTTACTCCATAAGTATAAATGCTTGTGAGGTGTGGGGGGGCAAGGACCGAGGTTCAAGTCTCCAGGAGGGAGTTTCGCACACATATACACTTAGATTAGGTTAGAGTAGAATTTATATCTTGTACAAAAAAAAAAGTTTGCTTTTATGAGATGCCATTCAGTGTTTGTTTTTCTGTATTTGGTTTATATTTGGTTTCCTTACTTTGTTATCATTATCCTTCTCCTTAATCTTATCTCACATTGGTTTATTTATTTATTATTTATTTATTTTTTTAATTCAAATATCTTTGTTTTGAATTAAAAAAACAAACAAACAAACTCATGGGTTTGGGTGTTCTTCATTTTCTTGTTTCCTTATGATTATCCTCTTTTTTTTTTTTTTTTTTTTTACTATTCTTTTCCTTTTTGTGTTAAGAAATGCATTTTCTATGGGGCTATATTTGGAACTCCCAACAGTTCTCTTCCTTATTTTATGGATGTCAAGGTGAGGACCGATAAATCCTTCAAGATATTGGAAATTAGTTTTAACATGACTGGTGTGTTATCATGTCCCATAAATTCGGTGTGTAGAGAGCACAGTTCTAGGTACTTAATTGGCACCATCATGCATCATTTTGTAACTATAATTATAGCATTCTTTTATTTGGTCAGTTTGACACGTGTTTAATATTTTCTCTAAATAATGAGTCATATTTAAAGAATGAGAATGATATATATTTGTCTATTTTTTGTGGTTATCGGGTTTGACTAATTATTTTAGTGTGTTGATGGCCATTTTGGAAGCCCAAGTAAAAAAAGTAAAAGCCCAGCAATGCAGACAAAAAAGAGTTGGTAAATGGATGGAAAACCCATTAAGCCCAAGCGGTAGGAATAATGGATCACAGGCCCGTGAAATAAACAAATGGGTCTCGAGGTGGCAAATGGGCTTAAAGCAGCCCGGAAAGAGAGAAAAAGCAAACCATGGGCAGTATATGATGTGGAAAAGGGAGAATGGGCCACGGCAGGCTCAAAGTAATGAAAGCAAAGAAAGTAAGGGGTTGATGGCAAGCCCATGAGTCCCAAGGACGAGGAATGATATAATTGGATTGGGGAAGCCCAAAGAACTTAGTAAAAGCCCATGGGAATGCAAAGTTAGGAAAAGGGCCAAGGAAGCGCAAGGAAAGCAAATGGGCCAAGGACGCCCAAGAGAAAACAAATGGGACACGGGAGCCCACCAGTGATGTAATAAGAGAACCAATGGCCATATTGGACCATTGGGAGAAGAGTAAAACGGCAGGCCCAAAGAGGCTCAGCAAGATTGGGGCAAACAACTTCGCAGCAAGAATGATAGAGTGGTATGATAGGAGATGGTAGCAGAAAAGAATGGGTTGAAGAAAAGGCAAAGCCCACCATCAAGCAAGGCCTAGCCCCTAAGTGACGCAAGCCACAAAAGAAAGGGAAACCAGAAAATAGTCAAAGATGGACGGCAGACTGTGCAAGCCAACCACGGTGAATGCATGAGTAGCAAGCAGATTTTGGACATTCATGGAAGAGAGGCACGCGCAAGGCCCAGACACCACCAACTTGTACCCAGCCAATACAGGACACGGTGAGGTCATGGGCCAGAGGTAAGATGGCATGGTTTGGTGGTGGGGAGAGGGGAAAAACCTATTTTGAGGTTTTTGCTCAGGCTCTTTTGGGGGAAGTGTCCTGTTGGGATAACATATCACCCAAAAGAAGCAAAACTGAGTTGGAATCACTAGGTGCATGCCATGAGGGATAGGGAGAGAGAAAGAACCCAGACCGTAATAGGAAAGGATGCCACAGCAGATAAACAAACAAAATAACCTTTTTTGTTTGGTGGTGAGGGGTGGCACACAGACGGACCAGTGGTGGTCAGCAAGTACACTCAGACCAAACAAAGATGGTTAAGGGCTAAAATAGTAAAAATTGGTCACGACAGGCACTATAAAAAAGAGGCTCTTGCCGTGCATAAGGGACACAACTACAATCACGACCACAGGAACAAGAACTTGAAAAGAAAAAAAAAAACCAGAGAATAGAAAATGAGTATTGAGAAAAAAGAGAAGAAAGAAAAAAAGATAAGAAAGGGGAACATTAGAAGAGATGGGAAGAAAAAGATAGAGAGTTAGAGCGGCAGGCATGCACCAATAGGTTGATTCCCTCTCTCTCTCTTAAAGTCCTGTCTTCTACCAAAAATAAAGAGTTCTCTTGCGCACCAACCATTCAGGTCTGTTTCCCTCAAAGTGATTAATTTCCATGGCAGGATTTCCCCGGGAGATTATTCATGTTGAGAAGAGACGTTCTTCCCTCTCTGGCTTTGGTCCTGCGGATCAGATTTGATCTAATCTCTTTTTATTTTTTTATTATTTATTTATTTATTTATTAACCCATATGCTACATGTTTATTCCCCTTGCTTTTCTTTATAAAAGTGATTATTGTTAACAGTGATTATCTTAATTAGGGACTATTTATCCACTTTAATTAAGAAACCAAAGTACTTCCTTTTTGTTTTATTATCATCATATCTACCTGGCACAACTCATCTGAAACAGCTCTGTCTGCTGTAAGCATGTTTTTGGCAAGCGAGATATAGTTTGTACACAAGCCGAACCAAATTGAGTTACAGTTGGACTAGTCTCAACTCCCTCACTCAGAATATTTGGGCTAGTACCATAGGAGGCTTTCTAGCCCAATATAACCAAAAGGTCCACAACATTGAATTGGCGACTCTATTAGGGAGTTAAGAAATAGATAGGGACAGGAGCCCTCGCGAACAAATGCCTCCAAGATCCAGAACGACGCGAAACATGAGTGCCGTACCCTCGCAGATAGAATCTAGGTCGACAATACCTCAACAACAGCAGCCTAACTAGGCAAAAGGTGTTAACAGAATGAGGGCTGAACCCCAACCTTAGCCAAGAGTCCCCATGGACAACACCAACACCTTCATTGAGGTGTTACAGGCCCTGCAGCACTCACAACAGCAAATGATGGAAGAAATCTGTCAGCTGAAAACAGACAGAACGAAGGAGAAAGAAAGTCAGCATGACCCAGAACATGCGATAGATAAAGAGGAGACACTAGCGAGAGGTGTCCCACGGCAGGCAAAACAAAGTTTCATCACTATGGTCGAAGTAGCAGCCCTCCTAGAGCAAGAGAGGGCCAGAGCACGCAAGGAGAGATTCTATGCACGAAGGCCTTCTTACCTGCTAAGGGTACTCAACAAACCATACCTCGAAAGATACGAACCACAGGCCTTTGCACAGTACGATGGTAGGAAAGGAAGTGCCGTTGAGCACGTTAGCAAGTTTATTGATACTCTTGGCCCTTATGCGGCAGACGAGGATTTATGTCTTCGAGAGCTTTCCAAATCATTATGTGATCGGACATACACTTGGTACATCGGCCTAAAGCTAGGATCGATCCCAACATAGGATGACATGGTGGATGTATTTTGCACTAAATACTTCCACGGGAAAGAAATAGTAACTTTTGCAACCCTGCAAGTAACCAAGCAAAGAAATGGTGAGGATTTGATGGAATACATCAAAAGGTTCAGGGACATAGCACTCGATTGCTATGATCATTATGAAAAAAGAACATTGGTGGAAATGTGTATGACAAACATGATTAGGGAGTACAGGGCAGTCCTGGAAAACTTAGAAATCTCCCAGTTTGCATAGTTGTTGCAAAATGCCAGAAAGATTGCCTAGTCCGTAAAACCAAGCTCGGACAAAAGAAACGCTCCGCAAGCCATGGCAGTATCTATTGGTGAGCGGAGAAGGAAGACTGACGGGAGGGAGTACGATACTCCCCCACCAATACCATGCACTATAAAAGAGTTAGATGTGCTGCTAGACAAGTGGATAGCAGACAGAGTTTTAAGCCTAATCAAGTTTCTAGAGAGCCCACAGAAGAGGAGTAGGGGGACCCACGCTTCTGCCATTTGCACAACTATGTGCAACATCCTATCGCAGAATGTTGGGCGCTCCGTAGATTGGTGCACCGCAGAATCAAAGAAGGGACTCTAGAACTATCCCAGCAAGAAGTTTAAAGAAAACCCCTGTCTGCTGCGACAATTATCATTTTACAGCAAAGCTCCAAATTCAAAAATTTATTTGACCAATTAGAGCTCACAGCAAAGGAAAGAAAGATAGCAACAGAGGTTTTGGTGAGCATCGCTTCCGGGGTAGGGGTATAATGTTTATCAGTGGAAATCCCGGATGATAGAGTCCTCTTACAGGAGTCGACCGAAATCACTTTTAGTAATAAGGATACGGAGGTAGGATACCCAGATCACAGGAGGCCCCTCTACTTAGCAGCGTCTATAAATCAAATCCCCATCAAGAGAGCTTTGGTAGATACAGGTGCTTCTGTAAATCTCATTCCATTGAGCACTTTATAAGTAGCAGGAATTTCAAAAAGAAAGATTCAGGGGTACCCAATGGAAGTAACAGGGTTTGGCGGAAAAGGTGAGTATACCGCAGGCCACATCTAGCTGTGGTTAATCGTAGGCCCCATAGCTTCTTTAGCTCAGTTTCGTGTGGTGAAAACAGAAGTCTTTTATCATGTGCTTTTGGGGAGGCCATGGTTGCACAAACATTGATTGGTTTCATCCACTTATCACTAGTGTGTGAAAGAAAGATTGAATGGTAGAATGATACGCATAGCCACAAACCCTTCCCCGTTTTAGCAGGCAGAGGCTCATTTAGTAAAAACTATGTTTTATAACTAATGGGCTCCATCTGGGGAAAGCTCAGTATCAAAGCCATGAGGTACCTTCGTACCTAAGTGGGAAGACGTCCAAGATGACCTAGAGCCTAATCTAAGGGAGCTGCTAGCATGAAAAAAGAAAAGAAAAGAAGCACCCGCCGCAGAATCAGATGACACACCCCAATGTGTCAAGGTCTGAGGCCCTGATGGCAGGATTGTTTACAAATTATGAAGGCGCACAGGGTCTACGAGTGAAATACAAGCGAGCCCCACCCGAGAATGGCAGCATGAGAGTTTGGCATGTTGCGTGGCACTAGAAAGCTCAGAGGAAGAAGGTAATAAAGAGAAAGATGAAAAAATCATGGCAAAAAAAGAGGTGCAAGTTGTGGCAGAAGAAGAGTTGGAGGAAGTTGACTTGGGATCTGGTTCATAAGAACCAATGCCTATTTCAATTAGTGCAAGTTTGACGAAGAAAGAAAAAGTAGAATTGATATTATTGTTGAAAGAATTCAAAGACGTCTTTGCATGGGATTACAGTGAAATGCCAGGGCTAGACCCTGGGCTAGGGGCACATACATTGAATGTGGACCCAGAGGCTAAGCCAGTGGCCTAGCCTGCCAGGATATTCCACACCAAGATAGAAGGTCAAATAGTTAAGGAGGTACAGAAATTACTGGCCGCAGGATTCATCAAGCCTATTCAACACCCACGCTGGCTATCTAATATAATACCAGTAAAAAAGAAGAACGGGCAGATAAGATGCTGTGTAGATTTCAAAAATCTTAACAAAGTCTATCCAAAGGATGAGTTCCCATTGCCAAACATGGATTTACTAGTAGACTTTGTAGCAGGAAATGTCATGTTCTCATTCAGTGGGTACATTCAGATCAGAATGGCACTAAGAGATGTGGAGAAAATTGTTTTCAGAACACCCATGGGTAACTTCTACTACACTGTGATGCCTTTTGGGTTGAAAAACGCAAGCGCAACTTATCAACGATCGATAATGGCCATATTTCACGACATGATGCATTGAGAACTAGAGGACTACGTGGATGACATATTGATAAAATCAAGGAGGAGAGAAGAACACTTCCACATGTTGAGAAAGGTATTCGAGAGGTGTAGAGCTTTCAAACTAAGAATGAACCCTCTCAAGTGTGCATTTGGAGTGTCCTTTGGGAAATTCTTGGGTTTCCTAGTTCACAGCAGGGGAATAGATGTAGACCCAACCAAAGCCACAGCCATAGCAACTATGCGACCTCTAGCCACGGTGAAAGAATTGAAAAGCATTTTAGGGAAGGTCTTGTATATTCGGAGATTCATCCTGGGATTGGTATCAATTACTTCTGCTTTCACCAAATTACTTAAGAAAGGGCAAAGCTTCAAATGGAGAGAAAGGACCACGTTATGCAAAAAGTAACGTGTCACCATGTCCGAAGAAAGCCTGCTTTCACCAAATTCCTCTATTTTTTCACACACTCTGTCTTCCCCATTTTTTAAAATACTTATTTCCTTCTCTTTTTTTATTTTATCTCTCCCCCGTGCCTCCCTCTCCTTTCTTCTCTCTATCTTGCTTTGGGTTCATTGAGATCATCTTTTGGGTTAGTGGGTGGGTTTGTGGTGTTGGTGGTTCAGGTAGTGGCTAAAATTAGGTTGCTAGCTGTGGATGTGGGTGTGGATGGTGGTGGCTAGGATCAGTGGTCAATGGTGGTGTGGTTATGTTGGTGGTGGTGCTGGTAGTAGATTTTGGCTATGGCGGTGGGTTTCGTTGATTTTGGCTATGGGTTTCGTGGGTTAGGTTGTAGTAGTGGGTTGTGGTTGAGATAATGGGTTGTGGCTGGTGGTGATGGTGGCTAATGGTGATGAGTTGTGGGTTTTTTTTTTTTTTTTTTTTTTTTTGCCGTGAGCTGTGGTTGCCACAGTGGTGGTTGTGGTTGTGGCTATGGCTATGGCTAGTGGAGTGGTGGTTGTGGCTAGTTCCTAAATTTTTTGCGGTGGATTTTATTTATTTATTTTAATGAGTTCTTTATATTATTTTAATTGAAATGGTAAAAAAATAGAACCATTGATATTGAGTGTGTTCTAAAATGGTGTTTTAAAATAGATGAAGTAAGTTTTTGATGTACTAAACCTTATTTCGTCTATTTATATAGGGTTGATTTATATAATTGAATACTCATGAGTCAACATGACACGAACTCGACATGTGAACATGAATTGTCACTCTTACCTAATATGGTGTTTAGTATCCATTTAAAGCTATAAAAGGTTGATGATAGTTTCCAAGAGGGGAATGATAATGTTGAAGGTAGATCCATCCAAATTTGTCCTTGTGAGCAGCTGATACTAGAGTCAAAAGCAACTCTGTCCTCTCTCATGGACGCACACATGAGTGACATAACTCGTGCCCCAAAAATAGTTTTACAATTAGACCTAGGGAGAAAATTGGCCTTTGCCCCTTTCGCGCAAAAAATCCAGCATTTTGCCCCCTTTCTCTAACTAATTAGAGAAATGTCCTTATTTTGAAACTCGATTTTCTCAAAATCGAGTTAAGCCCTATAGTGGCATTTTAAGGAACCTATAGTGACGTTTTAAGGACCTATAGTGGCGTTTTGTAACTCGAGCTCTATGAACTCGAGTTATAGGTAAAAAAAAATAAATTGCCTTGTAATCCCTTGGCATCCATATTAGGTGAGAGTATTTTTGGTAGGGAAAGTGGTTGATTTGATTGTCTTGAGCTCTATATATATGCAAGCAAAGGCTAGGCAATTTGTAAAACGTGCAGCAATAATTTGAATCATCAATGGAACTCTTCAAAGTTACTCCGGGTCTTATAGTAATAGCTTCCCTTTTAGTCACACTCTCCTCAACTAACCTTGGCTTCAATTTTGGCTGGGGTGGTCAAGGTGGAAGTGGTGGATGGTCTTTTAGCCTTTTCCCTGAATTTTATCAGTTCTCTTGTCCCCAGGCCAATGACATTGTCATGTTTGTGTTGGAGAGAGCCATTACCAATGAGCCAAGGATAGCTGCTTCTTTGCTTAGGGTCCACTTCCATGACTGCTTTGTCCAGGTTATAGAATTTACTCCATTGGCTCCAAAAGCACAGACATATAAAATATGAAACATTTTCACAATTTATTTTACATTTTTTTGAGGTGTAAAATTGAAACTAGTGCAACATTATTTTAGTATTGTCATACCACCCACATCATTTTATTGTGTGCGATGAAAATATACGAAGGAAAAAGGAAAAGAATAATTTCCTGTAATTAGAGTTATTAATAAAATACAGAAGAATAAAAGTTGCTTTTTTTTTTTTTTTTTTTTTTTACCTTTTTTTGTTAAAAGGATAACAAATCATTTAAAAGTTAGAATCCTTTGTGCTTCTTCTTGTCACTTTCATAAAATGGTCCAACTTTCTAATGTTACAGGGTTGTGATGTCTCAGTATTACTGGATGATAGTGCCACAATAGTCAGTGAAAAGAATTCTAGACCAAACAAAAATTCTCTTAGAGGTTTTGAAGTGATTGATGAGATCAAAGCCAAGTTGGAAGAAGCATGTCCTCAAATTGTCTCTTGTGCAGACATTTTCACCATTGTTGCTCGTGGCTCCATCTTGTTAGTAAGCCAAAGCCCAAACTTCTTCCCTACTTTGTTTGCCTTTTTGTATTATTTTTTTATTATTAATGTTGTTAACGAGACGCTAATCATATTCATGGTCTCGTCAATTTATAAATTTTTGTAGTAAAACTGATAGTATTTCAACAATTTTTTTTTTTCTAGTTTATTTAACTTATTTATGCACACCTTTTTAAAATCTTATTTTTTTGGTTACATCTGTACTTTACAGCATAAGTTACTTGAAAGTGGAAACTAGAAGTTCATTCAAAATGATAGTGGCATGGCATAATTTTTTAAACATGTCCTTAGAAGGAATGGACTTCTGAATTGGTACTCTTTAAGGATTTCTTACCAACCAATTTGCTAAGTTTGTTGGGTGTGTTAAAACAGAGCGGTGGACCGTATTGGGAGGTCCCATTGGGAGGTAGGGACTCAAAGACAGCAAGCTTTACTGCCTCAAAAACTAATATTCCCCTGCCAAACTCTACTCTTTGAAGCCTTGTAACATCGTTCAACCGTCAAGGACTTGATGAAGTTGATCTCGTTGCACTCTCAAGTAAATTTGGTTTTTTGGATATAACACACTAACATCCACCATGATAAATTATCAATTGTCTTGAAAACTTAATCGTTCCATGATAAAATTATCAATTGCCTTGAAAACTTAATCATTTAATGATTGCTCATTATCACATTGCAGGGAGGCATACAATTGGTTTGGCAAGGTGTGTGTCATTCAAGCAAAGACTATACAACCAATATGGAAACAACCAACCTGACCAGACTCTTGACAAGGGCTACTACTATAATTTGAAATTAGTTTGTCCTAGATCAGGTGGTGACAATAACACCTCTCCCTTGGATTTTGCCTCCCCAGCAAAATTCGACAATGCGTATTTCAAGCATATCTTGTGGGAAAAAGGGCTGCTCAATTCAGATAAACATTTCAAAGTTTTCATAGGAAGTGCTGGGACTACTATGCTAAGGATGAGGGCCTATTCTTCATCCAGTTTGCTAAATCTGTGGTTAAGATGGGAAACATAAGCCCTCTCACTGGTTTTAATGGGGAAGTTGGGAAGAACTGTCGCCGAATTAATTAAGCAACTAATTACCTACGATTTACAATGCTTTATGTTGTGTTGATTGTTATCTAATTCTGTTGAAGGCGTGAAGCTATGTGATGCTTGTAATGCAAGTGAGAGCTTTTTAGTAGCACTAAGCTAGCTATTCTGGTCAATCTTCCAATCCATATCTATATCTGTATCTATATATAACTAAAAGCTGAAGCGTAGCATTTATTATTGCTACGCTCCAATTGAGCCACATCAACGTTCACATTATTTTTTTTTCTTTCCAATTTTCTTATAATTGTTTTTAACATTTATTTTTTTAATATTTACACTTCTCCAAATTTTCTCATTCCATTACATTTTCATCTCCCCACTACTTCTTCAACCTTTCTCCATCTCTTACTTTTTCATCTCCCCACTACCCTCTACATTAATATCATTCTTCCTCTTTCCCTTCATCTTCCTTTATTTTTGTCACTTCTTATTCACACTTTCTTACTATAAAATTTTCACTATCTCTTCTATTTTATGCATAGTTTTCCCTCACAAAAAAAAAAAAAAGGTTCTCTCTCTCTCTCTCTCTCTCTCTCTCAATTTTTTGGACTTTTTAATTTTTCTTGCATCTCTGCACTAGGTTGATAATTTTCTATATTCTTTAAAACTCTACTTTGGGTTAATGTGATTTAGTTTTTTTTTTTTTTTTTTTTTTAAAATTGTTGTTGTTGTTGTTTTTTTTTTTTTTTTTTTTTAAATTTTTTTTATTGTTATATGTTATCCTATTGCATTTTAAAGAATTAAATATAGCATATAAAAATATAATATTATTCTATTACATAGCATGGTTTAGATAATTTGGTATTTATTCTATTACATAGCATGATTTTTTATAGTGCTTAATTTAAATGTTAAACTATTGAGACTTTACTAATTTTTATTTATTTTTTAATCCTTTGTGGTGGATAAAATACTCTTAATAGTTGTATTAGAAGTACTCTATAATGCCATTTATTTATAATCGGACGTGTGACAAATTTTAGCTTTTGCAATTTTATTTTTATTTTTATTATTATTTTATAACAATGCATGTATAGAAATTTAATTCTTAGATTTTGCTAATAATTTTTTATTTGATAATATGCTTTGGGTGGACAAAATTACAATTTCTGCGAAGAAAATAACCTTAATAGATTATCAACAACAAAGTTTTATCCTAATTGGTCCTATGAGGTCGAGGATCCCTGATCCAATTTAAATGGGCTGCCAAGGTTGTTTCTAAGGATATACCTCGGATCTCGGGGATGAGCATTAGCTGACCTTGGGGAAGAGCATTAGCTGTGGAAGGTGCATGAAGTTAAAAATCACAAAGGGAAGAAAGCAGACTCGGCATAAACTACGAGAAGGATGACAGAAGAAGGGTGTAGAAACCATCCCCTTCGCATTAAATGTAGGACAACCACTTCCCTGGCCGCATTAATGAGGAAATGATCATGAACAGTGGTGGCACAACTAAGATTGTAAGGTAGAAGCTTACTAGTATGTTCTGGATGCAACAGAAGTGTTAGGAATGCAATCTCAGCCCTCCAAGTGTAGAACTAAGATAGTCTATGTGTAAATATGAAAGAAAAAGGAAGATCCATATGTGAGGGATCAAGAAAAAAGAGAAAGAAAGGACTTTCTATCTATGGACTGAAATATTTGTTCAAGTGAGAAAGTAACACACACATATGAAATAGACACTCCTTGGGCCTGACCGAGGATCCTTTTTTCTTCATAATTTGTTGTCTTAGTCATTTCATTGGCTTTTTGTCTCATTGTGATTAACTTGTGAAGTGATCAATATCCTACCCATTCTCTAACAAATTAATTGTAGTGGACTTATTGGGTCACAATCCTAAAAAATAAGGTTTTAGAAAGTTTGTTTAAAACTAAAAGAATAATTTTCAAATTTTATATTCTTTTTAATGATTCAAAAAATGTTATAAATAACTTTTATTAAAAAAATAAATATTTTTGTTAACTTGCCTTTTTAATTTCTGAGAAAAATTGTATTATTTTCATTCCGGTATGACAAAATTTGTATTTATAATTTATGATTGTTCCTATATTACATTTATGATTGTTCTTATAATAAATAAAAATATGATTACGAAATATATTACTTATTATTAAATTAGTTTAAATTGTAATTTTTTTTAATAAAACCACCATAAAAATAATTATCATGCACAACGCGTGGGTTTGCGGCTAGTTTTTATATAATTCTTGAATCAACTTATTTTCTTTAACTAGTGTATAATAAATATAGTGGGCAAAGATGCAACTATGCTTGGAAAGAAAAAATTGACATTTTAAAAAAGTACAAAATGAGCCAAATGAACTAAGGAGAAGGCCTAGCCAAACATAAAATGGCAAGCACAAGAACGTATAAAAGATAACCTGGTTTGACAAATTCTATACTTACCAACGCTAAACAAAAAATCTACTATTTATAATTATACTCTCAAATACATCTAGAAATATCCACACCAAGGGTGCATTTGTATAAGCTGTTGCAAAATGATGTTTTGAGTTTAAAATGAGCATATGTAAAAAAGCTATTAAACAAAGGTCTTCAAGCTCTCACATATTAAACAAAGCTACACCACCATTCTATTTATAGGGATTGACACTTGCCTGCTTCTTTTCTTTTCAATATAGAACTAATTTTCCTAATAGAATTAATGTTCTTATCTTACCAACTAACACTCCTTATAAGATTAATAAACCTCTCGTGCAGTTAATTTTCAACTTTGTTCAATATAAAACTATGTCGTTTTGAGGGTCTTTAATGACCAAATCCTTATGGAGCCTAATGGGAATGTTGGTACTGAATTGAAAGTTAGAGAACTGAATTGAATGAAATTGAAATTAGAGGACTAAATTAAAATTTACAAAATAATAAAGAGTGCAATTTGTAATTTAGCCTAACAATAACAACTCACATAAAAATCAATACAAGAATTGGATTTTTAAGATATTACTTTCTCCCTAAAAGAGTATTGTTCCTTGCTAAAAGAATACTTCACATCAAAGACCATTGCAGGCACCCATTTTGAATCCCTTATGACAACATCAAAATGAGTTAGTTCCAATCAAGCAAAACATGAAATTGCCAAAATGTTTCAAAAAAAAAAAAACCATAAACTTACATATAGTTGGTAGTTTTTTTTTTTTTTTTTTGGGGGGGGGGGGGGGGGGGGAATCAAGACTTGAATTTCATTAAACTAAATCAAACATGGTCTGATAACATTACAAAATAGAGGTGTGGAGGAACATCCTCCATCCACACCTGTAAACCTGTAACATGTCGTGCATGTTTTGCAAGGTTATGAGCAACAACATTGCCAAGTCTACGAATGTGGGTAAATGAAACATAATTGACATCTTGTGATTTTGGCTGCCTCCAGAATGTGACCAAAGGGAGCCAAGGAGTCTTCCTTGCTCTATAAAGCTTTTATTATGAGTTCTGAATCTCCTTCTAAGATGAAACTTGAGAAGTCGAGTTCTGCAGCAAAGGAAAGAGCTCTCGCCGCTGCTATTGCTTCCACCAAATCCGAAGAGAAAGGAAGTTGAATCTGCTCCGACAATGAAGCCAACGCCTGACCAAAGCTGTCCCAAATAACTACTCCTAGACCTGCCTTGTTTATGTCATTGAATGTTGCTCCATCGAAATTGATTTTTACACAGCCATCAGGTGGAGGGGTCCAAGCAACTCGGGTTGGTGGTGGGTTGACCCTCTGAATTCGTTTCACGATTCTTGACCGTTGATAGTCCAGTAAGGCTTGTTGGGAAGTTGGAGTCACCTGCGATATTGGGTGCTCTTTGTTGCTCACTCTCAACTGATTTCTGAAACCAAATGTTCCACATAATGACCACCATTAATTCCACCTTATTACATACGTTTGAGACATAGAGGCGTAACTCTTTTATATCTGTAAATGAGTGAACTTGGCGGAAAGAGAACTCAGGTATGGCATCCCAAATTGGGTTAAGCTTTGAGCACTCCCATATGGCATGTAAGACCGATTCTTCCTCTTGCCGACAGTGGTCACATGTGCCTTCATTTAAGAATCCAATATGGGCGAACCTAATATGGCACTATGGGAAGTTTTTTAAACGAAAATCATGAAAATTAATGTGAAACCTTCTAGTACCACAATTTTGATAATATAAATATAAAAAAGAAAAATTTGAGCGCTCATGTTATTGAGTGTATGATAGAAGAATATGTAAAATTTATAAATTTTTCTCTAAAATGACCCACATAAATGAGTTTATAATTGTGTAAATTTACAAGTTTATTATAGTGATCATGTAAATTTATACTAACACTATTCATTTTGCATTTAGGTTTTTATTATTATTTTTATGTATTACAAGGATGAAGAAAGAGAAAGGATAGTAGTTGTTGTATTTGTATGTGAAAAAAGATCAACAATAAAAAAAAAAATTTATATTTTAATGAAATGTAGTGTAAAATAGATAATTTAATGTGTGATTTTTTTAAAAATGGAAAAATTTAGCTACAAAATTAGTTGAGCCTAAGGCTACTGTACGGTTATTGGCCCATTGTTGGGAAGCCCATGGGCCATAGGTTGGATACAAATTCTTCATTAGACCCAGCCCGTGATGTTCAGCTAAGATAATTGTGGGCTGTTTTGTTCTTTGGGTCTGATGTAGCTCAGGGCCCCGCTCTAGGGTACCTTAGTAATGCCTTGGAGGAGGTCACCATCGAGCAGCATTCGACGTTTATTGCAAGTCCAAAAACTGATCTATCTATTTCCAAGGAAGGGCCCCTTTTGTTAGGAATAATCCTAAAGGGCCTTACCTACACGAAAAATCATTGAAAGTGATCATTATTGACCTACTTAGGCAGCCTATAAATAGTGGGAAAATGAAGGAGAAGGGGTTAGACACTTGAGGGCGAGGAACTAGAGAACTAGAGTAAGTAAGAGAAAGAAACCAAGAGCAAGCTTGATTAGGAGGACAAGTTAATTGCCCCTTATGTACGGGCCTTCGCTTTGAGGAGCTTCCCATTGTAGGATATCCATATACCCACAATAATAAATAGATTGTGAGCCCAGTTAGATAGTGAGCCCATTAACTGATCTGTGCACTGCACACTTGGCGTCTTCTGTGGGAATCTCCTACTCAGTTGGAGTTCCAAGTGAATTTAACCATCTTTGAGCATGGCTAACCAGCGTTTGACGGGTTCTACGGATAGCCGGTCGGGGGGCTCATCTCGGAGCTTAAGTTGGTGTGAAAGAAGGCAAAAAAGGGACCAAGACTTTAGGTATGAAGAGCATGTGGATCGGTCAGACTTAGGGGAAGGATCCTCGCAATTGTGTCAATCAGCGCCTTACATTTCTTGGCAAGAGTAGTGTGATAGAAGGGACTAGGAATTAAAGTGTTTGCATAAACAAGTCAGAGATTTGGAGCTAGAAGTGCAGGGTAGGTGTTGGAGAAGGAATCGTGATGAATCCCTCGAAGATTTTGGTAATACCGGGGAAACTCAGGGAGAGTTTTCCCACTTGAATGGCTCCCATCGATCAAGGGAGAGATCTCGTTAGTTCGCCGAGCAACTGTTGAATTCTCCCAGCCGACACAGGCATTATAGTGCTGTAATTAGACATGGCAATACGAGTCAGAATTTTCTAACTCGACCCAAAAAATACCTGATTCGAACTCGATTTTTTTGACTCGAAGTAAAAACGAGTTGACCCGTGACCCGACCCATTAAAAAAATTCGCTAAAAAAAAAAAATTTAAATTACGTCCTGATACTATGTGCATAAAGCATAAAGTACCAAAACTTATAATCAATATATTATATATTATAAAAAATGACTATTTGATTCATCAAAAGTCAAAAGCTAGCTAGCCTAGCTTTAGTGCGCTGCTTTCCATAATTAAAAAAAAAAAAAAAAGTGCCTAGCTTCAGCCTTCACATGTTACACTAGGCAAGGGCCCTTGAGTGATTGCCAATTGCCATGAGATAAGACCATTAGACCACACACGTTACACAAGGCAAGGGCCAAGGCTGTCAAGAGTCAGACAACCATTTTATAAAAAAAAAAAAAATTCTCATTCAGCTGAGAGCCTGAGCTACAATTTGCAAGTATGAATATTTGCAGTGTTGAATCTACTACCAACGTTGAGTAGATTGAGATTGAGGTGTAATTATTATAAAATATTTATTTATTCTTCTTTACTTAATATGTTATGTTTATTTTTAAATCTTTTTTTGTTTAGTTTATCTTTCTAAGTAATCTAACTTTACTATTATTTTAAATGCAACAGGAACATGTGCATTTAAGAAGACCGATAACCTGCTATTTTGCTAGCTTACTTGTTTTGTTTGTTTTAAGATCTATATTTTTTTGAAGATGTAAACTTGTAATTATATGTATTTTGACAGTGAACTATTAACATTGAAGACTTTTTCCATCATGAATTATGACTATAAATAATTTTTATCATGTTCAAAACTATCAGAATTGGAAGGATATTAACAAGTGGTATTAAGTGCAATTCATCTGCTTAAACTAAAAAAGGGACCAAATCTCTACTTTCTGATTGTGTGCATTTATTTAATTCTATATGTGGTGTAAAATTATTGTTCATGTGAAACATGACAATATGATAAAAAAAAAAAAATGCTAATGACGGTGAATATGTGAGAATCTGACTATTCCATGCTATTTTGATGTCTTTGTTATCTTATTTGGCATGTTTCTACCCCCATTTTTTTTTAACAAAGAAGAATAAGAAATCTTGGTTACCCTGTTTCATATTAATTAAGCTGCATTTTGAATATCACCGCTATTTAGGTTCCGTTGTTCTTTTTATTTCATATTTACTGTTCTTTTGGTTTTATTTTCGTTTCATGGACTCTATTTGTTTTGTGCTCCACTCCAAGTGTTTAAACTAATTGCTGTGTAGGAGAGTGCTTTGGGAGGATAACCATTGAAGCAATGGCCTTTCAGCTGCCTTTGTTGTTAAGTCTTCATCACATGATATGACTTCGTTTCCAACAATTTCTGCATTTTAATTAGACTACTGTAAGTTAAATCCTGTCTTCTTAGGCTGATGAATTCCAACTCAAATGACACATCCTCCCTTGCAAAAGCAAAATGGAAGGTGAGGTTGCCCAATAAGTTCTAGCTCAAATGGGAACTCCTCCCAATGTAAGAGCAAGGTGAAGGGTGAGGTCATTGTTCAAAACCCACTTGGTACATGTGTATTACCAGTAAGGGAAAAAAAAGAGGGTAAGGATGTTGGTTCAAAACTCATTAGGTGTGTGTAACTTATCAAAAAAGTATATAATATCATTTGGAGTGGAAACTTCCGGTTTCCTCAAAGGTTTAGTTTCAATTTTGTTTATTTTCATATTGTGTTTGTCAATCATCAATTATTTTGGCTGTTTTGCTCATCAACTGCTTGGCATTTGCTTGCATTAAATATATTATCAATTGTGGATTGAGTCTGTTTTGATTTGTTTTATTTTACATATTCATATCTTTTCATCGTCTACCCTCTCTTGTCATATTATAATTATACCATTCTTTTTTCCCTGTTTTTGGAATTTATTTTGGAAACAGTGTACATTTTAAAAACTATTAACTGCATAGATCCTCGTAACTGCACTTCTACAGTATGATGGCTTTATTTTCTTTGAACAAAACTTGATTATCAAGCTTATTATCTTTCGATTTTTCATATAATTTTGCTGATAATTACCCCTTCTAGAAAATTATTCTCATATGATAGAATGGGTTCAAAACTCCTTAGGTATGTTTGTAACTTACCAAGCCAAAAAAAAAAAAAAAAAAGGAAAAAAAAAAAAAAAAGAAGAAAAAAAGAATGGATTGTTTTGTGTTCTTGTTTTTGGTTGGATCATCTTCTCCACGTGTGCACTAATGCCCATATGTGTGTTTGTGTGTGTGTTTTGATTTCTCCTTCTCATGTTCCAATTGACATCATTGTTTCTGTTACTGACAATATTATCCGGGCACAGCAGCTGGAGGCACCATGGAAATAGTGGTGAATGGGACGGCAGGTTTGTTGCATCCTGCTGCAAAGGAAGGTGTGACACCTCTTGCAAATAACATTGTCAAAATGGCCACACATGTAGAAAGGAGGCTAACAATGGGAAAGAAGGATATGGGAGGGTGAAGGAGAGGTTTCTGGAACCCCACGTCACATAGAATTGCTCTGGTTTTGAAGGATGTTCTTCAGAAGGCAAAGAGCCATGCCACTTAAACCGAATGAGAAATTTTCTTCTCCATTTCAGTTTAGAGGAGCCAGGATGCTATCCTCTTGTAATGATGAATCTCATACACATGAAAGTCCATTGTACTTTATGTAGGAAGTTCCATAGATAAGTCAAAGTGAGTTGTGATATAATAGTCGGTTTCGTCGATTGGTTATAGGATCATTGAAGTATATCTGGACACTGGAAAAACTTAAGGCAGTTTCTTGTTGAAAATTTTGCTTGTTAAAACGGTTTTGACCGGAAATTTATGTTCTTTTGAGCATTAAAAGTGCACTAAAGTTTGCAGTCCATGACAGCAGATCTTCCCACAATGGAAATATGATCAACTTGTTCAATAATAGAAAATTGATTCTTCTATCTTTTATCTAAAAAAAAAAAAAAAACGATTATGATCTTTCTCAAAAACCTTCACTTGTTTGACCGGTAACTGGTGTCTCGTTAAAATGAAATTACCAGGCAGGTTTTAAAAAAAGTGAAATATACGGTAAAGATGTAAGTGGGTAACTATACAAATTTTAACTGGTCAGGATTAAAAAAAAAAAAGTGAAATATACGGTAAAGATGTAAGTGGATACCATATTTGACGAGTCAAAAAATGACATAGAATCACTATTGCACACTCTTGGTGCGATGGTCAATTCACAAGTATAAGTATTTGTGGGGAGTGGGGGGCAAGGGTCGGGGTTTAAGTTTCCAGAATGGAGCTTTTACATACATATATACTTAGATTAGGTTACAGTAAAATTTCTATCTTGTATAAAAAAAAAAAGACCTCGAATCGTCATTCCTCGTAATGGCGAGGAAAGCAAGCGTTACCCATTTATTGTGTGCATTGATGAAAAAGCATAATAGACGGAGTAACGGTAACAAGTGAGCTGTGCACTTCAGAGCCCCCATTAGTAACGTATTAGCTGTTGAACATAAATACATAAATTCATTGTCCATTAAGACAAGGAACAACTATAAAAGAAATGAGCAACATAATCCAAAACTACACACCAATATTCATCCAAAAATCACTCCAAGTGAATTTCTCTCTAAACACTTATCACTCTCTTTCTGACTTAAGCATTAGAGTGTTTTTTTGGCAAACATCACATCAGTGTGTCCCATCTCTTTTTTCAAGCTTTGTTACAAGTTTACCTTGGAGACGTGACCAATCCAGGGTCATCCATCAACTAAGACAAGGAGTTCAACTGTTGATTTTTTGCATCATTAGTTTTGTGTCGTCCGTGGGAAACGCTAATCGTTTAAGCCGTCCTCCCCAAGTGACAAAAGAGAAACTCTAGTACAAGATAGATGCCGAACATGCTGTACAACAGATTCAAGCCCTGGTAGCCAACGTGGAGGAATTAACTCGCTAGAATGAAGAGCTACGAAGAGTCGCTGAATCTCAGAACGAGGAACGATAGCAGATTGCTGAGAGCCAGAATGCTGGAGAATTGAAGGAAAAAATAACGAGGAAGAATCAGACAGCCAGGGCAACAGGAGGACAAGAGCGTCAGAAGAAAACTCATTTAGGATGGAAAGCGAGCTCCATAACATGAGAAGGGAGATGGAAGAACTCAGAAATGTAGTGAAAGACAGAGTTGTAGAGAACTTGGATGGAATGATTCGATGGACGGATTCACCATTCACCACTGAAGTGTTGAATCGCCCTCTCCTACCAAAGTTCCGCCTTCTCCAGCTAGAGTCATTTGACGGTTCAAGAGATCCCTTGGATCACATCGAGTCATTCAAAACTTTGATACTTTTGCAGATGACCTCAGGCGAAGTAATGTGCAAGGCCTTCCCAACAACGTTGAAAGGCACAGCGGGGGTGTGGTTTGGTAAGTTACCCTTAGGTACCATTGCAAACTTCGAGCAACTCAGCAAGGGTTTTATTCGTCACTTCATTAGAGGACAACGACACAAGAAGCCAATTGGGCATCTTCTTAACATCTGCCAAGCAGAGGGAGAATCCATGATACAATACATGACGAGCTCTAATAAAGAGTTGTTGTAGGTGGACGAAGCGAAATATCAGGTCATCCTGACGACCTTCCAAGCAAGATTGCTACTAGAAGATTTTTTTTTCTCAATCACCAAAAGTCCGCCAAAAACAATGGTAGAGCTACTCCATAAGGCCCAAAAGTATATGAATACAAAGGATGCAGTGACCGCCAAAGGAGTGATGACCAAAAGAAAGCGGGATGAAGGAACTAGCCATAACCTCGACAAGAAAAAGGAAGTACAAAGCACTGGACATGCAACGGACAAAAAGAGGAACCTCCTAGATCGAAGGCCAAAGTTTACTAACTTCACTCCCCTAGTGATGCCTATTGAATGTGAACAGTTTTAGACCCCTTAAAACAACCAGATTGGTTAGCCTAGATTAATTAGCCAAGTTGTTACTTAGTCAAATTAAACAATACTAGGTTAAAACAATCAAACAATCATATCAATATATATAAAGCAGCGGAAAATAAATGAACACAAAATATGATGACCCAGGAAACCACACGGTAAAAACCTAGGGAGGATTTGACCTAGCTATCCTCAAGATAAACCTAAATCCACTATGCGAAAGAATTGAAGTTCATACAGAAGGACTATAAGCTCCCCGCTTGACTTCCTAATGCTACCCACCAATAGAACTTACTAATACGACCACATGCAAGCTCCGAATCCACGGACTCCTTCTTTCTTGGATTCTTCAATCAGCTACAAGCACCCCCACTTGATTATCTTTAAGCTTCAATGGTAGCAACCAAGTTGATCATCAAGATATAGATAATATCTCCAACTTGAAAACCCTAAGCTTTGTGTAAAGGAAAACTCCTCAAAGATCTCACAAGAGATTTACACAAAACAGCAATGTATGAGCAACAATATAATTGGAGCCATCTTCAAAAGCGTGGCTAGGGTTTTGTTTATATACCTAGGGTAAAAACATAAAACCCTAAACGTTTAATGAAGTAGGGCTGAGTTGGAAATTCTGCAGAAAAATCAACCTGTGCGATTTTCGATCGATCGAGTCTATTATTCGATCGATCGAGCCAGGCCGAAAGTCCCAAATACTTCTGCAGCCACTCGATTCCAACTTTACAATAATAAACCAACTTTGAGCTAGCCTAGATAAGACTAAATACATTGTTTTGATCATGGTTTGCCAACATTGCAAATTAGAGTTTTAAATACATAAAATCCTAAGACCTTAGAACCTAACAGAATGGGTATTGATGCAGATAGAAGGCGAACCTTCTCTGTAATGGCCCAGACCAATTTATGCTCCAACAGAAGTAAGAGACAAGAGCAAGTACTATAGATTCCACCAAGACCAGAGACATCGCATTGATGAATGCAAACATTTGAAGGACCAGGTAGAAACCCTGATCCATCAGGGAAAATTGCAGAAGTTTGTGTGAAAGACGGGGCCACATAGATGACAACAAAGGGACGAGAAAGACAGGGAACCAGAGACGGGGGGTAAAAAGGCCCCCATAGGAGAAATAAGGATGATCTTAGAAGGAATGGCAGTGGGAGGATCCTCCAAGTCATTGAAGAAAACATATAGAAGGGAAGTGAACATCGTCCATTCATGGTTCCCACCTTCAAAGACACACAAATACAGCGAGCCAGACATCATCCTTTCTGAAAGAGATGCTCGTGGTGTCAGATACCCCCATGACAATCCACTAGTGATAAATGTTTAGAATGGAAGAATTCAACATTCATCAGGTTCTGGTAGATAATGGGAGCTCAGCAGACATCATCTATCTGCCTGCTTTCCAACAGATGAAGTTGAGCAAAGAAAGGCTCCAACCATTCACTTCCCCATTAGTAAGTTTCACTGGAGACAAGGTCATTCCTAAAGGTGTTGTTAAACTAACCATAATTGTAGGCATTTATCCAGCACAAGTCTCCAAGGAGATTAATTTTCTTATAGTAGATTGCCCATCGACGCACAACATCATTTTAGGACGACCAACACTCAACAAGTTGAAAGCGGCAACATTGATATACCATCTGAAGGTGAAATTCTCTACAGCTCATGGCATAGGAGAAATCAGAGGAGACCAAGTTCTCTCAAGAAAATGTTATCAAGCCACCCTAGCATCAGGGGAAAATCATACATGGATGATAGATGAACTTGAACCAATCCCCGAACTGTCAGAAGTGCCACAAGATAACAACCTTCCTAAGAGAGAACAAGGATGCTTTTGCTTGGAAGCATAAGGATATGCCAGGAATAAATAGCAAAGTCATCCAGCATCGTCTCAACATTAATCTAGAGTGCAAGCCAGGGCAGTAGAGACGAGGATTATTTGCATCTGAACGCAATAAGGTAGTAACAGAAGAGGTTTAAAAACTCTTGGAGGCGGGTTTCATAAGGGAAGTGTTTTACCCTGAGTGGTTAGCCTACGTGGTGATGGTGAAGGAGAACAACAACAAGTGGAGGATGTGTATTGACTTCACGGACCTTAACAAGGCATGCTCGAAAGATAGTTTCCCCTTACCTAGGATCGACCAATTGGTGGATTCAACTGCCAGACACAAGCTCTTAAGTTTCATGGATGTCTTCTCCAGCTACAATCAAATCATAATGGACGAAGAAGATCAAGAGAAGACCACGTTCATCACTAGCCAAAGGTTGTACTGTTACAAGGTGATGTCTTTTGGACTAAAGAATGCAGGGGCCATGTTCTAGAGGTTGGCGAACCACATGTTCTCTTAGTAGATAAGAAGAAATGTGGAAGTATATGTAGACGATATGCTAGTGAAGAGCAATGGTGAAACAGATCACTTGGATGACCTGAGGGAGACCTTCAACAAACTACGTAAGTATAAAATGAAGCTGAACCCAACAAAATGTGTTTTTGCTATTTCATCAGGGGAATTCTTGGGTTTCATGGTATCTCAACGGGGTATAGAGGCTAATCCAAAGATGGTGAAGGAAGTGTAGAGCTTGACGGGAAAAGTTGCAGCCCTAAACAAATTTGTCTCTCGAGCGATAGATAAATGCTTACCTTTCTTTAAAGCCTTAAAGAAGGCCTTTCAATGGAATAAGGAGTATGAAGAAGCCTGATGAAGCTAAAGGAGTACTTGACACAGCCACCATTGTTAAGCCCTTCAATAATAGGAGAGAAGTTGCATCTTTTTTTGGCGGTATCTAACATGGCAGTGAGCTTGGCACTGATTAGGGAAGAGGAGGATGTATAGAGGCTGGTGTATTACACTAGCCAAGCATTTCAAGGAGCCGAAGCAAATTACCCAAGGCTAGAGAAGATCACCTTCGCCCTGGTAGTCGCCTTTTGAAAACTCTGCCACTACTTTTAGGCACATCCCATCATTGTCATGACAAGCCAACCAATAAGGAAGATGATGAACAAGATAGATGCAGCAGGGCGATTCATCCAATGGGTTATAAAGCTTGGCTAGTTCGACATAGAGTATTAGCCCCGGGTTGCAATCAAAGCCCAGGTCCTAGCTAACTTCATCGCAGAGTTCACCTACCCTCAAGAAGAAGAAGAGCCCCCAAAGAAGACATGGACAGTCCAAATAGATAGGTCCACCACCAAGAAAGCTGGAGGAGCAGGTGTAGTCCTCATATCACCAGAGGGAGAAATCTTGAAGTACGCGGTCAGATTACAATTCCCAGCAATAAACAATGAAGCTGAGTATGAAGCACTTCTAATAGGGCTGAGTCTGGCAAGAGTATTAGAAGCTAAGACTCTCATCACCCAAGCTGACTCTCAGCTTGTAGTTGGCCAAGTAAGAGAAGACTATGAAGCAAAGAAAGAAAGAATGCAAATGTATGTGAAGATTGTCCAACAACTCCTATAGCATTTTGACAGCGTCAATTTCCAGCAAATCCCTCGAGCAAAGAATGCTGAAGCTGATTTCTTAGCACGACTAGCCTCGTCTGACGACCACGACATATCTCTTGAGTTATGTATGGAAACAAGGGGACAACCAAGCACGGAAGGAGAACAAGTGATGAGGGTATAGGAACAAGATGAATGGATGACCTCCATCGTCTGCTACTTGAAAGAAGGACAGCTCCTAGAAGACAGGATAGATGCACGAAAGATACAGGTCAAAGCTGCTCGCTTCGTCATTATTGATGATGTCTTGTATAGACGAGGACACTCCTTCCCTTATCTCTGATATGCTAACATGGAAGAAACCAATTACATGCTGTGAGAGATACACAAAGGAGTCTGCAGTAACCAAAGGCACTTAGAGCAGGCTACTATTGGCCAACACAACAGAAGGATGCATATGACCTCATCAAGGCATGTGATCAGTGCTAACACTTTGCGAACGTCCAAACACGACCAAGTGAACTAATGACGCCCATAATAGCACCTTAGCCATTCGCCCAGTAGGGGATCGACATTATGGGACCACTCCTTATAGGAAGGAAGCAATTCAAATTCCTTATCATCGCAATCAATCACTTTACTAAGTGGGTGGAGATTGAGCCAACAATGATGATCATAGAAGCTAAGATCACCAACTTCATATGGAAGAACATAGTCTATAGATTCGAGATTCCTAAAGTAATCATATTAGATAAAGGGAGGCAGTTTGACAATCCCAAGTTTTGAAAAATTTTCCAAGACTTAGGCATCAAGAACCACTACTCTTCCCTAAGACACCCTCAAGCTAATGGTCAAACGGAAGTGACGAACATAAGCCTGCTAAAAATTATCAAAATTCGGCTTGAGGGGCCAAAGGGTGCATGGCTTGAAGATCTACCAAACATTTTGTGAGCGTATACGACAACCACAAGAGTGCCAATGGGGGAAACACCATTCAAATTGATGTTTGGAACTGAAGCCGTCATACTAGTGGAAGTAGGATTGATGAGCATTTGGATCAATGCCTATGAAGAGCAGAGGAACCAGTAGGAACTCAACAGCAACCTGGATCTGATCGACAAGGTGAAAGATGAAGCTATTAAGTGAATGGTGGAGTACAAGGGAGCAATGACCATATACTACAACAAGAAGGTAAAGGTAAGAAGGTTCGACATAGGTGACCTCATCCTTAGGAGGGTCTCACAAGCAACAAAGGACCCATCCTAAGGGAAATTAGGACCAGCATAGGAAGGACCCTATGAAGTGATTCGTCATTCTAGAGAAGGATTATATTACCTGAAGACCTTGGACAGCCAAGAACTGCCTCGTCCATGGAACATAGAACACCTAAAGAGATACTATCAGTAAGACACCCAAAGTATTTCAAAATGCCTACTTTTATTTGAATGTATCCTTTTCTTAATTTTTTTACCATCCATAGATGAAGAAATTTTTTTATCTTATCAATAAAGCATGAGTAGAAGTACTATTCAGAAATTATTTTCACAAACATTTCTATTATAAACTTTTAACTAGATCGTCATTGATACATGACTTAGGAAAATTTATTAATACATAACAACATCGTCATTCATACATGACTTAAAAAGGTTATTAATACATAATCATGTCGTCATTCATACATGACTTAGAAATGTTATTAATACATAACAACATTGTCATTTATACATGACTTAAATAAGTTATTAATACATAACCACATCGTCATTCATACACGACTTAGAAATGTTATTAATACATAACAACATTGTCATTCATAAATGACTTAAAAAAAGTTATTAATACATTACAATGTCGTCGTTCATACATGACTTAAAAAAAAGTTATTAATACATAACCACATCATCTTTGATACATGACTTAGAAATGTTATGTAACAACAGCGTCATTCATACATGACTTAAAAAAAAAAGTTATTAATACATAACCACATCGTCGTTGGTAGATGACTTGATAAAGTTATTAATACATAATAACATCGTCATTAGAGCAAAGTTATCAACACAATTAGAAAGTTATCAATACATGGCTTAAAAGAAAAGCACTTTTACTAACGACATAGTCATTGACACGTAAAAGACAATGAAGAAAGAAAGCGAGCAGAGTTAAAAATTAAGAGCTGACGATAAAAATCAACAGAATATAAACATACTTAGAGAACACCTGAGTAAAATTTTTTCGAAAGAAGGAAATGAGTTTGCTCTAAATAGATGAGCCTGAGAGATTGTTCAAAAAAAAGAATAAAATAAACGCTCTCAAAACAACGAGCCCAAAGGAACAGAGTTTTTGTCTTACCAAAAAAAAAAGTACTAATGATCTAAGGTAAAGCAGAAGATGACAGGTCAACACTAACAGCTTCATCAACAGTGGTAACTTCTTCACCTTCTACAACTCCTTCTTCAGATTGACGATTAGTTAATACCTCTTTCTCAACAGCCTCCACGTCAAGATTTGAGAAGTCCAAATCAGGATGGTGCTTGGCCAAGTATTTTAAGAAAAGCTCAAAACCTTCCATGTAATAATCGCACATTTTGTCTTAGTATTTGTAAGAAATTATGAACTTCTCCACTGCCTTCGAGTCAGCCTTCTCAACCTTTTGAAGAGCCTCGCCTATCTACTTATCCTTTAGCTTAGAAAAGGCTTTCTCAGTGTCAATGCTCTTCTCCAGAGTCTTCAAAAAATCCTTGTCCTTCTTGGCCTCGTCAGCAAAGGCAAAGATCTGGCTCTTGGGTGACTCATTCTTGGCAGAGAGGGACTTCACCTTGGATTTAGTCATCACATACTTCTCTTCAAAATCCAAGTACTTCCCAGAAATGTACAAGGATTTGCCCAACACTTGCGAAAAAGGAGAGAGGGGCATTAAAAAAGAGAACAAAACAAAGGAAGAATAGGAACTTCATTCACAGTTCGTACATAACCTTGTGCACATGAGGCGACATTAGCTTATGAGACGGTCTCACCCCTAAAGGAGAAAGTTCGTCCACTGATATTGCCTTATGGGCTTTCAGCACTATAACCCCCGCATCATCCAAAAAAGAACTTGGGGGAGCCTTGTCCTTGCTCTTGGCTTTGGAACCATCGTCAGTAGAAGCAATAAGTTCTAGGGAAGAGGTAGGTGAGGTTGGATGCTGGGGGACGGATTTGGCGATAGGAGAAATGACAATAGGTTCATCCTTAGGAGTCTCCATATCCCTCTAGCATTTTCTTGTCAAAAGGCCACCTATCAGACCACCTTTGGCCTTCTTCTCTTGGATCTCGGCCAGTTTTGCCTTACTGTATCTGCTCGTCATCCCTAAAAAAAAAAAGAAAAAAAGAAAAAAAAAAAAAAAGAGAAGGTTAAGCACTGGTACATTAAGTCTACTCAGATGATGATTTGATAAACTTACTTTTCTTGATGGTATCAACATTTTTCCGGATGTGGTTGGAAGGCTCTGGTCTGAGGAAATGTAGAAAGAGGGATTGGGGGGAAATAAGCTAGACAAAGTCCTTAACGGTCCCGAGATAGTCTCTGACCCTTTCAACACGAGCATGGTACCTCTTCTTTAGATAAGGGTGAATGGTTGTAGTGAAAACAACAACACATGCACATGTATTGGTACCATGCCCACTTAGAAAAATTATACACATACCAAAAAGGTTAAATAGAAAGACGTACCAGACATAGGAGTACCCCAACTATGGAGCAATTTGGGAGCGTTATCTGGACCTTTACCTGGAGTGAACTCCCAGCCATCACCAGAGACGAAGAAAAAGTTGGTTTTCCAATTTTAGAGAGATGAAAGGGAGTTAAGAACAAACCTTGAACTCCTTCCCCATAGTTTAAATTCCCAATAGCCCGGATCTTTGGATCATCTTAGATGATAGAAGTGCAGAAACTCGTCTATCCTAATGATGTCCCCATCATTGGTAGACATCTATATCACCATACAGCAAATCACTATTCTCTATGAGTTCGGCATTAACTGGGCCAGAGCAAGTTGCAGAAAGAAGAAAAGCTCTCTAATGAAAGGATGGACAGGGAAATAGTGTCACAACCCAAATCCATAGAACATGAATTTAGATGCATGACAAACTTGCTGAACTTATATAACTCCATAAACATAATTAATCCAAAATAAATTAAAACTCCAACAATACTCTTTAAAAAAAAAAAAAAAAAACCTCTTACAAAAATCTAAACTCCATAAATTGGAAATAATCTCCACTATATAAAACATGAATTACAAAATAAAGATAACTAAAATTCTATAAGTCTTCAAGTAATACTGAAGTCGCCTACAACTTCCACGCTCTACCTTGCACCTTACAGAGCGATCCAAAGGTTCTATATTCCCAACTACACTTTAATCTGAAACAGTAATTGATGGGGTGAGCCATACATCTAGTAAGTAATTATACAGAATACACAACGAAATAGAGTCAAGCAAAGCACGAGTTTGATTTCACAATTTCACTCAAAATATTCGATATAGTTTTCCAAACATATAAATAACCACTTAATACATATACAATCAAATCTTAAAGTCATTCGAAAAAACACAAATAATTAATCAGAGCACAGTGTCACATATACACATTACATATTCTCACATACAATCCTATGAGCGGATACCAACATCTAACCCCTACTGGTGAGGGATCAACACATATTCTCACATACAATCCTGTGAGCGGATTTACACATATATATGATTAATTCTAAAAACACTCATTTTGAGTCACATATCACAAAACAACATATATACCAAATAGAATAATTTTCTTAATATTAACAATTATTCTAGATATAGAGACATATCGAATATCACAATATTGAATTGAAACAGAATCGAAGGATGCTTGACTCCCTTAGGGAGCAAATAGGAACCGAGGAATTATATAAAAATTTTACAATTCTTTAAATTGCTAAAAGAAACTTTTTAAATACTATTTGGAGAATATGAATATGACTTTGAAATCACTTGGTTTTAAAAAATTTAAAGAACAAGAACCATTTTAGAAAACTTACTTTGAAACTCAATTATTTTATGAAAATAGTTTAGTTTAGAACTTATCTTTTAAATGAGATTCGGACGTTCAAAACGTTATTTAGAATTCAAAGTTTCTTTTTAAAACATTATATAAAGGTCGAAGTTTCTCTTTCAATAATGTAAAAATACTTTTGATAGACTTTAGTAAACATAAGCTTAAAATATAACTTTTGAAAACCTTTGACATCTAAGAACCTAATGAACAAAATTGTGCATATTATGCATAATTACTTACAGCACTTGAATCATTCTGAAACTCCAGTCGAAACAACCTCCAAAAAGCCTCAAAACACTCTTAAATAGGACCTATCATCAATCATAAAATATACTTAATATCCTCTACAAAATATAAAGCTTATAGAACTATACAAATGGACTCACTAGGATTATACTTTACTGAACTAATAACACTTTTAGTACTAAATTAACATTTTTCTAACCGATGAGAACTATACAAATGGACTCACTAGGATTATACTTTACTGAACTAATAACACTTTTAGTACTAAATTAACATTTTTCTAACCGATGGTATTCTAATCAATAATGCATTCCTTGCTTTAATTGAAACTCATTTTACCATGAGGAATGCAGTAGCCAACACTTTAGGATTTAATATATAATCCCCAATGCAAACGGTGGGCCAGAACCAATATGATTCCGCTCATGAATTTAACATCCATTGACCCTATGGATTTAATATAAGAATTTTGGCATGAAATCTCAAATCTGTCATTATCCTTTAGAACAATTGTAGAAGTGTTGAACCTGAATGGTTCATTGTGTTTGGGCTAGTCAAAGTCTAGGCAAAGACTACCAAGGCCATCAATCCATCAATCAGAGAAATTGGACTTTGACAAAATGTGAGCAACCTAGTGTGAAAATTGTGTGGGATTTTGGTATAAACTGTCCGGTAAAAACAAAAGAACTTTTTGGTATAAAACCGGATATATGTGTGATTATCATTGCAGCCCAAATACTCTTACAATCCTTCGAAAATAACAAAAGCCATACTCCTGGATTTAATAACTTTGGCTTTTGTTCTAGAATACGTACAGTGGCAACCTAGGATTCAAGGACTAACGCAAAAGTGTAAACCAAATTCTAGGAAAAGATATCTCTTTTAAACAAATTTACATATCACTAACTCTTTTAATTCTTTGATTCTAACAAATGAAAAATCATACCTAGAGCAATTGGTTGCCTCTTCAACTAACTCCAAGGAAAATACACCTCCTAGCATCCTTAGTGATGAAACTCTTCTTATGAAAACCCTAATTTATCTTTTCCTCCTTATATTTTAAAGCATCAGAGATGTGGGCTTGGTGGTAGGGATAGCAATGGGGCGGGGTAGGGCCGAAGGATAGGGTCTTCGCCCCTGCCCCGCATGGATTTTTCTTGCCCCATCCCTGCCTCGCCCCGCATGACAGGGAAAATTTCTTGCCCCATCCCCACCCCTTAAGGCCCCACGAAGCCCCACCCCACCCCATAAAACTTTATTTCTTGTTAATTTTCCCTACAACTATTACCATTTTTTCAAATAAAATGACATGTTTCAATAATAAAAATATACTTGAACCCAATAAATGTTATAAATTACTAAGTAGTGTGCATTATTTTTTTTTGACTTCGAAGATAGAATTATATTGAAAAAAGGGACTGCAGCCCAAAAACTTACAAAAAGCGAGGATACTAGTAGACAGCAGCCCTCCAAAAATAAAAAATAAAAAAAATAAAGTAACAGATTGTGTCCAAACAAAGAAAAACTATAAGAAGTATTGGTTGTCTTTTTTTCCTACATATGTTTAAAAACTAGCACACTTAGGTCCTCCCATTTTGTAACTATTTCATAGAGAATGGGACAAAGTCTCAAACATGTACCTTATAAGTTATAACAGCCAAATGCGCCCCCCCCCCCCCCCCCCCCCCCACACACACACACACACAATGACACAGACACAAATATTTAGAGTCTTAGACTCAAACCCAAACCTATACTCAGACCCAGACTTGTACCGCATTAAAAAAAAAATTATGTTCCTGATGAAAAGTAAGTTGAGAAAGACGTATGAATCATGAATGAAATCAGTTATTCAATAGTATATAAATTAGTTTCTAATAAAGACAAAAGAAAACGTTAAAATTGGTACCTTATTTCCAACTTTGTTATAGAGAAAAAAGAGGTAGATAGCCATGTTAGGTAGAATAAAATAAGCTGATGATATTTTTGTTTAAATAGTAGGGTTTTAGGGTATAAAAAAATTACAATTTAATCCTTATTAACGCGGGGTGGGGTGGGGATGGGGCGGGGCCAGGCGAGGTGGGGTGGGTCTAAAATGTGTAAACCCATCCCCTCCCCACCCTGCCCCAGGGTACGGGTCTAAAATCTCTCCCCATCCCCGCCCCACCACCTTTGCAAGGCGGGGAAAACCCGCATGGGGCGAAGTGAGGAGGGGCGGGTCAAAGCAGGGTTGGGCAAAATTACCATCCCTACTTGGTGGGGTAGTGGGCTGGAGTTTAAAACCCACTTGAGCTTATCTTTTTAGTCTCCAAGAAGCCCATTCTTTTATTTATTTATTTTAATTGCCTCACTAAATTGTATGCACTAAAACTTTAATTTTCTCACCTATTTGTAGCACCACAAAATTGTCTACTCCCATCTTACTATGCACACAAATATAGTACCTCAAATCTATATTAAAAATGACAAGGTATGGTGATAATCATAAAAAACAAAATTGGGGTATTACAAATACAGTCCACTGATGAAGTCATCCTCATAAAAGCACACTTCGTTAGTATAAGAGTGACAAGCCCTATCATCACAGTCGGGGATCCTAATTTTTATAGAAGAAGGGAATTGGAACCTATCCCTAATCCTCATCTCGTCCTTCTCCCTTAGAGAACAACGTATACCCCAGGCTTTAAGAGGGGTAGAAGGAGAAGTGACTTCAAGGGCCCCACAGTCGTCAGATGAGGACAAGCCTGTTTCAAGCTCGCTAGACCTAACCTTCTCACCAGACATTATCAAGATTTGAGCAACTCCTATTGAATGGTGAATCAAAGGAAAAAGGAAAAGCAAGACAGACTTATAAGGATAGTCTCGCCCCACGAAGGACGCAACTCCAACCAAACCAAGGAATAATCTACCATAGGAACACGAAAACAAAGAGGGGGAGCTCAGAGAGACTTACTAGAAATGAAAAAGGAGTTACTAAGGAAGGGAAAACTCAGGAGAGGAAGAAGAGTTCTGAGCAGACGAATCGCCTCAAAGAAGAAGAATGAAGTGAAAGTGAAAAGAAAAGAAAAAGGATGGAAAAAAGCAGAATAAATAGAAGATCATGCGTTGGAAAACCAAGATAAATTGACATGAAAAAGACATCCTGATCATACATGTGTCACGCGGTAGACGAAACATCAACTCATAATAATTGTGCCAAACACGGAACACGAAAAGATGAACGGTCATGTTTTTATCTCGTCCCACAGACGAGGATATGAACAGGGGGCAGCTGATGAGTCAAAAAATGACCTAGAATCGTCATTCCCCGTAATGACATGGAAAGCAAGCATTACACATTTATTGTGTGCATTGATAAAAAAGTGTAATGGGCGGAGCAAAGGTAACAAGTGAGTTGTGTGTTAGGATTAATGCCCTTAAATCCTATTGTATGATGCTATGTATGACATTATGTATGACTTAATGTTGTGATTAATAAAGTTGTTTTATTATTATCTAAAATAATGGTAACATGAATATTCGGACATTATCATTTTGTCCATGAGATGCATAGTATGTGATTTATGTGATTTAGTCATAGAAGATATAAGTCACAAGTTCTTTGTAAACTCAGAATTTTAGTTCATAGTCGATGATGAAATTGGGCATTTCATCTGCGAAGACTATAACATATCAACTAAGATGATTTGTCTTGATCATGGAAGTGGAGACTTCTAGTTGATGTGTTAATATGTTTTAAGAGTTAAGACATATTGAACTGGACCGCTGTGAGATTTATTATTCTCCTAACGACTGTCAATTGAATAATAAATCTCACGACTTATATTTTGCATGAACTCTTAATCATGAGAGAATAATGGACCTGATCATGAAATGTAGGTTGCTTTAATATATCAGGAGTGAGATCTAAAGTAACGGTCAAAACCTCAGTATGTTGGGTAGCCACATTTCGTGTTGATGGAACATATATTCTCAAGATGGAATTCATAGTCTCTTAACAGAGATTTAAAATATTCCCTTGAGATAAGTTTAATGGGTTTAGTTATTCAGAGAGTTAGGCCTAACCACTTTGGTAAGAAATTACTAAAGTATATATTTATGAAATTAGATTTCATAAATATATAATGAATAACTTAAAAGGATTAAACCGGGTACTCAAGGATTAAGACGTAGTAATCTTCAAAGTGACAGTCTATATTTATGACTTTGAATTACTATGAATATTTTATGAAGGGGTTGCATGTATAATAAAGTTTTGGGATATAATTTATTAATAAGGCCTAGAGTGCAATTATATTTTTATAGTGGTATTAAATATAATTAATGGTAACTTTGGACTTGTCAAGAGTTGACAGAAAAGCCCAAGGCCCATTGGAGCTAGTGTCTTATTGGTTCTTTTGGTCCCACTCCAAGCCACACATTAAAGCCCAATTGGAAAGGCCTAATAGGCCGGCCCAATTAGATAATCAATTATATATAAAGGGAGAGACGTACAGATTTTTTTATTAGAGATTAGAGAAAAAGTGAGACACCACTGTGAAGTGGTGTGTATATGCGAGTGAAACCACTCAATTATTCTCCCTTGGAAATTGATTGAGAGACCACACTTCTTGGGCGTAAAGTGGAATTAGAGTGAAGATTGAAAGTGTTCCTAAGGATTTATAATCTTTTGTTTTGAATTTCACCGCACCAAGGTACGCAAATTCTGAAATTTACATAATGCAAATTATCAATCATGAATGAAATAGATCTTTGTTTATTGCTTCCGCTATGTGTTTTGTATGAGATACAAAACCAGATTTTACCAACACTGTGCACCTCAGAGCCCCCATTAGTAACAAACTAGCTGTTGAACATAAATACAAAAATTCATTGTCCATTAAGGCAAGGAACAATTATAAAAGAAAGGAGCAATAGAATATAAAGGTACACACAAATATTCATCCAAAAATCACTCCAAGTCAATTTCTCTCTAAACACTTTTCACTCTCTTTCTGACTTAAGCATTGGAGTGTTTTTGGCAAACACCACACCGGTGTATCCCATCTCTTTTTCAAGCTTTGTTACAGGTTTACCATGGAGACATGACCAACCCAGGGTCGTCCATCAGTTGAGACGAGGAGCTCAACTGTTGATTTTTTGCATCATCAATATCCACGACAAATATGTAGTGTACCTATGCAAATCCTTATATTAACCTGGATTTTGAAATGGACATTAACGGTTATAAGTAATCTTTTACAATTTCAAATTTTGTAAAATTTGAATTTTAACAAGTACAAATATATTTTGGTGTCTATGTTTATTTATTTCAGCCCGAGATATTTTGATTTTTTTTTACTATTTTAATGAGTTTAGAAACTCTTAAAAAATGCCTATACAATGATATGCTCAAATGGTTTTGAGATGTTGATTTTTACGTAATAGAAATTATCTTTTCTTAGGTCTGTAGTCTCCCTCTGTTAAACATATTTAGGATACATGGATTGAAAAATAAGATATGACATATTTTTGATGCCTTGGAATTAAATACAAAATGCAATAATATTTATTTAAATGAGAACTTGTACACGTATGACATGCCTAGAGACATATTGTAAAGATGTGAAACTTTAAGCTCTCACCAATGAAAATCTTGGATCGTTGAAGCCAATTAGAAGAAAACAAAAGAAAGGGTAGATACCTCCCCTACAACAATCTGTACAGAGGTTGAAGAGCTTGTAGAAAAACTAGTTTTAAGCTTCTATATACTCAAGTCTCCAGAGAGACCTTGAGAGGACGAGGAGTTTTTTCTCAAGCCTATTTAGTTAGACATATGTTCTACACCTCAATTAATTAAAGATGTAAAAAGATATGATATTGAAAGTGCAAGTAATATCTCACAACAGAAGTGCACGAAGCTGGCTAGTAGTGCAGCAGCTGCTGATGTGAGATGCACCAGCCAAGCCACAAGGGTAGCAGGCAGTGCAGCAGTTGCTGATGACAAGTGTGTTGATCAAGCCACGAAGGCAGTAGCTGCTGATAAGAAGTGCACTACTCAGAGCACAAGGATTGCATCAAATGGACTGATAAGCACAGAAGTGTTAGAAATGCTTGAAGCCATGCCAGACCATGTGTTCTTCATCCAATAGCATTGAAGAAGTTAGTTCCGTAAATCCAGGAGTCTATTGCTCTTGGATTGCCACGTGTATAGATTTTGGAGGGTTCAAAATAACAGATTTTGGCGCCAATTGTAGGGCGGTTACATTTTTCTGTGTATATAAAAACAGAGCATAGTTATGTATTATTCATTAATTCCATTTCTTGTAATTTCCTTCTCCATCAATGAAATTCTCTCAATTCTATTTAGATTTTCTATCTTTTTCATGGTATCAGAGCGACTAGCACAGTTATACTGATTTCCTAGTCTCGTTTTTTATTCCAAAAGATTCTCGCTTACCAAACAGAAATTTATTCGAGAAAATTCTTGAATTCTGATTCACAAAGACTTGATTCATCTGTACCTTGAAGAATCTTTTGTTTTTCGTTTTCAATTTCACTAGAAATTTCATACTTGCATCAATGGCTTCTGGAGAAGGAAGTGACTCTGTTCCTGCGCACAATCAATCCACACAGCAAATCCCTCAGTCCAACACAGAGACCAATTCTCCCAATCGATTTTTTCTTAGTGCCAGCGAGAATCCAGGGAATATCTTAGTCACTCAACCACTTTTGGGAATGAGAAACTATCAATCTTGGTCTAGAGCTATGGTTCTAGCATTAACTGCCAAGAAAAAGATAGGTTTTGTGAATGGCAAGATTGCAAAGCCTGAAGATGATTCTCCTCTGTACGAAGATTGGGAAAGCTGTAATACATTGGTGCTTTCTTGGTTGATCAATTCTATGCATGTTGATGTGTCAAGTAGCATTATGTACTGTGAGACTGCAAGGGAGATGTGGCTTGAGTTGCAGCGTGTTTTTTCACAGGGAAATGGACCAAAGATTTATAATCTTCAACAGGAAATCTCACAAATAACTCAGAGTTAGTTGTTAGTGACTGAGTATTACTCTAAATTTAAGAAGCTTTGGGATCAACTACTTCATTATGAGCCTTTACCAGCTTGTACGTGTGGGGCAATGAAGATTCTGAGCATTGCTCATGAAAAGTCCTATGTGATGAGGTTTCTAATGGGGCTCAATGAGAATTTTGAGACTGTGAGGAGCCATATTCTCATGCTTGAGCCATTTCCATCAATGAGCAAGGTGTATGCTTTGGTTCTTCAAGAAGAATCTCACAAAGGCATTGGGCATGGTTCTACCTTCACACCTAAACCTGATTCAGTGGCAATGTATGCCAATACCAGAGGGAATTATGGAGGTAAAGGTGGCCCTAAGAAGGAGAGGCTTTTGTGTACCCATTGCAACATGCTTGGACACACTGTGGACAAGTGTTACAAGCTGCATGGATACCCACCAGGTTACAAGCACAAAGGCAAGCCAAACTTCAATGCTAATCAAGTTTCATATCCTCAAGGCCAGGGTGTTGAAGTTCCTTCAAATGCATCTACTCAATGTCCTATTTCTAAGGCACAATGTGAGCAATTGCTTGCTTTTTTCAATACTGGTACTGATCAAGATGCTAATCACCATGTTGCAACTGTGAGTATAAGTGGTGCTGTCTCTAACACACTTCCTAGAGCTCCTGGTGTATCTGCTACAACTGGTGTGCCTTCCTCATCCATTTCACCTTCAGACAGTGCAAATTGCTCTTTTGTTGATACTATGTCAGGTACAAATTCATTGTTCCCTTTCACTCCTTCTTTAAGTCATTCCATTTTTTCTGCCAAAGTAGTTGATAGAAAGGTTTTTCATACCACTGATTGGGTCATAGACATAGGGGCTACGGATCATATGGTCCATTCCATTTCATGTTTTACTACTGTCACTGCTACTTTAAACACGTTTGTTAATCTGCCAAATGGAGAAGTAGCTTCAGTCACTCATGTTGGCATTGTGAAAATCTCTGAACATCTTACTCTTCATAATGTTCTATGTATTCCGTCCTTTAGTTTCAATCTTATTTTTGTCAGTCAACTAGCCAAGTCTACTGCTTGTTGCCTCATTTTCTTTGGAAATTTGTGTTTTATCTAGGACCTTGCTCATTGGAGCACACTTGGTCTGGGTAGAGAATGCAATGGGCTTTATTTGTTGGACAAAGGCAGCATCTCTACACCTTCCATTGCAACTTCTATTTCAGCTTCTGTATGTAGTTCACATCTTCATATCTGGCACTCCAGATTGGGTCATCTATCCAATGCCAAATTGGCTTCAATAAAACCAAATGATGTACCTTGTTTCACTTCTATTGAGAATTTCAATTGTGACATATGTCCACTTGCTAAACAAAAACGTTTACCTTTTAATAAAAGTTCTCATCTCTCTAATTCTTGCTTTGAATTGATCCATTGTGATTTGTGGGGACCTTTCTCTATTCCTACTGTTGATCATTGCAAGTACTTTTTAACCATTGTTGATGATTACTCTAGGTGCACTTGGGTGTATTTGTTAAAGCATAAATCCCAAACACAATCTGTTCTAGAACAATTTTGCACTATGGTGGAGACTCAATTCTCTAAGAAAATTAAAACTCTGAGATCTGATAATGGTACTGAATTCTTCATGAAAGATTTCTTTGCCAAAAAGGGCATTTTGCATCATTTAAGTTGTGTTGAAACCCCACAACAAAATGCCATTGTTGAGAGGAAACATCAACACATCTTGAATGTGGCAAGAGCTCTTATGTTTCAATCTCATTCACCTTTGCATTTGTGGGGTCATGCTATTCTTGCTGCTGTTTATTTGATCAACAGAATCCCTTCATCTGCTTTATCAAATAAAATTCCCTTTGAAATGCTATTTGGTCATCCACCTAGTTATGAACATTTAAAGGTGTTTGGTTGCTTATGTTTTGCTTCTACACTTTCTTCTCACAGATCCAAGTTTGCACCTAGGGCTGTTAAATGTGTCTTCTTGGGACATCCTTGTGGGGTTAAAGGATATAAAGTCCTTGATTTAGCTACCAATAGGGTGTTCCTCTCTAGGGATGTGGTTTTTCATGAACATTCTTTTCCTTTTGCTTCTGTTTCAACTAATATTGCAGATCCCTTTGTTCCTACTACTGTTGAAGCTTCCTGCATTGCTGATGTTGATGAGTTTGTTACTCCCATTAACATCCCTGACCCAGCTTCCCTAGACTTTGATAATGTTTCTTCTCCTTCTGCTGTTGTTCAACCTATTCCTAATGTTTTCCCTTCCCATGCTACTTTTTCTAGTCCTATTCAGGTGCTTAATTCTGATCAGGTGTCACATTCCTCTACACCAGTTGTTTCAGTTTCCCTAGTACCTCTTAGGAAGTCAACTAGAGACATCAGGCCCCCTGCCTACCTGCAGGACTATGCTTGTACTGCTATTACAGCTGGTGCTCCTTATGATCTTGCTTAGTGCCTTACTTATTCCCATTTGGAACCTTGCCATCAATCTTACTTGCTAGCAGTCAGTTCTAGTCCCAAAGAACCTCAAAACTTTTCTCAAGCAGTTTAGGATCCCCTTTGGAGGGCTGCAATGGACAGAGAAATCCAAGCCCTTGAGCTGAATCACACATGGGATGTGACTAGTTTACCTTCTGGTAAGTCTCCCATTGGCTACAAATGGGTCTACAAAGTGAAGCTTAATCTTGATGGTAGTGTTGAGAGGTTTAAAGCCAGGCTGGTTGCCAAGGGTTATACCCAAAGGGAAGGACTTGATTTCCTTGAAACTTTCTCTCCTGTTGCTAAAATTGTTTCAGTCCGAGCCTTGCTTGCTCTTGCTGTTGCCAGGCAGTGGCCTTTGCACCAATTGGACATTAATAATGCCTTTTTGCATGGAGATTTAGATGAAGAGGTCTATATGTCATTGCCACCTGGTTTTCACAGTAAGGGGGAGTGCATTTCAGCTTCTTCTACTGCTCCTAGGGTGTGTAAATTGGTTAAGTCACTTTATGGTTTGAGACAGGCTTCAAGGCAGTGGTACACTAAGCTGTCAGCAACTATAAAGGAGCTTGGTTTTGTTCAATCTCAGGCTGATCACTCTTTATTTGTGCACAGCAAAGGGAATTTATTCACTGCTTTATTGGTTTATGTCGAAGATATGGTCATCATTGGCAATGATCATGATTATGTTGCCTCTCTCAAGTCTGTCTTGGATCAGAAGTTTGGTATTAAGGATTTGGGATCACTCAAGTATTTCTTGGGTTTAGAAATTGCAAGAAACAAGAGTGGAATCAGCCTATCTCAAAGGAAGTATGCTTTGGAAATTCTTGAGGAAACTGGTATGATAAGGTGTAAACCAGTCTAGACTCCAATGGAACAACAACATTTTTACAAATTGCTAATGTGATCAACTTTTTATTGGTTTTCATCTAGGCATACCATTAATATCACTTTTTCATTTACCAATAATCACTCACCACATCAGCAGTTTGTAAAATTTTTTGTAAAATAGTTTGTATTTCTAGCATTATTCTTGATTTTTTTATTTTATTTTGGGTTGTTGAAATAGGAAAAGTCGTTAAGGTCAAATTTAATTAATGGATGGGCATGTGTGGTATGTTTTTAATGATAGACTATAGTAGAGTAAGAAAATGGGACAAAAGGTTTGGTATGGTATGTTTTTAATGATAGAATATAGAATGAAGCAAGAAAATGGATCAGACGATTTGGATTTGTAGTTGAGGTACAAAGTTCTTAACAACTATAGGATAATTTATTTATTTCCTAACAACTACCGGATAATTTATTTATTTTTTCATTTACCAATAATCACTCACCACATCAGCAGTTTGTAAAATTTTTTGTAAAATAGTTTGTATTTCTAGCATTATTCTTGATTTTTTATTTTATTTTGGGTTGTTGAAATAGGAAAAGTCGTTAAGGTCAAATTTAATTAATGGATGGGCATGTGTGGTATGTTTTTAATGATAGACTATAGTAGAGTAAGAAAATGGGACAAAAGGTTTGGTATGGTATGTTTTTAATGATAGAATATAGAATGAAGCAAGAAAATGGATCAGACGATTTGGATTTGTAGTTGAGGTACAAAGTTCTTAACAACTATAGGATAATTTATTTATTTCCTAACAACTACCGGATAATTTATTTATTTTTTGGAAGCCCTTGTCACAATAATGGATAATAAAGAGGTCATGGCTACTTTTTTTAAACCATGCTTTATTGACTTAAGAAACGCCAATTCTCAGAAATTATTATTAGATCAATTGGCAGACCCTGGCTATTATTGGCAGACCATGTTTTATTGACTTAAGTTTTATTGACTTAGATCAAACTTTGAATCTTTGATACAGGTTTTATTGACTACATTACCACAATGCCATTCGTTCTCTGATCACCCAATTCGTTTCTGCATGGTCTTTACTCTAGCAACATTTTACATCCTCCCAACTTATGAAAGTCATGATGTCCTTGGCGGAGAAACCGCTTCCCAATTGCATTAATGTCATAATTCGAGTCTTGTTCACCATTATCATTATGATTCTTGTGTTGGCTCCTTCTTCCCAATTTGCTATTTCTTCTTCCTTTGCAACTTCACCTCCCAATATGGTGACAATGATGGAGCGAGAAGCAGAGGCTCTTCTGGAATGGAAAGCGAGCCTTGACAACCAAAGCCAGTTTCGTTTGTCTTCATGGGTTGGAAACATCACCTGCCATTGGGTTGGAATTGCTTGCAACAACTTTAGCAGCATCTCTCATATCAACCTCCCAGATTCTTCTTTAAAAGGTACACTCCACACTTTGAGATTCTCATCCTTACAGAGTCTCATAAGTCTTGATCTTAGCAATAACTTACTCTATGGTACCATTCCTTCACACTTGGGCAACCTTTCTAAGCTAATCTACCTTGATTTATCTGGTAATCATCTCTCAGGAAGAATTTCATCTGAATTATGCCTACTAACAAGCCTTCACATATTAAATCTCCATGAAAATAACATCACTGGATCCATTCCTTATCAACTTGGAAAGTTACACTTGCTCAACGAGCTAAATTTGTCTAGTAACGGTCTCTCGGGTTCAATCCCTGTGTCAATTGGAAACTTGAGCAACTTAGTAATTCTATTTATTTATGATAACAAACTTTCTGGGTCCATTCCTCATCAACTTGGAAATCTAACACCTCTTAGGATGCTCTCTTTGCACCATAACATCCTCTTAGGCTCGACACCTGCGTCTATTGGAAACTTGGGCAACTTAACCCATTTAGAGCTCCATACAAACAAACTTTCTGGATCCATTTGTCATGAAATTGGGATGTTGGGATCTCTTGTTTGGCTTAATCTGGGTAAAAACAATCTCTCAGGTTTAATTCCTACTTCTATAGGAAACTTAGGCAACCTAAGTGTCTTCTACCTCGACAACAACAAGCTTTCTGGACCTATACCTCAAGAAATTGGAAAGTTGGGATCTCTTAGTGAGTTGGGTTTGTATAGGAACAATCTTTCTGGCCCAATTCCTACTTCTATAGGAAACCTGACCAACCTGTCTATGTTATCCCTTTCTGAAAACAATCTTTGGGGATCTATCACATCCTCTATAGGGAACATGAAGGATCTCAGAATCTTGGAACTTTTTATGAATCAGTTATCAGGCAATATTCCATCAGAAATAGGAAAGCTTAAACTTCTTACCAGTCTAAAGTTGTTCATAAATGACCTTAATGGCTCCATCCCTTTTGAATTTAATAATCTTACATATCTAAAGCATTTGGCATTGGGCCAAAACATATTTTCAGGCCATCTTCCACAAAATGTTTGTATTGGTGGATTCCTTCAAAAGTTCACAGCATATAACAATTATTTCATAGGTTCCATTCCAATTAGTTTGAGAAATTGCACCAGCTTAGTACGACTGAGGCTTGAGGGAAACCTGTTAACAGGAAATTTATCAGAAGACCTTGGCATTTACCCAAATTTGATATATATCGATTTGAGTTGTAACAATTTCTATGGAGAACTTTCTCAAAAGTGGGGGCAGTGTCAAAGTCTGCAAAGCTTAAAAATCTTCAATAACTCAATTTCTGGTGTAATACCTCCTGAGCTTGGAAGATCCACCAAGCTACACTTACTTAATCTCTCCTTCAATCATCTAGTTGGAAAGATTCCAAAGGAATTAGGAAAGTTGAAGTCATTGTTTATCCTTGATCTGGGTGATAATCAACTTTCAGGTGGTATTCCGTTGGAAATTGGGATGTTATCTGATTTGCAAATTCTTGTTCTCTCAGCCAACAATTTAACAGGATCAATTCCCAAACAAATACAAGCGTGCAGAAAATTATTGAACTTGAACTTAAGCAAAAATAAAATCAGGGGGGGTGTTCCCACTGAGACTGGCAACATACAGTCTATTCAAATGCTTGATCTAAGTGATAATTTGTTGATCGGAAAAATACCACCACAACTTGGAGAATTGCGAAGCTTAGAAATATTGAATCTCTCCCATAATGAGCTCTCTGGTTCCATTCCAACCACTTTTGGTGAAATGTCAAGTTTGACCAATGTTGATATTTCTTATAATTGCTTGGAAGGTCCTCTGCCCAACAATAAAGCCTTCAATGAGGCCTTATTTGAAGCATTAAGAAATAATAAAGGTTTGTGTGGTAATGCCTCTAGCTTGAAGGCATGCCCGTCTTCCATTACATGGAGCAAGAATCTTGGTGAGAAAAGGCGAAATAAAGTTGTGATTTTCTTTATTGTTCCTATCTTAGGCACAATGGTGCTCTTATTGATTGTGGTTGGGATTCTCTATGCTTTTCTCAAGTGCTTGAGGTTGAGGAACAAGCTCAACAATCCAAGGGAAGCAAAAAATGGTAACATGTTTGCAATCTGGAGTTATGATGGGAAAATGGTGTATGAAAGAATCCTTGAAGCAACAGAGGAATTTGACTCCAAATATTGTGTTGGAGTGGGAGGGTGTGGAAGTGTTTATAAAGCTGAGCTGCAACCAGGTCAAGTTGTTGCTGTGAAAAAACTTCATTCAATACAGGATGACAAGATTGCCAATGCAAAGGCTTTCGAAAGTGAGATTCATGCTCTGCTAGAAATCAAGCATCGTAACGTGGTAAAGCTTTATGGCTTTTGCTTGCATCCACGACACTCATTCTTGGTTTACGAGTTCTTAGAAGGGGGAAGCCTAAAAGAGTTACTAAGCAATAAAGAAGAGGCAATTAATTTTACGTGGATCAAAAGGGCAAATATTGTCAAAGGGGTCGCTGATGCTTTATCCTATATGCATCACCATTGCTCACTTCCTATAGTTCATCGAGACATATCTAGCAAGAACATCTTGTTGGATTTAGAGTGCATTGCTCACATCTCTGATTTTGGTACAGCTAGGCTTTTAAAGCCTGACTCATCCAATGGGACTTCATTTGCTGGAACATTTGGTTACACGGCTCCAGGTAATAATTTTTTCCCTATCCGCATGCTTATCCCTCTTGAAACACTTGTCTCTATTTCATTTAATGTACTGTAGTGCCAATCATAATGCATAGTGATAACATAGGCTTTTTTTATTTTTATTTTTTAAAATTTCATTATAAGCTATGTCGTAGCCATTTCATTATCCTTTTTTTTTTTTTTTTGGTTAAAGGATCATCGTGAGGGCAAATATAAGGATCATGATTAACTCTAAATATTTCAATGTTTCGATTATTGCTTAGTTAATGGCCTAGTGATCAATTTATGAATACCTTGCAGCATTTTCGGTATGAAATGATATATCAAACTAGATTATGAAATTAATAATTCACTGAAACAATAGTGAAGTCTCAAAATTTTTTCATAAGGGGCAAGATAAATATATCAATAATTTTTAAACCTCCCTCACACTGTCACACACAATATATGTGCATGTATATGTGTGTAATTAATAATAATAATAATAATAATTATTATTATTATTATTATTATTATGGGTGAACTAGGCCAAGCAAGCCAGATTGACCGCCGAGCAAAGCCCAACACGAAGCCCAAGGTTCATTGGGTAGTGCGGGCCCAATACACAATAAAGGGGTACCCCCCGTGCTTTATCACATCGGGCCTAATCACTGACCAGGTACCGAGAAGTGGTGCAACCCTCTCTGAGGGGTACCTTAGAAGGAGGGGTTTGAATCGATCACAAAGGAGGTCTGCATACAATTCCTAAGAGGTTGGGGACCGAGAGTTCATGGTTCTGGAAGAAATCCACTCCCGAGCACTATCCAGCGTCTGGAACAAGTTCCAAGGAAATCCTCTGGATTCATGAGGATCCCTTGGGATTTTGGGAGATATGGGAATATGTGAGTGAGTGGGAATAAAAATGATAGCCACTCCACTCACGGAGGGCTATAAAAGGAGGTCTAAGCAAATGGTTTGGGGGTTGGAAAAAAAAGAGAGGTAGAAGATAAGAAGAAAAGAACTTAAGAGAACGAGGGGGGAATCGGGGCAAAGGAGGGGAAGAGGGTGAGAGGTGAGAGCTTGACAAAGGCTAACCAGATCAAGGTTGGAGCCCTATTAGTAGGATTGAGAAAAGCCCACAAATAAAAAAGTTGAGGGCCCAAGTACTAGCATAAAACAACAGTATTTAGTACCCACAATTATTATTATTATTATATATAAAGAAGTTTCATATAGTCAGTTAAATATTAATCACAATTAATATTCTTTAAACATGTTAACTTAAGGTTTTTTGGAAAAAATAAAATGCATACGAATCAAATAATTTTAGATATCTTGTCAAATAATCAAATACGAATCAAATAATTTTAGAATCTGATAAGGGATCTTCACAAGGGGAGAGGACCGTGTCTTACGTCCCCGAGCGATCTCGTCGGAATGATCGGGCAAAAGAGTTGGAGAACTTGGGAAAACAGGTTAATGACTTGAAAATCGAGCTGAGAGGCCGACACCGTAGAAAAGAACAGGAGGAGTCGTCTTTCAGCCCTAATTACATTCCGGGGGCGTCCTCCCGTGGCAGCGACTTGTATTGATCAAGAGAAAGATCCCGTGAGACAGCAGGGCGATGTAATGAATCTCCCCGCCATGGTCAGCATCGTTATCATAATGCAGCCTTTGATGCTATGAGCAGAGCGTTAAGGAGGGCGACCCTCTTAACTTTCTCAAAAGAGATAGGACGCATAGAGATGCCGAGGTGGTTTACCTGCTCGCTGTTTACAATTTATGACGGAAAAACTAATCTGGTTGAACACGTAAGTCACTATATACACATGATGTCGCTTTATTTTCATAATGATGGGTTAATGTGCAAGGTTTTCCCGTCTAGCCTTGGATCGACTACTATGAGATGGTTTAATGGATTGAGGAAGGGTTCCATCAGGAGTTTCGGGGAGTTGATTCAAGAGTTTGGTGCTAGGTTCATAACATGTAGCAAAGTTCCACAGCCTATAGACGCCCTGTTGTCCATGAGGATAAGAAGTAGGGAGACCCTCCGTTCCTACACAAATAGGTACTGGGAGCTTTATAATGAGATATGAGGAGGGAACGAGCAAGTCACCGCCAGTACCTTCCAGTTAGGTCTTCTTGAGGATTCAGAGTTGAGGGATTCTTTAACCATGCAGCTGCCCAAAGGAATACATCAGTTAATGAGAAGGATCGAAGAATTCAAAAAAGTAGAAGATGATCGCCTACAAGGCAAGGGTAAGGCCTCGACTGCCTCACATTATCGCAAGGATATCACCTTGACAGGTTTCAATAGAGAGCTACGAGGAAGCTGAGGGCCCCTGAAAAGGGCTTGGCACGACACACCAAAAGAGTTAATTTGACATTCAAAGAGCCTGTTTATAAGATCCTCGAACGCATTAAGAACGAGTTGTATTTTCGGTGGCCGGGTAAGATGGGTGGTGACCTGGCGAGGAGGAATCAGAGTTTATACTGTACTTATCACCGAGAGAAGGCTCGCACAACCGAGCAGTGCGGTGTATTGAAAGATCACTTGGAACAACTAGTGAAGGTAGGGCATCTTAAGGAGTTTTTGGTCGAGCAAGGGGGGAATGTGGGCCAACGGTTAAGAGGTTGAAATGATCGCACATATCCCCCTTCGTTAGGAATTATTGAGGTGATTCACGCAATTTCGAAAGGTGTAAGCTTAAACACACGGAAGGATATTTTGAGTGTGGCGTCCGAGTTTGAAGCAAACTCTGGGAATAGACTAGAGAAGAAGCCTAGAAGAATGTTGGTCCTAATTACTTTCAATGAAGCTGATTTGGAAAGGACGTCTCAGCCGCACGCCGATGCCTTGGCGATAACTTATATGATTAGTGGTTTCTTGGTGAAAAGAGTCATGGTGGACCAGGGGAGTGGAGCCGAGATTATGTATCCCGAGGAGTGGAGTCGAGATTATGTACCTTGACCTTTATAAAGGGTTGGGACTGAAACCTGAAGATCTGAGCGAATATGACACCCCCCTAGTAGGTTTCATTGGAAAGTTGGTAATGCTCGAGAGGCAAATTAAGCTCCTAGTGGTAACTAAGGGTAAGGAAGTAGAGGTGAACTTTATTGTGGTAAATGCTTACTCGCCCTACACTCAAATTCTAGGGTACCCTGGATCCATAGCATGGGGGTAGTGCCTTCAACATTGCACTAAAAGATCAAGTTTCCTATTGAAGATGGAATTGTGGTAGTCCGTGTCGATCAGAAGGTAGAAAGAACAGGTTGATTGGGAGCCGTTATAGCAATTATTAATAGCCGAGGGTTCGGTAGGCGTGGACAGTGCGAAGGAGCTCATCCACATCAAAATTTTGCCGCACTCTGACAGGTACTTTCGGATTGGGAAGAACCTATCAGTAGAAGATCAAATTGAGATTTTGCTATCATTATTACAAAATTTGGATGTGTTTGCTTGGAGCTCGTATGAAGTACCCGAGGTGGACCCCGCCTTTATCATACACCAATTGAATGTGGACCCTTTAATACCCCAAAGAAGCAGAGGCCAAATAGAGCTGCAAAACCCTATGTCGAGGCCGTGAAGGAGGATGTGGAAAAGTTAAGAAGGGTAGGGCCTATCAAAGAGGTGTTTTGTCCCGAGTGGTTAGCCAACACAATGGTCGTGAAAAAGAAGAATGGCAAGTGGAGGGTTTGCATCGATTTCAACGACCTTAATCGAGCATGTCTGAAGGATCCTTTCCTGGTGTCGAAGATAGACCAATTGGTGGATGGAACAATCAGGCACCAAAGAATGAGCTTTTTAGATGCTTTCCAAGGATACCATCAAATAGCTCTAGCGTATGAGGATCAGGAGAAAACTTCCTTCATCTTGCCCGGTGGAAACTGCCATTATACTGTAGCCCTTTGGGTTGAAGAATGCAGGAGCCACTTATCAGCGAATGGTTACCTGGATGTTTAAGGACCAAACCGGTAAGATCATTAAAGTATATATAGATGATATGGTAGTCAAAACCAAAGAGAGTGGAGGGCATACAGGGGATTTAGCGGAGGTTTACGAGATACTAAGGCAGCACAATCTACACCTCAACATTGAAAAGTGTTCCTTCAGAGTAGGATCTAGCAAGCTCCTGGGCTACATGATAACCACTCGGGGTATAGAGGTGAACCCCGACTAGATTACAACAATTCGGCAGCTGCAACCTCCTAATAACCCTAAGGAAGTACAAAAACTTACTAGGATGATTGCTGCTTTGAACAAATTTGTATCCAGATCGGTAGAGATGCTGACTATTTTACCAATTGTTGAAGAAGTGGAAAGGTTTTCGGTAGACAAAGAAATGTGAGGTTGTCTTCGAAGATTTGAAGTCTTATCTAGCCAGCCCGCCCATTTTATCCCGACTAGAGCCCGGGGAGGACCTTTACATGTATTTGGCAGTCTCCAACCATGATATAAGCTCATTGTTGATCAGACAGCACGAAAGGATCCAAAAGCCTATACACTGGGTTCATTTGGATACAGCTTATTATTGCTGAAAACTGATTGTTGCTGAAAATACTGTAGAAAAATAATTTTTAAATGTATGAATAGTATCGTGGGACCCATTTTTTATATTTTTAATGCGTGAACAGTGCATGAACAGTGCACGCACTGTTCATGCATAGTACTTTTTATCCCTTAAAAATCAATAAGTCCGGCAAAAAAAAAAAAAAAAAAAAAAAAACTAAAAACGCATGAACAAAACGCAACGCCACATTAAGTGCAAAGTGCTATCCAACAGTACCTCAGCAAAACCCTAGTGGATGCGGAAACATGATACTTGCCTCTGGAGAAAATGGTACTAGCCTTAATGCATGCTACAAGGAAATTACCACATTACTTCTAAGCCCACACTGTTTGGGTATTGATCGAGCACCCTTTACAATCCTTGTTGAAAAGATCATATTTCACTGGAAGGATAGCCAAGTGGGGGACAAGACTAGGAACATTTGACATAAGGTATAAGCCAAGAAATTCCATTAAGGGACAGGTGCTGGCAGATTTTGTTGCTGAGTTCACTCCCTCATTGGGGACTTCTTTGACAGTAAGCCTGGTTATGATTAGGCGATCGAAGGTGTATGTTGATGGAACGTCTAATGCACGAGGTTCGGGGGTTGGGGTTGTGCTAGAGTCTCCTGAGGGCGTGAAGTTGGAGAAGTCACTCAAATTGGGCTTTAAGGCTTCGAATAATGAGGCCGAGTATGAAGCCCTTATCACCAGACTGCGAGCAGCATAGAAGCTTGGGGTTGAAGAAGTAGATGTATTTTCAGATTCTCGGTTAGTGGTGAATCAGGTAGGTGGGAGTTTCGAGGCCAAGGATCAGTGCATGTCTCAGTACTTAAAATTGATAGGGAATATATGCGCCAATTTTTGAGAAGTCAACATGATCAGGATACTAAAAGGCCAAAACAGCCACACAGATTCCTTAGCCATACTGGCGTTGTCTTCAGATGAAGGTATTCCCCCAATGATATTAGTGGAAACCTTGGAACGTCCGAGCATTGAGCTACAGACGGTAGTGGCAACTATGTTGGAACTAAGGCCGAGTAGGATGGACCTTTATATAGCCTTTTTATATGACGAGTCTCTATCGAAGGGTGCGAAAGAAGCCGAGAAAGTGCGGAGAACAGCCGCTCATTTTTGGCTGTTTAAGGACAAAAGATTATACCGACGCTTGTTCAAGGGACCCTACTTGTTGTGCCTTCATTTGTGCAGAACTCGTGAGTTATTAGTTGAGCTTTATGAAGGGATATGTGGCATTCACTCCAGGGGAAGATCACTAGCCCACCGAGCCATGACCCAGGGGTTCTGGTGGCCAAATATACAAAGTGAAGTGTTAGAATACATTAAGAGGTGTAATCGGTGCTAGATGCATGCCCTAATGTTGTGCTAACCTAGAGGAAATCTAAATCCAATCTCTAGTCCTTGGCCATTTACCCAGTGGGGGTTGGATATAATCGGGCCTTTCCCTAGGGCTTCAGGGAATAGGCGGTATGTGATAGTGGTGAGGGATTATTTCATGAAGTGGGTAGAGGCCGAAGCCTTGGCAAATATCAGGGATGTGGACGTAAAAAAGTTCATGTAGAAAAAACATCATCACGAGATTTGGAGTTCCTCGTGCGCTAGTGTCTGACAATGGATTACAATTTGACAGTAAGGTCTTTTTGGAATATTGTGGCAACCTCGGAATAACCAATAGGTAGTCATCACCCTCATACCCCCAGAGTAATGGGCAGACCGAAGTGACGAATAAGACGATTGTCAACGGTTTAAAGAAAAGACTAGAATGAGCGAAGGGAGGTTGGGTTGACGAGCTACTAAACGTCCTATGGGCATACAAACAACCCATAGGAGATCCACAGGCGAAACACCTTTCTCCATGACTTATGGCACCGAAGCAGTGATACCTGTTAAGATTAGTTTGTCAAGCCCAAAGGTGGCTTACTTTGCGTAAGGTCGTAATGATGAGGATATAGTCAGCAGTTTGGATGTGTTGGAAGAGCGAAGGGATATGGTGTCTATACAGCTTGCTAGTTATCAACAAAGGCTAGCCCAGGGGTACAACAGGAAGGTCAAGCCCTAGGAATTTGTGTTGGGATACCTCGTCTTACGAAAGATTGTGGGGAGTAAAAAAGATCAAAATGCTGGGAAATTAGTGCTGAACTGGGAAATGCCCTACCGAGTGATTGCCACACCTAGAGTAGGAGCGTGTTACCTGGAGGGCCTGGAGGAAAGACCCTTACCTCGACCGTGGAACTTTCACAACTTAAAGAAGTACTACCAGTAAATGTAATGTGTTGTAACAAATGACTGTTTAAAGTTGTAAGATAACAAGGACAATGGAGTTGAGTAAATTTTAGTAAACTAATCTTATGTGAAGTAGTGGTAAAAAATAGGCCATCCAGGCACTTATGGTTTTTTCCTAAGGATAGAAGTCTAGCCTTGGCTTGACCCCCGGTCACCGACTAGATGGAAACCTTAGGGTTTTTCTAAAGACAGAAGTCTAGCCTCAGCCTGACCCTCGGTCACTGACTAGATGGAAACCTTAGGGTTTTTCTAAGGATAGAAGTCTAGCCTCGGCCTGACCTCGGTCACCGACCGGATGGAAACCTTATTGTTTGCTATAAGGGTGTGTTTCAGCTATGTTTAGTGCATACATGTGTTCCAGCTCACGTTTGTTTTATAATTACTACAACATTGTATTCTGAAGAATGGGAAGGGAGTACCCTGATCTTTTGTTAACTAACCAACACGCGCCGAAGTGGTATGTCCAACGTTAGCACTGGATGGTAACACTTACAAAAGTAGTACTTAAACAATTACAAGGTACTACCGAATGATAACACTTAAACAAATTTTTATTGTGAATCTTAAGTTTGAAACTGTTATCGAGCATCCAAATTTTAATGTTACCAAACGTTCACACTTAAACATTTTTTTGGCGTGAGTGTCAAAATCCTTAGTGCAATGCTTAGTCAATAAGGGTATAATGAGAATGAACGAAAAACATTATCCTTCACCATGCTAATCTAATACATTAAAGAGAAATTTGAAGCCACCAGTCTTATGCAAATATATATATATATATATATATATATATATATATATATATATATATATATATAACAAGGGATAATGAGATAAACAATACAAATAATTTTAAGAACTAAACGGTAGGGGTAGCATTGGCCACGGGGTTTGTCCCAGGGGCTTCCTGGTTGGTCGAAGGGTTATGGGGCAAAGGGTTAGAGGTATCCATTGGTTGAGTTGTATGTTCAGGCACCGTGACCCTAGTCCTTGGCTGCTCGTCATTAAGCACCACAACGTGGGTGTCAATCTGTTGAGACAACTCCTGGGACTCGGGGCTCTCACCGCCTTCCTCATCATCACTACTGTCTTCCTTTTGCTCTTTGTTTTGGGCCTCAACCATAAGGTCCTTAGGGACAGGCACTTGGTCGGCCTTTCTGAATGCAGATTTTTCAAGAAGCCTGATGGCATTAACAGCAGCCATCCATCCCTCCATAAACTTGAACTTCCGAGCCTGAAAGATCACAGGGCCCGCTGAGTCCTTGGCATGCTTGAAGCCCTTGTTATAATAAGCTTGCTTCTGAGCCTTCTCACCCGTCTTATAATTAGCAAACTCTTTCTCCCGGGCGGAGAGGACATTGGCAGTCTCAGCGAGTTTAAACTCAACCTCTCCGAGCTTGCCCAAGGCCTCATTGGCTTTTTGTTTGGCTTGCTCCAACGCTTTCTTAGCAGTTGTTGCATGCCTCTCCATGACATTCAGCCCTGAAGTCTTCTCTTTTAGGCTCGCCTCAGCCATTTGTTTAAGGGCTTTCACCTTGTCGGCCTCCTTCTATGCATCCTTCAACTGACCCTCCACTACATGGGTCAGTTAGGTAGCCTAAATCAACCAAAAGGCAAGGTTAGGGTAATTCTAGACCGACTAATAACACTTGTGAATTTTATAATAAAAATATAGTGAAAAGAAGTAAAATAGATACACGAAGCAGCAAACATTGATAAAAGGCTCGGGTAGAAGTAGAGCTTACTGTGATGGTGTACCATTTCAACTTAAGCACCAGATCTTCATCTCAGTAGCCAGCGTAGTGTACCATGTCGACTAGAAGTAGGAGCGCCTGCCCCAAACTGTTGGACACTTAACCTTTCTCGTCACTTCTCTAAGTTCGGAGGTAAGAGCTAGAGGATAGGGCTTTGTCCCCTAGTTGGAAGGTACACTCCTATGGGACAGCTGAGCCTGAGGAGGAGGCTGTGACTTGCAAGCCAATTATCGCAGGTTGGCTCGGGGGCTGGGTTTCTTGTGGGGTTTTATTGGCTGGGGGAACAATTGACCTGCCAGAAATAGAAGTGGGTAAGTTGGTAGCAAAAGGGGTGTCTTCCTGGGTCACAACACCCCCATCACCTTTCTAGTGCTTCCTCTGCTATTTGGGCACAGGAGGAGTGGTCTGTTGAGGGGTAGACTGGGAAGAAGTCGGCCTGCCCAAGGCCAAACTGGCTAGGAACCAGCGATCTAAGGCCATGGAGTGCTTCTTCACCATGTCTACTACTAAATCTGGTTGTGTGGGAGCTATCCCTTCAGCAGTTGGACCTTCTTTGTTAGGATCTCTAAAGGGGGGGAGCCTCCATAGGAATGTGCCCTAACCGACCTTGAAATATGCTATCCCTTGAACCGTCTTGAATGGGTTCTAAGGAGTTGTATCTAACCAGTCGGGGACCTAAATGTCCTTTAGGCAAGAAACCTGGTAGCCGAATGTCCAAATATGGCAGCAAGGGGCTGTCGACTGTCAGAGCCTGTGATGAATCTTGGTAACTTGTGTAGGAAGGTATGCAGCCTAAGATCAGGTAAGAAGCCCGTAACTGGTCATCGTAGTGCACAAAGATTTTTGAACGGAGAATGAAGTTCAATTCCTTGACACGTACCACTCTTATGTCTAGCTAGAACTTCTTTGAATCTGTAGTCGGGAAAGTGGTAAATGTTAGTAAGAGATGGGAAAGACAGTGAAAAAAATGCAAAGTAAATAATGACAAATATGTTAGTAAAAGGAAAAAGGAGAAAGAAAATAGGAAGAGATGGGGCTTGGTTTGGGGTGCATAAAGATCGGTAAAAGAAGCATCGACCTATCTGACGGGGAGAGGTCGAGCAGGTCACCTCTCCGTTCAGCCAATTCCCACTAGCCCTCACGTATTCACCCACCAAATTCCTATTGGAATTGGGGAGGCAAGATATTAATCTAACCATGGTGTTATGGGTTTGAAGATAATACCCATGCTTTAGGCTTCCCCGGATGGAATACATGTAATTGATGTCATGATGAGTGAGGCTAAGGCCATATAGACGGTTGAGACGGCCTACACAACTAACTACCTTATAAAAGTTAGGCAGAAACTAGTCGGGGCTGAGGCCATAAAAAATAAGGGTCCTAAGAAGCATAGGATCCACTGGAAACCTAACCCCACCATCAAGGATGGGCACCAGAAGGAAGAATACTATGTGGCGGAGCCTCTTATCTTCTATATCTCCTTCGTGACAGTTCGAAATTTCAACATTATAAGGGACATTATACTTAATCCTAAATGATTCCAAACTATCCCTAATCTTCAGAAGGTGAGCAAGAGGCATATTGATAAATCTAAGTTAAGATAAGTAAAGATAGAGAGACTTACATAATATTTTCTTGTGAAGGAGGGAATGAGGTCTCTTAAGGAAGATGAAGGCTTGAGAACGAAGGGGAAGCTCTATTTCTGGAGTAGGCAGAGATTGAGGAAAAGGAAAGAAGAGGGAAGCACAATGATCGTGGTGGATATTTATAGAAGTGCGAGGGCCATTAATGATAACTGTCACATGGTAATAAATACGTTCCATTAATGTGCGTCATGCGCGCTTTGGTAAACTAAGCGTAGGATCATCTGGGCTGTTGGATGTCTTAGGCCCTGCCACATCTTTTCCAGACAGGGCAAGCTGTCTAATCCATTGCATTAAATGGTGGTCTATTGGACATCCCAAGATGCAAACGCTCTACCCTTGAGGACTGAACGGGAACCAGTGCATCGACTGTGAGACAACTGAACCCTAATCCTATCCCTGCTGTGCAAGAATAGGATCTAGGGGGTAATTGGGGGTGAACTAGACCATGCAAACCAGACTGACCACCGAGGCAAATCCCAACACGAAGCCCAAGGCCCATTAGGTAGTGCAGGCCTAATACACAATAAAGGGGTACCCCCCGGGCTTTATCATATTTAGCTTGATCACTGACCGGGTACTGGGAAGTGGTGCAACCCTCCCTGAGGGGTACTTTAGAAGGAGGGGTCTGAATTGATCACAAAGGAGGTCTGTATACAATTCCTAAGAGGTCGGTGACTACGAGTTCATGGTTCTAGAAGGAATCCACTTCTGAGCACTATACGGCATCTGGAACAAGTTCCAAGGGAATCCTTTGAATTCGTGAGGATCTCTTGGGATTCTAGGAGATATGGGAATATGTGAATGAGTGGGAATAAAAATGATAGCCACTCCACTCACGGAGGGCTATAAAAGGAGGTCAAAGCAAATGGTTTAGGGGTTGGAAAAAAAAGAGAGGGACGATATAAGAAGAAAAGAACTTAAGAGAACAACGGGGGAATTAGGGGAAAGGAGGGGAAGAGGGTGGGAGGTGAGAGCTTGACAAAGGCTGACCAGATCAAGGTTGGAGCCCCATAAGTAGGATTGAGAAAAGCCCACAAATAAATAAGTTGAAGGCCCAAGTACTAGCACAAAACAACAGTATTCAATGCCCACAATAATAATAATAATAATAATTATATATAAAAAAGATTCATCCAGTCGGTTAAATATTAATCACAACTAATATTCTTTAAACATGTTAACTTAAGGTTTTTTGGAAAACATAAAATGCATATGACTCAAATAATAAATAATAAATAGATAATTCTTAAATAATAAATAGATAAAGTGTAAATATTTATAGAGGGTTATATAATGGATTTCATAGATTTAAAATTGCATATATGACTCATAAGCAAAAAAAAAAAAAAAAAAACACACACACACACACAAACACACAAAAACACAAAAACACAAAAGCAAAGAATAGAAATACATACCTATAATAGTGTGGATGGTAGGTTTCATAAAGCATTCCGCTATAGATTTCACAAGCGTCGAATTGCCTAATTAATAAGGAAAAACAAAACAAAACAAAAGGCGAGTTAGATTTATAATCAACATAAAAATTATAAGAGAATGAGAATCATTGATAATGGGGGAGATGAAAAATTTATTAGAACAATAAGTATTGTTTCTAATTTAATAAAAAAAAAAAAAAAAAAAGAAACCCAGAAAGAAGAAGTAGTAAAAAGAAGAAGAAGAAGCTATATCTAGGAATATATAAGAATACACTAAAAACTGTATATATATATATATATATATTATATAGAGAGAATTTTCAATAGTAAGAAGCTAGATTTCTAATTAATTTAGGAATTATAAGATAAGACAAATTATTAGGAATAAGATATGTATTATAGGATGAATGTTTTGTTAAAACACTTATTATTATTTTATTCAAAGAAGTTGATAAAAATAATTACAGTAAATATTCTTGAGTGAAAGCTACATTAGAAAAAAAAAAAAAAAAGAAGAGGTTGATAACAACAAATGTTTCAAAATATTTAGAAGTTAAAGTGAAGGTAGAAAGAGGCTTTAAATTGGTTTTTGATGAGATATATGGCGTTTAATTTAATGTGATATCAACAATTAAGTTTTTTTAAAAAAAAATAGTTTAGGATATTTACAAAGCTATCCTATAAAAAACTATGATATTAACTATTAAGTTTTTGTGTTTATTTAAATAATTAAAAAAAAAAAACTTTAGAGACAAAGTTGACAAGAACAATTGGGTTGTTGTTTCTATCCAAAAAATTATTGCAATTTGGTGTAGTTATTTAGTGCAACCATGATTTCTAAACCCAAACTTTAATCTAAACTGTAATTTGGTGCAACCATTTGGCACAATCACGGCTTCTAAGCCCAACTTTAATGAGACCGAGTGATTGACACATACAATATTTTTACGGGATCATGACCCCCTACCTCTATGACCATCACTTGCACTAAAAATACTTGTATTTAAATATTTTTTTTTTTAAATATTAAGTATTTTTAACACACACACACACACAAAGGGGAGAATGTTTTTTAAAGAAACTGTTTTTTGTTTTGAGAATACTAAGAATTTTTAACACACACATGGGGAGAGGGGAGAAAGTTTTTTAAAGAAACTTACAGTGGTGTATATTCAAAAGGGTCTAACTCTTGGATACACAGTACAAACTTTAAACATTTTTAAGTCACACTCATTTTCCAATGTGGGATTGACCCACTGTTTTTTCTTTTGAGAATACTAAGTATTTTTAACATAGGGGAGAGGGGAGAAAGTTTTTTAAAGAAACTTACAGTGGTGTATATCCAAAAGGGCATAACTCTTGAATACACAGTACAAGCTTTAAACTTCTTTAACTTACACTCATTTTCAAATGTGTGATGTATTTAAATTTGAAGACAAACTGAAGGAGTGTTAGCCCAAAAAGGGAAAAAAAAAAAAGGATTACTTATAAGCATCCACCATAAATTATATGGATATGCGTTTTAAACTTCAAAAATTTTACAGTCAACACCGTAATTCAACGTTAAAATGCAATTTCCACCACATTGCCTAAATTAGTTTAAATAAAACCATTGGGCCTATCCACCCTAAACTCTAACAGCATTAGAAATGTGTACCCTACACAGTGAGATCATGGGTTTCGTGCAAACCTAAACCATAAGAGCATTTGCAGTGCGTACTAGTTACTACTAACTTCCTATGGTATCATACCAAGTGTTGGATAAGTTAGATTTTTCTATTTTGCAGAGCTAGCATATAGAATGGAGGTGAATGAAAAATGTGATGTTTATAGTTTTGGAGTGTTAGCATTGGAAGTGATCATGGGAGAGCATCCAGGAAACCTCATCTTGTCTCTCTCATCATCATCACCATCATTAACAGCAACACCAACTGCCCACGATATACCATTGAAGAACACTTTGGACCAACGCCTCAAACCTCCTAAAAATCAAGTCGCGTGGAAAGTGGTTTCAATAGCAAAGCTTGCATTTGCATGCTTGGCAACTAATCCAAAATCTAGGCCAACCATGCAGGAGGTTTCCCATGAGCTTTCTATTGAAAGAGCACCCATGTCAGAGGTTTTCGACATGCTTACCTTGGGTTTACTATTGAACAGAGTTTGAAGTAGTAATTATGTGTGTGTTTGAGCGTGTGTGTTTATATATATTTTGTAATCTTACCTTGTTCAGAGTTTATCCTTGATTTTGCTTTATTTTGGATTTATAAAACTGTTAAGTTGTGATTTTACTTTTTTTATGTTGAAAATATTTTGTGCCAAATTTATTTTATAAATTCTATGTATTATGCGGCCTTTTATTGTAATTGGGCTAAATTAGAAATGGGTTGGATTAGAAATCCATGAAGAGCAACTGGACACAAGAAGTAACCCACAAGTGACTCGAACTGTAGAAAAATTTATTAATTTGGATCTCCTGCTATACCCTTCTTAACCCTACTATATATACCTTTCTTTCCCACACTTCACCTTTGTGAAAAAACAGATACACCCACCTGTAGAGAGAGCTACTCTTTCTTAAGAGAGAATTCCTTAGTAGTCTTTTCTTTTCCCTCTCCCAATTTACATACATCAAGAGGAAATTTACCCAAACATAACCTACACACAAATTGATTGTTGAGAGTATCTTGGTTCATTTGAATGCATTGGACCTTTACCACGTATTTAGCTGGTAAGGCGTGGTGGTGCAACTGGGCAATGTTGCAGGATCCGAAAAACTAGTGAAGAAAAGACTTCGTGAATTTCATTAATAGTTGGAGCTTAGAGGGTTCAAGTACATTGGGTAGCTTAGAGTTGGAGAGTCTTTGTGTATTCTTGTAATCCAACTAATTTACTAGTGCATCATTTCTAGCTTGGAGGCTACAGAAAGGTTTTTACATTGAGTTTTTCAGTTTTTCTCTTCAATAACACATCAGGCATTATCCCTACCTTTACATTATTGTATTGCATATTTATGTTCATCCATGCAATTGTTTGGTGGTTTGGTTGATTAATCGGTTAATTTCGTCAATTCCAATTCATTATTAATTATCCATAATTGATGAAGCCGAAACTAAAAATAGGGGTCTAAAACAACTTCTATCATTGGGAGTGTGAACTTTCAAAAACTAATCAGAATTAGACACATTTTCTACACATTTTCCTAGCTTCCAAAAAAATATTACAACAAAGAATCCCAACATATAAACCCAAAGAAACAAAGAAAAAAAAAAACAAAAAACAAAAAACAAAAAACAAAAAATCTTTGTTACATCAAACCAGAGACCAGAGAGAGAGAGAGAGAGAGAGAGAGAGAGAGAGAGAGAGAGAGAGAGAGAGATTGGCTTAGGGGTGACAAGATCGAGAGAGATTGATGAAAGGGTCAATGGTTCGATTTGGTTGCAGCAACATCGAGCTTAAGGCAACAACAATGAGATTGGTGATTCTATGCAAAGGCGGTGGTGAGATCTCATTGGGTGGGTGGTCACAGTGGTCTGATCAATTCATGGGTGGGTCACTCACGACGGTTTGATCGGCTCAGGGGTGGCTCGCTTAACTGGCACAATGGTGATCTATTTTTCGGTGGCTCCTCTTTGCTTTCTTTGTGCTTCTTATTTGTGTTCAAACTTAATAGTCCAAGAATGTATTGACCCATTTGGTAAATTAATCAATTAATTAGCCAAGTTAATTAATTAGATTCAATTACATGCAATAAGCGTGGTAGTATAAACAAATCACCAACTAAGTTAAATGCAGCGAAAAATAAATTTGACACAGGTGATTTGTTTAAGAATGAAGAAAACCACTGAGGCAAAACCCCACTGGGTGAATTTAAGGTCACAGCTCCCAATAATTCACTATTATCAAAACAAGCGGTTACAAGTAAAAGGAATCCCAGTACCTAATACCAACCTACAGTTGAGCCCTTACCCTAATACCCAATTGGACTTTTGATGTAGTGATAATCTCTTCTTTCAATACACAGCTCCAAGTACGTGACTAACCAATGATGCATGGATCCAAGTACGTGACTAACACACCAAATTGAGGAAAATGTTGGCTGCAAAGTTCTTCATTTCATCTAACAATGAAGATCAAGAAGCCCCTTGGTTACAAAACCCTTGGCACAAAGACGCAGTAACTTCTATAAGGAATATGATGAACTAGGGCAAATTCTATCTCCGGTCACAATTTGCATGCATAATCAATTTGATTTGAGTTGCATCACTTTGCATTACCTTTGACGGCCTTTAAAATAGTCTTGAGATAGCAGTAAAGGCCTTGCTTTTCCCAATTAGTCTTGAGATGTGTTGGAAATTCTTGTTTCATATGTCCAAAACCTTGACATCCAAAGCACTTTGGTCTGGAGGGAACAGTGTACTGACCGCCATCCTTGTTTCCTCTATCTTGGCTCTTGAATTGTGAAGAACTGGATTGCTTTCGATACTTGTCGAATCCTTTCGCATTGGCATTCTTCATAAACTTCTTGAATTGCCTAGTGATGTAGGATTTCATCTTGGAACCTTCATCATCAGAAGACTCATTGGTCTCATTGCTTTTGGCCTTTAGTGCCATGCTCTTACTTTTCTCAGTTTCTCAATCCTAGTCAAACCCAATTCATAGGTTTACAAGTTGCAACCAGCTCTATCAAATGAATTTTGTCAATGTCCTTTGATTCTTCAATGGTGGTGATCTTGGCATGGAATTTCTCTAATAGAGATCTGAGCACCTTTCTTACAACCTTGGGTTCGGGAATAGTTTCCCTAAGATTAAAGGCAGAGTTGACTATGTCCTTCAGTTTGGAATAGAACTCGTCAATCGACTCATCCTCCTCCATCTTAATTTCTTCAAAACTCGTGGTAAGCCTTTAAAACTTTGAATCCTTGATAGCCTTAGTTCCTTCATAGGTTGTCTGGAGGATAGTCTATACTTTCTTAGTAGTTTTAGTAGAGGATATCTTCTTGAACTCCTCATTGGTGACCGCACTGAATAAAGCATTCAATGCTCTACTGTTGAAGTTTGCTACTTTGATCTTGGCATCATCCCAATCAGCTAACACTTCTTTTGGCTTGGTCCAGCCTATCTTCACAATTTGTCACACTGTCTCATCTAAAGACTGCAAGAAAGCTCTCATGCATACGTTTCAGTATACATTGTTAGTGCCATCAAATAAATGAGGTATAATTAGGGATTGTCCACTATCCATGACAAACGGGGGTCAATAGATCACACAGTAAAGATTAACCCCAATCAGAGTGTACCCACTTTGATACCACTTGATAGGCCAAGAATGTATTAACACATTTGATAAATTAATCAATTAATTAACCAAGTTAATTAATTAGATTCAATTGTATGTAATAAGCATGGTAATACAAACAAATCACTAACTAAGTTAAATGCAGTGAAAAGTAAATTTAACACAGATGATTTGTTTACAAATGGGAAAAACTACCGAGGCAAAACCTCACAAAGTGAATTTAAGGTCACCACTTCCGAGAATCCACTATTATCAAAACAAGCGGTTACAAGTAAAATGAATCCTAGTACCTAATACCAACTTACAGTTGAACCCTTACCTCAATACCCAATTGGACTTGTGATGTAGTGACAATCTCTCCTTTCGATGTATTGACAATCTCTCCTTTCAATGCACGGCTCCAAGTACGTGACAAACTAATGATGCACGGATCCAAGTACGTGACTAACACACCAACTTGAGGAAGATGTTGGCTGCAAAGTTCTTCAGTTTATCTAACAATAAAGATCAAGAAGCTCCTTGGTTACAAAACCCTTAACACAATGACGTAGTAGCTTCTACAAGGAATATGATGAACTAAGGCAAATTCTGTCTCTGATCACAATTTGCATTGAGTTGCATCACTTTGCATCACCTTTGACGGCCCTTAAAATAATCTTTATATATGTCTAGGGTTGTGAGAAAAGAAACCCTACACAAATACACATGGATATGCATGAAATCAGATCTGAAAATCTGAATTTTGTATTTCTCGACAGATATAGCTTCTGTCGAGTTGCTGTTGAGCTTCATCATTAACCCTCGATGGATATGAATTTGTCAAGCTTTAATGAATAACACTTCTTCACTTGTTTCTTGAACAGATTTGCATGGCTTTAATACTAAACTTGAACTCTTGTTCCTTGAAGTACTAAACTCATCCTAGATCTACCCAAATACAAGTAAAGTGCGTTTTGTCAAAAGATTAGTCAATTTACATAACATATGTCTCTAACAATATCTACATATGTCCTAACAAAGCTCTTCTCTCTTCTCTCTCTCTCTCTTTGGTTCGGGTCTAGCTAAGTGAGATGCAAAATGAATGTAGGGAAAATAAAAGGGTAAAATACTTACCAGTCTAATAGGCTTAATTTTATAGTCAACTAAAATCAGATTTCAGTTTGACCGAGGTTTTTGGTCCATCCAAACACTTCGTTAGGCGTAAAATATTTTCCATATATGTTTTTCACTCAAAATAAACACAACCTTAGTCAAAAGGAAAACCAAGAGGAAGCAAAGAGAGGGAAAAAGAAAGAACAAGGAGAGCAAACCTGACTTATTCTTTCCCCCCTCCCCCAGCGTTTGGCTCTCAAATGGCAAGAAAGCAAGTAGATTAATGCCCAAGAGCAAAACTAATTGATCACACCGACATCTAATTCTAAAGAAAGCAAGGAGATTAATGCCTAAAAGCAAGGAGATAAAAATTACGTCACAGATACTTTTTCAAATTCCATTGAGATTTGGAAATGTTTGAAAAATTTTGGTGTTCCTTGCAAACCATTATTTTCTAAGTGATTCAATGAACTACAAAGCTCAAAATCATCCTTTTATAGATGCCTAGATATACAAGAAAACTAGTACAAGACACCTGATAAACTTCATATCGGAAATATTTTCTAGCTCATTTTCTATGGCTATTGTTCTTGCTTGCTTATGGCATTCATGTAGAACAAAATTTCAAAAAAGAAGCTTTGGATATATGTTTTCTTCCTTAAACCACACTTTCATATATTGTTAGAGATGGTGAATCATATTTTGTTTCAAAAGTAACAGTGGACTTTAGTTAGGAGCCTCATGCACCAGAGTTTTGTAGCCCAACTAACATTTCATCTTATTGTCAATAGAGATATATAGGTTCTTTTTTTTTTTAGAGAGTTTCAACCTATGGTGTCCATACTTGATGATAGCTCTTTATCATTAGACCAAGATACCAATTGATTTTTGTGTAGATGGGGAGTGAAACTCAGATCTCTTATTCAACCATCAGAAACTTTATTAGTTGAACTAACTAGAACCCACTTTCCCTTAAAAGTTACCATGACTTTTGAGTGGAGTTATAGTGTACCTTTGTGTTAGAACTCCTTTCCCTCTCCCTTGTGTGTGTATGTGTGAGAAACCATGCCCCTGGTCCCTTTTTTTTGGTGTTGGGCCAAACCCACGTGAATAGGTGGAATCATGTTACTGTCTCTTAAAATGGAGGTTCGATTGAATATATTTTTCCCTTTAGATTATGAGTTTTATAATGGAGTCTTCATTTATTTAATTATTGGAATAATTGAAATAAATAAGAAAACCAAAATTGAAAAATTCCTCATTTTATTGATTTGCAAATGAATTTACATTGATCATAAGAAATTACATGACTTTAATCCTAGATACAATCTAAGATAAAGTACATGACTTTTTTTCCTAGTTACAATCTAGAAATTGAAAATTACATAGATAAGCATTGGTCTATCAATCCTTGATTTAAGCTCTAAGGCTATGTTACAAGGTGGGAAGGTGTTAGGCACCCACCTTGTCAGGTGAAACCGGTCTTCTAGATTATGATTGCCAACATTCATATCATATCATCCAATATGATATCAATTAATTTGTATGTTGAATTTAATGTGTGTGCATGTGATAAACCCTAATTCAATTTATTAAACATTTCTTTTAAATTGAAAAAAAAAAAAAAAAAAATTCTAGTGAATATGTGTGGATGGTGATATCTTAGATTCAAGGATTTGAGAAAATTATGAAACAAACATGTTTTTCATATTTTTGATGTGGATTTAAGATCAAAACTAGCATTATGCATAAATATATGATGAACAACCAAGAACATGTGAAGAACACATATGAACATTTAAGCACATTCAAACATATTCAAGGAATTTAAATAAACACTATCATTCTCTAATCCTAATCTCATCATAATAATTAAAAAAAAAAAAAAAAGTTAGGGAAATGGATTATACCTCCATGCAAGATCCACACAGTAGAGGAGGAGACTCTTGATGGAGGTTCTAAGGGTGGATTGGAAAAGAAAAACTAGAAGAGAGAGAGTGAATCTCACTAAATACCTTGAGTCCTAAGAAGATCAAGATATGACAAGACTACTCTACATCATTAGAACACAAGAGAGGAGCAAAGAAGGGGGTTTTTCTCTTGGAATGGAGGAGAGGTGGGGGGTTTATATAGTAGGGGTGGAGAAAATATAAATGGAAGGTCATTTAATGAGGGTTAACAAAGGATCAAAAAGAATCATGAACCTAGACCTATTTTAGACTTTGGAGAAAACTAGTGCATTAAATGTAGAGATTGGTGGGAGTGATGAGGAAGCAAAATTCGATTTTCCTGTAGCTACTATAACAGCTTGCAGAGCCAAATTCAAAAAATCATATCTTACTCAATTTTGATCAAAATTGTCTCGTTCTTGTGCTCAAATTGAAGTCCTGGATGTCTAGTTTCTGGGAAAATTAACGTCATTCACAAATTCAAAATATTCAGAGATATCAATGAAATGGTGAGCAAAGGTCATTTGTTAGAAAATCATTTCAGCACAATTAACCTTAATAGGTCCTAAATTAGTTTCCAATTAACATTAATGGGCTCCAATCACTTCCATTTCAGACTTAATTAGTTCCAAATTTACCCTAATTAAAAAGATAATTACGCAAATTATTCATTAAATAATTAATGTTTGACTATCTAATTAATTAAGTGTTTGCAACCTTACCGTAAAATGTAGTCCTAGCTAATCAAATTATGACATGTCATTAATCTCAAATTGATTATAATTATAACCAATTGGAATCAATTGTTCATAATCTCATATAGTCGGACTCAATTTGAAATAATGCATCTCGGCCATTAAAACTTGATTTGATGATAACTTTCAACCTAATGGTCCGATTTGGGCTTATGACTAGTCCATTTGATTGTTACAACATCAAAATCATTTTGATGAAATGAAATTAAGGATCTTGTAAAGTTATGATTTCCAACTAACCTTTGTTGGCTTTAATTCTGTACCAAATTTGGTTGTAATGTAGTCAATCATTTCCATGTATTTATGTGGGTTTAATTGTAAGGGATGAGTGTGAGAGATTGGTGAAGAATCAAGCATGCAATGAAGATTAGTACAATCTCGCGACTAGCTTACAAGTAAAGGAACCCGCGAAAAGGCCACGTGTGAAGCATATGACTAGAAACTGAAGAGTCATGCCAGCCTGTCATTTCGCGAGTACTTCATGAGAAAGGCCATCTCGCGAGGTACTCGCAGAACTCTCTATTTGGCAAAAATGAAAAGTACTTTCCTAAATTCTTTACACACACTATATATACCCTTATTACCCTTGAAATTGTAAGGAGTCCTTTTTAGAGAGAAAACCCTAGCAAAACACTTAAAAGTTAGAGATTGTTATACCTAGAATCATCTACACAAATTCTCTTGGTTTTCCTCTACTTCTACCTCTCCATCTCTGCATTCTTGAGAGGTTCTTAACCCAAACACTTACCTCACCTATCCTGAGTATTGAGAGAAATTTTGGTGCATTTGGGAAGCATTGGAAGAAGCCATTGAGTGGCGGATAAAATCAGGCGGAATTGCGGGATCTGAAAAGCTAGGGAAGACAAGACTCCGAGAAGTCTGTTGGTAGCAGAAGCTTGGAGGGCTCAAGTATATTGGGTAGATTAGGCTTGGAGGGTCTTTTTGATATTCTTGCACATCAACTTATTCATTAATAGATCGATTTCGACTTAGAGGGTTGCAGAGAGGTTTTTCGCCGAGTACTTTGGTTTCCTCTTTGATAACACGTCTCGATATTATCTTGTATTTGCATCTCTCTTTCCTACTCTTTAAGCTTTACATTTATTTCTCATTTTGTTTGCTTATGGCTTAGAGTAGTGTTACCAGTTTATTGCGTGTGCTTTACTCTTGTTCTGCATTTAGATAAGTTAGAGTAAAAGCAATTAAGCTGTAATTTAAAATTAAAGGTCTAAACAAACATTATTGTTTTCACACTAATTGTGCTTTCAATTGGTATCAGAGTGGGTACATTTTATGGATTTCATTATCCTTGTGTGATCCTAGACCCCTCCTTGCAATGGATATGGCAATGCAAAAAGCTAACATGAATTGTGGTTTATGTGTTTATGATAATGACTCTATGAGCATTTTTGGAGATTGCCCTAGTAATTAGCTCATAGAGTTACTAAAATCAAAGAAACATGTTAGAGTTTTCATGCATATGCTAAAATGTTTAGAGCATAGGAATCACATGCTTCATAATAGTTTGTGTGAGTCAAATTCCTTAATTGAAAAATATAAGAGAAGGATGTGTTGTACATCAAGGGGCTTAAAGCAAACTTGTTAAGCATCACTCAAATTTCTGATGAGGATATTCTGGTTCAATTCTCAAGGAAAGGGTGTGTTATCTTTAGTGAAGATGGTGTTCAAGTGTTGAAGCGACTTAGAACTACCGCAACTGTTATGGTGTAGTTCCCAAACCAAATGTGTCATGTCGGAGTGTTCGAGTCAACTTGTTAGAGCTATGGCATCAACGATTTGGTCATGCTAAGCACAAGCAAGTAGCAAAAGTCTCCAAGCTTGAAGCGGTGGTTGGCTTACCAAAGTTTGAAAAAGTTGAGAAGAACGTTTGTGGACCATGTCAATAGGGAAAACAAACCAAGTCAAGTCATCCAAAGGTGAATGTCATTGCTACATCTCAACCCTTGGAGTTATTTCATGTTGATCTAATGGGTCCCACGAGGACGGAAAGCTTGGTGGCAAGAGGTACATCATGGTTGTAATTGATGATTTCTCAAGATACTCTTGGGTGGAATTCCTTAGAGAGAAATCGGAAGCATGTGAGAAGATGGAGAAACTTTGTAAGAGGCTTCAAAATGAAAAGGGGGTTGCTATCATCAAAATAAGAAGTGATCATGGGAAGAAATTCGAGAATGTCAAGTTTGAAGCATTTTGCAATAAGCATGGAATAAGGAATGTGATAGGCTAAAAACATATTGATCCCTTGTGATTAAATTAATTGATTAATAAGCCAAGTTATTAATTAATCAAATTAACATGCAAAACATGTGGTAGCACAAACAAATCACCAATTAAACTGAGTGCAGCGAAAAATAAATTTGACACGGTGATTTGTTTAAAAATGGGGAGAACCTACATGGCAAAAACCTCATCGGGTGATTTTAAGGTCACCACTCCCGAAATTTCACTATTATCACAACAAGCGGTTACAAGTAAAGGAATCACAGTACCTTATACCAACTTACAGTTGAACCTTTACCCTAATACCCAATTAGACTTGTTCTGTAGTGACAATTTCTCCTTTTGATGCATGGCTCCCAAGTACGTGACTAACCAATTGTGTGAATCCCAATACGCGACTTCAATCACCAACTAGAGAAGATTGTAGACTGCAAAGTTCTTCAGTTCATTCATACGATGAAGATTAAGAAGATGCTTGGTTATAGAACCCTTTGGTGCACATACACAGCAACTTCTTCATAAGAGATGAACTAAGGCAAAACTTTATCTCTGGTCACAATTTGTTTAAACAGACTTTGCTCAATGCTTGTGCAACTTATGAACTCTTTGACGGCCTTTAAAATAATCATTTTATATGTCTAAGGTTAGAAGAAAAGAAAGCTCAAAAACACATTCACGAATCCCAAGAAAATCATATCAGAATTATGAAATTCTTAAACCTCGACAAATAGAAGGTGTCGAGCACATAGGCTGAACAGCTTCTTAAACCTTGACACATGCTAGCTGTCGAGCTAGCTGTCAAGCTTTAATGAACTTGCACTTCTTAACTTGTTTCTTGGACAGACTTGATGACTTCAACATTTGATCTTGAAACACAGTTTCTTAAAGTATTAAAAACACCTAGATCTACCCAATTACAAATAAAGTGCATTTTGTCAAAGGATTAGCCAATTACATAAATAACATATATTTTTAACAAGTAAAACACATATGTCCTAACAATCTCTCCTTTTGGCAATCTGTGACAAGACCACAACGAACAAATGAACATATGAGAGAAGTCATAAATCACTCAACTCATATTCACTTGTTGAATACAATAAAATCTTTCCTAACATAAACTCTTGAAAAATTTTGCAAGAAGAAAGTTTATGGCAGGTAGACTTTGACAACCTGTATTTCTGAAGCACTTTAAACAAAACTCATTAAGACATCTTAGTGTGAAACAGAAATAATAGATTGAATACAATTAGAAGAAGCATGTGTATAAAGAAAGAAAAGAAACAACACATGTAAGGATAGGTGAAAGAAACATACATCAACATATAAAGAAGATAAGTACAATGTATGTCAATAATAGTCACAGGACCCAAAGACAAGAACAATGTATCTATAAAAGAAAGAAAAGAAAAGATACATAATATCCTCACTACATCCCTCAAAAATATCAACACTCTCCCTAACAAAAATGGTCCAAACTAACTGTCCCCCTAAGAATGGCTACTCTCATATCCCAAAACTACTTCCCCTAAAGGGTAAGAGTGTCAAATAGACATCTCATCGGTAAAGCTGGCATCTCCATCATCATCATCATCATCAGACTCAGACATAAAAGCCACAAGAGGTGGTGGAGGAAAAGCCTCAGAAGCAAAGCCACCCATGCTTGCCTGTCACTTAGTAATTCGGCTAACACAAACGTTCACCTAATACAACTCAATAGTGAGTGTATCAAAACGAGTATTCATGCGCTGCAGTTACGCCACAATGTCTCCTAGAGTCACATCACCTATAGAAGAGGAAGGAGAGGATGTGGATGGAGTTGATCGATATGGAGTCAAATGGGAAGGAGGAGCTACTGACTTTTATCGTGACCTAAACTGCGCATCACTACGTTTTACAGTAGTGGCGTCTATGGCGCACATGAAAGTGAAATGGTCGGACACCAGAAAAGGGACGAAAAAATGGCGTAAAATTCTCGTGGTGGTGGAAGGAAAGATAAGCTTATCATGGGACGCTGAATCTAGATGAACATCAATAATAGAAAGAATGAAATGAGAAGGGAAGTCTATAATAAGATGCTCAAGAAGGGACAACCTAGCACAAGACTCTGTGATGGAGTTGTAGTGAGAGAGTGGATGGAGTACAAACATCATCACTATGTTCAAGAATCTAAGACCTTTAGCAAAAGGCCTACATAGTGTAAACTGACGATCACCCCAATCAGAAGGGCACTCGTAGAAAGCAGCCATGAGCTCATCTTTGGACACAATCCTCAGACGCTCACAACTAGGATAGTCAGGAAACTCTACCCTAGAAACCCGAAGCACATCCGCAACAAGTTGCGGTGTGACAGGAAAGCGCGTATCTCGAATGCGAGTGAAAAACTGAGGGAGAGAAAGAGAGAGAGGAGCAAAATCAAAAGATGAAGAAGCTCCAGAACGAAGAGGGTTTCAAGTCGGAGTAGATTTATGTTTAGGTGTCATAGACACAACTAACGTAAACAAAAAGAGAGGGAGAGAAAGAGACAATCAGAAAAGTCCCAAGCAGTACAAATATAACAAGTATATTGAAAAGAGAGTACGTATGCATGGGAAATGCATGAACATGTGACATGCAAGAGAAATTTCATCATGGGCTTAGCCTAATCCAAACCTACCAGCACACAAACAGATTACACACATCTAAATGCATGACAGTACTGTTATAATGCTAATGTGATGTAATGCATGAGATTTTAAACTCATTTAAGTGAAAATCCATCCCAAAATTTCAACAATAACTCATCAATTTTGAAAAATCCCAAAATTTTTCAAAAACCCCAAAACCTAGGTTTCAAAACATGAAATGCATGAAGAATGAGAGATAAGAAGCTTATCAAGTGAAGAAAAACTTGAACAAGCTTGAAGAAACCTTGAGGATCAAGATTTGAGTGAGATGAAAGTGTTTGGGAGAGAAAAACTAGAGCTATCGAGAGAGTGATTAAGAGAAATGAGTTCCAGATCGCGCGAGGAAGAATATATAGACCCTCAGTAAATCTCGACAGATGAAGGTGTCAAGAGGTGTCAAGAGGTGTCGAGCCATCTGTCGAGGAAGGTGTCGAGAAAAACAACGTCGACAGATTCAGGTGTCGAGAATGTGTCGAGGAACAAACCACCAACTGTCGAGAAGCTATTGAGGAGGCCAAAACTTTCTCGATCGATCCACCAGGTGTCGAGAAGTTGTCGAGATTGTGATAAGAAAAAGCTTAAGAAGCTCGACAGATAGCTAGGTATTGAGGAGGTGTCGAGCTAGCTTTTAAAAACAGTTTTTCGAAAAGTGAAAAACACAAACATGAATGCAATCAAACATGCAACTCAACCATATTAAGCTCTCAAAATCATCTCTCAACAGTAATTTTAAGCACATGGATCCTAAAAAGACAAACACACACACACACACACACACAACAAGTCTAACCAATTTTATATTTCAAAAACAAGTTAAGACAGTTTAATGAGCATACATTAACAAATGTAAAATCTTGTAATGGCCAAATCACATTGTACCTGCACATGTATCAAAAGTAGTAAAGAATATTGCGTGTTATGTGTGAAAAATATCGCAAGATTGCATAAGTGTATACATGTTATGACAATTTGAGATATGAGAAAATCACTTTAACTCACACACAATCATAACTGTTTGATGAGGATTATCACCTTCAAGGTACATCCTATAACTCCCACATCTCCTAGAATACACACTTGCAATCATATTTAAAAGCATTTTGATCTTTTTGCTTTTTATTTTCTTTGCATATTTTTCTTTTTAATAAGCTTATCATGCATAGGCATATAAGAGATAGAAAAGAAATACCTAATGGTATTTGACATTCCAATTTTTCTATGCCAAAGCACACAAATGTCTTTAACATCACACTTTTGCTATGCTGAAACATACAGATGTCATTCATGATTGGTAGGCAATAGTGGTGAGATGGTTATTTATGCCTTTCTCTTAGGATTTTCTAGTCATTTCCGTCAAAAAGAGTGATACGAGTGTTAAGTACAAGAGATAACTTAATCTTACTCATCACAAACATGAGCCATAAAGCTCACTTGCTTAGTTGTGCACAAAGATGCTCATCTAAGCTACAAAAAATACAAAGTTTAGAAAACTTTGTTTCAATGGCCATCCAAGGTACACAAGTACCAATGTACACAAAACACACACTATTTTTGTATTTTTCTGATTTTTCAATTTTTATTTTATTTTTATATGAAAAACAAAAACAAGCAAAAACTGAAAACAAACAAACAAAAACATGTTAAACAAAGTAAAGCATAAAACTAGACTGACTCAAAATAAAAGTAAAACACATAAGTAATGCAACAAACAAAAACAAGAAGATAGAAGAAAGTGATAAAATCACTTAGAGCCCTTTTCCTTCCACACCTTGGAAAAACCTTTCCTTTGATTAAACCCATGAATCGGCGGTGAGGGGGGCTAATTGAAACCGTTCAAATTCGAAAGGAACATGAGGGTTTTGAGAAGATCTCCAAGAGGAGCAAGAGAGGATTGAAGCTGATTCTGGCTTCTAGATGCTATTATGTTGTTGCTCTGTTGAGTGGCTAACCACTTATAGCAATTTGGTCAAGTATGACCTGCAACTCCACAATGATGACAGAGATGCTGCTTCTTTTGTTTAGGCTTTTGAGAGTTAACCTTCTTAGCCCTAGAGTTTTTAACATCCTTCTTATCCTGCTTAGGAGGTGCTCCTAAGATAGATTTACCCTTGTCTATGTTTTCACTAGTTAAATTAGTTTTAACATTATTGTTCACAATTTCAACATTTTTACTAGGAGGAACAAAAACAGTAGTATTAGTAGAAGTAATATTAGAGGAAGAAAGACCATACCCTAAACCTATTCGATCTGAAGTAGATTTCTGAATGCTAAGCATCTCGTCGAGCCTCGCACTTGAAATCCTCTCCAATTGAGCTCTAACTTGAAACAGCTCCACTTCAAGCTTCTTGATCTTTTCAGCCAAAAAATTGTTCTCAAACCTCAGTACACCAATTTTCTAATTAGCTTTATCAAACTTTGTAGAAAGCTCTTCACAATCAAGTTTCACATCACTAAGCTTCTTGGTGGCTGACCTATACAGTTTCTCATACTTCTTAGAGAGCTTGTACAGTTTCTCATAAGCTATATGGATATCATCTTGATCATCTATCTTCTCAAACTTGGACTCCACCAATTCTTCTTCTTCGACCACTTCTTCAACAATCCTTTCAGTATGATTGATTGTGGCAGTGAAGGCATTTAAGATTCCGTCATCCTCATTGTCGGAATCATCCTCAGGCTCTGTGTCACTCAATGTAGCAGCAAGTGCCTTGCTCTTCCCAATGCTCTTGAGATATATGGGACACTCTTACTTCATGTGACCGAAGCCATGACACCCAAAGCACTTAGTTCCTGCGAAAACAGTGTACTGACCGCCATCCCTTGCATCCTTCTTCCCTTTGTCTTAGCTCTTGAATTGAGAAGAACTAGATTACCTACGGTCCTTGTCAAAGCCCTTTCCATTGGCATTCTTCATAAACTTCTTGAACTGCATAGTAATGTAGGACTTCATCTTGGAATCTTCATCGTCAGAAGACTCATTCGTATCACTGCTCTTGGCCTTCATTATCGTACTCTTGCCCTTACCCGACTTGCCAATCCTTGATAACCCTAGCTCATAGGTCTGTAGATTACCAACCAGCTCTGTCAAAGGAATCTTGTAAATATCCTTTGATTCCTCTATTGCTATGATCTTGGCATGAAATCTCTCGAGTAGATATCTGAGCACCTTCCTTATAATCTTGGGTTCAAGAATGGTTTCCCTAAGATTGAAGGCTGAGTTCACTATGTCCTTAAGCTTGGCATAGAACTCATCGAACGACTCATCCTCCTCCATCTTTATCTCTTCAAAGCTTGTAATGAACCTCTGAAATTTTGAATCCTTGACAGCCTTTGTACCCTCATAGGTTGTCTGGAGGATGGCCCATGCTTCCTTGGCAGTTTCAGTGGAGGATATCTTCTTGAACTCCTCATTGGTAACTGCACTGAATAAGGCATTCAATGCCTTGCTATTGAAGTTTGCCACTTTGATCTTTGCTTCATCCCAATCGGCCAGCGCTTCCTTTGGCTTAGTCCAACTAATCTCTACATCTTGCCACACTTTCTCATCTAAAGACAGCAAGAAAGCTCTCATACGTACTTTCCAGTTTGCATAGTTAGTGCCATTAAATAAAGGAGGTATAATTAATGACTGTCCTCTATCCATGACAAACATGGGTCAATGGATCAACACAACAAAAATTAAACCTAATCAAAGTGTGCCTGCTCTAATACCACTTGTCGGACTGTATGCCTTACCGATCCATCCAACGACCAATTGGTGAAGGATGAGGGGGCACAAATCTTTTATAGCATTCGATCACAGACCAAGCCCTTTGGTGTTGGAGCAAATTGTGAAATCCCTCACAATCCCTCCCTCACAATGTGGCTCCAACGACTCGAACCTATGACCGGGCTCTGATACCACTTGATAGGCCAAAAACGTATTGACCTCTTGTGATTAAATTAATTAATTAATAAGCCAAGTTATTAATTAATCAAATTAACATGAAAAGCACATGGTAGCACAAACAAATCACCAATTAAACTAAGTACAGCGGAAAATAAATTTGACACGGTGATTTGTTTACGAATGGGAAAAACCTACACAGCAAAAATCACACCGGGTGATTTTAAGGTCACTACTCTCGAAATTTCACTATTATCACAACAAGCGGTTACAAGTAAAGGAATCCCAGTACCTTATACTAACCTACAATTGAACCCTTACCCCAATACCCAATTAAACTTGTTTTGTAGTGACAATTTCTCCTTTTGATACACGACTCTCAAGTACATGACTAACCAATTGTGCGGATCCCAGTACGCGACTTCAATCACCAACTAAAGAAGGTTATTGGCTGCAAAGTTCTTTAATTCACCCACACGATGAAGATCAAGAAGATCCTTGGTTACAAAACTCTTTGGTGCACACACACAGCAACTTCTTCACAAGAGATGAGTTAGGGCAAAACTTTGTCTCCGATCATAATTCGCTTGAACAGACTATGCTTAATGCTTGTGCAACTTGTGAACTCTTTGATGACCTTTAAAATATTCCTTTTATATGTCTAGGGTTAGAAGAAAAGAAAGCCTAAAGACACATTCACGGATCCCAAGAAAATCATATCAAAATTCTGAAATTCTTAAACCTCGATAGATAGAAGGTGTTAAGCACACGGGCTGAACAGCTTCTTAAGCCTCAACACATGCTAGCTGTCGAGCTAGCTATCGAGCTTTAATGAACTTGCACTTCTCAGCTTGTTTCTTAGACAGACTTGAGGACTTCAACACTTAATCTTGAAACACAATTTCTTGAAGTATTAAAAACACCTAGATCTACCCAATTACAAGTAAAGTGCATTTTGTCAAAAGATTAGCCAATTACATAAAAGAATGACATATGTTCTTAACAGGTGAAACACATATGTCCTAACAGAAGGAGTTCAAAGGAAGAATCACATCATACAAGAAATGGCAAGATTAATGCTTCTCAACAAGGATATCTTTCAAAAGTTTTGGGGTGAAGCCATAAACACATCATGCCATATTAGGAATAAAATCTTCTTTCGAATGGGTACTAAGAAAACATCGTATGAGATATGGAATGAAAAGAAGCCTAATGTGAAATATTTTTAGGTATTTGGTAGCAAATGTTTCATTCTTAATGACAGAGAAAATCTTGGGAAGTTTGATGCCAAGAGTGATGAAGGAATTTTTCTTGGGTATTCCTTGAATAGCCGAGCATATAGAATCTACAAAAAACGAACCAAGACGGTCATAGAGTCAATAAACGTGGTCATAGATAATGCTATTCCGAAAAAGAGTGTTGATAAAAGTGGAGATGCTTTAAGCCTCAAGAAGAATGATGATGACGGTAATTCCTCACAAAATGATGATGTTGAGAAACAATCATCGAAAAAGGAAACTACACCTATCACAGCATAAAGGGAGACTAGGTCATCCTAAGTACCAACAAGTTCACTCACTCCATTGGAAGTGTAACCTCCAATATCTCGTGATGATGAGCCCTCCACTTCAAAGAAACCATCTGATGGGCCAAGAATGTATTGACCCCTTGTGATGAATTAACCAATTAATTAGCCAAGTTAATTAATTAATTCAATTAGCATGCAATAAGCATAGTAGCATAAACAAATCACCAACTAAGTTAAAGTGCAGTGGAAAATAAATTGACATGGTGATTTGTTTACAAATGGGAAAAACCAACACAGCTAAAACCCCACCGGGTGATTCTAAGGTCACAACTCCCGAGAATTCACTATTATCACAACAAGCAGTTACAAGTAAAGGAATTCCATAACTTTATACCAACCTACAATTGAACCCTTACTCCAATATCCAATTGGACTTGTTCTGTAGTGACAATCTCTCTTTTAATGCATGGCTCCCAGTACATGACTAACCAATTTGATTCGCGGATTCCAGTACGAGGCTAACTCACCAACTTGAGAAAGATGTTGGCTGCAAAGTTTTTTAGTTCATTAACATAATGAAGATCATAAAACCCCTTGGTTATAAAACCCTACAGTGCACAAACACAGCAGCTTCTTAAATAGAAAAGATGAACTAGGGCATATGTCTCCGGTTCACAATATGCTTGTGAAAAACTTTTGCATTGAGTTGCATCTGCTGTGACGGCCCTTAAAACAATCCTTATATATATTTAGGGTTGTGAGAAAAGAAAGCCCAAACATCTATTCACGGATTGGAGTGAAATCAGATCTGATCATAAACCTCGAAAGACACCCTATCTGTCGAGCAGCTGTCGAGCATCAGGCTAAAACACCTTTTTAAACCTCAATAGATACTAGCTGTTGAGATAGCTATCGAGCTTTAAAATCTAGCACTTCTTCATTTGATTCTTAGGCAAACTTGCATGGTTTTAACACTTGAACTTGAGACCTTGTTCCTTGAAGTATTAAACACATCCTAGATCTACTTAATTACAAGTAAAGTGCGTTTTGTCAAAGGATTAGCCAATTCTATATTGACATATGTTCCTAACATGATTCACATATGTCCTAACACCATCATCAAAAGTGAGTTTGAATCATCCCAAAAGTAATATAGTTGGAGACTTGGATGAGGTACTTCATTTGAGAAAAGGACCTAGATATAGTGTAAATGATGCAACTTATCATTGTTACCTTGCTCAATTTGAACCAAAGAAGGTGGAAGAATCTTTCAAAGATGAAAATTGGGTAAACTCAATGCACCAAGAACTACATCAAATTGTTAGAAATGATGTGATTGGTTCCAAGACCGAAAGACACTTATGTGATTGGCACTAAGTGGATCTTCAAGAACAAGACTGATGAGAATGGTGAGGTTGTGCAAAACAAATCAAAATTAGTGGCTCAAGGCTATACTCAAGTTGAAGGTGTAGACTTTGATGAGTCATTTGCTTCGGTAGCAAGACTTGAGTCCATTCAGATTCTTCTATCCATTGCATGTATCATGAATTTCAAGCTTTATAAAATGGATGTGAAGAACGCATTTTTGAATGGGCTTCTACAAGAAGAAGTATTTATTGAGCAACCAAAAGGGTTTCAAGATCCTCATTTTTCGGACCATGTTCTCCGATTGAAGAAAGCTCTATACAGGTTGAAACAAGCACCAAGGGAATGGTATAATGGTTTAACATCATATCTTTTGGATCATGGTTTCAAAAGAGGTCAAGCCGACCAGACTCTCTTTGTCAAATGAGATGAGAAATCTCTTCTAGTAGCTCAAGTTTATGTTGATGACATTGTGTTTGGTTCATCAATAAGTGCACTTGCTCAAGAATTTTCAAAAGAAATGAAGAAAGAATTCAAGATGACCATGGTGGGTAAGCTAAACTACTTTCTTGGTCTTCAATGAAGCAACGAAAAGATGGGATTTTCATATCTCAAGACAGGTATGCCAAAAATCTAGTTAAGAGATTTGGTTTGGACTCAAATAAACATGCATCCACTCCAATGAGATTTTTCGACAAACTTAGCTCCGATCCAGCCGGTGTGGAATTTGATCCAACCCTTTACAAGAGCATTATTAGTAACCTCTTATATCCCACCGCAAGTAGGCCGGAAATAGCCTTCAGTGTTGGAGTATGTGCTCGTTTTCAAGCAGCACCAAAGGAGCCCCATATGACGGCAGTTAAAAGGATCATTCATTATGTCAGTGAAACATTCGACAATGGGATTTGGTACTTAAGATATTCAAATGATTCCCAAGCCGAGTATTCGGATGTTGATTGGGCCGGGTGTGTTTATGACAGAAAAAGCACCTCGAGAGGATGTTTCTATCTTGGAAACAATTTGGTGTCATGGATGAGCAAGAAGCAAAACTTAGTGTCATTACCGACCGCTGAAGCAAAGTACATTGCTGCAGGTAGTTGTTGTGCTCAACGCTTATGGATGAAGAAGCTTCTTCATGATTATGGGATTTCTCAAGACACCATGTGCATTTTCTGTGGCAATACAAGCGCCATTAACCTATCCAAGAATCCTGTTCAACATTCAAAGTCAAAGCATATCGAAATTCAATGTCATTTCATTTGTGACTTGGTGGAAGAGAAAGTAGTATGGTTGGAGTTCATCAACATCGATAATCAAAAGGATGACATTTTCACTAAATCCCTTGATGGTCCTCGGTTTAAGTCTCTTCGTAAGACCATCAGTTTTGGTATCATTCCATGACTCATTTCACTAGTGTGACCCTCACTTTTCTATCCTTGGTGCATTCATGTAGAAAGGGTCACTCATGTTTGTGAGAGGCCGTGAAATTTGGGCCCTCTCAAAAAGAGATTTAGGTGCTTGTAAGGGCACCTCTCTTTTGAGGTAATAGTGTGGAGTCGCCACTTATTATTTTATACAAAAAAGTAAATAAATAAATAAATACAAGTTACGTGTTCAAAATACTTTGAATGTCATTGATTGAATAAAGAAAAATACAATCTTGGTAAATTAACCTTACAAGGCTTTGGGTCCTAGTTACAATCTATGCAATAAAATTCAAAGCTTTGGTCCTAGTTACAATCTACCAAAATTAAAAGACAAAAAACTAATCTACCTATCCAAAAATCCTAAGCTCAGGGGCTAGGTTATAGAATAGGAAGATGTTAGGTACCCATTCCACCCAGATAGAGTCTGGTCTTGTAGACCTTTAATGACCAATATTCCCTTTTTTGCATGATGTTGAATGATATGTTATAATGCACATGACAAACACTTGACCAAAATTAATTTTTTTAAAATTTACCTTACCGATGTGCCCTATTTCTAAAGAAAATTCAGATCTGTTTTGAAAATTTATAAAAAATAAAATAAAAAATAAAAATAAAAATAAAAAACTTGGTTTGTAAAGAAAAATCAGATCTGTTTTTGCAAAGTGTTAAAAAGAAAGATTTTATCAAGAAAAATTATATCTATTTTGTGGAAGGGAAAAAGAATGAGATTTTGTTAAAAAGAATTAGATCTATTTTGTCTAAAGTTAAAAAAAAAAAAAAATGATTTGATTTGTAAAAATCAAATCTGTTTTGTGTAAGGTTAAAAAAAATGATTTTTTTTTTAAAAACAATCCACATTCATGAGACAAATTTATCGTGCATGCATCACATTTTTTTTTTTTAAATCTAACTTTCACTTCTCCATGTGATGACAGATTAGCACCCGTTACTGAGATCATTGACACTTTAGGAGCACATCATGAAGTCTCCTCCATGGGCACTTCCATTGGGATTTCAAAATTTGAGCCGGAGATGAAGACTCTCACCTTGATTATGTTCTCCAACCTGTACCCTCTGTCCAACACAGGTTTCATCAACCTAGGAAGAGCATAATTCCTATGTGATCTAATCAAGGGAGGTCAAATCGACATTTGTACTCACATTTGTCAGACCATGGGAAAAACAGCGGGGAAATCAGTTGCAAGAACATGTCTACCCTTTTGCAGCCTTGTTATGAAGATCATGACTCTCAAGGGTATCCATCCTCCAAAAGACGCAATGGTCTTGCCTCATTAATGACTGATTTCCTTGCACTCTCTCCAAATGAACAATGGTCACTCATCTGCTTAAAAGGCAAAGAAGAATCCTTCTAAGCCTCCAAAGAACGAATCCTCCCATCACGCCTCTCCTATTGCAAAGAGCATAACTGCTCCTAGTGTCTTTAAACATCCTGAGATAGCTTCTTCCCACATTCCTGAGCCTCACCCCTCTAGCACTCAACCGAGATCGTCTACCTCTCATCCAGATAGGTTGATAACTTTGATTGAAGGGTTGCATGAGTGCATTTCTGGACTTGCAAATGTCATATACTTTCACCAAAATCATGTTTAGATTCACTTAACCACCATTAAGACATAGTTAGATGAGATTCAACGAAAGCTCGAGGGGAGCCTTTAGCTATTCATGCCAAAAAGGGGGAGAACACTTACTGTGAATACTATGAATATAGCACAGAGTAAGGGGGAGAGCATCACATGGAAATGAGGTGTGCATATTGAAAGGGGGAGATTAGTGGGCTCAAAAGAAGGAAGCTAACCTACAACCACACACTTTTTGGATAGTATAACCATTGTTTGGCTAGTCTAGTTTATGTTTATTACAGTGCTTTATTTAAAGCTTTTAGTACTTTAGTTTAAAACATAGTTTTTCTTTAGTACTATATGTATCTTGGTTTATATAGTGGCTTCTTGATGCTTTTAGTTGTCTATTGCCTCTAACTTTAGTTTTTTTAATGCATCATGTGGTTTGTTGGACATGCAATTGATTTTAGCATTACTCTTAATTACATTGCATGTCCAGATGATTACTTGTTAAATGTTCATTTTGGTCATTCCTTAATGACTGTTCTTGTATGATCAAGTTGTGCTTTATGTTCACATTTCAATTGGTATCTTGATCGCATTTTACTTGTTCTTTATACATGCCTTATGTTCTACTTGTCTTGGGCTTAATGAAGTTTATTTGTTATGTGCAAGTGTTTCAGAATATAGGTGTATATTGGTTCAAGTGCTTTACAGCTTTTAGATTTATGTGTGAGTGAGTTTTGCCTATGTTCCTAAACTCACGTTTAAGTCTAGAATCTATTTAAGGGTTTTGTCATGGAATAGCCAAAGGGGGAGATTGTAAAGTTGTGATTTCCAACTAGCTTGTGTTGGCTTTAATTCCGTGCCAAATTTGATTCTAATTTCTTCAATCATTTCTCTATATTTATGTGGGTTTATTTGTAAGGGATGAGTGTGAGAGATCGGAGAAGAATCAAGCTTCAAAGATGAATCAACGCAGTTTGTGACTAGCTCGCGAGAAGAGTAACCTGCAAAAAGGCTACGTGTGAAGCACATGACTGGAAGCTGAAGAGTCACTCCAGGATGTCAACTTCACGAGTGTTTCACGAGAAAGGCCATCCCACGAGATACCCACGAAACTCTCTGTTTGGCAAAAAGTTAAAGTGCTTTACCAAATTCTTTACCCACACTATAAATACCCTCATTACTCATAAATTGTAAGCAGTGCTTTTCAAAGAGAAAACCCTAGCAAATACACTTGAGAGTTAGAGATTGTTATACCCATAATCATCTACACATTTCCTTATGGTTTTTCTCTACGCCTACCTCTCCATCTCTAGATCCTTGAGAGGTTCTTAACCCAAACACTTACCACACCCAATCTAAGTGTTAAGTGAGGTTTCGGTGCTGTTGGGAAGCATTGGAAGGAGCCATTTAGTGGCGGATGCAATCGGGCTGAATTGCGGGATTCGAAAAACTAGAGAAGACAAGACTCCGAGAAGTCCGTTGATAGCAGGAGCTTAAAGGGCTCAAGTACATGGAGTAGACTAGGCTTAGAGGGTCTTTTGTTATTCGTGTACTTCAACTTTATTCTCTAGTGGATCAATTTCGACTTGGAGGGTCGCCGAGAAATTTTTCTCTAAATTCTTCGGTTTTCTCTTCGATAACATGTCTTTGTGTTATCTTGTGTTTGCATCTCTCTTCCCTACTCTTTAAGATTTCATTTTATTGTTCATTGTGGATAGATATGGCTTAGAGTAGTGTTATCAATTTATTGCGCACTTTAACTCTTGTTCCGCACTTTGTTAAGTTAGAATAAAAGCAATCTAGCTGTAATTTTTTAATTTGGGGCCTGAACAAGCTCGTATGTTTTCATACAAATCTGAGCTTTCAAACTGAAAAACAACAAATGCGCGCTCACACCTACTTCTCATGTAACATTGCCTAAAAAGCAACACATGCATGTGGGTGCATGTGGATGCAATCATGCATGCGTTGGATGAGTCCTTTTTGATAAATGCATTTGCCCTTTAGTTTACCTTTTAAGCCTATACAAATTTTAGATAAATTTTCAGTCTTTTAGAGCAAAGGAATTAGATCCAAAAATATATGATACATGTAACATGTGATGTGATCATAAATATATAAATTGTAAATGATTTAACACAACCAAACACAATCAAACCAAAAAAAAAAAAAAGAGTGAAATAGAAGTGAGTAAACCAAAAATAAGTAAGAGTGAAATAGAAGAGAGCAAAGGAGGAGAACCACTCCTCCTACCAATAGCCTCCTCCATGTGGATGTCGTGAACCCAAAAAATATAGGATTTTGGAATCTGGGTTGCTATCAAAATCAATCAATTTGTCAATTCATGAAAGAATACCAAGAGTCTCTTTGATATGCAGCTACCTTTTTCCTCTTGCTACAAAAGAAACTTAAGAACTATAAAACAAAACCTAGAAAATGAAAACCTAATAACAACTCAGATGGTGGTATTTGAACTCTACAATTGATAACTAATCAGTATGGAAAATTATGTAGAAGACAATCATTAAGGAATTTATTACCTTAGCTTTCTTCAACATAGAATCAACAAACTTCTCCTAGCTCTTCTCTAATAAGCCACAACACATTAAAAGAATGAGACCTAAGATATTTTCAAATAGTCAAGGTAAAATAAAAGAGTGTTTTTGGCTATTAAGTTATAGTAGTATTGAGAAACATAAAAAACTCATTCTATTTTTTAAAAGACATTCAGGTAATCTCACAAACACATCAAGGGCATGCCAAGGATGCTCGTCTAATAAAAGGACAGGAAATATCATTATTGTCCAAAAAGATAAGTATCAAGTACAATAGAAACTTTAACTTGTATTATTCATTCCAGCCATCACCTTTTTATTAGGTGTAAAACTCCTTATACAACACATAACAAAGTTATTAACAATGAAACAGGGCACTATTATTAGACTCTCCAAAATAATAATAATAATAACAACTCTAAAACTCCAGATGGATTTTCTCTCCACTAATATAAACCATGATATGAAACAATTAAAGTAAATATTAGCCTTTGATATTTTTTTTTTGGGTAAAAGTTAGTAACTTGCGTATGCTATAATTTGGGATTACTACATTTTCCAATTACCCAAAAAAAAAAAAAAAAAAAAAAAAAAAAACTAGGGGTGTGATTAGTCCTATAACGTAGTCACTAAGAACACATCCATAACAAAAATTTCAATGCCTAAAAAACCAAAAAATTAAATTAATTTTAAATAAGAAAATCTCTCATATTATTTTGTTTTGCTATCAAGTTATTTTTAAAAAATTTAATTAAATGAGGTGAATCAAGGTCTTTTTTTTTTTTTTTTTTAACCCTATAAGATACCCACTTAGTCCTATAATGTAGCAACTAAGTATACATCCATAACGAAAGAATTCAAATACCTAAAAACCAAAACAAATAAATTAAATAGGAAAGGCTTTCATAGTATCAACTCTCACGTTGTTTATTTATTTATTTATTTATTTTTTATTTTATATATAAGTGGAAGTTGTGAAGTTATATTTAAACCTTAAAAGAAAAAAAAATTATAAGAAAGACTGTTAACATTAGCAAGTACTTAATCACCAATAATATCATTTAATTTAAAAAAAAAAATGAAAAGAAGTTGTAGTAAAAAGGCACAACAATTGTTAGGGATAATTTCATATGAAAGAGATTAGATTGAGAAAAATGAAGCAATTATCACTAACAACAAAACAATTATTACATTAAGAGAATACATATGACAAAGTCAATAAAACTTAGGCACTAGTATATGCAATCCAACAACGTTCTACAAACAACCAAGACAAAAAATTCTGCCCTTTGTAACTTAATTAGCACTCTTTCCACTTAGGAAATAGAAAATTCAAAAAAAAAAAAAAAATATATATATATATATATATACACATATATATCTAAAGAAAAGTCGCCCCATAAATAATCTTTGTTTTATTAAAAAAACATAAAACATGTTTCAAGTTTCAACTACTTGTACCCTGCACTAAACGTGGTTGTTGTACCTTGTGCTTAAAAAAAAAATTGTTTCCAGTTGATTATGGAGTAGGGAGAACAGGAGAATTAACCTCTTTTGCCTATTTTCTAGCACAAAAAACCTATCCACACTAAAGCCCAATGAATCAATCAAAGGCTTTTTTTTTTTTTTAACAAATATATTAGTAATATGGTTGTATATAATGGTCAATCACTCTCCTTTACATATATATTTTATGCTTTAAAATAAAGTTTTGTGCAATATAATTAATTAATACGTGATACTTATCCAAATTGCACAGTTTGTGTTCTATTGTAATATTGTAATCAAAGAAAAGAAAAGCAACGAGTAAGCTTTAACCCATAAGCACATAGTAAAAAAAAAAAAAAAAAGAAAGAGAGGATAATCATAAGGAAATAAGAAAATGAAGAAGTCATAGAGTCCAAACAGTTAGACTGCCATTGATTTATTTATAAAAACAAAATAGAAAAGAGCAATGTACATTGACATATCTGTTGAATCGAAACAATTAGAACTGCACCTTTTTTTTTTTTTTTTGTAAGTAAAGTTTTTTCTTTTTTGGATTTTGAATTTAGAAAAAAATGATGATGATGGTGTAGAGAAAAAGAACATAGAAGAGAGGAATTGAGGAAGAAATAAATTGGAGAAGTTGGGATTTAAAACCAACGCAACTATTGTCCTATTTTGTAGGCAGTGTTTTACATGGAAGTTAGAGATTATTTTTAGCGTGTTATCCTCAAGTTTTATCTCTACTTTTTTGTAGTTTTTTTTTTTTTTTTTCCAAATTCAAAATAAAGATATTTGAGGAAAAAAAAAAATGAGATTAAGGAGCAAGGGAAACCGGATATTCAAAAAAAAAAAAAAAAGTTAAGCCTTTTTTTTTAATATAAAAATTTTTTTTAAGAATTTACACCAAAATCAAACCACATAAATAGGTACCTTTACAACTATGCCAAGAGTTCTTTGGACTTAGTTTTTGATTCAAATCAAAATTAGATTCTAATTAGTTTTTTAAAGTTCGTACTCCTAATAGTAGGTGTTGTTTTAGACCCCTAATTTTAGTTTTGGCTTGATCAATTAAGGGTAATTAATTATTAATACAAAAGTTATGTAATTAACCTATTAATAAACTGAACCACAAAACAATTGCAAGGATGAACATTAATGTGCAATGCAATAATGTAAAGGGCAGTAGGGAAAAGAGAATGCAAACCAAAGAAAAAACCCAATGTGTTATCAAAGAGGAAAACCAAGAACTTGGCGTAAAAATCTCTCCGTAGCCCACAAAGCTAGAAATGATTCACTAGTAAATAAGTTGGATTACAAGAATACACAAAGACCCTCCAAGCCTAAGCTACCCAATATACTTAAGTCCTCCAAGCTCCAGATACCATGGGACTTCACAAAGTATTATCTTCACGAGCTCTTTGGATCCTGCAACACCGCCCGTTTGCACCACCATGCCTTACTGGCTATATGTATGATAAAACTCTAATGCCTCCCAATGAACCAAGACACTCTCAACTAACAATTTGTGCGTAGGTTATGTTTATGTAAATCTCCTCACAAGGTATGCAAATTGGGAGAGGGAAGATAAAAGACTATTATGGAATTCTATGTTAAGGAATAGTAACTCTCTCTAGAGATGGGTGTATATGTTTTTCCAAAGAGGTAATGTGTGGGAAAGAAGGGTATGTATAGTAGGGTTAGGAAAGGTACAACAAGAGATCCAAATTAACAAATTTCCCTATAGTATCAAGCCACTCGTGGGTCACTTGCAGGTTGACCCTACTTGCGAGTCACTTGCAAGTTACTCTGTTATATGTGAAATTTGAACTCTCACGTGCATTCCACATGTCCACTTGCGGGTTGCTTGATCTTGCCAGTTGTCTTGTAAGTTGCTGTGTCCAACTGCTCTTCATGGATTTCTAATCCAGCCCAATTTCAATAAAAGCCCACATAATACATATAATTTATGCATGAATTTATAAAAGAAATTTGGCATGAAATATAGCCAACATAAAATAAGAAAAATCACAACTTAACAGTTTTATAAATCCAAAATCAAGGACAAACTATAAACAAGGTAAGATTATATATATATATATATATATATAATTACTACATCAAATTCTGTTAAATAATAAACCCAAGTTAAGCATGTCGAAAACCTGTGACATGGGTTCTCTTTCAATAGAAAGCTCATTGGAAACCTCCTGCATGGTTGGCTTAGATTTTGGATTGGTTGCCAAGCACGCAAATGCAAGCTTTGCTATTGATACCACTTTCAATGCAGCTTGATTTTTAGGAGGTTTAAGGTGTTGGTCCAAAGTGTTCTTCAATAGTATATTGTGGGCAGTTGATGTTGCTGTTAATGATGATGAGAGAAACATGATGAGGTCTTCTGGATGCTTTCCCATAATCACTTCCAATGCTAACACTTCAAAGCTATAAACATCGCATTTTCTCATTCACTTCCATTCTATATGCAAGCTCTGCAAAATAGAAGAATCAAACTTATCCAACACTTGGTATGATACCATAGGAAGCTTGAGTATAGTTCATTATACTTGTAAATTGTTTTTTTTTTTTTTTTTTTTAACTTGCAACTCACCCTAAACTATTGTAGTATTTGTAATGTGTACCCTAACCTTCAAAAAATATTTCAATCTACACACCATCCAAATTAGACTCCAAGTTAGTAGTGCGCAATGCAGGTGCTCTTATGATTTAGGGTTGCACGAAGCCAATGGTCATTTATAATGCTGTTAGAGTTTAGGGTGTTTCTCAAAAAAAGGAAAAAAAAAAGTTTAGGGTGAATAGTCCCAATAAAGTGTTATTTAAACTAATTTAGACAATGCAGTGGAAATTGCATTTTAATGTTGAATTAAAGTGTTGGCTGTAATATGTTTGGATACTTTGAGTTAAGTAATATGTTTGAGCGAAGTGAGAGAGTATAATTAAAGTGTGTGTTTGTGTTTAGCAATTAATTTGTTTCTAAAGTATAAGTGATTCTAGGGTGTGTGGGGGCCAGGGGCCAAGGTCGAGATTCAAGTCTTTAAGAAAGAGCTTCACATAAATTGTGAGAGACTAGACTACTTTGAGAGGTGCTCTCAAAAGAGATTTGGGTGCTTAGGGCACCTCTCTTTTGGATAATTGTGTGGAGTCGCCACTTTTTTTTTTTTTTTTTTATAAAAAATAAGAAAAATAAAATACAATTCACAGGTCCAAAAATACCTCAAATTCATTAATTGATTATACAAATACAACTTGGTAGAACAACTTTACGAGGCTTTGGTCCTAAATACAATCTATGTAAAAATTACAAAGTTTTGATCCTAGTTACAATCTACCAAAACAAAAGATAAAACACTAATCTACTATCCAAAAACCTAAGTTCGTGGGCTAAGTTACGAAATGGGAAGGTGTAAGGCATCTATTCCGCCCAGACGGAGTCTGGTCTTCTAGACTCTAAATGACCATTAAATATCCATATTCAAAGTATGAAATGTTATGCAATAGACGCTATGTCAAATTCTAGATCTAGGGTTAAACTTTTAGTCAAGAACCTTAGATCTGTCATTTTATTTTGTGAGAAAAAATTTGATGAGAATAGTTAATGAAAAATTTAATCTTGAGTTTCCATAAAAGAAAATAATGGATTTAAAATAAAAATTCAAATCTGATAGGGATTTTTTAATGTGGGGGGAAAAAACAGATTTTTATTTTGAAAACACAAATTTTTTATTGAAAGATGTAGATCTGATTTTGATTAAAAAAAAAATGGTCAGATTTTTATTTGGAAAAATGAAAATCAGATTTTTTATTAAAAACAGAACGGATTTTTATTTTGAAAAAATGCAGATCAAATTTTTTATTAAAAACAGACCAGATTTTTATTTGAAAAAATGCATATCAAATTTTTTTATTAAAAACAGACCAGATTTTTATTTGGAAAAATGCAGATCAGATCTTTTATTAAAAACAGACCAGATTTTTTATTAAAAACAGAGCAGATTTTTATTTGAAAAAATGCAGATCAGATTTGATTAAAAAAACATGGCAGATTTTTATTCGGAAAAATGCAGATCTGGTTTTTTTTTTTAATTAAAAACTGGGCAGATTTTTATAAGCAAAGATGCATATCAGATTTTATTAATAAAATTTAGATCAAACTTTACGAATAAAATTCAGATCTGGTCTTTGAAAAAGAAATAAAGAGAAAAAATACAGATCTGAATCTTAATAAAATAAAATAAAAAATGAAGAAAACTTACAAATTTGATTTTAGTTTTTTTTTTTTTTTTTTTTAAACACAGAGAAAAATTGCAGATCTAAAATTCTAAGGCAAGATTCAACCCTAGGTCTAGACATGTTCATCAATCAATCATGTGAAAACTTTTGAAAGCAAAAGAGAACATGTGATAACATATGAGAAACATGATTATTTAAACACAAAAGAAAACATCATGTCCATGAAAACTAAAACATACATGAAAACATGTTATGGAAACAAATCCTTAAGGAAAGAGTTCTTCAAGGAGAAACAACAATTTTTTTTAAGGATTTAAGGGCTTCTAGAACTTCTTTAATGTAAGGGGAGAGAGAAGTCAAAAAAAAGAAGGTCAAAAAAAGGGATCCCTAAATGTTGGGAGGCCTCCCCTATTTATAGAGGTGTTAGTTGCTTAGAAAATAAACTAAGTTTGCTTAAAAATTCAGTACAATCAGCTTAAAAAAATAAGCAAAAAACATATGGAGAAAATCCTTTAAAAAAAAAGGAGATTTGGATAAGAGTAAACTTATTTTTCAGATCAGAACAAGTTTTAGTATTTTGATCATATCTTTTTACTCAAAACTTGGATTAAGCTTAAATTTTGATATCTGAAGGGAAATTTGATTCTCTACAACTTTTCCAGAAATATCCTAGTCCTAATTTTGAGTTATACCATGCCAAAAGTGCCTTGGAACGTGAATTTAAAATCTGCTACTTGATTAGCACATTTTTTGAATGGTTTTCCAACTCTAAAACTGTGAATTTAAGGAGGAAGTATATAGTGTTTCTGAAACTCCAACTTAGCACCCATGTGGAGTTTCCAAGACCAATGAAAAATTGACAAATGGATTAAAAAAAAATTTACAACTCACCAACTCAGGTTATTTAAAATAAAAAAACACAAATGCTCTCTAAATTTTCAAAACCCGCCATCAAAACAACACTTCCCCATTTTTTGAAAATCAAAATTTTCTCTCTATCTCTACTCTCTCACCACTCTCTCTTCCAAACCTCCATAGCCACTGCCCATTGCCTCGCATCGATGCCGAAGCTACGCTGCCGGACATAAACAGTTTCGAAAATACCAAATTTCACTGTCCTGCCACTTTTCAATTTCCCATTCTCCAAAATAGCAAATCTCATCTCTCTCTGTTTCTCTCACACCACCATACCACACCAGCACCTCCATCTTCCCTTTCTCAACTACAAACCTTGGCAACCGCTGCCTAGCATTGCCGATCATCACCAATTCCGACGAGACTAGCCTTTGTCTCGTCGAAAAACGCCTAAAATTGTCTCTCCGTTGCCTCCAACCACAAAGTTTTCTTCACTGCTTTCAACTTCTGACTTTTCAAGAAGGTTTTCTCCTCACTTTTTTTCATTTTATTTTATAAATTTTCTATTTACATATGTGTCTAGATTTTTTTTTCCCAAAAAAATTGACATATATGTTCTTATGTAGTCTTATGTAGGAAGGAAACTTGTACTGTTTGATAAAATGCTTCAATGAGTATAGATGCACTAATATACGGTAAAAGGGTTTTTTTTTTTTTTTTTTTCTTTTCAAAAAATTGTTCTTTTAGATTAGATTAAAATTGTTATTTTTTCTTCTTCCAATATTGAAGCTGTACGTACAATCTTGTTTTGGGGTTGTACATATTTCTCATCTTTATATTTATATTGTAGTAATAAAGAAAGGGACAAAATAAGATTGGGCTGCCTAGATTAACATTGATGGTTCCTTCCAGGTAATATATGATGCTACTATAGTCAAATTTCGTGATGGTCACTAAGATGAAGTCAGTTCATATATTGCTTGCAGTGTACTTTGTTACTTGCATATAGTCTAAGTCTATAAAGAGGAATTTGGTACATTTTGTTAGATACCTTTGGATTATATTAACATCAGTCATGTTTATTATTGGCTTTATATACCCTGCTTTTTTTGTTTTGCATCATGGCACCATGTGGTGCCAGTTGTTGTTATGAAACCTTGCTAATTGTTTTTGGTATGTTGTTTATTTCTATTACTAAATCAAATTGTGTATGGGTTTGGAATTGATCGCTAAGAAAGTTTGAGAAAATAAGGGGTCTGTGTTTTAAATTCTTTGCTTGAGTTTCCAAACAAAACTATGTGGAGGATTACTCCAGCTTGTGGAATTGCTAAGATGTGCTTTGTATTTGGTTTTGATAGTAATAGGTAATGGTAGATTATATTGAGTGAATTTGAAGGATGGATTCCTACTTTAATTATACTATGCTCACTTTGGAATATTTCCATTGGGATATATTCTTGCTAACTATGCAACTTGGAGATTTTGTTAGATTTGCATATGCTAGAATTAATCATATTAAATGTGCTCAGTTATGTCAGGCAAGAGAGTGCCTCACCAGCTGCCACATCAGTGCAGCTCAGCTTGCCACACAGTGCAGCAACTAGTGCACCAGGTGATGCAGCGTCAGCTGCCACACTAGTGCAGCCTAGCATGTCACACAGTGCAGTAGCTTGTGCATCAGAGCTGCCTAGACAAGCACTTGACCAAGCAAGACAAGTAAATTAGTTACTAGCTGATGTAGGAACAGATGAAACTCAGATTGAAGCTTCAAGTAGAAATCCAGAGATCTTACCTTGTGTTCCAGAGTTGAAGAAATTGAAGAAATGTGCAATTTCATCTAAACGACAATGTAGCTTATTTGATATATGTACAAAAATGGTGTGTAGTTTTGTTTTTTGTTTTCTTACAAGTGGGGGGGGGGGAAGGGGATTTGTTTTTATAATTCTAGGGGAGAATTGTACAAGTGTGTTTACAAGAAATATATTGATGATGAAAAATGAGGATAATTCAGATGGTGGAGAGATATGGGCATGTTGAACATTTTTGTGGTGAAAATTTAAATGTTCATTATTTATTTGAGATTGTTTTGTATATAAAAATGAGAGTTTGGCATTATGTAATGTTCAAATGCAGGAAAATAGTTTTGATTTGGATAAGGCGTGGACAATTTTTTTTTTTTTTTATAAGAATTGTAGTTTTCAATAGATGTATTGTTAATATAATTTTGTACTTTATAAACAAATAGAACTTTGTTAAAATAAAACCATATGCATAATAACTATTTTCATAAAAGCAATGACCAACATCTATTGTTACCCCCCAAGGTATGAACTGACCAATACATTTTGTGAATACCTATTTTGTCAAACTTGAAAATTTGTCATTGCAAATTGAAATACTTATTCTATCAAAGCTTGAGTAAGATTTTTTCCCTGGACGCAATTCTAAAATTTAGATTATATATAATGTGTTGATGTTTGCCGTAATACCTATAATTTAGATTATATAATATGCAACTGCCTTAATCAATGGTGCTGTCTATCTTTGGTACCCAATGATTATCAAACTTAACATAAAGGTAAATTTTCATTGAACCAAAAGTTAACATAAAGATAAATTTTCATTGAACCAAAAGCTAACATAAAGATAAATTTTATGATACATCACTATTATTGGCATCAATATTCAAAAAGTTACGTTAAGATAACAACATTTAGGCTGCTTTTGTTTTGCCAGCATACATAAACACACCAAAACAAACTACAAAAAATAGCCAAGACCCTATTGATGCCTACTTCAGCTACTTCACAATTACTTTGTATTTATCCATCATTGATTGATACTTCAGAGCTTCACTTTATCCCATTGCATCATATTTGACATCTTCATCGCTTTAATGAAAAATCTTACATAGTTGACAACCCCCTACAATAATCCAACAAGAAACAAAAATTTAATAATTAGTATAGCCAACAACAATACCAGATTTTTTTTTTTTTTTTTTTTTTGGATAGGTAAATAAAACTCCACTGCAATTATGATGAAAGAGTACAAAGAAAAAGACACAGCAGGCAATGTGTAAGAGCATCTCCAACAGCTTCTTCAAATTTTTTACAGTTTGAAGAATGAACAGTGACATTTAATTTTTACATACTCACTTTTTCAAATACATTTTCCAACAGATTCTCTATCACATTCTCTATCTCATTTAAATATTATTTCTTCATTCATTATTTATTCTTTTTTAATCATCATTTATTCTTTTTTTAACAACTATATTTTTAATGAGAAGTGTTATATTCACAACATTTTACGCAATACTTTCACAACAAAATTTATGTAAAAAGTTGTTACTAGTTCTAATTTGAACCCACTACTGAAATTATTTTTTTGCTCGTCAATATTATCTAATAACAATCCGTTACTTAAAATTTATTGTGAAAATATTGTGGTATCATTTCTTTATTGTAATTTTTTATTTTTTATATTACTTTTCCTTCCACCCCCATCTGGACACGTTTCTTCTTCTTTTTTTCTTTTTTTTTTTTTCTCTTGATTTTTTCTCCACCACCCACGTATCCCACTCCTTTCCTCTATCTACCTTCTTTTTCTTTTTCTTCTAGTTCATTCCGGAGCACTTCTTCTTCTTCAGCTATCTCCCTTTCTCTCTTTCTCTAGCTCTTTCTGTTTTTACTTTTTCCATTTCTACTTATATTTTCTTTCCTCTTCAGCTCACTTCACACACACACACACGCGCGCGCGCACGCAGCCGACATGGCCTTCGCCCATCTTTTTTTTTTTTTTTTTTAACTTGTTCTGATTCACTTTGTTGTTGCAATGGAGCTTAGATAGGCTTTCATGCTCTTGATTTGTTGTTTTTATTTTTATTTTAGATTTGTTGTTCTAATTAAATTTTTATTTTTTCATGTTCTTGATCTGTTACTGTGTTTGTGTTGATTGTGTTGCCGTTTGAGAGGGACACAGATGAACAAAGAAGAGAGGAGGAAAGAGAAAGATTTTTTTTTTTTTTATTCAGCCGGATATTTTTTTAAGATAAAATAATGGTTTGAAGTTGCTACAGTGTTCTCTAAATTAAGAGAATTACTGTAGCAACTTCAAAAAATAATTTAGAGAACCTATGCGTATGGAGAAGCTGCTGGAGAGATGAACAGTGTCATTTGGTGGTCCAAATTTGGCTTTACCGAAACTGCTGGAGATGCTCTAAAGAACCAGAAACATAGCAAACTAATAAATAAGAAAGTATAATTATTTAGCAAATCTAGTAAGGAATTAAAAGTAAAAAAAATTTGAAGTATGGTCAGGTCACTCTTTGTGCTTACTGCCTCACTCTGTGTCCTACATTGTATCTTCCTTTCAAATAGATATAGAAGTTGGTCATGCATATGAGTGAAACTTTAGCTACCCACAAGGTTATATTGTGTAAAAACATCCAAAGACTGCATATTCGAATTTACTTGTTCTGTGGGTTTGGGATCCTCAGCCTATGTTTCTGAAACTATTTCAGTTTTCCTAATCAATATTAAATTTTTTAAGAGTATAATTAGCAGCTATCACCATAGTTTGCAAAAGGTCACACAGGATCAAAACATAATTATCTTTCTTCTATTGCATTCTTAAACATGGATGAATCGCAAAAGCATGCTTGCAAACAAATTGTTGGTGTTATTAGTTTGTGAAAGAGGCTTGGTCGAGGAAAATTATGCATTTAGGCTTTTGGATGATATATGAAACATTGTGATTCTATAAGCAAACCATATATAGCTACCCCATTCTCCAATAAGAGATACTGCTTTCTTTCACCCACCTTTTGGAATGCACTTTTCCCTAATTTCAAAGCAGCCTCACCAAATAAGTTACAACTTCAAGACATAACTCATTCGTATGGACTGTGGATGATGAAGAAAATTTATTAGCACTGGTTAAGACAAGGGACATGATCGGTAAAGTTGAACTTGATTGGGGGAAAAAGGTACTTACTATTGTATTCAACAATTCCATCAGATTAGCACTTATCCTATCATCCAATTGAGGAAGCAATAAACATAGATAACTAGAGTTTTAAAAAAACTTTTGGACAATGTAGAACAGGTTATAGCTAATTCTCATCAATAATCTTAACAAAAGCCAGATAGATATCCAAATAAAAGCTAAATGTATCACAAGTTGGGCCACATTTTATGTCTACACATGCTCTTTAACTGGACTCAAACTCAAAAGACATGCATCTCTTACAACATGTACTTAAAGTTCATATCTTCTCTAATTCAGGAATTTGCTAACAAAAATTGTAGAACTAACTATGGAATACAAGCGTTTCTTGATATCCAAATCATTAGCTACAATGTACCGAACAAACATGGTGACCTTAACACATATCATTCTAATTAACCTCAAATTTGTAAAAATATATCACAAACCCATTATAAGTAGCATAATATTATGCAAGAATTATTCTTAAAATTCACAAAAAATTTAGTAAAATTATGGACTATGCAGATTTTGGCCAAATATAAAATTACCCACAAAAGAAAAATGGTAAATTTGACATGTATGGGAAAATTATACAAGAGAAAGAGAGTGACCTGGGATGTGAAAGCACCAGTTTTGTCATTAATGTTTGATTTCTCTGTTTCTTCATCTCTTTGAGGGTCGAGAGCTCGGATGGGAATCGTGCTTTGACCCTTGTCCTTGAGAAGTGAACTGGGTTCTTGAAGAAGAACTTGATTGTATTGGTTCTCTTTGCAAATTCAGGTGTTAGAAGCGACGAGAAAACTTATGGCATCGGTGGTTGGAAACAACGAGAAAGAGAGGCAGTTTTGGGCGTTTTTCTGACGAGACAAAGGTCGGTCTCCAGCGATGATGCTAGGTAGCAATTGTCAAGGTTTGGAGTTGAGAGAGAGAAGATGGAGTCATGGAGGTGCTAGTGTGCTCTAGTGGTGCCGAGAGAAAAGGAGAGAGAAAGAGATAAAAAATTTTTGATTTTGTGGAAAGGGGAAAAGCAAGAGAGCGAGTCTTTAAAAATTCATTGAAGTAAAGGTGCAGTCACAGACTCACAATACACACACAGGATGGTATTGAAGCCGCTAAAAACTTGAACAAGCGCTCCAAAAAAAACCCAAAAAAAAAAACCAAAAAAAAAAAATTTTAAAAATCTAAAATTGACTTTTAATGGTACAAATGTATATAAGCAAAACTTTAATGCATAGCTAATGACCCATATATCATGTGATTAATGTTAATCGAATATTGTCATCTAAAGCAACTAACTGTGCCTAATTGTTGAAATAAAATTGTTGGTTAAAATGGTAATAAATAATTACATCTAGCAAGAAGCCAAGTACCTACTGGCTACTGCACAATTTGGAACCTCTTCCTTTAGAGAGGAGAAAAAGCCTCCTACAAGCCAAATCAGCCTGACATAGTTAACAAATTTCCTTTTTTTCATTTTATCCTTTAACTGATCACCAAAGCAATAAAATATTATTCAAACAAAAACCATCAATTTCTTTCCATGGATAGTTTGACGTGCATATGGAAAGCAAAATATTAATCAACCATAGACAATTACCAATAATGAAAATTAGTATAGTAGAAGATCATGCAGACCAAGAACGGAGGACTCAATCTTCACTTAAAACATGGTACTAAATCCAAAAAGAATGCGTTGAAGCAACAAGCAAAAAATTCAAAAGATAGGAATTCATGGAAGCATTCGAAATAGATAGGAACATAGTAGATGCTCCAAATAATAATATTGACATTGGTTTGACTTCCTTGTAGAGATGTAGTAATCGTTATGAGTGACAGTGAGGAAAAAAAATGAAATACAAAGTAACACTATTAAAACGTTAGTTGCGTTTGATTGGGAGATGAAGATGATTATTCGCGAGAAAAGTTGATGATTAAGATTTAAGGAGCTACGTGACATTGGGTTGGCACTTGACTTGGCAGAGTAGAAGTCTAGTCAAGGACAAGGAGATAGCTAGAGACCTTTAATCCAAGGCCATTAATTAGGAGTAATTACTGAGTTAAAATTGTTGAAATGACCATCTCTTCCCATCCTTGCAATCATCCTTTTTTTTCCATACAAACCCATGGTATGCTTTCCTATGTCTCAAGGCCGATCTCACCAACTCTGTACAAATCTCGCTAGCTCGCTGCCTCTCTCTTCTTCAAACAGTATCTTTTTGTGTTTATCAAAATCTCAGTTTTGTCTTTGACTTGGGCCTCCGGCCCCCGCCTTCTTTTTCTCCTTAGTCCTATTTTGTTATCACACTTCAGGCTCAACAAAAAACAGAACTTGACTCCTTTTGGCTCAACGTAAACTCGAGTTCCACAAGGCATTTTTAATTCTAAATTGCATATCATCAGATGTCACCGTGGCACATTTTTTATGGAGCTTGATTTTTGTGAACTCAAGTTACATGGAGAACTCAAGTTTCTTAAACTCAAATTTTAAAAGAGTGGCATTCTCTTAAATATTTCACAAACAGTGATATATTCTACATATTTTGACAAATAGTACTATTTGGCCATGGAATGGAATGACATAAAAAAAGAAGAAATTATTGGAGATTTACTATTAGCTATTGAATAGTTGTCCTAACTCATAAATGCTAAGAAAGCATACAAGCATTTATATTGTCACTTTGGTTTAACTACACTGAATCAAAGAGGTTTTCCACAAGGATAACGACCTTTTGGTCTCTAGACAAATAGTACTATTTGGCCATGGAATGGAATGGCATAAAGAAAGAAGAGATTAGTGGGATTTATTATTAGCTGTTGAATAGTTGTCATAACTCATAAATGTTGAGAAAGCATACAAGCATTTATGTTGTCTCTTTGGTTTAGCTATATTGAATCAAAGAGGTTTTCCACAAGGATAACAACCTTTTCGGTCTCTAGACAAGTAGTACTATTTGGCCATGGAATGGAATGTCATAAAGAAAGAAGAGATTACTGGAGATTTACTATTAGCTGTTGAATAGTTGTCATAACTCATAAATGCTAAGAAAATAAATGCTAAGAAAGCATACAAGCATTTATGTTGTCACTTTGGTTTAGCTACACTGAATCAAAGAGGTTTTCCACAAGGATAACGACCTTTTGGTCTCTAGACAAATAGTACTATTTGGCCATGGAATGGAATGGCATAAAGAAAGAAGAGATTAGTGGGATTTATTATTAACTGTTGAATAGTTGTCATAACTCATAAATGTTGAGAAAGCATACAAGCATTTATGTTGTCTCTTTGATTTAGCTATATTGAATCAAAGAGGTTTTCCACAAGGATAACGACCTTTTCGGTCTCTAGACAAGTAGTACTATTTGGCCATGGAATAGAATGGCATAAAGAAAGAAGAGATTACCGGAGATTTACTATTAGCTGTTGAATAGTTGTCATAACTCATAAATGTTGAGAAAGCATACAAGCATTTATGTTGTCTCTTTGGTTTAACTACACTGAATCAAAGAGGCGTTCCACAAGGATAATGGCCTTTCGATCTATAGACAAATAGTACTATTTGGCCATGGAATGGAATGGCATAAAGAAAGAAGAGATTATTGGAGATTTACTATTAGTTGTTGAATAATTTTCTTAACTCATAAATGTTGAGAAAGCATACAAGCATTTATGTTGTCACTTTGGTTTAGCTACACTGAATCAAAGAGGCTTTCCACAAGGATAATGACCTTTCTATCTCTAGACAAATAGTGCTATTTGGCCATGGAATGGAATGACATAAAGAAAGAAGAAATTATTGGAAATTTACTATTAGTTGTTGAATAGTTGTCATAACTCATAAATGCTAAGAAAGCATACAAGCATTTATGTTGTCTCTTTGGTTTAGCTACACTGAATCAAAGAAGTTTTCCACAAGGATAACGACCTTTCGGTCTCTAGACTCTAAAGTCTAGAACTATACAACATGTGGTCTTTATTCTGAATGGATAGGAGTTCCATAATTCATAATCTCTCAGTCATAGCGCCTATAAAAAATAAAAATAAACTCTCACGGCTGAAAGGCAAAACAAATCACTCTCAAACCTTAGTGCATCCACATTTGAGCTTGTATATGCCAAATGTTAAGAACATTTGGCATTTAAGCCCCAAAACCCATCAGCAATGGGAAGGCCATATCCCATATGCAAAAAAAAAAAAATTTGAGATTTAGCTACAGTACCATCTCAAATGTAAGATGGTACTGTAGCTAAATGTTATAAAAAAATTAATATTTTAATGCTCTCATTTATCTCTCCTCTCCCATTTTACCCGGGCAAATTCTCTCTCCTTTCTCATTTTTTCTCTTTCTTTTCTCTCTCTTCCTTCTCTCTCTTTCTTTCTGCTCTCTCTTCTTCTTGCTTTCTGATTCTTCTCAATGTCTTCACTCTCTCCAGCAACTCTCTAGTTCGGCGTTGGATCGTCTACCATGATTGGAGAGGATCGGCGTTGGATCGTCTACCATGATTGGAGAGAATCGGCGTTGTACCAAATCTAGATCAGTGGCGAGTCTCGAGATTGGTGGTGGGTTTCTAAATCGGTGGTGAGTCTGCGTGTTCTTCCTTCTCCGGCAACTCTTTAGATCGGTGGTGGGTCTCCACTTTTTTTCTTCTTCGGCAACTCCACTTTTTTCCTTCTTCGAGCTTCGGCGGTGGTGGGTCTGGTTTTTTACCGTGGGTTGCCCTTTTTTTTTTTTTTTTTTTTTGGTGTTGATGGGCGGAGAGGGTGGTGGTGGTGGTGTTGACTGTTTTTTGACTATGGGTTGCAAGGTTTTTTGTTTCTGTTTTGGCTTGAATCTGCTTTCTTCGAGCTTCGGCGATGGTGGGTCTGGTTTTTTACCATGGGTTGCTCTGTTTTTTTTTCTTTTTTTTTTTTTTTTTTTGTGGTGTTGATGGGCGGAGAGGGTGGTGGTGGTGGTGGTGTTGACTGTTTTTTGACTACGGGTGTTTCTGGGTTTTAATTTTATTGTGTGTGAATCATTTTATTGGAAATATTATTGGAAATATTGTGAATCGTTTGTGAATCATGTGTGAATCGTTTCTGGGTTTTAATTTTATTGGAAATATTGTGTGTGAGTCATTTGGATTTTAATTTTGTTAATCTATGGATTTCAGGGTTTCAAAGGCCATGAGTTTTGGGTATGTTCTTCGTGGTAGTGGTAGCAGTAGGTGGTTGCAGAGGTTATTTGGGTAATGAGTTTTTTATTTATTTATTTGGGTTTTAGGATATATTATTTTATTGTGTAAAAATATTATTTTAATAAGTAGAATAGAAAAATAGAAGTTGGGATGTTAGATGTATTGAAAAATGGTATGGTATAAGTGGTAAAGTAGTTTTTTAAGATTGTAAAATAGGATGAGATATAAAATCCGGATACAGGTGCTCTTAGTATTTTTGTGTTGTCACCGTTTCAGACTCTTTCTTTTTTCGCCTTCTTCAAGTTTGCCTCTAAAACGTTCTGCTTCTAACTTTTGAAGTCTTCTTTCGCATTTAAGAGAGTTGGATTCTATAAATTCATGTAGAAGGAAGCCGTTTATTTAAGAATGCTTGCTTTATCCATGTAAAACAATCAGACATGACAATTTTCTTTTTTTAATGGTTAAAAGACATGACAATTCAGTAATATGGAATAGATGTATGTTACTGTAGAAGGATAGTAACTTTCAAACTTTTTAATTTTTATGCTCTTTGATTTTGTCATTTGTTTTCATTTATTTTATGAAACAGGTCTGTTTCTCTATGTTTATATTTCATATAATTTTATTAATAAGAATATTAAATAAATAATTTTTTAATATTTAAATATAAAAGGCCCACCAATTTGATTTCTCCAAAAAATATAGGGCCCCTGCATTCTTGTCCCTTGACTTGTGGAACACCTGTACTTCCTCCAATCACGCATAAAATCCCTATTTTATCCATACCTACGCACACCACAACATTCCAATCTTTTAGGGTAGGAAGTAGAAAGTGACTTTTAACTTATCTTCAATTTGACTGTTATTTTGGCAAAAATTAGAATACTAGCTTATTTTATTATTTAGTTTATTTTTATTATTATTTATATATATTATTATATTTTTTAATAATTTTTATGGGTTCTAGTTATACTATTTCAGTTAACTTTTACTTTTATCTACAGTACTTTGAGTAAAAAATTTTCAATTTCAACAAAATAAACTGATCTCAAACAGATGCTCGAAAACAATATTTAGTTTAAGTTTTTCAAGAGATTATTTTAAATTTTTTACTAAATTTAAATATATTAAATTTAATTATTATTAAAAATGATAAATTATTTGTATTGTATATATAGTTATGTGTTTGAATTAACCAAAATTCTTAAAGTATACCATTACATTTAAATAATTGTACCTAAATCCAAAAAAAAAATAGTTTCTGCTTTTATATCAAGAAAACAATTCAATCGTATCCAAAAAAAAAAAAAAAACAATTCAATGGCATTAAATGGCTGTATGATGGCTACATGCCAAAGTCTACTCCGTTGATTGAAGTTTGATCATTACTACAATGACTTTCGCACACATTATCTTCTGCAATTTTCAATTTAGCATGAAATGGAGAAGCTAATATCTAAAGAGCGTTCTATTATATATACTAGTATATAGCCCCGTGCTACTGCACAGGAGTAAATATATTATTAATCATGAGTTTATTTATATATATTAGTATGTAGCCTCGTGCTACCGCACGGGAATAGATATATTATTAATCATGAGTTTATTCATGTTAAAAGGATCAGTTAAATCTAGATTCATATCATTAACCAGAAAATTTCATTAACAAAATTTAGTAGTATATATATTTTACACAGAAAGATGAACCTTGGTGACAATGTTTATCCAAAAGATCCATTCACGCTTTTGAATCTTCAATCTCTATTGGTGATTGAAATTTTCGTAACTTAAAAAATTAAAAATTAAAAAAAAAAAAAAAAAAAAAAAAAAAACATCAAAGTTGTACTCATTTTGCAATTTTACGATGGGTCATTTTGTAACATGATGGGCATTTGTGTAAAGAAAAAACCTCTGAAATTCCATGGCTGAAAAAAGAAATTCTCTCCAATCTCTTTTTATAAAGAGATGGGTTTGTGCATGTTTTTATACATCCTTCATAATTGTATTATCATAAATCAGGTCCAATGGATTTAGATTGGTATTACTGATTCCCAAAACATGAGTGTTTAATGTGATATTAATTTCATTTCATTGGCTTCTACACATGATAGCAAAATTAAATATAATTAGATTGTACACGTGTATAGTAAAATTGGACTCCAATTTCAGATTCTAATTGAACAATTGGAATGATAATATATGATAGTAACAACAATAGAAAAATTCAAATAAAATTTCGGATTAAGTTGTAATAATCTGAATAAAAAATTCCAGTAGAAAGACAGGGTGGAGTGATCCACTCCAAGAAGGCGACCAAACTTGCGCAAATATAGAATAATAAATCTCTCTCCAGAAAATTTACATTGTTCATAACATTTTCCTTCACTGAAAATTTTAAAAACATAGTAACTCACATCTACCACCTAGACATCTACAGCCGGGTCCTCTCCAATTCGCGTGAGATTCCATTGAACACTAAGTTCCTTTACAAACTGCAAAAAGTATCATCCATCGGTCCACAGCAGTGCTTTCTTCATTGCTATAGGTGTCAAACCTGAACAAAAAGCCAAATATAAGAATAATGAATTTTAGACATAATGTGCATCTAATCACATATTAGCAATTTATAACAAATGTAAAGATGCAAACTTTGTAAGTGAATAGTAAACAAAACTCAATGTTAGAACCAAGAATAAAACACTTTAATCCAAAACTCAGTGCAAATGTAAAGATGCAAACTTTGTAAACAATTTATAACAAAGATGCACACTCTGGCTTTGCTATCTTTTTGGAAATAATGCAATGTACCCAAACCAAGTTCTTATTACCGATATTAATCTCTTTGATTTTCATGTTTGACTGCAAAATCAAGAAAAAACTTAATTAGCACAGTAACTCACTTGACCCGATACGTAGAAGTGGTTTTAATGAGAATGAACCCACATACATTTAGCCGCATGATACAAAATTTAACTTCAATTTCACCGATATTAATCTCTTTGGTTTTCACGTTTGACTGCAAAATCAAGAAAAACTTAATTAGCACTAACTCACTTGACCCGATACATAGAAGTGGTTTTAATGAGAATGAGCCTACATACATTTAACCATATGTTGTAAAATTCAACTTCAATTTCATATTCTAGACACATGGCACAAAATTATAACTCTAATTAGGAATACACGTGGCACACAATTAGAGTTCTAATTTGGAATTCAATTTTACACTCTCTCTGCTTCACCTATTATTATTATAGGGACTCATTTTTACTGGACCCAGGAAATAAACAGGTTTACAGTTTAACAAGCCCAAATAATAAATTTGTAGAGAATGGGTAGAAGGATTAGGCGCTGACCGTTGTCCCCCTTGCAAGAACTTATCTTCTTATATAATAAGAGTAACTATTACAACTGGGGAATGCTCCTCGGCCCATGGCCGAGGAGCCCTTTTTCTTCTAGCCTTTCCCCCCCCCCCCTTCTTTACTTTACTTGCCTTTCTTATATAGTCTTCATCTTCCTATCTCCTTCTTCCATCTGTTGATCATCTATTCGCTTCTCTTCTGGTTGCCCATCCCATCAGAAGTCGTATTAGCACTCAAGTGGTTCACTCTGATCAACGTTACCCTGCCAAAGGGTTATGTCACCATTAATGCGGTCAGAGGGGTTAGGTGAATGTATTAAGTGTGGAGGTGACAGCTTGCTCTGGACTTATCCCCTCCCAGAAATTATCCTTAGTATGTCGAGGACAAAGAGGTCCTCGGCGTAGGCCAAAAAAGAGGCTTTGTCTAATTTAGCCTTGGCTAGTCAATCATCCTCGGCGTTGGCTTTGGGCCTACTACGCGATGGGCCGTGGCTGTTAGGCCCATGGGCCCCACAATAGCCCCTCAAAACCCTGCTGCACGTTCCCTCGGACGGGGAGGAGGGTTTTGATACCTACGGGCCCTTCTAGGCGAATCCCCCCACTTTGGTTTGCGCTAATGCTGTCGACTTTTCGACTACTTGATATGCGTTTTTTGCGTTTCAAGGCTTAATGTGTGCTCACATTAAATTTTGGCGGCACCACGTTTCTCGCTTTCAATGGTGTGATGGTAATCGTTTGGTGGGGATCTCCTGCTTTTATGAGTAGGCAGTTACATTTGGGGAACCTAAAAGGGGGAATATAAGCACCTGTATAAACCGCCTGGTTTCCTCATTTTCGCGCTTACTGCCATTGATGTGTACAACTTGAGTCTAGTTCAACTTGCACTCCTCCTGAAGAGAATCACCATACTTCTGTAAGTCTTCTTCTTCTAGCGACCCTAAATTTCCTTGATTTCACTTCTCCTTTTCTTCTTTTAGAACTTTTAGTCGTCCCTAGGGAATGGGTAAATTTAAAAAGTTGGTTGATTCTGACGAGATAATGAACAAGTTCATTGTTGACTATGGAATACCCAGTAATGTGAGTTTGAAGTACTGTGAAGAAGGAGAATGGTACTTTAAGAGGAATGAGGGTGAAGTCGTGATCCCAATAGTTGCCTTCGTAGAGGGAGGGATGAGAATCCCTATAAGGCCAGTGACTCTCAATTACCTTAGTCATTTCCGGCTGGCTCCTACCCAATGTGCCGTAAACGTATTTAGGATATTAGGGTGTGTAGATATTCTGAATGAGAAAATGGGTCTGAGACTGACCCATCATGATGTGAACTGGTGCTACAACCTTCATCATCTCAGGGGTAAGACATATTATATGAAGACAAGGGACGATAGGGTTCGTCTTATCCAATGTCTTCCTGATTCCAATAAGGGGTTGACTCAAGATTTCCTTATAGTGTCGGGGGAATGGCACAATGGCTTTTATTGCCCAACAGTAGAGGGGGAGCCAGGTAGGATATTTGAAGCAGAGGTTTCAGTATTTTTATTTTTCATAACTGTATATTCGCCTTAGTTGACTAACCACAGGAGTTTCATTTTTCTTCTTGTAGATCCGCACGCTTTCGCACGTCATTTCCATTTGGTCAACAAAGCAGATTTGGAAACAGTGCTTAGGTCAGAACTTCTCCTGAACGAAGCCGATAATCAGGTTAGGGCTGCTCACAAAATCCTCGGATGCGACCCAGCTCAGAAATCATTCCCAATCCCGGAGCACATAATTAGAGCTCGTGACCCTCGGCTTACGCAGATCACCGTAGTGAATGACGGTTTTGCATTTTTCGAGGGATCTTACATACCTGAAGGCATACCACTAGCAGGTCCTTCCTCATCCCAACAAGTAACGGTGGCCGAGGAAGGACTACCTAAGAAGGCAAAAGAGGTGATTGAACTGAGTTCTTCCGAAGACGAATACAGTGTGTTCGACCTAGCTGATTAGTCCGAGGATCCCCCTGGTAACCTAGGAGATCCTCATTTGTCCAAAGCCGATCTTTGATCCTTAAGAACTGGTACCCAGGCTGAGATGGGTTTAAAAAGACAGCCCCACACCAATCTCCTTGACTTGCTCGAAAGCGGTTCCAAAGAGGGTGTACCAGAAGAGTCGCAGCCGAAGCCCCCAACACCTCCACCCCAGATACTAACTGTGCAAACTAGGTCATCTTCTGCCCCTGTAGCACCAGACCCTCAGACTTTCGATCCGAAAAGGAAAAGACTTGACAAGGGTAAGGAGCCAGTGGATAAGAGTAAGTCCTACTCCCCGCCCGAGAAGGATAAATCTCGTAGGCCTCCGAAACAACTAAAACTCAGTGGTCCACAGAAAAGTAAGAAGATCGCCCAACCGTCCGAGGCTCAAGCCTGGCTGCCTGTTGCCATGCTTCATGATCAGCCCCTGACGGATGACGCGTCTATACGGGAATCTCAAGGGGTTAAGGGAGCCCTCGTAGCCGATTCCCTGGAGAAGTCTCTTCTTCTTCCCACTGACATGGCCGAGCTTGAAAGAATGAGTGGGTCCGAGGTTGTCCTTGACCTTAAGAAGTATCTGGGCATGGTGAGTCTCTTAGTGCTTGTTTACTTTACTCAACTTTTGTCGCCTAGTACCTTCATTTCCCTTTACGGAATTACTTGTTTTCATTGGCAGGCTATCCAGGCTCTATTTAGGTTGGACGAGGAGGTCGATGGTCAAAGCAGTGTCTTGGCACAAGAGCGTGACAAGTTCTTGAAAGCTACTAGTACCCTTAAAAAGTCTGAGGCTGACTTGAAAAAGGCAACCGAGGACTTGGAGGAGATGAGAAGGCCCAGAGACACTGCTGCCTCCGACCTGGCCATGGCCAGGAAGCAAGTTGAGGACCAAACCATCCGCTTGCAAGACACCGAGGGTCAGCTACAGAAGGCCAAGAAAGACAATGTCTACCTAAAGTAAGAGCTGACTAAGGCAATTCATGAGAAAGGCATTGCCGAGTATGCCAGGGATGAGGCTATGAGAGTCAGAGATGAGGCAGTATTTGCAAAAATAGACGCTGAGTGCTCTGTAGAATAGGCAGAGGAGGAGGCCTTTGCAAATGGGGTAGCCAAGACTGAAGCCATTCTTCGGGCGCAAGTTCCTGCAGTATGCCGACATTACTGCTCTCAGACCTGGCATGAAGCTCTCAACCAAGCAGGGATTGATGCCTCATCTGACCTTAGGAGGGAGGATAGGGTATATTACCCTATTGCAATTCGCGAGACTATCCTTGTTGCTCCTGGGGAGGGATCTTCATTACCAGTGGTTGAGAGTCATGATAAGACCGCCGAGGATATATCTTTGACTGACCAACCATCCGAGGAGATTAAACCCCAGAGGACGTTGGGGGGAGCTAGAGCCGAGGATCAGGAAATACTGCAAAATGTGGTTAGACTCCCTGCGGACCCTACGAAGCAAAGCCCTTAAGCCCTGGCTAAAGCCTTTGATTTACTGATCGAACTAATTTATTTACTGAGTTGAGGGAACTGGCGTACGACATAGGATAATTTTGTTTACTTTCTCTTTCATTTCATTCTGTTTCTTGCCTTAGTGGCGTTGTAAGGAAACTGTATACTTTCAGTTTAAGCTGATTGCTTAGTACTTTGCTTCCAACTGCAGATATTTTCTTTTGTTTGCCTGACTATAATATTCTGCTCAATATTTGTATTCTGTTTTGGAGTTGGTCTCATGAAATTGCCTGTTATCCTTCAAATGTTAATATAAAGACCGTATCATAGCTTAACTCTAAGTAATGCTTTGGTTTTTCTTCAAATACTTATTTTCTTCATAGGTTCGAGTCCGAGGGCCCTGCAATACCCTGGCTCTCTCTTTTTTTTTTTTTTTTTATAAGTATCTAGTTTCCTTAGGCTTGGGTCCGAGGACCATGCAATACCTTGGTTCTGTCTAGTATATATATATATATATATTTTTTTTTTTTTTTACATTTACACTTTGTCCAAGCTTTTTCCTAACCTTTATCTTTTCATCTCTCCACTAACTTCTACCTTAATATCACTATTCATCTCCCTACAGACGGCGCCAATTGTTGGGACTCATTTTTACTGGACCCAGGAAATAAACAGGTTCACAGTTTAACAAACCCAAACAATAAATTTGTAGAGAATGGGTAGAAGGATTAGGCGCTGACCGTCGTCCCCCTTGCAAGAACTTATCTTCTTATATAATAAGAGTAACTGTTACAACTGGGGAATGCTCCTCGGCCCATGGCCGAGGAGCCCTTTTTCTTCTAGCCTTTCCCCCCCCCCCCCTTCTTTACTTTACTTGCCTTTCTTATATAGTCTTCATCTTCCTATCTCCTTCTTCCATCTGTTGATCATCTATTCGCTTCTCTTCTGGTTGCCCATCCTATCAGAAGTTGTATTAGCACTCAAGTGGTTCACTCTGATCAACGTTACCCTGCCAAAGGGTTATGTCACCATTAATGCGGCCAAAGGGGTTAGGTGAATGTATTAAGTGTAGAGGTGACAGCTTGCTCTGGGCTTGTCCCCTCCCAGAAATTATCCTTAGTATGCCGAGGACAAAGAGGTCCTCGGCGTAGGCCAAAAAAGAGGCTTTGTCTAATTTAGCCTTGGCTGGTCAATCATCCTCGGCGCTGGCTTTGGGCCTACTACGCGATGGGCCGTGGCTGTTAGGCCCATGGGCCCCACAATTATATATATAGATTTCTATTTAATGGGTTTTCTAGCAATTTAAGCCATAAACTTTAAAAACATTCACATTGTAAAAGTTATTATTTATTTTAGCATAAGAAATTACTTTTTTTCTTTTTTACACCAAAATTTTTTCAAAACTCCAACATTAGATTATATATTCTACACTACATTTTATTAAAATATTATATTTTAATTTGTCTTTTTTTTTTTTCTTTATCCCATATTCTCTCTTCCCCTCCACCAAACAACATCAGTCATCACCAGGGACGGACTCATGATTTTAGGCTAGCAAGGGCCGGAATATAAAGAAAAACAAAATTACAAATAAGCATCCATATAGTATTAAAAAATTATAAATACTCAAATTCGTTGTTTTTAAATACATTAAGACGCAATCATTTACCAACAAAGACAAAAACAAAAACAAAATAATGTTTTTTTTTTTTAATCCTAGACTGGCTAGAATTTTTTTTAATAAAAAAATTAGAGCACTCACAATAGTAGTGCTAAAAATTTTAGCTTTTATCACATCACTTTACAATACACCTAATATCAAATGTTTTATTTTTTTTATTACTTCATTTAAAATAATATAAACAACTCATGAAAATGATAAAGAAAGTAAGAGAGTTTGAGTTTTTTAATTGAAGGAAGAGATATAATCTTAATAAAATATTTTATTTTATTTTTAACAACTTGCTACAGTCAACTGATATTTATACTAGTTTACTTTAGTTGCAAAAAATTTAGCTTTAGATTCTCTAATAACATATTAATTTTTGGTTCTTTGGTAGTAGAATAGTTTTTTTTTTTTCTAAAATACAATCAATATTGTAAATATTTTTGTTTTTGATAAGTTTTTTAGTTGAATATTTGCTAGTTGGGTGAGGCTATTTAGGCTTATTGAGGAGAAAGAACGCCTAAGGTTTTGGAAGGGGGCCCAATTACATAAATGAAATATATTATAACTATATATATATAATTATTAAAAAAATGGACCCAGGGGGGCCCAGGCCCCCACCTAGTCCATCCCTGGTCATCACCAAACAACATCAACAAATGAATCCAACCAAAACAACCCAATCAATGATGCCCAATTGATAATCACAATATCAAACCCCATTTGTTTAGCTAACAAAACAAAAAAATTCACAACAAAAAATCAAGCAAAAGTAAGGCTACTGAAATTGAAAATTAGACTTAGACTTATACAATCTATCTTACTTTAGATGCAAAAAATTTAGCTTTAGATTCTCTAATAACATGTAATTTTTGGTTCTTTGGTAGTAATTTTTTTTTTTTTTTTTGCTAAAATACAATTAATATTGTGAATATTTTTGTTTTTGTTAAGTTTTTTAGTTGAATATTTGCTAGTTGGGTGAGGCTATTTAGGTTTATTGAGGAGAAAGAACACTTAAGGTTTAGGAAGGGGGCCCAATTACATAAATGAAATATATTATAACTATATATATATATATAATTATAAAAAACCCAGGAGGGGCCCGGGCCCCCACCTAGGTCCATCCCTGGTCATCACCAAACAACATCAACTAATGAATCCAACCAAAACAACCCAATCAATGATGCCCAATTGATAATCACACTATCAAACCCCATTTGTTTAGCTAACAAAACAAAAATTTCACAACAAAAAATAAAGCAAAAGTAAGGCTACTGAAATTGAAAATTAGACTTAGACTTATACAAATCTATCAACACTGCCCAGTAGAGACACAAAGTCAAGGAGCACAACATCTTGAGGAGCATATCGGCCCTGCCCTAGTAGATACACAAACCCAAAAGCAAAAATCAAACCGCTCATCAAAGATTTAGTCTAGTTGGCGTTGCTAAGAAAAAATCAAACTGAGTTCCTAATTGAAAAAAGGCTGTGAAGGAGAAGATCTATTGGTTTTACTGCAATAGATAAAACCAAAGTCAATGTGATTCTAAAACGGCGTCTATCAATTTAATTGTTTGTTTGTGCATTGTGCAAGTGTATGTTGCGTCCCACATTGGATATTTATTAAATGGATCTTGAGTTTATAGATAACTAGTCGATAACCCGCATGATGCATAGAATAGTTAAATAAAAATTAAAAGTATTTATTTTGCTTAATGGTCTATGACTTGACTTATAAAAAATGTATAACTTGAAAATGAATGAAAATAAGTAATTTTTTATTCAATATAATGGTTTAGGAAAATTCTTTTTCTTTCATATCATTGGTTCTACATAACACATTCATATATTAATAATAAATTAATATTATGTTTTTTATTGTTAGATTAGAGGAATATAATAATAATAATAATAATCAAGTTTGTGAAAGTCATTAATAAGTTGTATATAGAATATTGAAACAAAACCTACAGATAACAATGATAATAAGAATCCTACATTGATAATAGTTTTTAAGTTATTTGTAGTGACTTTCGAACATTTACTTTTATATTTTACGGTTGTTTTATTATATATATAAGAGAGAGGCTTAACAGGGGTCACTCTCTTTTTCTTAATCCTAATTTTTTTTTATGTGACTTTTTTTTCTGAATTAAATCAAATTAAAAAATATTGATAAAAATATTAATATGAAAAATTGTGAAGAAATTAACCAAAAATCAAAGCTTCATATATATATATATATAATGCTTTTTTTTTTTTTTTGCAATGATAAAATGCTTGCTAAATAAAAGGGGGCATCCCTTTTACACAAACAATCAGACATGACAATAATATAAAATAGATGTATTTCAGAAGGATATTAACTTTCAACCTTTTTATGCTCTTTGATTTTGTTATTAGTTTTTATTTATTTTATGAAATAGGCCTGTTGTTCTAAGTTTGCCTATCGCTTTCAAATCAAAGTCATCCCACGTGATTATGGGAGAATAGGTGTACAATATATATATATATATATATATATATACATTTAATTGTACATTTTTTTTTAATAATTTAATTGTACATTTAAGTACAATGGAATGTAGACAATAGTTGATTATGTAGTGAGTAGTTAACAATGTTTATGTTTAAAGTTCAAACTCTTTTGTTGGTTTTCATAGAAACTGTCGGCCACGATGCATGCACGGCCTTTTGTCTTACAGCTCCTAGGCAAAGTTTCTTTTGTATACTGTTTCTCTTTCTTTATTAATATATTTCTATCATTGATGTCAAAAAAAAAAAAGTTCAAACTCTTCCCTTACAAAAAAAAAAACAGTTCAAACTCTAAATTTGTATTTCATATAATTTTATTTATAAGAATATTAAATAAATAATTTTTTTAATATAGAGCCGGCCCTGCATTCTTGTCACTTGAATTGTGGAACACCTGTGCTTCCTTCGACCGCGCAGAAAATCCCTATTTTATCCATACGCACGCACAGCACGGCACAGTGCAGCATTACATTCCAATCTTTTAGGGTAGGGAGTGACTTTTACTTTTTCTTTAATTTCATTGTATGTTTGACAAAAATTAAAAAAAATTAACTTATTTTATTATTTATAAGTTTTACAGTATTTTTTAGTATTATTTATGAATCCTATTATACTATTTCAACTAATTTTTACTCTCATTTACAGTTCTTTCAGTAAAAAATTTTCAATTTTAGCAAAATAAGTAGATCCCAAACAAATGCTCAAAAATAATATTTAGTTTAATTTTTTCAAGTGACTATTTTAATTTTTTAACTAAATTTAAATATATTGAATTTAATTATTATTATTATTATTATGTGTTTGAATTCAACCAAAATTCCTAAAGTATACCATTGCATTTAAATAATTGTACCTAAATCCAAAAAAAAAAAAAATGATTTTGCTTTTATATCAATAAAACAATTCAATGGCTGTATGATGGCTAGATGCCAAAGTCTACTCCGTTGATTAAAGTTTGATCGTTACTACAATGACTTTTGCGCACATTATATTCTGCAAATTTCAATTTAGAATGTAACGGAGAAGCTAATATCATTAGAGTGCAGGAAACGCTGGAGCCACCAGAGCTGGACAGGTGGGCAATCACGTCGTGGGCAAGCACGTTCAGTCACAGCCACGGTGGATTATGGAGTGTGCAGTAGGACTGTTGAATGAATACCAAAACCTCGTAGCAGCACAGCAAACATGAGTTAGCTTTAGACGGTCTTTGTCTTTCAGTCCGTCAGGGGTCTGACTAAGATGTAGTTGCACCCCCTTAATGCCATTCCTTTTGGCTGGCCATACTTGTAAACATTAGTGTTTATTTACTAAAATTCTAACCTCCTGCTCAAAAAAAAATATATATATATATATATCATTAGAGTGTTCTATTATCTATACTAACATGTAATTTTGTGCATAGGCACATGTATATTTAAAATCAATCACAATTTTATATATATATATATATATATATTATCTAGTTAGACTCTTCAATTTTTGCACCCAATAATTCACTTGCCATAAAAATTAAAAAATTAGATGGGACACATGGCACAAAATTGAACTTCAATTAAAATATAATTTAGAATCTAAATTGAATTTAGACTCTTTGATATTTGCACCTTATAATTCACTTGACACAGAAATTAAAAAAAAATAGATAAGACACATGTCGCAAAATTAGACATGATTTAGAATCTAATTGGATCTAGACTCTTCAACTGTTATACCCAATAATTCACTTGCTACGAAAATTAAAAAAATTAGATGGGCACATGGCACAAAATTGAATTTCAATTAAAATTCAATTTAGAATCTAATTGAATTTAGACTCTTTGATTTTTGCACCTAATAATTCACTTGACACATAAATTTAAATTAGATAAGACATGTGGCACAAAATTAGACATAAATTTAGAATTTAATTGTATTTTCTCTCAGTTTTACCTATATATATATATATATATATATATATATATAAATTTCTATTTAAGGGGATTTCAAGCTGTTAAGTCGTAAACTTTAAAATTTTTATAGCCGTAAACTTTAAAAACATTCACATCAGTTTGCATAAAAATTATTACCTATTTTAGCATAAAGCTTCTTTTTTTCTATTTTACACAGCAACTTTTCCAAAACTCCAACATCAGATTATGTATTCTATGCTATATTTTATTAAAATATTATATTTTGATTTGTCTTTTTTTTTTTTTTTTTTTCTTTATCCCATATTCTTCATTCCCCTCCGCCAAACAATGTCAGTCATCACCAAACAACATCAGCTAATGAATCCAACCTAAACAACCAAATCAATGATGCCCATTTGATAGTCACAATAACAAACCCCATTTGTTTAGCTAACAAAACAAAATTTTCACAACAATAAATCAATCAAAAGTAACACTTTTGAAATTGAAAATTAGACTTATACAAACTTATCAACACTACCTAGTATAGACATAAAGTTGAGGAGCACAACACCTTGTGGAGAAGATCGGCGCTGCCTAGTATATACACAAACCCAAAAGCGAAAATCAAACCACTCATCAAAGATCTAGTCTAGTTGGCGCTACCAAGAAAAAATTAAATTGAGTTCCTAATCGAGGAAAGGCTATGAAGGAGAAAATTGATTGGGAGGGAAGCTCTGGAGAGAGAGAGAGATAGGATGAGTACTAAGTAGTGAGAGATGAGAGATGACTGGGGAAAGAGAGTAGCAATGTGGGAGAGAATGAAATAATATAAAAAACGTGAAAACTAATAAAATAATAGGATACAAAGTTACAGTAATAGTGTATATTTACATAATTATTGTAGCTCATTTGTATTTTTACAAACTTTTACACTATCTGATGTGGGTTTATTTTACTAGTTAAAATTGTGTAAATTTTACATCTTTTTTCAATTATGCATCCACCAATGTGAGTGCTCTAAGTCTTGAATATCCCAAAATATCTATTTCCTAGCTCCCTACTCACTTACAAGTTTGGACAAAGATTGGCTACAAAATTAATTGTAACCTTAAGTTTACAACCTTACTTAAGATCTTTTTATTGGAAATGAATTTTGACAAATCCCATTAGATTACATTTTCTTCTTATATCCTCCATGCTTGCAAAATTTCTAAAAAATTAAAGATGAATAGCTATGCCATCAATGAATTGTTTAAATTGCAAATTTTTATAGTTTAAAATTATGCATAAAATATAATCTTATATATCATATAATAAATAATATTTGATTTGCATAAAATTTGTGATGTGTATTAAAAGCGTAAAAAACATGAAATCCAATGGTTAGATTTTCGAAATATGTGGTAATATCAATGATATTGAGTCTAGGTAATATCAATGGAAATAGAAAATATCAAAAAATAACTCATCTCTCTCAAATTTAAAAAATATCATTTTTTAGGAAATATAATTGTATAAGTGAGATATTTCTTAAAATATATTTTAAGTTTTATTATAATATTACAACTCACAACCAAACTAATAAATATGTTTAGTTATTCTATTACAACACATTTTATTCCTAGTAATAAAAATTATTATTCATGTTGTAATTCACATTTAGTATACCAAACGTGCCCTAACACACTTAAAACTTACATGACTTACCTCATTATCCCTTAGAAGTTACCATGACTTTTAAGTAGAGTTGTGATGTCTATTTGTGTTAAAACGTCATTCTATCTCCCTTGTGTGTGTGTGTGTGTGTTTGTTTCCCCTAAAAAAAAAGGCTTACAAGACTTGTAAAATAATATATATATATATATATATATAAAATTATTGACACTTAAAAAAGTCATATCAACAATTAAAAATAAATAAAAACAAATTTTTTTTTAATCAATTTTAAAGAAATCTAAGACATACTTTGATTTCTCAATTTTGAACTTTCAATTTCTCCATCAAGTTTAGCCCTTCACTCCCAACGTCTACAGTTTATCACTCACTTTCTCTTCTACCATCACTGGTCTCTAAAACCAAGACCAAAACCCGTACTCAATCCTCAAAGAGGACCCTCAAAAAAAAAAAAAAAAAAAAAAAAAAAAAAAAAATAAACCCTCAAAGGGGACCCAATGGAAATCTGCCGCGTCCGAGAAACCCTGAACAGTGGCTGATGTGGCTTTGGGAAATATGATAAAATTAATTGCATATCTGGAAATTTTCTGTATTTTGAGTTTGCGAAATATGAAAATTTAAATGAATTTAAAAAAAAAAAAAAAAAGTTGTTAATGGATTTATATCCAAATTTCGCCCTTCCTTCTCTACCTCAAAAATATTTCTTGTGAATTTTTCTTTCATTTACGGTTCATTTAACCAACTATTTGGTCCCCGAGATTGTGGGTTTGGGAATAAAATGATAGATTTAGGTGCGTTTGGTAGCTAAGAAACTAAAAGTTAAAAAAATAAATAAAAAATAAAAATTTCTGGACTTAAAATTGAGATATTAAAACTGATTTTTCTAAGATTCTTTTTCTAATTGAGAAATATTTTTCTTTATTTAGACACTAACATGACATTTTTAAATGTAAAATAATTTGTTAATTATTATTTTAGCAGTCGCATAAGTTTCAAGTATATTAGCTGTGCAAATCGTTTGCCCACATAGGCATTTTTCATTAATGAATTAATGGTAAAGTTCAAATTGATTACAGGTAGAAAATAATATAGACTAAATTAACTGCTATCAAAATATTGAGACAAAATTAAATGTGACATCAAAATATGGGGATCAAAATGATATTTTGGTCTAATTTTTTTTTTTTTTTAAATCTAGTAATAACTATTGTAGAGGGGAAAGGCCCAGCAGCCTATATCTACGTATATATTAGGCCAATGGCCCAACCCAAGAATGCAAGCAATCCAAGGATGAGTAAAACACTTTCATAAGGATCTGCGTTAGTAAATGAAGAGAAAAATCATATTAAAGCCACCCAGAGGGGTGCCCCGAGAAAGAATCCCTTCTCGGCTAGGCGAGGCCGAGGTTAGAAGGTATGGTCTGCCATCAAGAGTAATGCTCCGTACCATTCTACCACAGAGGATAAGTATCAAGAAGGAAAAGGACAAAGGATACCTATGAAATATCTAAGAAAAGCTACTAACATAACATTAAATGCTCTGCAGCTGACTGAGCAATGCTTTATAGCTTTACAGCTACTCCCTAAGACTTTAGGGAAGGGTTGATGGGATAAGTATCAATACTATCAATCCAAAGCTACACGTGGAATGATGAAAGAAGGGGGATGGGAGTATAAAACTGGAAAGTAACAATGAAAGGAGGGGGACACTGTTAAGTGGATTGATAGGAACACTTGCCTCCTCAGACCAAAAGTTCGTTCATGTCAGTATTCCTAATTTGTGCATGATTGCCATCCAATTCCATATTAGCCGTTGTCCAAATCACTAGGGCCTAATTATTTGATCAATTCTCTACAAATTCATTGTTTTGGGCCTTTTGAGCCTCAGTCCATTCATCTTGGACTGAGCCACAAATCTGGTCCCTACAATTGGCGAGGTCTATGGGAAGAATTTGTGTAATAATGAGTGCAACGCTTAACTACGGTAGGATCAGGTCCAAACCAAACAGAGTCTTTGGGATCCCAGTATGATGACCCTTTTGTTAGCCTTGAGCAAAGAGGTGACCATGAGGGAAGCATGCATACTGCTCATACTGATAGGAGTCAACTTCAATGAACACAGGGAGGATTGCTTGAAGGGGCACAATTCTAAGGGCTTTTGACGTCAAGTACACGCCTTGTACCTCTGTCAAGGGCCAGGTTCTCACGAACCTGGTGGCCAAGTTCGTTGCACCTCCGTCAAAGGAAGTGGCAGCAACACAAAGTATGGATGGAAAATCGCAAGTCAAAGGGGCTCCAGAGTCAGGCTAGTGCTAGTTTCTCCTGATCTTTATAAGTGTTCAAAGAAAACCCAAGTCATGCTTGAAGTCCTTAGACCAGATGCTTAGGAAAAATTAACATTATGACATCTTTATAAGTGTTCAAACAGAACCTAAGTCATGCCTGAAGTCCTCGGACTAAATACTTGGGGGAAATTAACACTATGACATCTTTATAAGTGTTTAAACATAACCCAAGTCATGCCTGAAGTCCTCAACCAGATGCTCGGGGGAAATTAACACTATGACATCTTTATAAGTGTTCAAACATAACCCAAGTCATGCCTAAAGTCCTCAGACCAGATGCTTGGGGGAAATTAATACTGTGACATCTTTATAAGTGTTCAAACAGAACCCAAGTCATACCTGAAGTCCTCGAACCAGATGCTTGGGGGGAATTAACACTGTGACATCTTTATAAGTGTTCAAACAAAACCTAAGTCATGCTTGAAGTCCTCGGACCAGATGCTTGGTGAAAATTAACACTGTGACATCTTTATAGTTGTTCAAACAGAACCCAAGTCATGCCTGAAGTCCTCGAACCAGATGCTTGGGGGAAATTAACACTATGACATCTTTATAAGTGTTCAAACAGAACCCAAGTCATACCTGAAGTCCTTGGACAAGATGCTTGGAGGAAATTAACACTGTGACATCTTTATAAGTGTTCAAACAGAACCCAAGTCATGCATGAAGTCCTTGGACCAGATGCTTGGGGGAAATTAACACTGTGACATCTTTATAAGTGTTCAAACAGAACCCAAGTCATGCCTGAAGTCTTTATAAGTGTTCAAATAGAACCCAAGTCATGCCTAAAGTTCTTGAACCAGATGCTTAGGGGAAATTAACACTGTGACATCTTTATAAGTGTTCAAACAAAACCCAAGTCATGCCTGAAGTCCTCGGACCAGATGCTTGGGGGAAATTAACACTATGATATCTTTATAAGTGTTCAAACAGAACCCAAGTCATGCCTAGAGTCCTCGGTCCAGATGCTTGGGGGAAATTAACGCAAATTAACGTCATTACAAGTGTTCAAACAGAACCATAGTCATGCCTAGAGTCCTCAGACTAAATGCTATGAGGAAATTAACACAAACTAATATTTTTAATAAAATGTTAAAACGGAACCTTAGTCAGGCCTAAAGTCCTTAAACCAAATGCTAAGGGGAAGTTAAAACACTATAACATCTTTTATAACTGCTTAAGCTGAACTTAAGCTATGTACAGCTCCTCGGACCACGTGTCTTGGATGATTTGACATTTTCTATTTATTTTTTCTAGGTATTAAAATAGGTCCCAGATTATATCCGTCTCCTCGAATCACTTGATTTGGGTTCATTATTCTCCATTGGTTACATAGTCTGCAGAGTAAGCACATGGTCATTTTCCTTATTAGTTTTGCATAGTTAATTTATCTAAGCTAGCGGCAATGCATCACTATTGGCGTTGACAGAGTTAGGGTGACAATGTTTCGTAACTATCAACAACATCAGTTTAAAGTCCCATTGGAGGGAAAAGTAATAACACCAACATCCATGAAATAGTTATTGCAAAGGAAAGAAAGATTCATAAAGTAAAAAAAAAAAAAAAAAATGCCGCCCCTTTTATTAAATAAAGGAGAGGTACATTATACATAGTAGCAAACTTCCACCACAGAAAGGGAAGACCAGGGTGATGAAGAAAAAGATAAAATCATTCATTGAAATCCTTTTTCTTCTAGCTGCAAGATGTTATGCTATCAAGGTTGAAAAACGGGAGACCTGTCAACCCCTTTTCTTCTAGCTGCAAGATGTTCTGCTATCAAAGCTAAAAAATGGGAGACCTGTCTATCCTTTTTCTCCTAGCTGTAAGATGTTCTGCTATCAAGGTGAAACTCAAACTTTGTCGCACCAAAAATCTGATGCGATCTGCACTTGCCTTGGGCCTTGGCAGGAGAAGGAGAGTCTTCTTTCTTACTCGATTGAAAAACAGGAACTTCTTGGGCCTCTGCTTCCTTCACCTTGACTGCATCCTCCTGGGCCTTGGCGGCATCCTTGGTTTCCTTGCCCTTGCCTTTATCCTTGGCCATCTCATCCCCTAGATCTTGATCGCCATCTTGGCTAGATCCTTTTGGAAGCCCTGAAGGTTTGAGAATTTGAAGTTTCCGGAGAACTAGAAAATTTGCGAAGTGAAGAAGAACAATTCCCCAAGGGTGCCTTATATAGAAAGCAAAGTCCATTGGGAGTTATCTCACTCAAATTCCAAAGAGAAAGTTACAAGCAGGAAAAATTCCACTCAATTTCCAACAAAATCTTCAGCCGTTGGATCTGCATCACATCATAGAACATAAGGAACATGGAGCTGCAAGAATTTATGAAGGCGCGCCTCGTGTACCGAAGCATCAGGAACGTGTTTTGGGCAGTTAAAAAGACACTTATACAATCAAAGGTGATGAAAAATGGGCGCAAAGGAACTATCATCATATTGAAATCCTCCTTTCTTCCTAAGGAGTCAAAAAAGAAGAATCTCGAGGAGCTATTATAGGGGGGAAAAGCCCAGGAGCCCATATCTATGTATATATTGGGCCAAGGGCCCAACACGAGGATGCAAGCAATCCAAGGACGAGTAAAACACTTTCATAAGGATCTGCGTTAGTAAGTGAAGAGAAAAATCCTATTAAAGCCACCCAGGTGAGTGCCCCGAGGAAGAATCCCTCCTTAGCTGGGCGAGGCTAAGGTCAAAAGGTATGGTCTGACATCAAAAGCAATGCTCTGGACCATTCTACCACAGAGGATAAGTATTAAGAAGGAAAAGGACAAAGGAGAGCTATGAAATATCTAAAAAAAAGCTACCAACATAGCATTAAATGCTCTACAACTAACTGAGCAATTCTTTATAGTTTTGCAGCTAATCCCTAAGACTTTAAGGAGGGACTGATGGGACAAGTATCAATATTATCAATCCAAAGCTACATGTGGAAGGATGAAAGAAGGGGGATGGGAGTACAAAACTGGAAAGTAACAATGAAAGGGGGGGACGCTATTAAGTGGATTGATAGGAACACTTGCCTCCTCGGACCAGAAGTTCGTTCATGTCAGTATTCCTTATTTGTGCATGATTGCCATCCAATTTCATATTAGCCGTTGTCCAAATCACTAAGGCCTATTTCTTTGACCCACTTTCTACAAATTTATTTTTTTGGGCATTTTGAGCCTAAGTCCATTCATCTTGGACTGAGCCACAAATCTAGTCCCTACAACTATGATTAAAAAAGATTTTTTTTTTTTTGTTTGGATCTGGAAAACTAGAGTACGATTGGTAGTTTATAGGTGAACACAAATCTTTTATCTCACTTTTTGTGTTTTATTAGAGAAGTTTAACAGCCACAGCATTTTTACAACATTTTTTCAATACATTATAGATGGTAAGTTATTATTGGTTATAATTTAAATCTACAACTTAAATTATTTTTTTACTTATTCATAAAAGTCAGTAATAACTCGCAACTTAGGATTTGTTGTGAAATTATTGTAAAAATGTTATGAACATAGCATTTTCTTTTATTTTATGCTTCATCAATTATGATATCCCAAATATTTGATTTTTTTTTTTTTTGAAATTTTGATATTTTATAAGATGTTAAACATGTATAATTTCTAACTAACAAAGTTTTTGTATAGTTTTTTTTTTTTTTTTTTGAGAAGCAAGTGTTCATATAGTTGATTCCCCTTCTATGCATAGGTAACCCATAAACCATTGGTTTGTTTTATTTACAAATTAAACTTCACCTCCACAAAAAAATATAGATTTATTTTAAATTTGCTTTCTTTCTATTTGAATTATATATATATATATATATAACTGAAACTTTTGACTTTTTGTTAACTTTTTCAGAACTTGCCACATCATTATCATTTTATAATTTTTTGACAAAACTGTATTTTATAATTTTTTTTTTTGTATTATCTTATTCTCCTATAATTTCTAAGTAGCAGCCACCGCCTACCATTACGGTCTTTTTTATTTATTTAAAATATACATCCTACTTAATTAATACCTATATGAAAAACTATTCAAATTCTACTACAATTTATTTGTTAATATCCTATCAATTTTTTTTTTTGGATAAATAATAAAACAAAAGTAGCCACCTCTTACCATTACGGTTTTTATTTATTTATTTAAAATATGCATTCTACTAGGTTGATACCTATACAATACTTATTGAAAGCTATTTTAAATTATAAAATAAATTTTTATTAATTTTTAATTAATAATTTTTTCATGTAGGACTCTATTTATTTTTAAAAAAATATATATAATTTTAAATTTATTCTGTACACCCAACGAGTTAGCGGCTACATACCAAAATGTGATACAGAAATCCAAAAAAAATGGGACAATATTTGTATTGGTTTTATAGACAAGTGTTCAAATCTATCCAGTCCCAACACACAACTTGCATTAGCTGACGGCGTCAGTCTCACTTTGGACACTACCTCGTGTTCATACTCCTAGACTTTACTGTGTTCATACTCCTAGACGTTACTTGGACACTACCTCGTGTTCTACCTCGTGTTCATACTACTAGACTTTACTTGGACACTACCTCGTGTTCATACTCCGAAAAAGTCTAGTCCCATCGTTTTTCCTTGATAACTGGTCCAATACCTTGTTATCAAAAAAATTATGCTAATGCCCTAAAGTGGCATAATTTGTGCCACAATTTGATGTAGGCAAATTGTGACTGACAGACAAATAACCTTATCTGAATTCATTATCACCTCTCCACTAACTCGCAATTTGTCCATATGACTTATAATTTGTCATATAAGCGAGTTGCGACACAAATTGTACTACTTTACGTGGCTGTAGCATATCCCCATAAATGCCAACTTATCCTTCACGCTCGTGATCTTGATAAGAACAACAACCTCAATTGTTGGTCACTAATGTTCCTAGTGAAATAATTCCATTATAAAGCACCACCACCACCACCACCACCTCCAGCTTTATTTTAGATTCATTCACATACTTGAGAGTTGAGATTCCAACCCATAAAAAGGAAAAGAAGTTATGGGTAAAAATGAGAGGGAGGAGAATGGTTTTGATCCAGAAAATCACAACCAGGAGGAGGGGGAGAAGAAAAAGCAGCTGAAAGAAGAAGAGTTGTCGGTCGAGAGGGTATTTGAGAACCAAGAAGTTCCATCATGGAGAAAGCAGCTGACAGTGAGAGCCTTTGTGGTGAGCTTTGTGTTGAGCATACTGTTCAGCATCATAGTCATGAAACTCAATCTCACCACGGGTATTATACCTTCTCTCAATGTCTCTGCTGGACTCTTGGGCTTCTTCTTCGTCAAGACTTGGACCAAGTTACTTCACAAGTCTGGCCTTCTGAGACAGCCCTTTTCAAGGCAAGAAAACACTGTTATCCAGACCTGTGTTGTTGCCTCCTCCGGAATCGCCTATAGTGGTTTGCTTTCTTTTCTTTTACCCTTCACAACTACTCTACTTTCTTGTTTTGATATTATTTCTGAAATAAATTAAATGGATTATTTAGAAGTCAGGTTTTTGTGCGATGGCAATGCATCATTTTCCACTAAAACTGACACTCTTACTGGTTTCAGTCATTAAAAAAGAAAAAATATAGAGTAGGCTAGGAATTTTAATTTGTTCATTGAATAATACGAGTTAAATTGATTTTAAGTAACAAGGGTTTTGAGAATATGTGTGGGCAAAACCATTGAATTAACAAATTTATTGCACACTTGATCTATGGCTAAAATCCTTGAATCAGATTATATTCTTCTTCTTCCCCATTTATTTTTATTTTTTCCTTTTTAATTAAGACATATCTATATTCTAAGCATAAATCTGGCTTTTACTTTGTTAGTCATAGTGACTGCCAATTGCCAAAGAGTCAATCTTGTCATCTAAATTCTAAGCAAGTGTTTGAAAATTGTCAACATAGATTGAAAATACAATTATCTTCCTTTTTATAAGTCAACGATTTTTTGCCTGTCACTTTTAGGCAGACTCTATCAGGGTTATCAGTATCAGGAATCGCTGGACGGCATTAGAGCCTCACATATCACTGATTTTTGGACATATTTTGATTTTATATAATTAAGGAGTCAAAAAAATCGGCTGCTACTTAAAAAAAAAAAAAATGATGATTCCTAAGAAAAACAAACGCATATCATCAAACCTTTCCATTTCCACTCGAGAATATTAGTGGGTCTAGTTAATTTAATTGATGAAGTGTCTAATTATAGTGCAAACCTCATAGTTTTAAGTCTTATTATCTCATATAAAAAATAAATAGAAAGGGTGAATATTGTGGTCCATCCTAGCCAAAATATCTCTATTAGTTTTGAATCTTTTGATGAAGGGGAAAAAAAAGTTCCACCCATCATAGTAATAAATATTGAAGTGTGCCAATGTGTTTCTATTAGTTTTGTTAAAAGGAAAGCAGCTGAAAATTTTATCTTACGTAATGTGCTACCCACATGGTATAGTATTATATAGAACAAGTGGCATGAAAGTCCTCTTTTTTTTAATAAGCTCCATAATTGTCCGGTTTTATCTTGTCTCTTTTCATAGGATGATGCATGTGGACAGTGAAATGGCACATGCTTCCATAATCTTACCTCCAAATCATGCACAAAAAACTAAATTGTTTTGTAACTTTTAGAAGAAAGATTCCAGTTCACCCATAAACAAACAAATAAATAAAATAAGAAGAGCATATGGAAAAACTATGATAAAATGAGGGGAGAAAAAAATTTAAGTAGGAAAAAGCATGTAATCTTCCTTTGCACATATTCTTAAAAGGTTCATTGTTATCCATAGGCCATTTTAGTCCTCATCTTGGTTCCCACTGACCATGATCTTGTATTTGTGGTTTGAGAGACAGGCAGAAGTTATTTGCTACTCTCTTTTTTTTTTTTGGGTAAAATAACTGAATTGTATTAGAAAACAAAATAAAGTAATACAGGCGGGAATCCATACGCAAAGCTTTCCAAAATCTGGGAGCCCGGGTGAGGTTCACGTCAAAGCCAGCAAAAGAGTTTGTCGCTGCCCACTTACACAAGGCGTGAGCCGATACATCCCTGGGGACCCAAACAAAAATACAAGATTCAAAAGAATATGAGAGATTGATTACATCCTAAATTACACCTTGCACTTTCCAGTTGGAGTGTGTACCTCCTAAAATAAAAAAGACAATAAAATTTTTTGAATCACCCTCAAAAATTACTCTGGGGAATTACAAACATATTGCTCTTTTATAGTTGAAGAGCTGTGTAAGAAACACATACCACTCTTTCATGACAAGTAGTTCATTCTAATACACTTTTTTCCCCATTTGCATTTTACATTTCCACATTAAGATGTGCTTTTTTTTTTTTTTTTAGTCTTAACATGTAAAATATATCCTGCGCTAATCAAAATTATTTTTATAATATACAAAGAGCTGAATTTTTAACTTCAGTGAAAGTGAGGGTGTAAATGAGGCTAGTTAAATATATCATTGGGGTGTTTCAGCTTGGTTGAATACTTGAATTTTAAAAATAGTGGTTTACACCTTTAATCAAATCCCCACTTGCCCTTGCAAGTCTCATTTGAACAGGCTTGACAAAATTGAGCTTTTTTTTGGTATCTCGCAGACCTGCATTATGTAGTAGTTTAGTACACATCTCAGCATAAATTTAATAAAGCCTAAGCTTAGTTATTTTTCCGTGGCAACTGGTGCCCCTTTTTCTATCATTGCATTAGAGTTCTCTGATCTTTTAAGTCCATAATCAACATAGGTACTCCAATTTTTAAAGTCCTAATACTTTTAACTTGGGTACCGGCCGTTTATCCAAAAATAAATGTTGTGTCAATAACCTACGTAATATATGGTGATTCCTTAAATATATATGAGATTTAATTTTTCCTTCTATTTTTTTCTTGTACAAAGATATGTTTAACTTGTCCAAATATCATCTGGAAAGTGGAATGTTGCACCAAAACTCAAAGTTTTGTTGTGTCAAGTTTCTAAACATGTTTCATGATGAAAATATGACCCAATCTATACGACAAACAAAATATTTTTTGTATAATTTAATCAATAACATTTTTCTCGAACTTGACTCTTACTAGTAGACTGAAAATTCTATCTTTTAATTGATATGTACTGACAGGAGGTTTTGGAAGCTACCTCTTTGCAATGACTGAACGTATAGCCAAACAATCAACAGATACACTTGATGTCAAAAAACTATCTTTGGGATGGATCATCGGCTTTCTCTTTATAGTTAGCTTTCTTGGACTCTTCTCGGTGGTGCCGCTTCGAAAGGTAAGCAGAATATTTGTGCATGTTCAGTGAATATACACTTTTCATTGATGGGGAAGAAAGAAAAGAACAGAAAAACAACTTTGGAAATAAGTTCATTGAACACAAGTAAACTTTGTCATAGTGCTTATTTTTCTCCAATGATGTGGATTACGGTTGGTGTCAGATTATGATAATAGACTTCAAACTGACGTATCCAAGTGGTACTGCAACTGCTCATCTTATCAACAGCTTCCACACACCTCAAGGAGCCAAGCTAGCAAAGTAAGGCAGTGTGGCACTTAATGGCTTCTAGTTAAATGCTAAATGAAAATTTACAATATCTTTCTTCGGTGATTCTACTTTTCCAGGAAACAAGTGAGAGAGTTGGGCAAATTTTTCACCTTCAGCTTTTTATGGGGTTTCTTTCAATGGTTCTATACTGCTGGAGATAATTGTGGGTTTGCAAGTTTTCCTTCATTAGGGCTTAAAGCATTTGATAACAGGTAAATCAATAGCTACCCTCCACTTTCCTTTTAATAGGAAGTTCATTTTACTTTATGTGAAGAATAAATTGCATTAGTAGGCTTTTTGCTTCAACTAAGCCCTATTCCTTATGAATGTTTTGGCTAATACTAATTCGTGATTATCTGCAGATTTTATTTTGATTTCTCAGCAACATATGTTGGTGTAGGAATGATTTGCCCCTATATTATAAATATATCAGTTCTGCTTGGAGGGATTATTTCTTGGGGTCTGATGTGGCCCCTCATAGAAGATAGAAAAGGTGACTGGTATCGTGCAGACCTCGGCTCAGGCAGCCTCAGTGGTATTCAAGGTTACAGGGTAAATTCCCATTCAAAGAGACAATTTCATGAAGGCTTTTTTATTTATTGAAAAAATTAATTTATTATAGCTTTATACAGATATTTATCGCCATAGCCATGATCCTGGGAGATGGTCTATATAACTTCCTCAAGGTTCTAAGTCGAACCCTCTTAGGTTTGTTTCATCAGCTCCGGTACAAAGATTTGAGATCTGAACTCCCTGTTGCTGACCATTCTTCTGATGTGAGCTCTCAGTCTCAGCTCTCATTTGATGACAAGCGACGGACCCAACTCTTTCTCAAAGATCAAATTCCAATAATGTTTGCCGTTGGAGGCTATGTTGCTATTGCTGCAATCTCTATGGCCACTCTTCCACATATCTTTCACCAACTTAAATGGTATTACATATTGGTCATCTATATATTCGCACCCGCATTGGCTTTCTGTAATGCATATGGTTGTGGGCTCACTGATTGGTCCCTTGCATCCACATACGGAAAGCTTGCCATCTTTATTATTGGAGCATGGGCGGGTGCCGCACATGGTGGAGTTCTTGCAGGCCTAGCAGCTTGTGGAGTAATGATGAACATTGTCTCGACAGCCTCTGACTTAATGCAGGATTTCAAGACTGGCTACTTGACACTGGCTTCACCCCGTTCTATGTTTGTGAGCCAAATAATCGGCACAGCAATGGGCTGTGTGATTTCCCCTTGTGTGTTTTGGCTATTTTACAAGGCCTTTGATGACCTTGGGCAACCTGAGAGTCAATACCCTGCTCCTTATGCTGTTGTGTACCGCAACATGGTTTTGTTGGGGGTAAAGGGCTTCTCAAGTCTGCCAAAGAATTGCCTTATACTCTGTTATGTGTTCTTTGGTGCTGCCATTCTGATCAATTTGATTAAAGATTTGGTGGGTAAAAAGTGGGGACGGTTCATTCCACTTCCAATGGCAATGGCAATACCTTTCTATATAGGATCATATTTTGCCATTGATATGTGTCTTGGAAGCTTAATATTGTTTGTGTGGGAAAAAATAAACAAGGCCAAGGCAGATGCTTTAGCACCTGCGGTAGCCTCTGGTTTGATATGTGGGGACGGGATATGGACTTTGCCTGCTTCTCTCCTTGCTCTGGCTGGGGTTAAACCACCAATTTGTATGAAGTTTCTGTCAAGAGGGAATAATGCTAAGGTTGACAAATTCTTAGGATCATAGGGCTAAGTTTAGTATACAAGAAATGAATGTGAAGTCAACCTGGTGCATCCAAGCACTTGTAAAATAACACTGAATTTATTTCGCTTTAATTTCTGGTGTGGAGACAAGAATAGGTATAGCAAAGCAGCCATAATTGTGATCATAAGATTATGTATGTTTTTACCAGACTTTACTACCAGGGAGGTAAATTTTTACTTCATCTCTTTTTCTCTCTCTCCCTTGTGGGCAGATGTGAATATTTTTTCTATGCTACTTACATGTGCATTTGAATATCGCTTATTTTGCTGAAAACTGAAAACAATAAAAAATTATTGTTCATGATTGAAAGTACTGTTCAAATGCTGATTGCACTGTTCATGAACACAATAAGCGCTGGTTTAAAAAAAATAAAAAAGGCTTAAAATGCAAAACGCAACAAATGTGGATGCAAAACAAACGGACCCACATCTCCCTGTTTTCCCACCGCGTCTCCTTAGGTGGCTTTGGCTTAAAGAGAAAATTCTTAGACACCAATGTTATGGCTGGTACAGATTATGTTAGTGTAACTGAGAATTGATATTTTGTGAAACTTCGTGGGATGCAGTTGCATCATCTCTCAAGGCAAAGAAGAGAATTGCTTGAAGAATTTGACAGTATAAGAATTAGTTGAAGAATTTGACGGCTTGAAAACATAAATTGAGTAAAATATTGTTACGGATGACATGAAATTGCTTGGGATAAGTTAAAGATGGCAGCAACAACCTTAACTAATTAGAAGTCTTATTAGATTTGGATGAGTATTAGTTGTTAGTTTTGAATAATATTACTCTGTTAGTTTTGTTATAAAGCCTACGTTTGATAATAGCAGTCTAATGAATATTAAGCAGAAAAATATTAGCAGTAATGCTAAGTTCACAAGATGAGTAATTTGTGTATGTGTTTATTTATAAAATTGTAATATTTAAATTCCAACTTCAAAATGAGATATTCTCTCACTTGCGTAATACTCCAAAAGAACTAGATTAATATAACAATTGGGACTCCTTGTATCACTTATTGAGATTAATTATCATCTTGTCAACATCAACTTGCAAACATTATTAGATTACCAAGTCACATCCCGAGGATGTTCTTATTTCCAGATTCAAGTTGGTCTTTCATTCTCCACCTTGAATTTCGAGGGAAGTCGTTAGTGTCTAAGCCCAACAAATTTTAAGCCCATTATACTGTCGTCTTATTACTTGTATACCTATACAAAAAAGGAAGACACAAACACAGTTTTACACAGATAATTTGTTATAAATTCAAACAAAATTCAATCCAATCCAAAATGCCAACAGAGTTGTTGCCTTGTCGACATTCTCAGTTGGCATTGGAGATTACGTATAATTGACGAAGTGGATGAAGAGTTGGAGGTGAGTTAATATGAAGCGTGTCTGTGAAGGGGTGGAGACATTGTGGTGGTAGTCACAGTGTTGCAGAGGTGGAGCCGTAGAGGTTGGAGGTTGGAAGTTGGTCCGGTGAAATTTTGGTAACACAATAAATGCTAATGTCAACACTGCGCATGCAAGCATTTATGGCTACAATTATCAAATATTTGATGGATTGCAATCAATAGAAAATACTGCATTCCTTTGAATACATCATCTAAGCCATCATGAAAAAAATTTAGGTAATTGCAATCTGCAAAACATAGTGAAATAGTACTCTTTCTTCTCACATTTATGGTTAACCTTACCGTACACGAGAGTATCTAAAAATTACTTGTCATTTAAGTCCTACTACTTGCTTCAATTATTCTCTCCCTATGACATACAGTATACTATATATATACTTCGTAGCTAAAGGTTGCATAGGAATCAACTTATTGGGTGAGTTAATTGAATATTCATTCTTCTGCAGTTCATGACATTCATGTACAAATTGGAACCAATTCTTTTATGGGCTTTATTTTATTTTATTTTTTTAATTAATGAATAAAGAAAATCAGTGCATAGGACTTACAAGAAGATTAGTACGATCAATTACTTATCTTATTGATCGGTTTAACTATGAATTGGAGCTTAGATTGATCGGTCCATATTAAAAATAAGTGCATAGGACGGTTCATTCCACTTCCAATGGCAATGGCAATGCCTTTCTATACAGGATAATATTTTGCCATTGATATGTGTCTTGGAAGCTTAATATTGTTCGTGTGGGAAAAAATAAACTAGGCCAAGGCAGATGCTCTAGCTCCTGCGGTGGCTTCTGGTTTAATATGTGGGGATGGGATATGGACTTTGCCTGCCTCTATTTTCGCTCTGGCTGGGGTTAAGCCACCAATTTGTATGAAGTTTCTGTCAAGAGGGAATAATCTCAATATTAAAGTTATTCTTGCTTCGAACAGAGGGACTGTCATGGAACTTGTAATCACCCCAATTGTCACTTCTGGACTCGTCATGCAACTCCTTGCTGGCTCCAAGATCACTGAAGTCGACAATAATGTGCGTGAGGATCGCGCACTCTTGTAAGAAAAGTTTCTTTCTTTCTTTTTTGGTTTGTTGTTTTTGCTGCTTAATTATGATCATGATCATGACTTTCCCTCCAGGAATGGTGCTCAGAAGTTACTTGGCATACTGATTGCTGTGGGTGAGGCTGTTGCCTATGTTCTCTCCGGCGTGTATGGTAGGGTTAGCCAACTCGGAGTTGGAAATGCCGTTCTAATTGTCATTCAGCTCTGCTTTGCTGGTATCATTGTCATATGTTTAGATGAACTTCTTCAGAAAGGATATGGTCCGTCTAGGCTCTGGAATTTCACTTTTCATAGCAACCAATATCTGGTGACTATTAATTCTGCTCTCCTTTTATATAAAATTAATGTATTTTCTGATGATTTTGAAGAAGAAGAAGTATATATTTTTGCGGTGAAAATATTAGCTGGAAAGCATTTAGTCCCACCACTATTAACAGTGGACGAGGAGCTGAATTTGAGGGTGCTGCAATTGCCATATTCCATCTCCTGATAACTCGAACCGACAAGGTTCGGGCTCTCCGGGAGGCTTTTTATCGCCAGAATCTTCCAAATGTCACAAACCTGCTTGCTACGGTCTTGGTCTAATCTATTTCCAAGGTTTCCGTGTGGTTTTGCCGGTGAGGTCAAAGAATGAACGTGGTCAGCAGGGTTCTATCCAATCAAGCTCTTCTATACCTCCAACACGCCCATTATTCTACATTCTGCACTTGTATCCAATTTTGAAAGGGATATATACTCTCCTATGTACGAGATGGTATAACATGAGATAGGTAGGACCTTCAAGAATTGGGAGAAGCCTGGGAACTTTGTTGGATTCGGATTTAGATTTAGGCTTAGATTTTCTGTTTTCAATAGCCCGGTCCCACATATTGTGTTTTGACTCTAAAATGGATCTCTTTGGCATCAAATTGAGCAATTTAGATCTTTATTCAAATTCCTTTTTTAGATCTCTTTTCAAATTACTTTTTTTTTTTTTTTCTTAAGCAATGACAAGGGCAATGGTAAGGAATCCAAGCATATCCAATTGTTCTCTCTCCTTTCCTCTGCAAAATCACCAATGTATCAGCATAATGGAAATTTCCCTTTGAGATGCCAATTTTTCCTTTCATTTCTTTCATTTTTACGATATTCTTCAACTATTCCATGTCAATATTAATGGTTTGTGACTAATATATTTTTGGTGGGTTGGTTAGGATTTGGTTTGCCTGTGACGAGAAAGGGTGTTTTTCATTTATAAATCTCTACAAGTTTCAACTTTTCAATTGCTAGGCATATTCTTCATTTCATGTTTTACAATTTTTATTTGAGTAACTTGCAAATTACACTCCTAAATTTTGGGGGTAATTGGATTTTACGCCTTGAAGTTTCAAAATTTGGATTTTACCCCATGAAGTTTGATGTTTGGATTTTACACCCTAATGTGTCAAAATTTGGATTTTATGTCCTATATTTCGGAAGTGTTTGGATTTTACTCTCTAAAGTTTTGAGGTGTTTGGACTTTACATACTAAAGTTTTAGAATTTGAGGGTGTAAAATCCAAACAAGCCTAAACTTTAGGCGATAAAATCCAAGTTCTAAAACGTTACGATGTAAAATCCAAACACCCTAAACTTTAGGGGATAAAATTCAAATTTTGAAATTTCAAAGTGTAAAATCCAATCACCGCCAAACTTTAGGGCTCTAATTTGCAATTTACCCTTTTTATTTTGCAATTGTGTTTTATCCCTTCAATTTGTTTACATCTTACATTTTTAAGATAACCAAATGTAACTATGTAAAAAAAGGAAAAAGAGGAAAATTGATGTATTTATTTATTCATTGTAAACATCATGGGCAATGGGTTGAATAGTAATGAATAGATATATATTATTTCTAATTAATAAACATCATGGATTGTGGTACTTCTTTTCTTCTTTTCTTTTATGTTGATGTCTATAATTTCTCAAACATTGTAAATTTATTTGTCTCCATCCCCTTCTTACACTATATAACAAAGCATACCCAATTTTGGAATTGAAAATATGACTAGAGACTATGGTTTAGTTTAAATTCAGTTTTACTAGCAAATTTCGTTTATTACTTTTGACTATAATAGCTAAATATAATAGTATTAATGAACCCAATAAGTTAATGATAATTTTCTCATAAAATTTTTGAAAATGTATCGCGCATCAGACGGGATATCAGCTAATTTTCTAAATCAAAGAGGTTTTCCACAAGGATAATGACCTTTCAGTCTCTGGACTCTAGAGTCTAGAACTATACAACATGTGGTTTTTAATATTTTGAAAACTAAAGTCAATGTGATTCTAAAACGACGTCTACCAAATTAGTTTACTGGAAATTTCCTACAATCTATGAAGTGACAATGGTATAGCTCAAATTGTGCTAATTTGAGTCGATTGAATTGTTTAAATGTGCATTGTGCAAGTGTGTGTTGTGTCCCACATTGAATATTTATTAAATGGATATTGAGTTTATAAATAATCACATAGAACCCCAATTACATGTTAATTAATTTATTAAATGTATCTTGAGTTTATAAATAATCACGTAAAACTAATTTCCCCTAGCTTAAGCATTCCTACAAATACAATATTTAAATAAAATAATAATATTAAAAATTAAAAACTAGATGTGGTATACTTCTAGAGGCTAAAAGGTGATTATCATTCTTGTCACTTGACTTGTGGAACACCTGTGCTTCCTTCAATCAAGTAATAACAGAAATGAAAAAAAAAAAATTTTTAATTCAATCCCAATTTTATTCATAAGCACACACAGCATTACATTCCAATCTTTTAGGCAGGAAGTGACTTTTATCTTATCTTCAATTTCATCATATGTATACACTCAAAAACAATATTTAGTTTAAGATTTTCAAGTGATTATTTTAATTTTTTTTTTACTAAATTTAATTACATTGAATTTAATTATTATTAAAAATGACAATATTATTTGTATTGTATATACTATATAAAGTTATGTGTTTGAAATTAACCAAAATTCCTAAAGTATACCATTACATTTAAATAACTGTACCTAAATCCCAAAAAAAAAAAAGTTTTTGCTTTAATATCAATAAAACAATTCAATGGTTATCAAAAAAATAAAATAAAACAATTCAATGGCATTAAATGGCTGTAGGATGGCTAGATGTCAAAGTCTACTCCATTGATTAAAGTTTGATCATTACTACAATGACTTTTGCACACATTATTTTCAGCAATTTTCAATTTAGCATGAAATGGAGAATCTAATATCATTAGGGTGTTCTATTATCTATATTTTTATTTGGGGTTTTCAAGCTATTTAAGCCGTAAATTTTAAAAATATTCACAGTCGTAAAATTTAAAAACATTCACATTGGTTTGTGTAAAAATTATTATCTATTTTAGCATAAAAACTTACTTTTTCTATTTGCACAACAACTTTTTCAAAGCTCCAATATCAGATTATGAATTTTACGCTACATTTTATTAAAATATTATATATTAATTTTTCTCTTTTTTTTTTCTTTGTCCCATATTCTCCCTTCCCCTCCACTAAACAATGTCAATCATCATCAAACAATGTCAGTCAGTCATCACCAAACTTTAGGAGATAAAATTTAAATTCTGAAATTTCATAGTGTAAAATCCAATCACCCCCAAACTTTAGGGCTCTAATTTGCAATTTACCCTTTTTTATTTTGTAATTGTGTTTTATCCCTTCAATTTGTTTACATCTTACATTTTTAAGATAACCAAATGTAACTATGTAAAAAAGGAAAAAGAGGAAAATTGATGTATTTATTTATTCATTGTAAACATCATGGGTAATGGGTTGAATTGTAATGAATAGATATATATTATTTCTAATTAATAAGCATCATGGATGGTGGCACTTCTTTTCTTCTTTTCTTTTATGTTGATGTCTATAATTTCTCAAACATTGTAAATTTATTTGTCTCCATCCCCTTCTTACACTATATAACAAAGCATACCCAATTTTGGAATTGAAAATATGACTAGAGACTATGGTTTAGTTTAAATTCAGTTTTACTAGCAAATTTCGTTTATCACTTTTGACTATAGTAGCTAAAATATAATAGTATTAATGAACCCAATGAGTTAACGATAATTTTCTCATAAAATTTTTGAAAATGTACCGCACATCAAGTGGGATATCAGCTAATTTTCTAAATCAAAGAGGTTTTCCACAAGGATAACGACATTTCGATCTCTAGACTTTGGAGTTTAGAACTATACAACATGTCGTTTTTAATATTTTGAAAATCAAAATCAATGTGATTCTAAAATGACGTCTACCGATTTAGTTGTTTAAATGTGCATTGTGTAAGTGTGTGTTGTGTCCCACATTGGATATTTATTAGATGAATCTTGAGTTTATAAATAATCACATAGAACCCCAATTATATATATTTAATTTTCTAAATAAATGGATCTTGAGTTTATAGCTCTACCCTAAATGCAAGTGATGCAATTGCCTAAAAGCCCCAAATTTTGACTAATAGGTTTTTTTTTTTTTTTTTTTTTTTTTTTTTTTTTTTTTTTAACTATCTATATAAAGATCCAACTAAAAAATAAAAATGCTAAAGTTATTATATAATTTTAGAACAAAACTTTTACAATTGATATAGCAATGAATGTAATTAGTAAACTTCAACATCCTAATAAATAAATGTTTAAAATACTTTTTTTTTATATAATCGCCTAACTATTTCTCAATGAACAGGAGTTCCATAATTCATAACCTCTCAGTCATAGCGCCTATAAAAAACAAAAATAACTCTCACAGCTGAAAAATCTCTCTCTCTCTCTTTTATCAACAACCAAAGAAAAAAAAAATCGAAGGCAAAACAAATCAATCTCAAACCTTAGTATTTTTGTGTAGTCTTTTTTTTTCGCTTTCTTCAAGTTTGCCTCTAAAATGCTCTGCTTCTAACTTTTGAAGTCTTCTTTCGCATTTAAGAGAGTTGGATTCTATAAATTCATGTAGAAGGAAGCTGTTTGTTTAAGAATGTTTGCTTTATCCATGTAAAACAATCAGACATGACAATTCAATAATATGTAATAGATGTATGTTGCTGTAGAAGGATAGTACCCACTACCTTTCAACCTTTTTATGCTCTTTGATTTTGTCATTTGTTTAGGTCCGTTTCTCTATGTTTATATTTCATATAATTTTCTCATCAAAAAAAAAATATTTCATATAATTTTATTTCTAAGAATATTAAATAAATAATTTTTTTAATATTTAAATATAAAAGGCCCACCAATTTTGATTTCTCCAAAAAGTATAGAGCCGGCCCTGCATTCTTGTCACTTGACTGGTGGAACACCTGTGCTTCCTTCAATCACGTAAAAAAAAAAGAAAAAAAGAAAAACTCTAAGTCAAATGGAGGGAAACTCTATCCAAAACAAAAATATAGCAATATTAGCATATGCGTTACGCTCTCTGCTGCACTCACCAACGCATCTTGTAGTGGCCGGCGAAAATACCTATTTTATCCATAAGCACACACAGCATGACATTCCAATCTTTTAGGTAGGAAGTGACTTTTGCCTTTTCTTCAATTTCATCATATGTATACACTCAAAAACAATATTTAGTTTAAGTTTTTCAAGTGATTATTTTAACTTTTTTTTTTTCTAAATTTAAATATATTAAATTTAATTATTATTAAAAATGATAAATAATTTGTATTGTATACATAGTTATGTGTTTGAATTTAACCAAAATTCTTGAAGTATACCATTGCATTTAAATAATTGTACCTAAATCCCAAAAAAAAAAAAAAATTCTTGCTTTTATATTAATAAAACAATTCAATGGCATTAAATGGCTGTATGGTCGCTAGATGCCAAAGTCTACTCCGTTGATTAAAGTTTGATCATTAGTACAATGACTTTTGCACACATTATCTTCTGCAATTTTCAATTTAGCATGAAATGGAGAAGCTAATATCATTAGAGTGTTCTATTATATATATTTATATTTAATGGGTTTTCAAATTATTTAAGCCTTAAACTTTAAAAATATTCACATCAGTATGTGTAAAAATTATTGTCTATTTTAGTATAAGAACTTATTTTTTCTATTTTATACCGAAATTTTTTCAAAGCTCCAACATCAGATTATGTATTCTACACTACATTTTATTAAAATATTATATTTTAATTTGTCTTTTTTTTTTTTTTCCCATACTCCCTCTTACCCTCCACCAAACAATGTTAGTCATCACCAAACAATATCAGCTAATGAATCCAACCAGAACAACCAAATCAATGATGCCTAATTGATAATCACAATATCAAACCCCATTTGTTTAGCTAACAAAACAAAAATTTCACAACAATAAATCAATCAAAAGTAAGGCTACTGAAATTGAAAATTAGACTTAGACTCATACAAATCTATCAACACACAAAGTCAAGGAGCACAACACCTTGAGGAGTAGATCAACGCCACCCTAGTAGATACACAAACCCAAAAGTGAAAATCAAACCACTCATCAAAGATCTAGTATAGTTGGGTCTACCAAGAAAAAATCAAATTGAGTTCCTAATCGAAGAAAGGCTGTGAAGGAGAAGATCAATTGGTAGATTTGTATATCGATCTAAAACAACATATATCGATTTAATTGTTTGTTTGTGCATTGTCCAAGTGTATGTTGTGTTCCACATTGGATATTTATTAAATGGATCTTGAGTTTATAAATAATCACATAGAACCCCAATTACATATATTTAATTTATTAAATAAATGGATCTTGAGTTTATAGATAACTAGTTGATAACATGCATGATGCACAGGATAGTTAAATAAAAATAAAAAGTATTTATTTTGCTTAAAGGTCTATGACATGACTTATAAAAAATGTATAACTTGAAAATGAATGAAAATAAGTAATTTTTTATTCAATATAATGGTTTAGGAAAATTCTTATTCTTTCATATCATTAGTTTTACATAACACATATAGATATTAATAATAAATTAATGTTCTGTTTTTTATTGTTTGATTGGAGGAATATAATAATAATAATAATAATCAAGTTTGTGAAAGTCATTAATAAGTTGTATGTAGAATATTGAAACAAAACCTACAGATAACAATGATAATAAGAATCCTACATTGATAATAGTTTTTAAGTTGTATGTAGTGACTTCCGAACATTTACTTTTATATTTTAGCATTGCTTTATTATATATATATATATATATATAAAAGAGAGTCTTAACAAGAGTCTCTCTCTTTTTTAATCCTAGAGCTTTTTTTATATGACTCTTTTTCTTTTTTTTTTTTCTTTTTTTTTGAATTAAGTTAAATTAAAAAATATAGATAAAAAATACTGATGTGAAAAATTGTAAAGAGATCAACCAAAAATCAAGGCTTCATATATATATATATATATATAATTGTACATTTAAGTACAACCGAATGTTGACAATAGTTGATTATGTAGTGAATAGTTAACTATGTTTATGTTTCAAAGTTCAAAATCAAAATTTATATTTCATATAATTTTATTTATAAGAATATTAAATAAATAATTTTTTTTAATATAGAGCCATAGAGCCAGCCCTGCATTCTAGTCACTTGACTTGGAGAAATCCCTATTTTATCCATACGCACGCACAGCACAGCATTACATTCCAATCTTTTAGGGTAGGAAGCGACTTTTACCTTATCTTCAATTTCATCATTCGTTTGACAAAAATTAAAAATCAGTTTATTTTACTATTTAATTTTTTTTTTATTATTTATGAGTCTCATTGCACTTTATAATACTATTCATGAATCTTACTGTACTATTTCAGCTAACTTTTACTTTTTTTTTTACGGTACTTTCAACAAAATAAGAGGATCCTAAACAAATGCTCAAAATGTTAGAGTCCATTGTAACACAGGTTATTGTACTACACTCTTATACAATAAAAATGTAACCCTTAAGGATTCCTCTATGGACAAGGACGGAACTAGAATCAAAATTTAGGGGGGGCCAAAACCTCAATAAAAAAAAATTCTTTAAAATACAAATTAGCATATATTTAATGTTAAGAAAATATCAACAAAAGAGAGAAGAAACAAAATAACCGTTTATTAATACATTTTAAATTAATAATTTAAAAATAGAATTCAATATTCTCTTAAATAACAAAAATCACCTATACTTGATTTTGTACTAAACTTTGCAACAATCTCCCTTTCAATCCTAATTTCTTTTGATTAATGACACATGAATTTATAAAATTTATATAAGAAAATTTGTAATACTAATGACTGTATTCTACACATTAGCACCAATTTATTAACACAACTATTCAATTCTATAATTTCCACATAAAATTAAACTAATTTACTAATAAACAACCAACTAGTAAGTTAAAAATATATATATATATATATATATATTATTTTTTTTTTTTTTAAGTTGAAAATTAATAGCCAAACACACCTGCCATGCCACCCCACACATTGATTAATGGCCACCCACACACCCCACTCTCACACACTACAAATACATTAACTTGATTTGTAATTTGTGTTCATCTGTCTTCCTTCTTTTTTTTCTTTGCGCATTTTTTTTTCTTTTCAGCAAAAATAATCATATTTTTTTCACGAAAATTCAAATAGTCAATCTTAACACTCATAAAAAAATAGCTTGAATCTAAGAAGAAAGAGTAAGAAATAGCCAACACAGTAACATAGATGTTGTAGTATAGTTGTTTGCCAGTTGGGTTTTATCATTTTCATGGGCCAATTTGTAACTTATTGGGAGGAAGGGGGCCAAAAATAATTATTTTGGGCTCAATTGTTAAACTATTCATTAAATGTGTATACTATTACTATTTTTTTTTTTTTTAAATTTGGGGGGGGGGGGGGGGGCAATGGCCTCCTTCAGCCCCTTACTAGTTCTGTCTTTGTCTATGGATGTAGGCTGATAAGGCTAAACCACGTAATTCTCATGTTCTCAGTGTTCTTATTCTATGCTTCTCATTTTGTATGTACTCTAGCATATACAACATGATATAGTACATCGTCGTTAATAATAATATATTTAACAAGAAATATTTTTCTTTATTTAGACACTAACATGACATTTTTTGAATGAAAGTAATTTGTTAATTATTATTTTAGCAATCACTTAAGTTTCAAGTATATTAGCTATGCAAATTGTTTACCCACATAGGCATTTTTCATTAATGAATTAATGGTAAATTTCAAATTGATTGCAAATTGAAAATAATATAGACTAAATTAATTGCTATCAAAATGTTGGGACAAAATTAAATGTGACATCAAAATATAGGGATCAAAATGATATTTTGGTCAATTTTTTTCTAACAATCCAGTACTAACTGTTGTAAGGACACAATTTGGTTCCCAGGCCTAAATGATGGATGAACTTAGGCCTGAAGAGCCCAATATAATGAATTTGTAGAGAGTGGATTGACAAACTAAGTTCTAATGAGTTAGATAGTAATTATAATGGGTCCAGATGACAATAGAATAAAAGTAAACTGAATTTATCTAAAGAAAATTGTCATCAGCACAATCCAAAGAAATCAACTCCTGTATATATTACTTGAAATTGGATACAAATACAGTTCTAATTGCTACAATGTTTCTTTCTTAACTTTTTTGATCCTTTTTCCTCAAGGGCCTTCCTCTATTTTATACTCTCTTCCATTTCTCATTTCCACCTTCCACGTGTAGATCTAGATTGTTGATCTTGATACTTGTCTTATTAGCACCTTCTTGAAATCTTTGGGTAATAGCTGTAAAGTTGAAAACTACTGTTTAGGTATCACTTCCTCATTAATGTGGCTAGAGAGTTAGTTACAAAGCATTCAATGCAGTGGTGACAGCTTTCTCTTTAGATATTTTAGGACTTCCCTCTCTCCGATGTTTTTGTGATGCTTATCCGTATCAATAGAATCTCCTGGGACATTGCTTTGGATGGCAGACCATCCTTTTGGACCTCGGCTTTGCTCAGCTGAGGAGGCATTCATCCTTGGACCACCTTCAAGGATTCTTATGATCAAAACTAGCCTCTTTACTTACTAATATGGACTCCCCAGATAATGTGCACATCTCCTCGAACCACTTCATGTTCTCAGATTGGGCCCCCCAGCCCAATACACACATGGATATATATTGCTGGGCCTAACACCCCTACAACTATGATTAAAAAAGTTTTTATTTTTTTTTTTTTTTTTTTGGATTAGGAAAACTAGAGTACACTTGGATGGTTTATAAGTGAACACAAATCTTCTATCTCACTAATTGTGTTTTATTAGAGAAGTTCTATGGCTACAACATTTTCACAATATTTTTTCAACATATCATATGTAGTAAATTATTATTAGTTATAATTTAAATCAACAACTTAAATTATTATTTTTGTTTACCCATAATAGTCAGTAGTAACTTGTCACGACCCAAACCTATACTTCAGGATTTAGAGCATGACCAGCATGTTAATATCAAGTTTACCTTAATACTAACACGAACCAACCTAAACTGAAGGGGCTTATCAAGAATTTGTTTCTTGAATTCTTGCTTATTTTCTTACATAAAACCATAATATACAAAAATGGTGGAAACCTTGAGATTTCATTTCCTTTAAACTTGGAAGATTACCACCTAGTTGAAAACTTAGGGTATCTGTGTAAATATTACATAGCTAAATGTCTAACAGGACTCTTATTACAAACCTAACCCCAAAGACATACACAGGGGTTCAAAACAAACTAAGATATTGAATTACATCGGTGCTCAAGGATCAAGTACATCTTGATTCCTCCTATACAACAAAAGAGCTAAACTACTATACAACAAAAACTCTACATTCTAACAAACGAGAATTCACGAAATCCTTGCCACTTCTAACACTCTCGCTGCTTCCAAGAAGAACTTGTGCACTGAAATATAAAAGGGTGAGCTGCAAAGCCCAGTAAGGTTTTTAAGCTCCATGGGCCTTTGATAAGAATGCTTGTAAATCAAATATTTTATGGATATTCAGATAGGAGAACGTTTTTCATGCATAGTATTTCATAATATTCATAATAACAACTTACATATTTTTCATAGAGAAATAATTGTTCTATTTTTCTTATCATATTAATACTACAAAATATTTCAAACTAATTTCTTTTCCTTTCTTAGAAAGTCACTAAACTTTATATTAACTCTTTAAAATCATATAAAATAATCATTTCATTCATAACTTCTTCTCATCAAATATTATGACATTTAACGTAAACTTATACTTTAATTGAGCGCGGACACACCGCCATCCTCAATGCATACTTTAATTGAGTGCGGACGTACCGCCATCCTCAATGCATATTTAAATTGAGCGCGGACGAACCGCCATCCTCAATACATTCTTTAATTGAGCGCGGACGTACCGCCATCCTCAATACATTCTTTACTTAAATCATGTTTATATGCAATATCTTTAATTAAAAGGTTTTACTGCATAATACTTTTTGATATAATTTTTATACTTATCAAAAGCACATATCTCAAATCCCTTACCTGAAAACAGAATACGCGAGAGATTGTACAAGAAGAGCTCAAGTGTCCGTGTTCTCGTTCTCGTCACCTAAATCAAAACCAAAACTTATTACAAACAAACTCTTCCTAATATATAAACTTATACCTCAATCACAACCTAACTCTCAAACTCAAGAAAATCTTAATTCCCATCACATAAAGTTCCCCAAAGCTTATGATACAATCATCAAACACATTGCATCCAAACCATAGAAAAACCAAGGCATAAAATTTATATATGATTCTAACATACAAAAGGATGAGCATATTAAATTATAACTCAAAACATTTACCCTAACTTGAGAATTAAATCCTCAAAGTTAGGCATGTCTCTTACTGTTCACTGTTCTATTCCAGCAGCATATGCCCCATTTTTAAAATACAAACGGGCTGTCCACACACATCCAATTGTCACGAAATTTTACATAACTACTTCCTTGTATGTCCAGTATAAACCGTAAAAATTTTGTAGTCAAAGCATAAAACCATAGTTTACTAAAAATCATACAATACAGCAGACTCAAATCTGTCCTGACAGAATTTTGTGCAAATTTAGAAATTAAACCATTATTTTTATATTGATCCAAATGCTGTGAGACCACTCCCATAACAACCATATGTGTCTTATATTTCACAGAAAATAACCCTAGCATCTAAATTCACTATATACAATTCAATACATAATTTATCATGCATAAACACAGAATCTGTCACAGTGACAGCTTTGCAACATTTTCTTGTAAATTCACAAACAATTATCAAACGGTGGTATTTTCACATGGGAATTTTTATGCACTCATTATACATGTTAGAAAACACTTACATACAGTCATTTAACCATTTAGAGCAAAATTTCATGCAACCAAAAATCCCAGCAGTAACATCCATAGTACTCATCCTAACTTTTTCTCACTTCTTTAATCATACACAAAATCCTTAATTAGTATAAACCCTAAGCTACCTTCAACAAATCACCAACACAATTTCAAAGCTTCTTAAAACAGCATATATATATATATATATATATAAACTTACAAGTTCATGATTCCCTAATTTCACCAACCACAAATACCATTACTAAAATTCTTTAAAGAAATCATGGATTCTAAGATGAGAGTAGCTAGCCCTTACCAATTTTCTTGTTCTTGAGGGGAATTAGAGGTAAAGAGCTTGAGAGAGTTTTCTTTCTTTTTGGTATTGGACCCGTAGGCATGAGAGAGAGGGAGTTTCTTGATTGTTCTAACTTCTTTGAGAAAGTGTGAAAGAGAGATGAGATGAGTCTTGTCTTTCTCTTAAGGTGTGGACCGTGGACTTGAGAGGAGACTCAAGAGAGCTTCCTAGCTCTTTCCTTAAGATAAAAGAGTGTAAAGTTGAGTGAGAAATTCTGATTTTGCATGTTTGGACCCGTGGAAAGTGAGAACAAGAGAGTTTCTTGAGTCTTCTTTCTTTGAGAAAGTCAAAGAAGAGCTAAAGGTGCAGCCAATAAGAACAAAGAAGGAAGAAAACAAAGAAGCAAAGCAAGAAGACCAAGAAAGTTTCTGCAGCCAAGAAGTCAAGCAAAAGATCTTGGGTGATTCACGTATATTGCTAAGGAAAGAAAAGGTAACTCACCTTTTCAACCTTTCTTTTTCTTTGCATTCACACTTACACTTATCCACCAAGAATAATATCCCTTTGTATATATATATATATATATATATATATATCATTACCTTAATACACGTAATTAAACACCAACCACTATATATCTAATAACTTAAACCACTTAAAATAATTTTGCACATACTTAGTATATATTTATAATACAATTAGTCATTAAATTATTTATAATCTTTACAATTCTTATTCAAATGTATTATAAAATAATATGCTTATCAAATACTCTTATATTAATTATAAGAAGAACGTGGCTTAAAATAATAATTAACTATTTAAACACATAGTTTAACTATTAATTTGGGTTGGGGTGTTACATAACTTGCGACTTAGGATTTGTTATGAAGTTATTGTAAAAATATTGTGAACATAACATTTTCTTTTATTTAATGCTTCATCAATTATGATATCCTAAATATATGATTTTTTTTTTTTTGAAATTTTGATATTCTATAAGATGTTCAACATGTATAATTTCTAACTAACAAGAGTTTTTGTATAGTTTTTTTTTTTTTTTTTTTTTTGAGAAGAAATTTTCGTATAGTTGATTCCCCTTCTATGCATTGGTAACCCATAAACCTTTGGTTTGTTTTATTTACAAACTTCACCTCCACAAAAAACATAGATTTATTTCAAATTTTCTTTCTTTCTAATTGAAAAAGATATATATATATATATATATATATATATATATATAAGAGGATTCCTCTCTTTTAATTGGACTTTTATGTGGTTTAAAAATAATCTCATTAATGAAGGGCAACTTCTTTTAAAAATAAATCATAAATGTCAAATAACAAATTTCATTTTGAATTCAAAAAGATAAATACTAAAATTTAGGATTTTTTTTCCCTTCACTTTCATCTTCTCTTAAAAATTTAGGATTTTTTATTCAACTTTCATTCGAAAAAAAGTAAAACACCCCCAATTTTAAAAAATAAAAAACTAAGAGAATTTCTAAAATTTAGCATTCTTTTCCCCACACGTTTATATTATTTGTAAAATTTATCATTTTTATTTGTTTGAAAAATAAAATATATATTTTCAAATTGTAATAGATGCAAATTATTAATTTTTTACCCAAAAAAATAAAAGAGATTCTGAACGCACGTGCTTAGAAGCAATATATGTATAAAACCGAAACCTTTGACTTTTTGTTAACCTCTCTAGAGCTTGTCACATTATTATCATTTTATAATTTTTTGACAAAATTATATTCTATAATTTTTTTTTTTAGTCTAATCTTCTTCTCCTATAATTTCTAAGTTGATAAAAATTTTAATTTGATTACAATCCAAATTTTACTACAATTTATTTGTTTATATTCTATCAATTTCTTTTTCTTTTTCTTTGGATAAATAATAAAACAAAAGCTAGCACCGCCCATCATTATGGTGTTTTTTTATTTATTTAAAATATGCATCCTACTTGGTTGATACTTATACAACAACTACGGGAAACTATTCAAATTCTAGTACAATTTATTTGTTTATATCCTATCAAATTATTATTATTTTTGGATAAATAATAACACAAAATCAACAACCTCCCACCATTATGATCTTTTTTATTTATTTAAAATATGCATCCTATTATGTTGATACATATACAATACTTATTGAAAACTATTTTAAATTATAAAATAATTTTTCTATTAATTTTTAATTAATAATTTTTCATGAGAACTCTATTTATTTATTTAAATATATGTGATTTTAAATTTAATTATTCCGTACATCCAACGAGTTAGCGACTATATGCCAAAAATGTGATATACAAATTCAAAAAAAAGGGGCAACATTTGTATTGGTTTTATAGACAAGTGTTCAAGTCAATCCTGTCCCAACACGCAACTTGCATTAGTCGACGGCTGTCAGTCTCACTTGGCCACTACCTCGTGTTCGGACTCCCAAAAAGTCTAGTGCAACGACTTTTCCTTCATAACTAGATCATTCCTTATTCCCAGGAGGATTATGCTAGTATCACGAAAAGAGTACCATTTGTATTGTAATTTCTCCGCAGTGAATAGTAAAAAAATAATTTTATATGAATTTATCATTATATTTTTACGACTCTCAACTCGTAATATGGGTGAGAAGTGGCACAAAATATACCATTTTACGTGGCAGTAGCAAAGCTCGTCCCCATAAATGCTAACTTTTCCTTCACGCACTCTCGTGATCTTGATAAGAACAGCAGCCTCAATTGTCGGTCTCTAAGTTCATAGTGAAATAATAATTCCATTATAAAGCACCACTCCACCACCAGCGGCTTTATTTTAGATTCATTCACATACTTGAGAGTTGAGATTCCAACCCATAAAAAGGAAAAGAAGTTATGGGTAAAAACGAGAGGGAGGAGAGTGGTTTTGATCCAGAAAATCACAACCAGGAGGAGAAGAAGAAGCATCTGAAAGAAGAAGAGCTGTCAGTGGAGAGGGTATTTGAGAACCAAGAGGTGCCATCATGGAGAGAGCAGCTGACAGTGAGAGCCTTCGTGGTGAGCTTTGCGTTGAGCATACTGTTCAGCATCATAGTCATGAAACTCAATCTCACCACAGGTATTATACCTTCTCTCAATGTCTCTGCTGGACTATTGGGCTTCTTCTTCGTCAAGACTTGGACCAAGTTACTACACAAGTCTGGCCTTCTGAGACAGCCCTTTACAAGGCAAGAAAACACTGTTATCCAGACCTGTGTTGTTGCCTCCTCCGGAATCGCCTTTAGCGGTATGCTTTCTTTCCTTTTACCCTTCACAACTACTCTACTTTCTTGTTTTGATATTATTTCTGAAATAAATTAATTGGATTATTTAGAAGTCGGGTTTTTGTGTGATGGCAATATCTCTTCCACTAAACCGACACTTTACTGGTTTTGGTCGAAAATCAATCAATAAGAAAGAAATAATATAGAGTAGGGTAGGAATTTTAATTTGTTCATTGAATAATACGAGTTAAATGGATTTTAAGTAACGAAGGGTTTTGAGAATATGTGTGGGCAAAACCATTGAATTAACAAATTTATTGCAAACTTATCAGTATCAGGAATCATCACTGGAGGGCATTAGAGACTCACACGTCACTGATTTTTGGACATATTTTGATTTTATATAATTAAGGAGTCAAAAAAATTGGCTGCTACTTTTTAAAAAAAAAATTGATGAGTCCAAGGAAAAACAAACGCATATCATCAAACCTTTCCTTTTCCACTCCTAAAAGAGAATATTTTAGTGGGTCTAATTAGTTTAATCGATGAAGTCTCTAATCATATGGCAAACCTCATAGTTTTAAGTCTTATTTTATCTTATAAAAAATAAAGTCCATCCTAGCCAAAATATCTCTATTAGTTTTGATGAAGGGGAAAAAAAGTTCCACCCATCATAGTAATAAATATTGAAGTGTGCCAATGTGTTTCTATTAGTTTTGTTAAAAGGAAAGCAACTGCAAGTTTTATCTTATGTAATGTGCTACCCATATGGTATAGTATTATATAGAAAAAGTGGAATGAAAGTCCTTTTTTTTTTAAGCTCCATAAAAAGTGGAATGAAATTTTTATAATATACAAAGAGCTGAAATTTTTAACTTCAGTGAAAGTGTGGGTGTAAATGAGGCTAGTTAAATATATCATTGGGATGTTTCAGCTTGGTTGAATTTTAAAAATAGTGGTTACCTTTAATCAAATCCCCACTTGCCCTTGCAAGTTTCATTTGAATAGACTTGACAAAATTAGCTTTGTTTTTTTGTATCTGGTAGACCTGCATTATTTAGTAGCTTAGTACACATCTCAGCATAAATTTAATAAAGCCTAAGCTCAGTTGTTTTTCTGTGGCAACTGGTGGCCCCTTTTTCTATCATTGCATTAGAGTTCTCTGATCTTGTAAGTCCATAATCAACATAGGTACTTCAATTTTTTAAGCCCTAATACTTTCAACTTGGATACTGTTTATCCAAAAATAAAAGTTGTGTCAATAACCTATGTAATATATGGTGACTCCTTAAATATATATGAGATTTAATTTTTCCTTCTACCTTTTTTCTTGTACAAAGATATGTTTAACTTGTCTATATATCATCTGGAAAGTGGAGTGTTGCACCAAAACTCCAAGTTTTGTTGTGTGAAGTTTCTAAACATGTTTCATGATGAAAATATGACCCAATCTATACGACAAAAAAAATTATTTTTATAATTTAGAATCAATAACATTTTTCTCGAACTTGACTGTTACTGGTAGACTGAAAATTCTATCTTTTAATTGATATGTACTGACAGGAGGTTTTGGAAGCTACCTCTTTGCAATGAGTGAACGAATAGCCAAACAATCAACAGATACCCTTGATTTCAAAAAACTATCTTTGGGATGGATCATCGGCTTTCTCTTTATAGCCAGCTTTCTTGGACTCTTCTCGGTGGTGCCTCTTCGAAAGGTAAGCAGAATATTTGTGCATGTTCAGTGAATATACACCACGTTTCATTGACGGGGAAAAAAGAAAAGAAAAGAAAAACAACTTTGGAAATAAGTTCATTGAACACAGGTAAACTTTGTCATAGTTCTTATTTTTCTTCAATGATGTGGATTACTGTTGGTGTCAGATTATGATAATAGACTTCAGACTGACGTATCCAAGTGGTACTGCAACTGCTCATCTTATCAACAGCTTCCACACACCTCAAGGAGCCAAGCTAGCAAAGTAAGGCAGTGTGGCACTTAATGGCTTCTAGTTAAATGCGAAATGAAAATTTACAATATCTTTCTTCGATGATTCTACTTTTCCAGGAAACAAGTGAGAGAGTTGGGCAAATTTTTCACCTTCAGCTTTTTATGGGGTTTCTTTCAATGGTTCTATGCTGCAGGAGATAATTGTGGGTTTGCAAGTTTTCCTTCATTAGGGCTTAAAGCATTTGATAACAAGTAAATCAATAGCTACCCTCCACTTTCCTTTTAATAAAAAGTTTGTTTTACTTTATGCAAAGAATAAATTGCATTAGTAGGCTTTTTGCTTCAACTAAGCCTCTTTATGAATGTTTTGGCTAATACTAATTTGTGATTATCTGCAGATTTTTTTTTGATTTCTCAGCAACATATGTTGGTGTAGGAATGATTTGCCCCTATATTGTAAATATATCAGTTCTGCTTGGAGGGATTATTTCTTGGGGTCTGATGTGGCCCCTCATAGAAGATAGAAAAGGTGACTGGTATAGTGCAGACCTCGGCTCAGGCAGCTTCAGTGGTATTCAAGGTTACAGGGTAAATTCCCACTCAAAGAGACAATTTCATGAAGGCTTTTTTATTTATTGAAAAAAATTAATTTGTTATAGCTTTATACAGGTATTTATCGCCATAGCCATGATCCTGGGAGATGGTCTATATAACTTCATCAAGGTTCTAAGTCGAACCCTCTTAGGTTTGTTTCATCAGCTCCGGTACAAAGATGTGAGCTCTGAACTCCCTGTTGCGGACCATTCTTCTGATGTGAGCTCTCAGTCTCAGCTCTCATTTGATGACAAGCGACGGACCCAACTCTTTCTCAAAGATCAAATTCCAATAATGTTTGCCGTTGGAGGCTATGTTGCTATTGCTGCAATCTCTATGGCCACTCTTCCACATATCTTTCACCAACTCAAATGGTATTACATATTGGTCATCTATATATTTGCACCCGCATTGGCTTTCTGTAATGCATATGGTTGTGGGCTCACTGATTGGTCCCTTGCATCCACATACGGAAAGCTTGCCATCTTTACTATTGGAGCATGGGCGGGTGCCGCACATGGTGGAGTTCTTGCAGGCCTAGCAGCTTGTGGAGTAATGATGAACATTGTCTCGACAGCCTCTGACTTAATGCAGGATTTCAAGACTGGCTACCTGACACTGGCTTCACCCCGCTCTATGTTTGTGAGCCAAATAATCGGCACAGCAATGGGCTGTGTGATTTCCCCTTGTGTGTTTTGGCTATTTTACAAGGCCTTTGATGACCTTGGGCTACCTGGAACTCAATACCCTGCTCCTAATGCTGTTGTGTTCCGCAACATGGTTTTGTTGGGGGTAAAGGGCTTCTCAAGTCTGCCAAAAAATTGCCTTCTACTCTGTTATCTGTTCTTTGGTGCAGCCATTGTGATCAATTTGATTAAAGATTTGGCAGGTAAAAAGTGGGGACGGTTCATTCCACTTCCAATGGCAATGGCAATACCTTTCTATATAGGATCATATTTTGCCATTGATATGTGTGTTGGAAGCTTAATATTGTTTGTGTGGGAAAAAATAAACAAGGCCAAGGCAGATGCTTTAGGACCTGCGGTAGCCTCTGGTCTGATATGTGGGGACGGGATATGGACTTTGCCTGCTTCTATCCTTGCTCTGGCTGGGGTTAAGCCACCAATTTGTATGAAGTTTCTGTCAAGAGGGAATAATGCTAAGGTTGACAAATTCTTAGGATCATAGGGCTAAAAGTTTAGTATACAAGAAATGAATGTGAAGTCAACCTGGTGCATCCAAGCACTTGAAAAATAACACTGAATTTTTTTTAGCTTTAATTTCTTGTGTGGAGACAAGTATGGGTATAGCAAAGCAGCCATAAATGTGATCATAAGATTATGCATGTTTTTACCAGACTTTATTACCAGTAAGGTAAATTTTTACTTAATCTCTTTTTCTCTCTCTCTCCCTTGTGGGCAGACGTGAATATTTTTTCTGAAATATTGGATAACTTCTTTTCTTTGCTGCTTACATATCCCTGTTTTTCCACCACGTCTCCCTAGGTGGCTTTGACTTACAGAGAAAAATTTTAAACACTAATGTTATGGCTGGTACAGATTATGCTGTTAGTGTAACTGAGAATTGATATTTTGTGAAACTTCGTGGGGATACATTTGCATCATCTCTCTAGGCAAAGATGAGAATTGCTTGAAGAATTTGACAGTGTAAGAATTAGTTGAAGAATTTGACGGCTTGAAAATATAAATTGAGTAAAATATTGTTACGGATGACACGAAATTGCTTGGGATAAGTTGAAGATGGCAGCAACAACCTTAACTAATTAGAAGTCTTATTAGATTTGGATGAGTATTAGTTGTTGGTTTTGAATAATATTACTGTGTTAGTTTAATTATAAAGCCTACGTTTGATAATAGCAATCTAATGAATATTCAGAAGAAAATTATTAGCAGTAATGCTAAGTTCGCAAGATGAGTAATTTGAGTATGCGTTTATTTATAAAATCATAATATTTAAATTCCAATTTTAAAAGGATATATGAAAAGCGTTAGTCATATTTGTATTATACTCTAAAAGAACTAGATTAGTATAACAATTGGGACTTCTTGTATCACCTATGAACTGATCAAATCTACACAATTAAGGTATGAAATTCACAAACGGCACATTGGGATTAATTGTCATCTTGCTAACATCAACTTGCAAACATTATTACCAAGTCACATCCCTGAGGATGTTCTTATTTCCAAATTCAAGTTGGTCTTTCATCCTCCACCTTGAATTTCGAGGGGAGTCGTTAGTGTATAAGCCCAACAAATTTTAAGCACATTATACTGTTGTCTTGTTACTTGTATACCTAAAAAAAGAAAAGAAAAAAAGAAGTCACTTACACAGTTTTACACAGATAATTTGTTATAAATTCTAACAAAATTCAATCCAATCCAATCCAAAATGCCAGCAGAGTTGTTGCCTTGTTGACATTCTCAGTTGGCATTGGAGATTAGGTGTAAATTGATGAAGTGGATAAAGAGTTGGAGGTGAGATAACATGAAGTGTGTCTCATGAAGGGGAGGAGACATTGTGGTGGTAGTCACAGTGTTGCGTAGGTGGAGCTGTGGAGGTTGGAGGTTGGTCCGGTGAAATTTTAGTAACACAATAAATGCTAATGTCAACACTGCACATACAAGCATTTATGGCCACAATTATCAAATATTTGATCATTTGATGGATTGCAATCAATAGAAAATAAATACTGCATTCCTTTAAATACATTATCTGAGTCATCATAAAAAACTTTTAGGTACTCGCAGAATATAGTGAAATAGTAATTTTTCTTCTCACATTTATGATTAACCTCACTGTTCTATCCAAACTAACCTAAAAATTAATTATCAATTAAGTCCTGCTGCTTACTCCAATTATTCTCTCCCTATGAGATACAGTCTACTGTATCTTCATTCTTCTGCAGTTCATGACATTCATGTACAAATTGGAACCAATTCTTTTATGGGTTTTATTTTATTTTATTTTATTTTTTTAATTAATGAATAAAGAAAATAAGTGCATAGAACTTACAAGAAGATTAGTACGATCAATTACTTATATTATTAACTATGAATTGGGGCTTAGATTGATCTCGTCCATATTAAAAATCGGGAGAATAAAAAATGGTCAAAAAGGTTCAGTTAAAACTAGTCAAATTGGAAATTCTCAGCTTTGACGAGCTTGATCTGTTTTGATTCCTTCTGTAATTATTAAGGATTTTTTACTTAAAAATATAAGTAAGTTATTTGTTAAATCCTCTGTCTCACACATTCATCTTCAAAATTCTAGATGATGAATGATACCTACTATATCATTCTCTTTTATTTCTTTAAAGTTGGACTTGCAATAACTTCTAAATGGATCTATGATTTGTTTTATTTATTTATTTAGTTCTTAATTGAAGTCATACATTAAAATTTATTTAGATCTCTTATTCAACCATTAAAGATTTTACTTGTTAAGCTAATTAAAATTCACTTTAATTAAGGCAACTAAGAATTACTAAATTCATAAGAAGATGTTCTCTACCCACAAAAGTAGAAATTATCAGAATTTCTCTATATTTTTAGAAAATGCCATGATATATAATTCGTGATCAAAAGATGAGCCCAACAAATGAAACGTGTTGATATCTTCTCTTCTTCTTCTTCTTCTTTCTTCTTCTTCTTTTGAATTTTACCTTATGCTGTACGTGTGATTTTTTTTTTTTTTTGTTATTGTTGATGTTGATGTAGATGTTATTGTCTTATTGATATTATGACAACCTTCTTCTGGCCAAAATTGATAGGTCCGTTAAAAGAAACTAAGAAAGAGACAGGTGAGCAAAAGGGGCATTTAATCAAAGTGGGAATAATGTGGTTGTAAGAATCAGAATGCTGTGGCTCCCTCCTCCGTTGCTTCCTTTTATTGTTTTAGGTTCTTATCTTTTTAAGTTTTTTCTTCTTCTTATTGGCGGCGGGTCAAATGACGGTTGGCAAATTCCAAGAATAAATGTGCGTAAATTGAGTTTGTTTTTAATTATAGGCATGTATATGTTATAAAGTAGTTACTATTTAAGCTTTTATAACCCTCTTTTTTTAGATCAAAATCAATAAATTCTCTTCAAAATATCTGAAAACATCCCAAAATAAGATAGAATTGCTATATAAATTTATTCTGATTATATTTACATTAAATGATTATTAATTAAATCATTTATAGTATTATTGTTTCTCCAACCTTGTTTAGACTGAGAACAATAAATTTAGAACCACAATAATTTTCAAACAATATTGCACAATTGTCGATATGACAAATTGTTAGTAATTGATGATAAAGAAGTGTAAGTTGTAAGCTCATATTAAAATCAATAGATAAAAAATCTATCAGTTCAAAATTTCAAACTATTGTAGGAAATGTTGTGTGAAAATAATGTGTTTGTGGCATTACTCAAAAAAAAGAATGATGATAGTCACAAAACATTCTACCTCCATATTCTTTTTTTTTTTTTTTTTGTCTCTTTTGGAAATATTTCAAAATTCACTCATCAATCAAACGTCTTCTACTTCTACATCAAAAATAATTCAAAAGAAATGATATTAGAAGATTCCTCTACATAGGTAATGTAATCCGGGATATTTCTAGCAAATTGAGCCAACTTGTCGGCTGGCTTATTTCACTCTCTCCTATCATGGGTACTTGGTCATGATTAAAAAAACTCAACTTTTTCAAGAAAAATCATTTAATTTACTACCTCTTACTTTAAAAAGTATAAGCTTTTAAATATGTCATTATGAATTTAAGCTTTAGAAGTAAAAAAAATAGTTTCTCAAAAAAAAAGAAGTAAAAAAAATAGTATTGAATTTTTAAATAAAGTAAATGGTAAGTTGGAAAATTTACTTAATTACTTTTTTTTTTTAAAGTATGGGTATATTTTAAAAAATTCTAAAAAAAAATAAAATAGAGAAGCAACAATTAGAGAGACCGGATTGGGAATAACATTGGGCTTGGCCTTTGTTTTGTGTTGAAAATGAGAGAGAGCACGTGCACGAGAGATGTCCCTCGTGAGAAGTGGAAACTGTGGGAAGTGACAGCACGTGTACATATGCAAATTCCCATTTCAACTTCTCTGATGAAGAAACTAGAAAGCCGTGAAGTACCTGTATGTATGTGTTAATGTGTACTATGATTTATGAATATTATTGTGTTGTGTTGTGTTGAGTTGAGTTGTATTTACTCTTTTCTTTTGGCTGTGAAATAATAATAATAACAGTACGCCACGCCCACGCGAGGAAGAAGGAAGTCGGTAGCTACAATCAATCTCATCTCATCTCAAGATCCTTTCTTTATGGGGTTTCAACTTCACTTCTAGTTCGAGGTTTTTCACTTCTTCTTCTTTTTTTTTACTTCCTTTCCTTATTAACTAAGCTAACCTCTTCCAACCAAGTTTTCTAATTTATCATTTCTGATAAGCAGATATTATTATATTGCATTTTGCTTACAGGGTCTTTGTTGTTTCCTGCTTAATTTGCTTGTTGGTGGGTATTGAGGTTCTACTTCTCCAAATGTGTTGATATGATCAATTACTTCTTGTTTTTATTCTCTGGAAATCTTTGGGGTTTTGAGATTTTCAACAAACAATGGATTTCCGATTCCGGCCAGTTCATTCATGGACTTTTGGTGGCCTTATAGCAGCCTTTCTTCACCTTTCTCTGGCTTATTTCCTGCTGTGTGTATCAGTTTATGTGTTTTTCACCTCCAAATTCTTGAGCCTTTTTGGACTGTATCTGCCATGTCCTTGTAATGGGGTTTTTGGTTATAAAAATAGCAATTTGTGCTGGCAAACTTTGCTCTTTCATTGGCCAACAGAGATTATCTATTCTGTTTTGAACTCTGCATTGAGCAAGTTACCTTTCGATTTTAAGAATCAAGGATGCGGTTTAGATAGGAAGTTGGTCATAAAGGGAAGTTGTGAAAATGGGGTTCTTGAATTAGAGGGTGAAGCGTCTTGCAGTTCGTCATTCCATAGTCCACTATTGCAAAACTGTGTTGCCAAGGGGAAGACGGTTTTGGATCTGAAGAAAATGCCTGGAACTCGGCGACGAAGGAAAGCCGCTCTTGGCAACAGAAAATTCTCTTCTGTTTTGCCTAATGATGATTCGCGGTCAGTTGTTGCTGCAAACTTTCCTTATGATGGCAGTGAAATGAGAGGCAAAGACAGTGAAAGCTTAGGTTGTGAACCTGTGAGAGAAGCTGATTTTCCAGGTGTGAAATAATTTAAACTTGTCACTTGTCAGTCTTTAATGTGATATGGCTATTTAATGCAATACTGAACAAGGATATTGACTACTATAAGAGTTTCGGACTTCAATTTAAATCTATTTGGACAATAAACAATATTTAAAGTTCTGTTCATCTATCGATCTTTTTGTACAAAAGGTCAAAAAACTTCAAAATGTTGAAAATTGAATTTTGATTACATTTGAAGCTCTAACTTTAATTAGGCTAGACATATTAAATATTGTAGCATGCTTGCTGATGTTTTATGCCATTTAGGTGAAATAATTGGACCTATTAGCATTGAAGTGGGGGAAAGAAACCAGCATAGTTTTGAATTGAGTGGATCATATGATGAGGGCACATCATCTTCAGTTGCAACTTACATAACTAATGCTCCAGACAATATGGAAATTGTTAGAAATGAAGCATATAATATCAGAATGTTGGAACTAGCTCTTGAAGAAGAGAAAGCTGCTCACGCTGCTCTTATCCTAGAACTGGAAAAAGAAAGAGCAGCTGCTGCAAGTGCTGCTGATGAAGCGATGTCCAAGATATCACGTTTGCACCAGGATAAGGCATCAGTAGAAATGGAATTGAGGCAGTACCAAAGGATGATAGAAGAAAAGTGTGATTATGACGAAGAAGAGATGAATATTTTGAAAGAGATCCTTGTTAGGAGGGAGATAGAGAATCATTTTTTGGAGAAGAAAATTGAAGAGTACAGGCAGATGAGTCTTTTAGAAAATGAGATGCCAACAGGTGATATAAATGATAAGATGGATAATTGGGGACAACAACCTTCATCTTCCCTTGATTTGACTGACAATAAACAACCAATGCTGCAGATTGAGAATAATATGTTGATTGGTAAGAAAATGGGAAACAGAGCAAAATGGTCTTCAAATTATGAGGCTCCTTTAGTTGAGAAACAAAGTCAAATTCAAGGATATAGCCTTCTTGAGAAAAATGTCTTTTTTGCAGGTAAAGAAAATGAAAATATGGATAATAGCATAGAATGCCAAGAAATGACTAGTGAGACAACCCAAATTTGCAATGGCATTGACACAAATTTTTCTTTTGATGGTGAGGAGCTCAAGAAATATCGGAATGATAAGGATCAAGCAGGCAGCAATCACCATTGTTCTATGCCTGATACAGAACTGGTTGTTTATGATGTTCATGTCGTTGATGATAAAAATGAAACTTTGAAAGATCAAAGTGGGTCATCAATTAGAAATGTTGTTGATGAACCCAAAGATTGTGCTGTGCCACTAGGAGCATCTGGGGACTGGATGAGGGAGACATTAAGTGATCATCCAATCACAAGCAGGACAGTAGCTGAGCCTAACATTCATAAAGGTAGTTTTGATATGAGTGAAAAGTTTTCAGTGTTGACTCACTCACAATGCAAAAGCTTGCTTTCTGACGAGAAGTCGAAACTTGACATTGGGATTGAACGGCTTACAGAAAGGCTACGAGTACTCCAAGAGGAAAAAGAGGAGATGACTATATATTTAGAGAATGGGGATGGGGAAAAGGACAATTGAAATTTTTGAAGGAGATATCAAGCCTGCTTTGAGAAATTCAAATGGTTGAGAGATCCCATGCAGCAGGCTTCCTTTTCCCATTCATCCTCTAAGGTGGGTTGTTTACCATTAATTGCATTTTTTTGACATGTAGGATAAATGTTTATATTCTAGTGTTTGTTAGATTTCTCTGGTCCTTGTCATCTGCTCTTACAGTTATTGTCCTCTGATTTTGTCTCTTTTTAACACTGAAAATGATTGGCTTGGTTGTATCTTATATAGGAATAATGCAGACATGAGTATTGTTGTTTGATACAGCATTATAAAGTTTAGAAGGATATTCACATGGAGTTTGGACAAAATCATATGAGTAGGTGCACATAAGACTTATGAAGTTTCCCCTACATGAAAAAAAAAAAAAAAGAAAAAAAAAAAAGAAAAGGAAAATAGAATTGTCCAGGTTATATAGTTCATAATCACAGTTCCAGAATAGCCATTACAGTACATTGAAATTAACACTTACACGTCTGTGGGTGCTACTTACCATGATATTAATTGTCTTCCTTTTAGTTTCCAAACAGTAAGCCGAACCCAAAATTTTGGGATTTGATTTGGGGCTTAGCTTTTATACTTTCACTATTTGTGCCACAATGATTACCTGATTACCACTTGGTCCAAGCCACCAAATGGCATAAAAATGTCAAATGTATTTGAAATGTCTGTTCTTTCTGTTGTTGATGAGTTGATTTAGGGCCTAATGCTCATTCACTGAGAAGTTTGGCCTTTCTGCATGTTAGCATTTGTTAACTGATGTCTGTTCTTGCCATTGTAAGTAGATTTCTTCAGGGCTTAGTTCTCAGCATTGAGGCATCTAGCCTTCTCCTGTATTCTTCATCTATCCTTTTTTGTTGGTCTTCTATTCCATTTTGGGATGACCCTAAATATGTTTGTTTTTTAAAAGTCAATGCATACAATAATTGAATGTTCCTAATTTTATGTATGTAAAGATAGTTTTTCATATTTTCCTATATTTGGTGATATTAGGAAAAGATGGTAAGAGGAAAACTATATCTTGACTTCCTTTATTTAGTTTGATGTGAGATAGAGTTGTTTTTTACAAAAATTTTCTAGAAAACAACTCTATCTCTGACCTAGCCATATAAGGGAAGTTAAAAGATAGTTTTCCAACTCATTTTAAGGTTGCTACCAAACATAGGAAAATGATATAGTTTTCTAAAAAATGCTTTATAGAAAATTATTTATTTTCTAGAAAATGTTAATGTCCAAACAAACGAAGCATTACTTTATTTGAAGAACACACTTCATTCATTAACTTTACTAGCGAATATCCCATGCAACACGCGTGTTCGTTATTAGTTATTTTATAATACTTACATGTATTATAATGTTGGGGAAATTAATTTTGATTATGTATTATATGTCACTAAAATAATGAAGAAAAAATTTGTAATCTAGTATATTCCTAAGTAATCATAATTAATTATGCCCTAAAAATGTCACCACATGCCTATTGATTTTTACTTCATTTTATCACACATACATGTATATTTCGTTCTTACGTTTGACCTTTTCAATATGAAACTTCTTATTATTTCTTTATTTTTTTCCTAGGAGTATTTCAAAAAAAAGTGAAGTATTAAAGGCTGAAAATCAAAGATTTAAGGTTTATAATCTTTCATTTGTAAAACTAAATATACTTTGTCAAGAGACTTGAAAATATAACAACAATTGAATAGAGAAAAAAATAAAAATATGCTATTTCATATCTAAGTTTAGTTTTACATACATTTGAGTACCTCATTCACTTTCAAAGATTAAGCACTTCCCAAAAATATACTAAATAAACACAAATAACACGGATAAAGACTCTATGTCTTTTCCAAACCTACCTTTTAGAAACCCTAAATGTTGCTAAAGCATTGTATCAAGCTTTGACAATGTTGTTGAAAAGTAAAGATCATATGCACCTAAAACCAGAGCTAATCTCACACTCTTCTTAACACTGATTTCTTATTCTACGTATTTGGCTCTCTCTCTCTCTCTCTCTCTCTTCCTTTGGCCCTTTGATATTTTGTGAAATTGGAATATATAAAATAACATGTAAAACTAACATTGAATGGAGAAAACTTTACATTTCTAAAATTTAAAAAATTAAAAGTAAAAGAGTTCAAGAAATTGGAAAAGGGAGTGGAACCAGAATCGTTTAATCTTCTGCATTTATAGCTTAAATTGATCATTGATGAGAATATGGAGATGAAGGGATAAATGAAAAACTACTCATCCAAACACATGGCAAAACTCTCCCGCATGAAGTCTCTGCTTTTATATGTATGTATATATATATATATATATATAGTAGCCTCTGTTTTTGGTCTAGTGTCATAGTTCCCTTTTTTTTTTCTTTTTTAATTTGGATAAGTTTGTTTCAAAGTCATAGATTAATAGAAGAGTATCCTATTTTATAGGCATTTTAAGTGGAATTAGAGATATATTTTTACCGGATTGTCATCAAGTTTTCTCCCTGTTAAACTAAGGTTTAGCGGTATTTTTTTAATCACATAAAAGTCCAGTCTAAAGAGGGAATCCTTTATAAATAGTATAGATTTATTGATTTGAATTTAAAATTTGAAACTAAAGAGGGTAAATTTGGAAACATAAAACTTTTTTATTTGAAAGATATGCATTGTATGATGTTTTAAATTCTCTAAACATGACCAACAAAAAGACACAGAGTGAGTAAATAATTGTCAGGTGATTTACTAAGCATTTCTTGGCCTTCATGCTTGTCCATCATATAATTTGTTTTAACAACTCTGGTATTATCAATATAGGTTGAGTATCTAAGCAGGTCAGTTTAACATCAGCATTTTCAAAACAAGTTTTTGTAATTGTATTCCATGTACTTGTAGTCAAAATGATATTTTACTTGTTGCGTAAATAAACTTATATATGTACCATGCATGACAAAGTTTTAAAACAGTTTTCTTCTAATAATTATGTAGTTGATATTGTGTCCTTGAGCATAATCTAAGTACTGGTGGCATGGGTTGTGAATCTTTTTGTGATAAATACAAGTTGGTGGGTGAACAACGCGACGTCATTTTTATTCTCTTGGAAATATGTTAAAATGTGAAGGATATTATATATTTTAGTGAAGTAGTCCTTGTTGAAAGATGGTAAAAATTGAAGTCTTATTTATTGCATTGTATTCTAATATCCCCTGAATATGTCAATATGTCATTATTCTTGAGGGGAAATTACTCAAATTAGTAGTGTAGTCAAAGGATAATATGGTAAGAAGGGAAGGGTGAAGTATATATATGTAAGATGTAATTCTGGAGTGAACCTGCTGCTGCTCATATTAAATAAAGCATTATATATGCAGCCTTTCTTTACAAATACAGTACCTCTCTTCTTCACATCACATTTAATTAGTCCTAAATGTTCTTGTTAATGTTGGGTGTTACCATATTAATCATTGTTTATTTTCAGGTGATTTTCAAGAAAAGATGCTCCCCAAGTTTGTCCTGGGAAGCTCATGTACAATACTTACCTTACCAGCAGAGACGTATCTATTTTCAGGTGATTTTTTTTTTTTTTTTTTTTTTTTTTGGGTTGGCCCCCCTCGTTTGAAGTCCTATCTCCATCCCTGGTTACCAGCTATGAGCTATCTAAAGAATCTCCTTGTGCTTTAGGGCAGGTGTATCCTCAGAAGATTTTAGATGAACTGTAGAGTCTTTTGGAATGCAATGGTCTTTTGCGTGTTGTAAAGTGTAAATAAACTCTTATGTTTGAGTCTATAATAATAATAAGCAAAATAAGTTTGAAGCTGTATTTTATTTTAAAGTGATACATCCATCCCACCTTTTCTTGCCTTGCCTTTGGCAAAGAAGGGGAGAAAAATGATTAATAATTTGGTATCCATCATTTTTATGGCCAAAAGGCAATAAGGCAGGCAATGGGTGTAATTATCATGTTCAGAATTTTTCATGTAAAGAAGATAATTAAAAAGAAAATTGCGACTTTTTTTAAGTTTATGTGGACTTGGCTGCTCCCCAATGAAATAGCTTATATATAGCTTCTGTTTATACTATTTTTACATAATAGAAAGACAGAAGAAAGAAAAGAATTGGATAAAAAGCAAATGAATGATCAAAAGGCAAAGTTAGAGATTAGGAATGACCACTCTACTCTACTCTATCTACTTTTGGTTTTAGGCCGGGAAGGAAAGAGAGAAAGGAGATGGATAAAAGATGGTATTTTCCTTTGAGAAAGTCTACTAACACAATATACATTGTTAAATCCACACCCCCCAAAAAAAAAATGTAAACTATACTTATAAATGAAATGAAGAGCATCTGAGTAAAATCCTCAATATCTAAGGATCTTTTAATAAATAAAAATAATAATAATGATATAAACAAAAGTTTCGTAACATTGGATGACCCTAATCTAATCTAATAATGCCAACAACAACCTAATCAAAGGAGAAACCAGTCTCCCCCTTAATTAAAGTCCCTACCATGTGATGTTAATCATACCCTTTTCTCAACTAACTACTCTTCATACCAACCATAAAAACTATTCAACATTTTTAATTTTCCATGTAATGTTCTTCCACCTACATATTTACATCATTTTTCTCACAATATATGGTAGTATGAGGTCCACTTTGACTCCACACCCTTTTCTCTTTTTCCTTTTTCTTTTTTTGAGAAGAAATGTCCACATATTTGAGAGAGAAATGATAAAAATATGATTTTTTTTTTTTTTGGCAGTAAACATATGAAATTATTATTCAATTTACAAAGACTCAAAATATTTAAAATTAAATTAAACCTACGATTTCCATCCCAATAAAATCAATAATATATATTTGGGATATTATTTTTTAGACTCAAGAAAATTATGCGCCTTGTCCTCGTCTTTCAATAAGATTATGGACCTTCACTCATATTTTGACTCTGACATACTCTTTTTTTCTTTTAGAATTACTTGTGAACTTTTTCTCCCTTTCTTCTCTTGGGTCCGTTTGGTTGTGATTTTTTTTTTTTAAATTGCTTGTGCAACTTTTGGTTTTTGTTGAAAATCTCTTGCTTTTCACATACTTCATCAGGGGCGGCTTCATTAAGGGACTTGTCCCCTTTGTGCTAAAGTCCCTCTCGTCTCGTCTTAATAAAAATCATCCCCACCCCCCCCCCCCCCCCCCCAAAAAAAAAAGCTCTCATTGTAAAACACTAAGAAGAAAGACAGATAAACTCATATTATTGATATATGTATAATATTATTCAGCACCAGAAATAATATGTGATAGTGAACGACCACTAGAATGAAAGAAATTCATATATAGTATTATTCTTGTAAATGTTTTATCACGATTCAAAAATATTATTTGAACTCCATTTGAACCTTTCGATCAACGTCAGATTCAAATGCATTGTTTCTCTGCAACCTTTTTGGTATACGTATAACACCTTGGAAATTAGACAGATGCTAATTAGGAAACTGAAAAGCTTTTTTGCTTGGCAAAGCCATATTACTCTCGACATCTAAATTCCTCCTTATGTAATGCTTGCCAATTTAGATGCATGAGAATGTAACTATTCTTATGTTTGATTCAATTAAAATCTAGTAATAAAATTCTTGGGTATATCAGATGTTTATATTTGGTTTTTTCCTCATCATCTTATAAGAAAATTTTATTTTTCCCAAAGTATCCTTTCGTTTGTAAACATAGAATCATTTTTTTTTAATCTTCCTCAAAATAAATGATGAGAAACAAAATATAAACTACTAGTACAAATCATGGAAGATTCAATAAAAATATCGTATAACATTTTCGCATGTATGATACAAAAATAATTCCTTAAATTGTCAATTTATAATTATCATTTTTTAAGTTTTATTTCTGATGGGGATCAATCTAATGTCAATTCGTCCATAGTGGTCGTCCAAAGAGTCAAACCACGTCTATAATAATAGCATCAGATAATCTTCAGAGAAGTCCAACAATAGCATCATGTATGATTGATACTCATTTATCGGTAACAAGACCATTCAATCTCATCATGCTCATCCAGGATTAACGCAAGAGCATGGACGACCAAAAAATACTTAATGAATTCTACAAGAAAACTTCTCATAAAACTCCATGGAATCAAGTCATGGTCTGTTGCTCTCAAAACATGGAAGGAGTTTCTTGTAATTCACTCCACATACTCCATTTACCCATCTTCTCTATTAACCACCCACATCACCTATAATTGTGGTGGATCCGAACAAGTAGACCAACTTCTTACTCTCTATAAAAGGAACAAGTCCTATTCACCCAAGGTAAGTCCCACCATTCACTATTTTCCCTTCCTTGTGTTTTAAAGAGAAAACTGACTTAATCATCGAAGGGTCCTTGGCCGGATTACACCGATCACCCTTGACAGTTCTTTCTTTTCTTTTCAAGACCAAAAAGCCACCACCATAGTCCAAAGTATTTCAGCCTACTTATTATCGTGTATTATCAATTTCTATTAGTTAAAGGGTGAGTAGGAATGGGTAAAATTGTCAATTTAAAAAAAAAATGTATAATTTTTTTCTAGACATGAGATGCAGATACCCATTTGTTTTGAAAGAAATCTACATTCTTACAAGAAGAGGATTGAGTGATAATTCAGATATTCAAAGGTATCTAATTCTCTTGTGTGATTTGCAACCAAACATAAAAATGTTAGGGAATCTTTTGAAAAGATCCTAAAAAAATTTCGAAAATTACAAAACATTGCTCCATGCTAAACGGGCCAAAATTGGGAATTAAGACCGTTTCCCAAACAATATAGTTAGTAGGCACAATTTCAAAAGCATATATTTTACTAACATCTCGAGTCTCAAAGACTCAATTTTGAGCCTATAAATCAAGTCTCAAAGACTCGGTTTTCATGGTCTGATCACATTTGATGTGGCGTTTTTCCACATGGCGTCCACCTAGAAATCGAGTCTCTAAGACTCAATTTATAAGCCATTTACAACACGACTATAATGTTTTAAGCATAACACCAAGCAAAACTTAGCAAGAAAAATTTTGAAAAAAAAAAACAAAGTCACAAAGAAAAACTCACCCAGAGAGAAAAACTCACCAAGCAAAACATATAAGAGGTTAAACCAAAAATTTTGAAAAAAAACAAAGTTACAGAGAACTAATCCACCAAGAAAACCTATTCTACTCAGCCTTTTCAACCCACGGCGATCTGAACTTGACCCACGACTAGCCATGAGCACCGACGACCACCCACGCCCCACGACCCATGGTCCCACGCTGATCTGAAGCCACCCACTCCGATCTCGATCTTCGACGGTGATCTGAACCCGACCCACGGCTAGCCATGAGCACCGACGAGCACCAATAGCCACCCATGCCCCACAACCACACACAGCCCACGTCGAGCTGAAGACACCCACTCCGATCTCGATCTTCCTCTATTTCTGGGTTTTTTTTTTTTTTTTTCTCTGATGAGATGAGAGGTGTAAAGGGTGTGCATTATATTTGTTTTGTAAATGGCTTATAAATCGAGTCTTAGAGACTCGATTTTCAGGTGGATACCACCTGGAAAAAATGCCATATCCGACGTAATCAGAACATGAAAACCAAGTCTTTGAAACTTGATTTATAGCCCAAAATTGAGTCTTTTAGATTCGAGATGTTAGTAAAATATATACTTTTAAAACCGTGCTTACTAATTATATAGTTAGGAAAATGGGCTTAATTTCCAATTTTGACCTGCTAAACGCCTTTGAGTTGCTGAAATTTTTGTTCAAGTTCTTTCTTCGGTTTTTGCATCCAATCTAGCCTCTAGCTTATTCACTTTTTCATCAAATCTCGCTTCTTATTTGGCCTCTAGTTGCTAAAACTTTGTCTCCATGGGTAATTTTGATGATTACAACTATTATTTTATTTTTATTTTTTATGAGAATTACAACTATTACTTTATTGCCAATTGATGTGATACCGTAGTCTTTCTTCTTTTATTTTTTTTATTAGAAGACTGAAGAGTGATACCGTTGTGACTAATCTAAGCAAATTATATTCAAAAATAAAATTTGAGATTAAAGATTAAAGGTGACAACTTCAAAGGAGTTAATCTAATATAAACAATATAGTTATTAAATCCTGATGAGAGTTTAATTTGATGTAGACTTCAGGTCATTATATTACTGGTTCAACTAGAAAATCATTGGCTGAAACATATAGTCAATTAAAATTTAAATAAATATTAAAAACATATTAAAATTTGATAAATTAATTTTAAAAAATACAAAATAATTTTATACAACATATTCACCGTAAAATATATCAACATATAATAATAACATACCTAATACAATATAATAACATACTCTTTTTGTTGAGAGTCATATAATAACATACTTAATACAATCTTAATTGTTAATTAAGCTCTCTTTATGCAAGATGAACTTAAAAAATGAAAAATTAAAAAGTTGCGAATGTTATTTCTTTTGTCAGAAGCCTTATAAATCAATTGGCATTTCTCAAAATTTATAATAAAGACATCCAGATTCAAATCCTCATTTTCTCTCAACTAACAAATTATCAAAAAGATATGTTATTTCTTTTTACAACATTTTTAGTTATTAAAATTGTAAATTTCAATACAAGAATGTATGGAGTCAATTTTCAAATAAAAATATACATCATAACTAAGTTATAAAGAAGATTGGGTTTAGTGTAAAAAGAAAATAATCAAAAGATATAATCATAAAAGAAATATTCAAGAAATACAATGCAAATATAAATAGAAATAATTCATTTTAATGAGAAATTATATCATGAAAAAAGATGGAAAAAATAATAAGAAAATAATTTTAAAATGTTAAGTTGTGTTTTTCCGTAGTGTTTTGATTGGCTTTATTCCATGTCAATTTTGTTGTAATTCATGCATTTATTTTCTTGTATTTTGTGGGGTTTAATGTATATGGATTAGGTCTAGAGTTGGTGAAGAATTACACATCCAGTGGAACTTGGGAGTTGAAACTGACTCGTGAGTAGCTCAGGATTGTAGTACTGGTGAGATGAAATGTGAGGAGCATGTGAAAAAGTTAAAAAGTCTATTATGGTTGGGTTGTCTCGCGAGTAGGCCTACATATGAGTTACATTGACAACTCATTTTTTAAAAACAGCCTCCTCCTTTTTTACTACACTATATATACTCTCATTTCTCATGAAATTGTAAGGTGGGTTTCTAAAAGAAAACCCTAGAAACACCATTACAGAGCTAGTGAATTTGAGCCTACAAATTACTACTCAATTCCCTTAGATTTTCTCTACTCTCTTCCCTCTTCCATTGTCTTACATTGAGAGGAGATTAACCCAAACACAATAATATAATAACATACTCTTTTGTTGAGAATCATATAATAACATACTTAATACGATCTTCAACCATCGAACCGCTAGCACCAATAGTTGGTGAGGTTGCTACTTGCTACCATCAATTGACAAAGGGGAATCACTGACCATCAAACCACCAACACCAGTCGCTAGAGCAGACTCTTCGAACACCAGATTGCCAATACCGGTTGTTGGAGCGGAGTTTCCAACCACCAAACTGCGGGCACCAATCATTAGAGCGGTGTCTTCAACCACTAGATTGGCGACCTTGCGATTAGATAGGAGAGAGGAAGTCACTGTATGTTTTTGGAAAATATTTTACCAAATTTTCAAAGGTAAAACATTTTAAAACTTTTTTTATAAAGGATTTTATTGTCAATAGAAAATATTTTACATGTTTAACTATATTTTACCAACAAACAAACACCTGAAAATGGAAAAAAACATTTTTTGATTTTTTTTTTTTCAAAACAAACGCAACATTAGATTCAATAACTATGGTAATAAGCCTCTAAGCCTATATTAGTCGGGATTGATTGGCCAATTCGACCTCTGAACCAAGGACCCAATTCTTCTATCAATCTAGATATTTAATTAATTTTTTTATATAACTCCTTCAAATCTGGTGAAACTCCACATATTCTTGTAGCCCGTTCAACTTGTCAGGTTTTATATAGAATTGTTTGGATTTTCCATGCACTACAAATCAATTTTTTATAGCTTAAGGTGTAATAACGTAGCTTATATAATATATATATATATATATATATATATGTATATATATATATATATATAGATATGTAATTCAACAGTGTTATTTCTAGTTGTCTCACGAGTAGGCCTACCTATGAGTTACATTGACAACTCATTTTTTAAAAACAGCCTCCTCCTTTTTTTTACTACACTATATATACTCTCATTTCCCACGAAGTTGTAAGGTGGGTTTCTAAAAGAAAACCCTAGAAACACCATTACAGAGTTAGTGAATTTGAGCCTACAAATTACTACTCAATTCCCTTAGATTTTCTCTACTCTCTTCCCTCTTCCATTGTCTTCCATTGAGAGGAGATTAACCCAAACACAATAATATAATAACATACTCTTTTGTTGAGAATCATATAATAACATACTTAATACGATCTTCAACCATCGAACCGCTAGCACCAATAGTTGGTGAGGTTGCTACTTGCTACCATCAATTGACAGAGGGGAATCACCGACTATCGAACCACCAGCACCAGTCGCTACAGTAGACTCTTCGAACACCAGATTGCCAATACCGGTTGTTGGAGTGGAGTTTCCAACCACCAGACCACGGGCACCAGTCATCAAAACGGTGTCTTCAACCACTAGATTGGCGACCTTGCGATTATATGGGAGAGGGGAAGTCACTGTATGTTTTTGGAAAATATTTTACCAAATTTTCAAAGGTAAAACATTTTAAAACTTTTTTTATAAAGGATTTTATTGTCAATAGAAAATATTTTACAAGTTTAACTATATTTTACCAACAAACAAACACCTGAAAATGGAAAAAAAAAACATTTTTCGAATTTTTTTTTTTCAAAACAAATGCAACGTTAGATTCAATAACTATGGTAATAAGCCTCTAAGCCTATATTAGTCAGGATTGATTGGCCAATTCGACCGCTGAACCAAGGACCCAATTCTTCTATCAATCTAGATATTTAATTAATTTTTTTTATATAACTCCTTCAAATCTGGTGAAACTCCACATATTCTTGTAGCCCGTTCAACTTGTCAGGTTTTATATAGAATTGTTTGGATTTTCCATGTACTGCAAATCAATTTTTTATAGCTTAAGGTGTAATAACGTAGCTTATTTAATATATATATATATATATATAGATATGTAATTCAATAATGTTATTTCTAGTTCTAAAAACAATATTATTTTGAATCTATCTAATGTAGCTTATATATATATATATATATATAATAAGTGAAGCTGAAAGAAACTCAAATTATAATTCCAAATTAGACTTTCAATTTTACGTTATGTGTCATAAATTATGTATTCTTAAAGAGTTTTATTTCTTAATTTTAGAATCAAATGTGGGAACAGATCATAAATATTCATCCAAGTGAGTTATTAAGTACAAAAAACAAAAAATCTAGAATAAATGAATTGTAAAAAAAAAAAAAAAAAAAAAAAAAAAGTGTTTCACATTAATTTTAAAAATAAACATGGACAATTTACATTTTATACCTAATAATATCCTTACAAATTTTTTTAAAGAGTTAACAAAATATAAAAATGACTATCAATAGTATTTAAATTATATATATAGGAATTATATTATGTATCTTATTGTATATCTTTATGTGTATTCATGCATGTGCATAGGGTTACAAGCTAGTTTTCATAATTCTTAACACGCATGCCAAATTTTGTGTTAATTGAATGTTATTTACCATTTAATCAATAAAATATTGTTAAAAGTGTGTGGTTTAATGATTAGATTTATCACATATCATTAGTTTAAACTTTTTAGACAATCGCTAATTTAACATGCGAAATTTCATGGTATCCAAACAAGATGTCCTAAGTTCGTTCGTTGTCTTCTCTATGTTACCTCTAATTTAAAATCTCATGCATTAGGTCTTACCTATTAAAAGGTAGTTTGAGCCCACACATGAGAGAAAATGTGAAAAATTATTAAAATTTATAATATCCCAATAACTTGGATTTTGAGATTTGGATTGTGTAGTGTAGACATGCATGGAGGAAAAGTTGTTAACAATTAAGAGACTTAACAAGGAAGTTTTCAAGACTGCCTTGAAGAGCATATGGAGGTGTGGTGGCAAGAGAATCCCTTTCTTTTTAAGTTCAAAGACCAGCTTAATTAAGAAAAGGTTTTGCTTAACAGACCATAGACTTTTGACAGAAACCTGATTTTATTGAAGGATTTAGATGGAGTTCCATGAACACAGCTCGGTTCTAAATTTAAATGTATGACTTAAAGTTGAATTGCATGAATGTTTCCATTGGAGGGAATATGAGTAAGCAAATGTCTCTAAATTTACTTGTAAGAGTTTAACCAAGATTATTTTACGTTATCCAATTGTCTGAGAGTATTTTAATTTTAACTCATTCGATGTAATTACAAATAGATCGATGCCTTATGTCAAGTTTCGATTTGATTGATTATGAACTTGAACAGATTATTTAACTTTGTATTTAAGTGAAAATGATTTAGTATTGGTTTAAGAGGACTTTGAAATCCAATGGATAAGATGCCAGTAACAAAGAACTATAAAAAGCAAGTAAATAAGAACTCTTTATATGCATTTTTTTTTTTTTTTATTGAATGAAGAACTCTTTATATGTATAATTGTATATATATAGGCACACACAATAGAATAATATATGAAATCCATTAGGGACTAAGCCAAAACTTGGAGTTAGGGGGCAGTCCTCCTACTAGCTATATGCCTATATGCGGCAACTCCAGCCTTTAACCCTACTACTTTATCACTAAGAATTTTTGTTTAAAACTTTTTAAATGACCAAGTTGTTTGTTTTGGGTAAAATAAATTGATTGAGCTTAATTTTTTTTAGTTTTATTATTGGTAAATTTTGTTGTTGGGCTCATTTTTTTGGACTTGTATATTTTGTTTTAGATTTAATCTATTAATTTTTATGGTCTTTAAAATGTGGAAAATGCTAAAATTACAAAATTTTACAAATTGCTAATGTGGTAAGTGGTTATTGATAAATAAAAAGCGATGCAAGTGTGCAAACTAATAAAAATTTGCTACCTCAATAGTTTGTAAAAATATTGTAAAAAAATGTGTGACTGTAACATTACTCTTAAAAGAATTAATGGCATTGTTAAGGGGGAGCAAAATGTAATTTTATTAAACAAAATTGCTAAAATTAATACCTATTAATATACTAATATTTTTTTAAAAAATATTTATGGTGCGTCATTGCCCCCCTACTCAATATATAGATTCGTCCCTGGCGTCCATTCTTCATAGGCCAACTCCTTATTATTGAAGCTAGGGTGGTCATACTACTACCTTGACCTAAAAAAAAAATTTATTATATATAAATTTTAGAAATTATGACTTTTTTACTTTAAAAAAAAAAAAAAAAAAGTGTAAACACACTAAAATTTTTTGGGCCAACATAATTAAACTTTAGACAAAATTTGACAATAAACTTAATTCTACAACTTCACTTAATATTTTTTTATTGGATGTGAAAGTTGACAAGTCTACCCTTAAATTACATTTTTTTTTTTAATATCCTCCATGCTTGCAAAATTTTAATAAGATAAAAAAAAAAATCAATAATTTATGCCATCAATCAAATATTTAAATTTTGATTTTTTATAGATCGAATAGTAAATAACATTCGATTGACATGAAATTTGATATGTGTTTTAAAAACATAAAAATCATGCAATTCCAAAGTTAAATTTTAGAAATATATAGACATTTTAGTTTTTTTGGTAGGAGTTTACAATTAAATTGGTAGTCAAACAATTTTAAAAAAAAATTGTAAAAGAAAATTGTAATACTTTATACATTTGTGTGTGTGTGTGTGTTTTTTCTTTTTGCCAATATACGAAGTTTTTTAAAATTATATTTGGTATAATATATTTGGTATATTTGGATTTAACTTATTGTTGCTGAAACTGAAAACTGAAAACACTGTAGCAAAATAATTTTTAAATGTGTAAATAGTACCATGAGACCCATTTTTAATATTTTTTAGTGTGTAAACAGTGCTGTGAACAGTACTAAACAGTATATAAACAATATGTTTTTTTGTCTCTAAACAGTAAAATCATGTGATTTTACTGTTTACTGGCGAAAAAAAAAAAAAAAAAAAAAAAACTCAAACGTGGACGCACACAAAACGCAGAAGCCAAACGCCCTCAATGAACCCACAGGAAAAAATTTCTAGATCCGCTTTTGCAGTTCTATGATAAATAAATATCAATTTGCTTTTTGGTGATGTGTGAGTGATTCGATCATTTTTTATATAAAAACTGTAGGATGAAAAGGACTAAAATGTGGGAATCGCAATATGGCATTATCGATCGATCCCATTCCCACCAGCACGGGACATGGGAGTGAGACAGAGACAGACAGTGGTGCGACCTGATCACGTGCGTGCATGGGATGAGAAACACTGTCTGTCCCCTTGGCCCTTACCAGTTACCAGACCAGACCAGACCCCACAGTTTAGTTTAGGTTAGGTCAGGTCCCACTTTAGAATGTCAACGCCTTCTAGATCGTATAGTTAAGTTATATGCTCACTTATTAAATCACAATAATACTTTAATTACTACTTTAATTTCGCAACTAATTAATTTCTTCGATGAATACCGTATTGGCTTTGGCTACAGCTACCTCGTTAAACTTAATCGTTTATATGCTATAACTTAATTAGGATGGGATACCTCAATTGTTCTGCTAATTACTAAACTCTTCAATCTCATAAACCCTTAAGTGCAACGTTTCATTGGATCAAGACATTAATAACAGTTTAATCAATTTTTATTATTTTCTTGCCTACAGACTAGAGAGAGATTAACATTTAAATATCATATTTGACTAAGTATCGTAATGAATTTAGACTATTTCAAATTTCATTCAACTCATTTAAATTTTTTTAATATTAAATATACAAACTTATATATTTTATACCCGTTTTGTTTTTTGAAATATTTTTGGGTAAACTACATAATCGGTCCCTATCCTATACATTATATTTCAATTTGATCCCTGACTTTTTAATTGTGTCAATTTGGTCCCTAACCTTTTAGTATCGTGTCAATTTAGTCCCTACCGTTATCTTTTGGATGAAAATTTATGACGTGTTTAATGGTCAAAACAAAAAATTAGCTTACGTTGATGAGACAATAAACTTAAATCTTATTTTGGCCATTTGTCATGTTAGCAATTTTCATCTAAGATATAACATGAGGGACTAAATTGACACGACATTAAAATGTTAGGGATCAAATTGATACAATTGAAAGGTTAGGGACTAAATTGAAATATGGTGTAAAAGTTAGGGACCGAATATGTAGTTTACCCAATATTTTTTTCTTTAACAAAAACATAAATGGATCTTGACATTTATTTATTTTTTTTTAATCTTTTAATTGAAATATGAACCGTTGAAGAATATGTGTCGTTTATAATTGAGCATAAGACTTTGAGATTATTTTCAACACCAAATTCATCTTCTCTAATATTCATTGTCAACAACAACCCAACTAAAAAACAAAATTGAAATTTTCTTCTTTACGTGTTACTCTTTGTTTTTTTTTTTCTTTTTCCTTATCTAATCCAAGATAACACCAAATTTAACTGTAGATGCCATTGTATATAGACTTAATTTGCAACCAACATATATAAACCTCCATATCAAAACAAAAAACATATATAAACCTCTATAATAAATAAAAAAAAAATAGAATAAAGTGGCATGGTCTTTGGGAAATCCATGAGCTCTTGTTATGTTAAAAAGATTTATCATTTATTTCATTTCTTTATATAGGGTGCTACAGGTACAATATGAGATAGATATATTGATTATCAATTAAATCCAACAAAATTTCATAAAAGATCTCATAATTAAGTCATGACATATGTTTCAACAATCCTATCCTATTTTTTAAAAGGAAAAAAAAAATGATATTTCTAGTTTTTTAGAGTAACTATAGAGCACCCTCTAAAACTTGGATCCAAATTTGGTACAATAGTCATCAAACAATAGTGAATCTATAGTTGAGATTAAAAATTAAAAGTTCAATTTTAGTCCAAGCCTTTAGATCAACTTTTCAATTTTTTACATTTTTTTTAAAACTTTTACCAAACTTTTACATCTCACAACTACAATGTGATTGCACTATGCAATTGCAAGAGATCTAAATCCTTGAAACGTTTTATATTATATACAAAGCTTGAAAAACTAGTAATCAACGTCTCAAATGTGACAAATAACACCTTGTTTTAGGGGTACCATATACAATAAAAAAAAAAAAAAATTCTTCTCTAACATTTTTATAATGATTTAATTCACATATTTTTTGTTAGCATGATTCTATACACACACACACACAAACAAAAGAAGTGAATTTCAATGGGTTTCACACAAAACATTTAGTTTAATTTTAGTCTCAGTTTCTTTTTAAAAAGTTTGGCAAAATAAGTTTTTTTTTTTTTAATTTAAATTTTAGTTTTTTGTCACATTTATCATAAAAATTACCCAAAAATTATTATATATTTTTTGATAAATACTATACAAATGATAAAAAATGATTAGGTTCTTACGATTTCACGTTCATGATAAACTCTATTATTAATTTAAGGGTAAAATATCATTTTCATCCCTAAACTATTACAAAAGTTTGTTCTTTGTCTCTAAACTTTTAAAAGTTCTATTTTCGTCCCTAAACTATCACAAATAGTTCGTTTTTCGTCCCTAAACTTTCAAAAGTTCTATTTTCGTCCCTAAACTTTTTCAAACATATTGATTTTCATCCCTCCATCTGACGGAGTGTTGATGTGGCTTAACAGAGTGCTGATGTAGGAGGGACGAAAATCAATACATTTGAAAAAGTTTATGAACGAAAATAAAACTTTTGAAAGTTTAGGGACGAAAAACGAACTTTTGTGATAGTTTAGAGACGAAAATAGAATTTTTGAAAGTTTAGGGACGAAAAACGAACTTTTGTAATTGTTTAAAGACGAAAATGATATTTTACCCTTAATTTAATTAATAAAACTCAACATAAATAATTAGTAAGATATACCATAAATATAAGAGGAGATAACTTGTGTTGTGTAGAAGTATATTTAATAATAAGTACTCATATGATTGGTGGCCTAATGGAAAACAACTCGGGCATCTATGCACATTATGAGACTGTTTGGCCTCAACGTCTGCGTTTGGGCCAGCTGCGTTTTTCTCTTTTTTTTTTTTTTTTTTTCCCCGGAAAGTGAACAGTAAAATCACATGATTTTACTGTTCACAGACAAAAAACACTGTTCACGCACTAAAAAATATTAAAAATGGGTCTCACGGTACTATTCACACATTTAAAAATTATTTTGCTATAGTGTTTTCAGTTTTCAGTTTTCAGTTTTCAGTTTCAGCAACAATAAGCTCAATCCAAACACACCCTATATGGAAAATAACCATCAGCACTTTGTGTGTGTCCTATCTATTTGCGCCCTGAAGCAAGTTTCAGTGTTGTTATGATGACGCTCAGACAGTGTAAGCACACAGGTCCCCGCAAACTCATTTTTCACTTACGACTTACCCAAAAAGAATTCTAATAACAAGTGACATAAAGAGCATGATAGCCAAAACCGAGACGAAGACAACAGAGAAATTCAATACGCAACTGTGGAGTGCAGGTGACCAATTTCACAAAAAGTAGTAAAATCACCTAGCTCCACGTGGCAAACAACTAGTGGACCGTGAAGTGCTCGCGTACGTCTACTCCTCCATTCATCTCCATTCATTTCCCAGCTTTCTTCCCGTTCCGTCAACTAACGCCAACCCAACAAAAAATACAGAAAATCGTTTGAATACTTAAATAATAATAATTAAAAAAAAAAAAAGTAATTAGACTTTTTCCAACACCACGGGTTCCATTCGGACAAAAAAAGTGCATTTTTTTTTTAATCTAATTGAAGCCTATTTTGTCACTTTTGGTTAATTTATTTTTAGGTAAGATGTGTACGTCTGGGGAATAGGATTTAAACATTATTTAATGTCATTAATATTCCTATAAGTTTCGAAAATCTAACAGTTGAATTGTATATTTTTTACGTTCTTAGGATACGTTTAGTAGACTGTAATAAATACTGTAATGTAATAGATATTTATATGACATAACTAGTCAGTTGTTTTGTTATGTTTTTATTACAATGAATAATTATTCCTTATAAATAGCTCTTCTTTAAAATGATGAATAACTATTCTTTATCAAAAGTACTGAATATTTATTTCCTCACTTTATGTAATAACTTTTTAATTTTTTTTTTTAAAAAAACCATTAGTTGACACATCTTCAAAAAAAAATAAAAAAAAAATTTCTTCTTGTTAATTATTAGTTTTATTTTGAATACCCTAAAATAAGTGTATTTTAAGAAATTTAACTTAAAAATGATTTAATTATACTTTTTTTATACTCTACTAAATTTTGAATGCATATTCAAGATTCTATTCCTAAGTGGTCATCAAACTAATTGTGGGTACCTAGGCATGCTTGGCAACGTCCTAGGACGTTGTCCTAGGAGTCTTACATCGAAGGAAAACCCCCTCACTTGCTGCCTTATAAGCTGTGAAGCGAAGGGAATAGTGTACCATCAGTTTATAGTTATTCGAATAACTATAAATTGATGGTACACGTACACTACTCCCTTCGCTTCATAGCTTATAAGGCAGTAAGTGAAAGAGGTTTTCTTTCGATGTGAGACTCCTAGAACAACATCCTAAGATGTTGCCAAGTATGCCGAGGACGTTGCGAAGCATGCCTAGGACGTTACCAAGCATGCCCAAGGTCCCGAGGACGTTGCAAAAAGCTTGCCTAGGACGTTACCAAGCATGCCTATGGTACCCACACTAATAAATAGTAGTACTTATTAGATTCCAACTTAATTTATTTCTTGTAATACTTATTCCTATTCTTATATAATAATCATTACAGTGTACCAAATATGCCCTTAATACACATGTCAAATTTTGTGTTTTACTAAATAATCTATAAGATTTTATTTTATGTATAATTATAAACTACAAAAACTAACAATTTAAACAATTTATTAATGATATAGCTATTGATCTTTAATTTTCTAGAAATTTTACAAGCATAAAGGATATGAAGAAAAAAAATGTAATCTAATTGTGAATTTGTCAAAACTCGCCTTCAATAAAAAAATATTGTATAAGGCTATAACCAATTTTGTAACTAAACTTTATATTACAATTTATTCTTTAAAAAATTTTAAAAATATATTAAAATTTAAATAAAATAAAATAAAAAAGAAGAAGAAGAAGAAGAAAAACAACTTAAATGTTAAAATGTAAGAAACTCATAGGAAGGCATGGTGACAACTTATATATATGTGTGTGTGTGTGTGTGTGTGTGTGTATTTCTTTGGCTAAACTTTCACAGGTGAAATATTGGATAATGCTATTGAGTCACAAGATTGACAACACATGATGAGAGAGAGTTAAAAAGGGTAATAATAATCATAAAGTTGATAATTCTTACTAAGAAGTTAATCGTTGGGTCATGATAATTTTATGAAAGAGAAATGTTATATCTACAATATTTTTACAACATTTTTACAATAAATCATAGGTGGCAGGTTGTTATTGTTGGGGTAAAAAAGTAATTTCAGTGGTAAGTTTAAATTTGAACCAATAATAACTAACCATCTATGATTTATTATGAAAATATTGTGAATGTAATACTTTTCTTTCATGCAAACCGTCAACCATGTTGAGAAACACGTGTGCAATGACACAAAAGATGAAATAGTGTCCCTATATCCTTTGTTGTTAGTGAAGAATGACAGTCATACTAAAAATTTTCATAAAATTGAGATTATTTTATTATAATCACCAGATTGGCTGAGATCTCACTAGATCTAGCAGAGATCTCGTGGAATCTAGTATTTAGTTGGCAATCTTACTAACTAGTTAACCCGTCCAATACTTATATGAAAAATGGGATATAAAAGAAATCTTTAGCTTCGTTGGTTGATAACGGGTGAAAGAGTTCACTATGCAAAGAAATCTGGTTGAGTGATGAGTTTGCACTAAACCCAACTTCACCATGGGCACCATTAATCTCCCCATTTATGGGCATCCCTCCCCCAGTGATTTTTTTCTCACACCATCGCTAGCTAGTCATAAGTTACCCCAAAAAAAAAAAAAAAAAAAATCTTAATTTGTTAATTCACGATAAATAGAAGAAATACAATGTAATTTTTTTTTTTTTTTTACTTTTTAGTTAATTCACGATAGAACCCTGTTATTTTTAGTTTAGTTTTATTTTATTTTAACATTTTAGTATTTTACTTGGCTAGAAAGTTAGGAGTTGGAATAATATTGTAGGTTGTAGGTCATTATAAAATAAGTTTAAAACGATAAGGTTAAAACTAGAATGTTGTCACTTTATAGAATAAAATCAACAAAATCCCAACTTAGCAATAGTATAGAGAATTATATTGCTTGAATTTCAAAAAAATTATCCACTTTTTAGGTTTCTATGAGTAAAGTAGAGTTACAGTTGAACTAACAATGAAATTTGAAAAGTTTGGATTGGGAACGTACATGAGTTTGTAAGCATATGTTATTACCTTAAGGGTTAGAATGTGAGCTTGGTTTATGAACTATGAACTTTATAATCTTCTCCTAAGAAAAAAAAAATATATATATATATATATATATATCACACCATTCTTCTTTAAAATTTCAAGAAATGACATTCTCTTAAATTATAATCCATATAAAACTCATTCCTTGAAGTTTGTATCTATGCCTATGGCTAAGTCAGTGAGTCTAACATTTTTAACAAAATGTTTCATTAAAAAAAAAAGGTTTACTCAAACTATGAATAAAAAGATAATTTTTTTTGGGCGGAGACAAATGCATTATGCATAGGATATATATATATATATATTATAGAATATTTTGTTAAAAAAGAATAATGCGACAGAGTAACAACTTACTCTATTACATTTATGAAACCGAAGTCAGAGTATCATTCATTTTAATAATTGGTTTAATTTAAATATAGAAAGAAAGAAAAAAAAAAAAAACTTATGACTTAAGATTTTTAATTAAATATTATATGGATTTTACATATTATATATATATATATATATAAAGGTACAAATGTTGGAATCGTAACATGGACATTATTGCTTGAGCAAGACGTACAGTGTTGTGAATGTGACGGTGACGATGACCACCAGACCCATTATCACTTCCTTATTAATTATGTGATCTCTCTCTCTCTCTCTCTCTGTATTTTCCATTTTTTTTTATATATATTTTTTTATGATGAAGACCGACAACCTCGTCATAACTTATTAAACATCAGCGGCCTCTTCTAACAAATCCATATTATATTAGACTAAGTTCAATGATTCAAATATATTAAAATGACATGACCCAATTTGTACATATTTTATCCCCATAAATTAACTTTTATATATCTTTCGTACTGCAATGGTTCAAAGTCTATGATTTTGTAATTGAAGTGTCATTTCTCCATACACAAAGTATTTGGAGATTTAAAATAGAATGAGTTCAAGTTGCAGAATGAGCATATTAATTCTCTTTTTTTTAAAAAAAATTCAGTAGTTCCAAAATTATGTCTGCTTCGGCCAATATATATATATATATATATATTATATGTCTACTCTTTTTACAAAGGAAAAAAAAAGAAGAAACAACATCAAATTAGACTATGTCAAGGTATGAGAGAAATTCTAAAGGCACTGTGTATTTAATAAATAACATATTTGTGAATAATGGCTTAAGCATCATAGTAACTTTGATAGGTACCACATTGATGCCAACGATCCCAGTTCCTTGTGATCTTTTTGCAAGATCTTTTGTTGGTCTTCCAAAACTTGAGAAGAACGTGTAACTACGAATTTTGAACATTATCAATATTATAAAAGTTTTTATTGATAATCTAATTTTTAACCCAAAAAAAAAAAATGTTGCTGTTTATTTTTAATTATTTTTTTCTCCTGAAATTTGTTTCTGTTATTTTTTAACAATAGCCAACTACAATTCTACAAACAAGGCTACAATGCTCTTCTTCTCTTTGTGTTGACTTATTAAAATGAATACAAATCTTTTGTATCACATTTTGTGTTCCACTTTATATTTTACCAATCATAACTTGTCATAAGTTTTTTTTTTTTTTTTTTTTCTATTTTAAACTTTGGCTATTTTATAAGGAAAGTTAAACAAATATATGGCAAATTGTGACTAGTAGAAAATTAAGTAGAAAACAAAAAATAATATAGAGGATTTGTATTCTATTTAGATAACACCAGATTTGCAACCAACAAATACAGACGTGTATAATAAATCAAAAAATGCTAAAGGTGGCGTCGTCTTTTAGGAAATCCGTGAGCTCACTTTTATGTTCTAAATATTTACCATCTACTCATTTCTTTTTATGGATTTTGTTAACAGATGCTCTAAATGAATTTATTTAAAAAAAAAATACTTTTAAAAACTTTTTATAGGAAAGGGAAAAAAACAATTAATTTTTTATATAAAATTTTTACATTTTTTTAAAATTTTTACAGTTCTCATAAAAGTAGTGTCAATTTTTAAAAAAATATAGTTCATTAACAAATGACTTAAGGGCATTGTCAACTGGGCCCTTTCTTTATATAGGGTGCCACACGATCTAATAGATACATTAATTATTAATAATTTCCAAAAAAAATCGCAAATGATCTCATGAGTTAAATATTAAAAAAAAAAACTATTAAACTTATCTTGCATTGGTTGATGATTTTTTTTCTCAAAATCTAATCTTTCTAACTTTTTAGAATCATTATTTATCACAAACCATCTCAAAAAACTTTACACATTTATTTATCTATCTATAATACATTATAAAAGTTGGACTTCATAAACTAGTGGATACACAAAATGGTGACACATGTTTCATTCACAATGCAAAAAATAATGACACATCTCAAATGCCATGTGGTAGACAACTATTAGTACATGTCACTTCTCAAACACCATATAGTAGAAAACTATTGGCATGTGTCAATCATTTTGCTATGTGTCACCAATAAATTTAATAAAAAAAAAAAAAACTTAAATTTGCATTATCAGTTCCATCATTTTAATAATTATCCTCTATAAACTTCTTAAATTGCTCCATAAATATTTCCATTTTTATTCCAAAATAAAAGATTCCTTAGTATCAGACCAAAAAAATAAATAAATTCCATAGTAACCTAAAAGCCATGAGTTGTAAAAATGAATATTTAAATTATATATGATTTGCTGTAAAAAAAAAAAAAAAAAAAACCGTGGTGAAGAGAACTAAATAAATAAATCTCATTTATGAAGACAATTAATTCCCCATTAACATTTTTGGTAGTTCAATGACCATCTTTCTTAAAGAGGTATGACTTACCTTAGTACTTTTTCAACTAGAAATTTTTTTTTTTTTTTTTTTTTTTTTTTTGAGAATCCAAAACTAAAACTTTTCATTAAGGAAGGCTGTGTAAGTCAGCCAAGGATACAAGCATAAGGTTTGGTAGTACTTCTTCCATCCAAATTGACATTTGTTGAATAATGGATGCACGTCTAGCTAATGAGTGTGCTAACCTCTTACATTGTCTCCTTACAAAAGAAAACTGAACCTTGGAGAAGTGGGAAGTAAGGAATAGGATATCTACTATCAAGTTGACGTAGTGTGCAAGTGTTTCCAGTAACTGGTGTACGTTGTGCAGGGGGCAAAGGTAGAGCGGTAGTCATGGTAATGTCTTCAGTAATGGTGGCTCCATTGGAATTCAAATTGTGATTGTGTGCCCTTGTTGTAGAGTACGAAAACAGAGAGGTACTCGTGGCAGCTTCAGTCAATTGTTCCTAGGCAAACTCAATTACCTTATTAAGAGGTAATGCTGGCTTACCCAGGCGTAAGTTATTTCACCGAGTCCACAACATCCAGAACACAGCCACAAACAAGTCCGGATCCTTATTACCTACAATAAAAGATGTGCGCGCCCTAAGTGTGCCATGATTCCACTTTGGCATTGAACTCCACAGGGGCCGTAGGTCTGGCCATAGGAATAAGGCATAAACTACATTTTCCTGCTGTGTTTTGCACACATCACAGCAGCCATCCGTGATGATTTTACGGCGGGCCAGATTTAGTTTACTGGGCAGAGCATTTTTACATGCCTTCCATACGAGGTGTTTAATTTTATTGGGAACATGGAGACCCTAAATCCTATTCCACAACAGCTTCAAAACTTCCACTTCAGACGAGCCTGGTTGTTTCCTGCATTGTTCTTCATACAAGAATCTACATTCGAATTTGATTGTATACACCCCATCCGGATTGAAGGGCCATAGCAAGACATCATCTTGGATGGACCTACAGAGTGGCATATTTTTTATGGTGGTCGCCTCAAAAGCAAAGAAAGTTCTGTCAATGGCATCCTTTTTCCATACTTTATACACCAGATCAATCAAATCACTAACCATGATTAAGCCACTCCCCTCCACCTTTGGTGAGACAACTTTGGGTGCAGCTTTAAAGGGCAACCAATTGTCCCCCCAAAAATATATTGATATGCCCGAGCCTATTTTCCACCTTGCACCATGCTTGATCACATCACACCCCTTCATAAGGCTCTTCTAAGCATATGAAGCATTGGCTGGTACTTTGGCTTCCATCACAAATGTATTAGGGAAGAATTTAGCTTTAAAAACTCTGTAAAATAGGGAGCCCGTGTCATGAAGAAGTCTCCATGTGTTGCTTAGCCAAAAGTGCATCATTGAAAAGGGAGACTATCATGTCACCCACTAACTAAATAAAAGTGAAAATTAAAACTCACTAATATTTATCATTGTATATTTAAAATAAAAAGGACATGTCTAGTTAAAAAAACACTAAAGATAAGCCAAACTTTTTACAAAGTATGTAACAATAAAATATATCATCTTTTATAAATTTAATTTTTAATGTAATGACTTTTAAGCCAATTTAAATCATGCAAATCACGGCCTATCACTAGTTACTTAAAAAACTTGAAGTCAACATCCCAATTATAAAAAATGTGACAAATAACACCTCATTTTAGAGCTGTTACATTAAAAAATATAAGTTTTTATTCAAATCAATTTGGGAAAAAAAATTCATCATTGACCTATTAAAATATCTCCTAGAGGAAATTTTACACACATATATATTTAGATTAAGTTAAAGTAAAATTTCTATTTTGTATCAAAAACAAAATGCCTTATTGGTTTAAAAAAAATTTAAAAATTTTTTTATAAAAAAAATTTATTATTTTGATAGTATTTTATATTCCCATAAAAGTGAGGTGAAAAATTGCCTAAAATAATTTATTAAAAATTGACTTAAGAATACCCATTACCCCATATTTTATTAACATGATTTATATATATATATATAAATGTGAATTTAAACAAAAACTGTAAAGAAAAGGACAAATAAGAAGACAATTGAAAAGTCTCTAACGGGAGCCAAATTCAATATGCGTGTGGGGCCCAGATTCGGACACTACAGAGGTTACCAACGGCAGTGTAAGCGGACGAGGCAACGCTGACGCCAAATAAAGCATATCGTTATATCCCACTAACTTTTTACATCCATTTTTTCAAAGAGTAAAAATCTTAGGTAATTCCGAAATATGGAAAGTGGTGTTTTTTCTCTCATAATTATACTGGGGTATACTCATTAAATTCATATCATAATAGGGTCCATTATAAATGTGAGATAAAGGAATACTATTTCACTATATTTTGAGACCACCTAAGAATTTTCATTTTTCAAAATAAAGTTCAAGCCAATTCATTCTTTTAAAAAAAAAAAGTTCAAGCCAACTTTTTAGTGGTAAGTAGCCTCATTACACATTTTTGCGTGTAAATGATGCTTTTTCTTCTTTTTAGTGGTCTTATTTTGTAGATTTTTTTTTTTTTTGTGTTTTTATTATATATATATATATATATATATTTTTTTTTTAATTTTGAGAATCTAATTTATAATTGGATGAAGAAATTTAAAAATCAACAAAAGAGTAACCATATTTTTAGGTAATATTTTAGTGAGAGTTAAAGTTGTATTTTTACGAGATTGTCTTTTAGTTTTTTCTCTACTTAAACATAGGGATACAAGAGCATTTTTGAATTAAAAAAAATGAGGATCTCAAATGAGGGAAGCCCCTTGAATAGTAGTATAGATAAATAGTTTTATTAATTCTATGCTTATTTTAATAAATTTGTTATAGAAAAATGAAAAAGGTTATTTAACTTTTTTTTTAATGGTTTTTTCAATTCCATATAAAATATTTTCAAAAATAGATGATTAATGTATTCTCTAAAGACATACATTAACTGATACATTAACCAAACCCATAAGTAAAAGAATTGTTTTGGAACCATAGTTGTTGTTGTTGTTTTTTTTTTTTTTTTTTTTTTGCCATAACTTTGATCACATTTTTTTTTTTTACAAAGTTTAGTTGCAAATTTGGTTGTAGTCTAAAGTTATAATTCTCATTAAAAAAAATTAATATAATTAGATACTTTGAAATTCTCACAGTTGGATTAAATGTTTTTTTTTTAATGTTTTTAAAAACACATTTCAAGTTTCATGTCAATAGGATATTATTTATACTTCGATTAATAAACTTATTTTTTATTCATAATTTTAAACTACAAATACTTAAAATTTATGCATTTGATTTAGAAGGTCTTTGGTCTTCTATAAATTTTACAAGAATAGAAATTATAAGAAGAAAATGTAATTTAATTGTGAATTTGTCAAAATTCATATTCATTAAAAAATATTGAATGAAATTGTAACCTTATGCTACAACCTAGTTTATTACCAAACTTTGGACTTTTTATTTTTATTTTTTAAAGTGTTATGTCCACAACATTTTCTTAACAAATCATATATAGTAAATTGTTACTGGTTCTAATTTGAACCCACTACTTAAATTACCTTTTAATCCATCAATAACAATCAGTAACAATTTACTACGTAGGATTTGATGTGAAAGTATTGTGAAAATGTTGTAGACATAGCATTTTTTTACCACAACTTTGATGTAATGGACTATTAATAGTTGTTTATCACTTTCACATAAATTTATAATTTTTTTTATCACTTATATATAGGCTGCCACATCATAGTTTTGGTAACAAAATTTATGATCTTAGATTTTCTTTAAGTAAAAAAGTAATATCGGTAGTGGATCTAAATAAAAACTATTAATAGTTTGTTATCTATGACTTTGTTGTTAAATTATTGTGCATTTAAAAATTTGCCAAACTCATAGAACTACTATTTTTTGTGTGTCATTTATACGCTACCATGTCACAATTGTGATAAAAAAAAAAAAGGTTTGTGATCTAAATTTTTTTTAAAGTAAAAAACGATATAAGTAATTAAATAGGTAAAAACTAGTATAATAGACTAATGGCCTGTTTGGATGTTTAAAAAATGAGGGGGAGTAGAGTAGAGGGAGGGAGAGTAATCCAATTACTTTGTTTGGAAGTTTTTTAAGGAAAGAGGGAGAGGAGTTTGGAGGAGTTTGGAGGGGTTTGGACTCTCTCTAGCCCCCCATTTTTAATTCCCCCAAATTGGAGAGATTTGGAGAGGGAGTAGAGTACATAAACTATTGACCAAGTAAATTACCTAATTTACCCTTATTATATTAACAAAATTACACAAGGAAAAGGGTTAATTACTTCCTTCTCCCTTACTAATTTTAAAAACATCCAAATAAGGTGGAGGTGAATCATTCTCCTTTACTCTCCTCCCCACTACTCCCCTTCCCTCTACTCTCTTCTACTCTCCTCCCTCTCTAAACTTCCAAAGAAGACATAAGAGTTTGCCGACTTTACCCAAAATAAAAAAACTAATAGTTGGCCGCTAAATTTGATGTGAAATGGTTGTTTACGTAGGTAGTATTATTCTTATTTCCTACGCCCTTTAATATCTTTCCAAAAAAGATAAGAGAAAGGGTGGCAACATCACCTGTCTCCATGTGGCAAACAACTAGTGGTCCGTGACAAAAACTCGGTCCCAGCTATTGCGCTCCGTACGCGTACGCTAACTCCGTCTTCATTCCGCGCTTTCTTCCCGTTCCGTCGACGAACGACAGTCCAAAAAAAAACACAGAAATGATTAAAAAGAAAACAGGTAACGAGACTTTTTCCACACGTGGGTTTTATTTGGACAAAAAGGAGCATTTTTTATTTTTTTCCTAAAGTGAGGTCTATTTTGTGACGTTTGCTTATTTTTGTTGTTAAAATATATACATCGGAATAGGATTGTATGTCTTGAATATATATATATATATATTACTTTGTTAAAAGAATTAAGAATTTCATGAAATTGTTATAAGTAAATTGATAAAATTTACATAGCATAAAATCACGATGTTAAAAGTTTCAAGGTTAAATTATATGTTTGAATCTTAAACTTTATAGTTATTTTAAGGCTAAAATGAAAGTATACTTTAAGTTTGATCAGAATTCATTTATTTATTTTTTTTTATAACTTTACTTTGTTTAATTGAGTCTTTTAAAGTTTCAAAATTATTCAATTAAGGTATTTTATCCAATTTTGTAAAAATAATTGTTATTAAGTATGTAATTAATTAATAAAAAATATTTTTTGAAAAAAAAGTTACATAAAAAATTTATAAATTTATAAATTTTTTAAATTAATTTTGTATTTTTTTTCCATGTGAAAAAAAATATCTTTTTTAAGGGAGTTTATTAAACAAAATTTGACAGAATGTCGTAATTGAATAAATTTGAAACTTACAAATTTCAATTGAACGAAAGTAAAATTAAAGAATTAAAATAATAATAAAAACCAAACTTAGTGTGCTATCCGTATCTAAATATTTCAACTTAGTGTTATTTATGAATTCATACATTATTTCTTTCACTTCCTTGCTTTTCATTCATTATAACTATATCTAGTTGATAAGGTTTTGAAAATAAGTATTAATGTGTAATAATAACATTACTTCCACACTACTTTTACATATTTCAATTACAAGTATATTGTAGCCCATTTTTAACCAATTTATTTTTTAATAATTAAAAAGTCATTTTATTTATTTTACTTTAGCTCTACATCTCATTCTTAATTTAGCAATAGAGAAGAGAGAGAAAACAAAAAAATTGTACAAGTCGGACAGTGTAACAAGATACAATTTGTTTAGCTTAGGCAAAAATCTACACCGAATGTAGGCTTGTTTTTATGTTTTTTACTGGTCTAGTTTAGCTTCCAATTTTGATGGGATATGCATATGCCTCACTCCAAGAAAATGCCCTTTTAACTGATGCCAAAAATACACCGGCATCATTAATTTAACCCCATGTATTTCACACCAAAGATAATAAAAGGAATAATATTTTTTAAAAAGTAAAAAAAAAAAAACAGAGGAAGAAACAAAAAGTTGCCCGGCGCTATGTAAATAAAAACTAGACAAAAGATCTGAAGCGGCCGTTGCACGCTACGTCTTCTTTGTAACGCTTTTGACAACGACATCCCTCTTTCTCTCTCTCTGACTCTTTCTCTCTCTCTCTGCGCTACGTTCCTCTGCTCGGCTCTCATATTTCTACCTGAAAGTTAAAAAACAAACAAAAAAAAATTTCAACAGAGAGAAAATAAATTCCTTCGTATTCTCAAAGCAACTTTTATTCTCTCTCTGTCTTTCTCTTTGCAGCCATTTACTATTCTTGAGAGCTACACCTACACCTACACCAGATATCATTTCCTTTTTTGTGAATTCGGTGCGTTTTCTTTTCTTATTCCCACTATTCTCTGATTCTCGTTTTTGTTTTTTGTTTTTTTTTTTGGCTTTGATCGTCAATGTCAGATTTCAGCAGATCTAGAGGCTAATTATGCGGATCTTATTTGTTTTTGTTTTAATGCAGACCTTTGATCACATATTGAATTCCGATTCTCACAATGCCAGGTACAATTTTTTATTTTTTATATTTTGGTTACAAAATTTGATTTGGATTTTGATTTGTTTGGAAAATTTTGTAGAGGAAGTGGCGGCGTCGATTGAAGAAGTGGAAGGGAAGGGAAAGAGTTGTTGCGAGGCTGAAACGACAGCGTCTGAGGACGAGAGGCGAAAGGTTCGAGTCAGATCTCTGAAGAAGAGGACGAAGAAGAAGGTTATAATGAATGGCGGTGGTGGTAGTGGTAGTTATTCCGGTTCTAGGCTTTCGATCTCCCTCTCTCAATCTCTTAGAAAGCGCGGAAACAAGGTCGCCGATTGCCGATTCGCTTCGATTTCGATCAACGACGTTCGTGATTCCAAGGAGGAAGAAGCTGTCAACGCGTTTCGACAGACATTGCTCGCCAAAGATCTCCTCCCACCTTCCCATGATGATTATCACACTTTGCTTAGGTATAACTCTCTCTAACCATTGTTTATTTTCTCCAGTATTTGATTAATTTTGATAAATCAGATTGCGTTTGGATTAGGTTTTTTTGTTGCTGAAAAGGTCAAAATCACAGTTGTTTTATGCAGAAAGTGAAACTTTAAAAGCTAGTATATTAGCTAATAACAACAGGACTCAATAGCCAAGCCTTTTAGCCTAAAATTTTGGGGTCGGCTATGGGTCCTCCTCCTCCCTCAACAGTTGTACTATACACTACTTCGCTTGCGTTGGAATATTAGCTATTTGCTGCAAAGCTTATTGGTGCACTGGATGGGATACGAGGCCACCGACATTTGGACATGTTGTATCACTGTCATGTACAGTGCTCCTGATCCAAGTCAAACCCCAAGCTTGCTTATTTTGCACATTTCCTCAAATTTGGCAAAATTATAGTGTTATAGCTAGAAAAAAGTTAGAGTATTTAAATAGTTATTATACATAAGCTAATAAGCTAATGAACAAAAAAAAAAAAAAAAAACTAATCCAAACGCAATTGCATAGCATTTCTCGAAAAAGTTAATGCCTGAAATTTAACCTTTCATAAAAAAATAAAAAAAATTATGTATACAGGTATACACTAAATTTTTATTTGTTTGGCTGACTTGAAATCTCAACACACTTATCATTCCGGAGTACTACTACAAGCTCCTAATAAAAAAAAAAATTGATCATTTTATTTTGAGAATTGAGAAATTTGGGATTGGATAATAAAGCATGGAACATTAGGAAAAATTTAGAATTTTTCCATGAATTGAGTGGGTAATGTGCAACTTTTTAAATCATAGGTAGGCAAGGTGCAAATGGGCTACACCACCCACCTGGGGGGGGGGGGGTGGGGAATCTATAATTATATCTGTTATTTATCATTATTTTAGAAGTAATCATGAGTTATTAGTAATACCATGTAATTTAGTTTCCTGAATAAGTGTTTTTTTAATGCATATTATGTTTTGTCTTCCTGTTTATTCTACTTAATGATATCTTGCTGCAGGTTTCTAAAGGCAAGGAAGTTTGACATAGATAAAACTCTCTATATGTGGGCTGAAATGCTTAACTGGAGGAAAGAATTTGGAGTAGATTCTTTTCTAAAGGTAATATGTCATCAGGGTTTCTCCTAAATATGAATTTGATAAGAAGAATGGTCTAACATATAGAAGCTAAAGAGTCTTGGCCAATGTTAGGATTCAGAATGGGCAGTCAAGGCATGTTGTTTTGGTTGGGATTAAACCTTTGTAGTATTATTGTTGAAATTTTTTCCTGAACTACCTGTTGTATTAGTAGTAATTTATAATAATGTTTCCAATTCTTACAGATTCTGCATTGTAATGACTTATGTCTAGGACTTTGTATATGATGAATATGAAGAAGTTCGGCGTTGGTATCCGCATGGTTACCATGGTGTAGACAAAGCGGGTAGACCTGTTTATATTGAAAGACTTGGTAAAATTGAACTTAGCAAGCTGATGAATGTCACTTCAGTGGACCGGTTTTTAAAGTATCATGTTCAGGGGTTTGAGAAGGTCTTCAGTGAGAAGTTCCCAGCATGCTCCATTGCAGCCAAGAGACACATAGATTCTACAACAACAGTACTGGATGTGCAAGGGCTGGTAATTTGAGCTTACTGTTGTATCTATTTCATTCCTGCATATGTTTGTACGATATCATTGCTTCTCATTGCTCCGTTTCTTTTTATTTTTTGCAGAATTGGGTTAGCTTTGGCAAGGTTGCCCATGATCTTGTTATGCACATGCAGAAAATTGATGGTGATAACTATCCTGAGGTGGTTTAATAGCATATGAAACTAAAGAAATATAGTGTGTGAATTTTTGGATTATGAATCTGCAAATCATTTCTGATATTAGCATTTTTTCTACAGACATTACATCAGATGTTCATTGTTAATGCTGGTAGTGGGTTCAAACTACTATGGAATACAGCAAAAAGCTTTCTAGACCCAAGGACTACTTCAAAGATACATGTACAAGTTCTTTTGTTATATTCGTGTTTTTTTACTTTTGGAGACCATATGAACTCATCACTAGTTGTTCTTTCACTAATTCCACAGGTTTTAGGCAGCAGATTCCATAGTAAGTTGTTGGAGGCTATAGACTCAAGGTTTGGGATTCCTTCTTGACTTTTACCATTTACCATAGTATTTTTGGTATTTAATTTCAAGCATACTGTTATTATTACTCATTACAAAAATTATTTGAACGTTTATCTGCTAAAACAGCCAACTACCAGATTTTCTTGGTGGAACTTGCTCATGCCCAAATGAAGGTGGGTGTCTTAGATCTGACAAGGGGCCTTGGAATGATCCAGAAATAGTGAAAGTAAGTTCCTAGTCAGTTGACAACACTGTTCATTACTAATATTGATATCTGAGGAGATGTCAATGTCAAATGACTCAAGCCAATGCCATATCTAAAATCTCATCCTTTGTCACTTCTATTTACAGCTGGTACATGCTGGAGAAGCAATGTATCTAAGAAGAGTTAAATGTTCCTCTGATCATGATGATTTTTCCTCCAAGGTGACTTAAGTTTTCACACTGTCTTCTATCATCTTCCTAGTCATATATTGTTTTCTCACATTATTATTTATTTTTAAAGGTTGCACATGGTGAAATATCTGCTGCTGGGTCGAAATTACTCATGACAACAAGTGCTTCTAGCGTCAGGCAGAGAATGCCTGGTCATGAAATAACTGTACTTGAAGTTAGTTTTCTTTGTCCTTCCTGGTTACTGTATTAGCCTTTGTTTTACTGAACTGATCTTAATAGTGCATAACTAATAGTAATTCCTTTCTCAGCCTTTTGGCTAAGATCAAGTGTAATGGTGCTTAACTAATAGTCTCTATTTATTATCTCCCAATGAAGATATTTTGATGTAGGACAAATTCAATAAGATTAGAAAATAAAAATATAACTAGGAATCATCGCCTAGAGTTACCCGGAATCAGCACCAAACAAGATAGAAAACCTGGGAATTAGTCCGTAAGGTTGGCTAGAATCAGCACCAGGCTAAAGAGAAGTTCTCAATTTAGTATTACTCATCAAATTCAACATGTCCAACAATTTTCCCCTGGAGAATTTAAATAGAGCTTTCAGGATTACAAAAACTAAGGAAAGAAATAATATAATAAATTACATAAAATTTAGGAATAAAATAAAGATAAAAATTCTAGCCAAATGAAATCTATTTAGCTCTAATTCTGGCAGCATTCCTTGCATCATTCTACATGGTTGGAGAAAACATGACCTTGAGTTTTGAAGTGTTAAAGGATAATAAATTTTGTACTTGATACTTTCTTCAACTCTTGAAGCTTTGGTTACCCTAAGAACAAAGAATCTTTTTGCTCCACCATTTCATTAAGCGCCTGTTTGGGAATAGCTTATTTAGCTGAAACTGAAAACTTTTTGCTGAAAGTAATATAGATAAAACTAAAAGGTACTTGAAATAGTACAGTGAGACCTATAAATAGTACTAAAAAGTGCAATGGAACTCATGAATAGTAACAAAAATAAGTTGAATAGTAGCAAAAATAAGCTAAATAATAAAAAAAGCTGGCTTTTTAAGCCAATGCCAAACACATGCTAAATTTATCTGGAATGATAAAATCAATGGCTGGAATCTGCGTTATATATGATGCATTTAGTCCATAGAAAGCACCATCATATGAGGCCTTTTCACTTCACCACTATGTTTTTTACAACATGGTGGTATAATTTCTGTGAGGATATGCGTTCTTATGTGTGTCCACTTGATGACACTGTATTTGAACTAGCTCTTTTAAATAGAGTTATTCTATATTTTAATTTTTTTTAAATGTAAATCTTGGACTTTGATTGTACCTATGCATAGATATCAAGTCATCTCTGTAACCCTTGCTCTGTACCTATTTTATGTATCAGGAAAGGAACAGTGACCATGCATCTAGCTGCAACCTGATTGAACCAGTTGGTGGAGCTGTAAGGCTTGAAGATGCTTGTTTAACAAGTAGGTTATCACATAGAACTTCTAATCATTAAAATTTGTGTTGGTTTTGATTATTGGTTTACAGCAAGTTACTTTCATGATTTACTTGTACGGTAGTTTGACATTGCTTAAAATAATAAAATCTACTTGTTAAGTAGTTATTGAACTGTTTCCTACTTTCTGCATTCTTTAATTAGTCCAATATTAAAGCAGTAGTAAGGAAAATGTGTTGGGCAGCCTAAGTACTGTTGTCCAGGCTCTATTAGGACATTCAGGGCTGAAGGGCCAGGCTGCCAGCCGAAGTTCTCCTTTAATTAGGAGAAGAAAGAATTCATTTTAGCACCTCTTGGTGTTTCTAGTAGAGATATCCAGGGTTCAAATCCCCCATCTCCCACTGTAATTATCAAATTATGAAGAAACAAAAGACTTAATTGCAATTGCACCATTTAAGTTTGGGTTTAATTTGATTTTGCCTCCTTATGTTTAAAATTTTGGATTTTAGTCCCTAACATTATATAGTGCTTTAAATTTAGTCTTTCCGTTCATATTGATGAGGCGGTTGACAGTTGTTAAGTCACATGTGCTAGTTGGTCCAATCAATTCATGTCATGTCAATTAAACATATTTCATGGGGGCTTCCAATTTGAATTTTCTATAATGAAAAACTTTCTGAAGTAATTATGTAAAATATGGCTAGTTTTGTCAAAGGTCCCAATGAGATGGACTTGAAAACAAATGCCTATGAAGTCAGTGTCTCATTGTTGCGTTAGTTGATTTATCTGGTGGGGAGGTGAAGTTGTCATTTTGTTTTTCACTTTCTCAGTGCAAAAGCTCCATAAAGATCTTGTGACTTCTTATGAAAGAAAAAAAAAAAAAAAATTCACTACTTAGATATTTGCTAATGCAACATTCTTTTACATCCTCCTGGCTTGGTGCTTGTGACAGGTGATTCAACCAACAATTCTCAACCAAGAAGGCCGTTGAAGTTCATTCCCTATGTAACAAATTTAGTGTTTCACATCATACTAAAAATATTAGGATGTGTATATCTAGTACTGCCTTGGTTGGGGAGATTTTTTGCAGTGCAGCGTGCAGAAAATCATTTAGGTAACAATAGCAAACCCCAAAACAATAGAAAGCCCCAGCTTGTTGATTTAAGACCGCAAGAGCAGCACATTTCACGGTCAATCAAAGAGGACCCACTTTGGAAGAGGTTGCAGCAATTAGAAACCACGGTAAATGATCTGGTTAGCAAACCTACAAAAATTCCTCAAGAAAAGGACGATATGCTTCGGGAATCTCTGAGTCGTATCAAATCCATAGAATATGACTTACAGAAGACAAAGAAAGTAAATTATCCTTCTCTCCCAAACATGAATCGTTTTGAAAAATATAGTTCCTGTTCAACTAAGTTTCTTGTTTTTATTGTATTTGTCATCTTCATTTTTAGGCACTACTTGCAACTGCATCAAAGCAAGTGGAGCTTGCTGACTCACTGGAAAATTTAAAGGAGAACAGCTTAACAGTAAGTTCACATTTTCCTTGGAAAAATAAAATTGAGAACATTTATATTCAAATTTTCAAGTTGAAAGAAGTTTATGCAAGTAAGGAGCTTATGGAAGTTGAGCCAAAAGCTTCCTGAAGGGTAGATTTGTTTACTTGGCTCATAACTGGAGAATGATAATTTATTGTTGGCTTCGTAAAACCTGAGAGGCAACTCAGGCCAGACTTGAGTTTGGGATGTCCTTGAACTGTTAATGTAAAAGATTAGGCAATATTAAACAAAGATGAACAATTAGAGTCCCCTACTAGGAGTGTTCATCAAACCCTGCCCCTTTTTTTCCTCCCTTTGGACAGCTTACACTTGATTCTTATGGCTTTTGGCTATGGAGAGGATATTAATATTGAAATGATGATCTCCAAGGCTATGCAGCATTGTGGCAATCTTCACAAGGTAGATGGTTATGCTATCTACCAGCTTAAGAATTTTGTTTTGTCCCATCAGTTTTCCAAAGATAACATGAAAGTTTGTGCATCTTTTACTTGGTTGTAGAAATTTGATTGTGGCGTACGGATATAAAGATAAATCTGACTATTTTTGGTACAAGAAACTTCAATTATTCAAGAGAAACCTTAAATCTGTATCTTATTATAATTGATAAGCTTTGGGAGGCTGGATTCATCAATACTTTCCTACCTTGTGTTTGCTTAAGATATAAAAGCATTTTACTGAATTTGATTTCTTTTATCTTAGGTCCTAGTTATGATTCTAGTTTTGGACTATTTTTGAAAATTAATATTGGTTTAATATTTATCAGTTTGTTAAATTTTATTATGTTGATAGACCTGTGTAATTTTCTGTATGTTGTTCTTTTTTACTAATGTGTGATTGATTAAGTGGTTGAATGCTTGTTCGAATCATTAAATAGCGTCCACATGCTGATGAGATTTATTTTTTGCCAATAGCAGGGGGCAAATTCTTGTTGGCCAAGAAATTATAAATGTTATGCCCCAGGAAGATGAATAAATTATTTTGAGAGACAGCTTTTCATGATGTCTTTTGACTCTTGAAAAATGCAATAACTTCCTCATGCAAGATGAATAAGCAGATTTGGAAGGTTGTCATTTTTAGGTGACTATCTCTTCTACAATTTTTGATGTGAGATCATCCTCTCTTGCTCGCCGCCTCTCATTAATGAATCTCCTCATTTGCATTTTTCTCAGGTTCTTTGAGTTGCCAGTTACCAGTTTATCCACCAAACAGAGGAAACCACAGGGTTATTTGAGCCCATTCTTTTAGATAAGCATATGCAAATATGTCTCTGATCGTGTACATAGTACTATATATTTATTTTGTTACTCTCTTTTTGGACTGGTACACTGTATGATACTTGACCGCACTTTTATACCATACCAACTGCACATTTACAGAAGCAGAGGCTGTGTGCAGCAACAATTTTCACCTGAAACCTCACTGTTGCATTATTTTAAATTATTTTTTATTTTTACTTTTAAAAATCTGACTCATCTTGGAATTCTTATTTCATTTATTTGTACAGTGAGGTGCCATTGGAAGTTAGACTAATAATGTTCTACAACACTCTAAAGGATGTGTTGATTGCAGAAAAAGAAAGGCGTTTAAGAAATGTGTCATCGTAGATGTTCTTTGCATTGATGGAGACTCATTCCATTTTTATTCTCTGAAATTGCGGTGATAAATTAGGAGACATTCACCCCTCTTAACAAGTACAAAAATCCTCCCAACCCTCCCCTATTTTTGGTTCTAATCTAAAAAGAGACCTGATTTTTCTTTTATTAGAATCAGAGCCTGAAGGAATCAATCTCTCTCTCTCTCTCTCTCTCTCTCATTCATTTGGTAGATAAGCAACTATTTTTTTCATCCGTTTGATAATGACTTCTGCAATATATTGAATTCGGGTAACCTCCTTTTTAACTATTTTTAAGAACCTCCTAATCGCATATAACCTCATGAGGGACCGAACATTGCCATGAGGCTTTTTAACTAAATATCAATGTGTTTCTGTTTATGGTCTGGAGTAATAATGGAATAAATATTGAGCTTAAAGCCTCTTTTTTTCCCCTCTTTATTGATATTTGAATTGTAGCCTGCAAACTAGACCTAAAAAGGTATTAGCGCCTAGGAAACCAAACGCTAATAATGTTGTATGATTGGAAATGCGGATTTAAGAAATTAAAGGTGGGCGAAATTTTCCAACATGGCACTAGAATTGGATACAATCAAAAGAAACCTGCAAAATCAAGCAGGGTGGCATTGGAGAAATTTTGTATAACATAACTTTGATTCTAAATGGAGTGTACCTTATCATCAATGGTAAACCTAAAGGGATATTTTGCTCCATGCATTGCACTAGCAGCACGAGGAATTGATTTATCTATATAGAGCCCTATGGCCAAGCAATTATTTAACATACATGACTCTTTTTTTTTTGAGAGAGTTTCAATCTATGACGTCCGCTTTTGATGATAGCTCTTTATCATCAGACCAAGATAGCAATTAGTTTTTGGTGTAGGTGGGGATTGAACTCTAAATCTCTTATACAACTATCAGAAATTTTTCCAATTGAGCTAATTAGAAACCTACGTAATGTGGTAAAGTCATGTGATGTTATTCACCTATATTTCTGAGTGAAGCAGTTAGGAGTGAGCAATCACAAGTTTTTCCAATCTTGCAAGCTCATTAAGCATGACAAGTGCTGCAGAGTCAAATGAGCTCTTCTTATCAGCTCTTGGATCTCCCGTGCACATGATAATCCCAGAGTTTGGTATGTGGATGCTAATTTTGGAAACAAAAATATTAAAACCTGTTCTTCTTTCAGGGCCTTCACCAATTTCAATTGGAGTTCTGTAGGAAGGAAAGGAGATAATAGTTAGGCCAAAACCAAAAGAATCAACGATACTAGAGTAATATCAGCTCATGATAAAGTTATAATAGCTATAACTATTTATCAATGTTAGTCTTTGATAAATAGTTATAGCTATTATAACTTGACTACTTAAAACTTTTTATTGGATTAATATTTTAAAAATCTCATTATTAGATTACATACTCTCTTTCTTGATAATATACATGCCAACTTTGTTAATTAGATTCTAATTACTATCCAATTTATTCACTCATTTGTATAATTTAAAAGTAAATAAAACTTTGAAATTTAAACATTTTATAGCCAAGAGGGTATTGATATTTGATCAACTTGACATTTTGCAAATATGGATGGTATAAGGAAGCAATACAATCTAATCGTGTATTTGTCACCCCCCCCCCCCCCCCCCAAAAAAAAAAAAAAATCTTCCAATAGGAAGTTATTAAGTCATGTAGCATTGAAAACAGTTGCACCTCGTAAGTATAACTTGAACATAATCATAATATGCATATATGAAGCTAACCTTGATTTGTGTTCTGTTGGTGTGAATGTAGGCATTGGCCATTGCAGTCGTTTGCATATGTCAAAAAGAGTGGTTCTGGGTCCTCCTCTTTTGAGGTTGATTGACTCAATAACTGAAAAAAGAACCCATTACAAAATTAGCCTGAAATTTTTTTCCACATTTTTTGAAGGGTAAGCCGGAATAAGGCAGGAAGACCACCTGGTCTTATTTTAAGAATTAAAGAGAGAGATAACTGCAAGGATCATGGCTTTAACTAATATTCTAGTGAAGAAAAAAAGTATAAAATATACTCTAATCTCACAAATGGTCCTTTTAGATCACTATCTTCTGTGATCTTGTGGATCACTGAATTTTAAGTATCAAAATGAGAAAAAGAAAAAAAAAAAATGGCGCAGACCTGGGGTGGCAATATTGGGACTGCAGGTTTTCTTGGAACAGTCATGGCCTAGAGAAGCATCAGTAGTTGACTCTGCAGGCAATTGGGTTTCAGCTGTTTTTTGCTTTGTTTGGATTATTGGCTCTGAAGAACCTTCATCGGTTATTTTTCTACAGCTATTAATATCGATGTCTTGGGATGATGAATTATAAGTATGACCAGGACAATCCGTTCTCCTCGTGAAGTCACACTGGGAGTCAAAAATTCCTTTGTTCTGTTGCATAAAGTATTACAGCTTTAGTAAATGTCAGTGATGACAAATTAGACGTTAATCTGATACATGCAGCATGTGGTCAACAATCTGAGATATGTGACATTTACTCTTTTTCATCAAAGCATCTGGCAAACATCTATCTAGAAATTAAAGTTATTTGTTTGGAGGTCTGGACTCTGCATTTAGAACAGAAATTTTATCTACGAAGGTTTCACATTATATAATATAAACCCTTAAATTCTAAATTGAATGTCACAATACTCTTGATAACAACAACAATAACAACCAAGCATTAATCCTAAAATTTTAGGGTCAGTTATGTATTATTCTCAACAGAATAATTAGGTTATCCATGTGTATTCTTTTTTGCCATTCTAATCTATTTGAAGTCGTACTCTCCGCTACCTCCTTAATTGACATGTGCTTTTTTAACTACTTAAATGGATATTCTTGATAAAAGGGGGAAAAAATTAAGTATTCCATTCTTTGCACAGGGTCTGGAAGTTCCTTTTAAAATAGCTTGGAAATTGATCTAACAAAAGATCAAGTGTGCTAAAAAGTCAATACATTTTTGGAAAAAGAATACACACTCACACACAGACATATATGTATAAAAGCAGGTATTCAAATACTAGCATCCAGGCATAGAGCACCAACAAACCTCAAGTTTCTTCAATACACTCTTAGCTGCTTGTCCTCTTGCAGCTTTTCGGTTCCTATGATATCCCTCCCCGATTAATAGCTCATCTTCAAGTTGTAACCTAATCTCAACATGCACAATTTCTCCCTCGTTAAATATTTCCTTTTTAAAGTACCCAAGAGAGTCACATAATTCGTTCAGTTTACGCAAGGGATGCAGTACTAGATTATCTGGGGTCACAATTGGAGATAATAATGGCTTAAATATTCTCCACACATTGTCAAGATGAAGCTTGGTATCAATAAGCATAGCCCCTGCAATACTTTCCACCATATCTCCAAGAGCCTGTATCAGAATAAGAATGGTCACTTTAAACTCTTAATAGCAAAAATAAAGATGCATAACCACAAAGCGGCAGTCCATGAAGAAGTATAACAGCCAAATAGCCTATGCAACTACTGGTGGTAAACCATTGGTCCCAAAAGCTTTAGCTGTCAAATATTGGGCCGACACTGAATATCAAGCTCACACATACTATCTCTAACAACTACAATTTGAAAGAAATAAATTTTTAAGTATATGATACATATGGCATGTGTTAAATTTTTATACTTTTTAGACAAGTAGTGCAGTTCATTAAAAAGAAAGCAAAAATAGGCAGTATAAGAACTTACCTTCGGACATCTTGTTTCTTCAAGTGTCCTAGTGGTTTCAGTAGATTCAGTTAATGACCTCACATAATCTGCTATTTGACTCAGAAGTAACCCAGAGCAATGTCGAAGGTGTGGTTGAATGTTTCTTCTGACTGCGGCTTGAGCAAAGTTTTCATTGCTAACTGCAGCTCCACGCAAGTCGGTCAACTTTCCTGGATCAATATCTGTGTGGCTTTGATAGAGATGCCAGGTAATTAGCAGATCCAATACTGAGTCCCCAAGAAATTCCAGCCTCTGTAAAAAATTCATGATGTTATAAAAGATATTTCTTATGGCATTTCATAGAGACAGAAAATCCTGCATCTACATCATCTTGTTTTCACTTTTACATACCCCACAGAGAGAGAGAGAGAGAGAGAGAGAGAGAGAGAGAGAGAGCATGCAAGCTTTCACATTCTAAAGTACAGTTGAATGTGTGTATATATACCCTAACAGAGATATTTTGACAGAGTTATACATATTATCAGCTAAAGACTCTCTAAAACATTAGTGCATCAGACATCTATAGAGTTGTTTTAAACCTATTAGATGTCCTTTTGCTTGCTCTAGATTAAAAGAGACAGAAAGAGAGCAAATTCAATCAAATACAAAGTCTTGCAGAGACTTCATTGCTACCTGGTAACAATAGCCAACTCCTGCTTCTTGCTCAGATGCATGTGTTATGGCCTCCTGTAACAGACCTTTGGTGGAAAATATATACCCAAGCTTTGACTCTAGAGTTTCAATCTCATTAGTTTTTGGGATGTAAGAATGCAGAGATGCTCTTGTAATGGCTTCAAGTACTGATGTAGGCTCAAGTTCAGCATCAATTCCAAGCCACTTAATCACGTGAAGTGCAGCAACCAATCCACCACCAACATAGTATGCTCCAATGAGTGCCTCAACACAATCAGCTATTGTTTTTGAAGTCAGCCATCTGTGACCTCTATCACAGCAAACTCCAACTTTAACTTTCATGTCTACAGTTTGGAATTGAGCATCCAAGGGCACTTCTAAGGCATCCACACCACATTCACAAGGAACAGGATGTATAGAACGGTGTCCTGGAGCAACCCAACGACGTGGATCAAATGCACTATCTCGTATGTAACCCTAACAAATAAGAAATAACCTCATTTCAATTGCTCAGGAAATTATGTTGAATATAAGTAAACAGTCTAAAGTGAATTTATACAGAGGATAAAAGGATGTTTGTGTGAGACAACTAGGTATTTTGAAATCAGAAAACCATTGAGCCTGATAAATTACAACACCCTTTCACGTGCACATCGGATTTTTTACTTAAAGTGGGAGTAAGAAGAATGGAGACATGCTTTGAACTCGAAATCACCTGCTCTGATACTATGATAAATGACTACTTATCCCTAAAGTTTAAGCTGTCAGGAAATTGTGATTTAATCATTTAACCATTATTCTAATGGAGCCCTATGTAAAATCCAATATATAGTGAAAGAAGGGTGCAAAGTAGGATATGAACATAATATTTTGGAAATGGAGGATACTAAAAGAATATGTACACTGGTAATATATACATGTTAGACATTCCAAAATTCCAAACATGTTTACAAAACAACAATATCATTTACCCAAAGCAAGAAATTCAAATACAAACATGATGCTGATTAGCAGAAAAAATAAAAATGCCATTTCAAAAGGTTTTTGAACAGGAAAGGTACTGTACCACCATGCACCCAATGATATCACTTATATATGTGTGTGCATGTGTGTTTAGAGCATGTCTCAATATCATTGGAAAAACTAACAGTATACAATTAAATATAAATTGATAGAGTGCATATAGTTTTGACTGAAGAAAGGAGAGGCAGTTTTAGATTATAGGTTGCACCTCAGAGTGAACATATATTTTATTTTATATAGTTGGACAAAGCAATAGCTGATTAATTAAAGGAATCTAAGCAAAAGATAAGTATATTGCCAGGTACCTGTAATTTGTGATCTGTTCCTAATTTATGTAGGTTTGAATTGCAAATAGCCCATGAGCGGCGAGCAGTTAATTGTCCTTCATGTTTTTCTGGATATTTAAGAAATAGGTGGCAACTCACAGCATACTTTAGAACCGAATCCCCAAGCAATTCCAGACGCTCCATTGAAAAACTTTCACAACATCTTAGTGTTGTCAGTGCTTCCAGAATCTAATCACAAGAATGTTAATTAGATCATCATAACACTGAATGATTCATTAGAAATTACATGAGTCAAGTCAATTTATCAATCCAACAATAGGACAAACCAATGAGGTTGAAATTTGAAAGTCACTAGAGGGACAACTGATCTCTCCTCTAAGCTGGCTGGCTAACATCAGAGATTCCAGACGGTGCATCAACGCTGGTAGCAGGTAAAATGATCTTAAAACGTCCACCGAAACATTGATGTAGACTAAAATCTCAGGTGGCACAAAAACATGAATTTGTGTCTTTTCATTAACTAGGCCATCACAAGAAGAAGTACCTGTGCAGTGAAAAGAAAATATTAGATGAAGTGTGACTATAGTGTAAGATCAGATTTTTATTATAAAAAAAAAAAAAAAAAGAAAAAAAAAGAAAAGAAAAAAAAAGAAAAAAGGAGAGTGTTAACAAAGTTGTGTAATCATTACACAACATAATTTTCTATTACAGTTAGATGCCGAGAATATAAACTAATCGGCACCTTCTTCATGTGTGAGTCTTTTTACATGAGCCTTAATTAGCCTTGTGAACTATTCTGGTTTAGTGGTGCCTAAGACTAAGTCCCCTTTTTTTACTCTTACAAAGGATGCATCAGCCAGATTTTGATTCTATTAATAGTTTACCTTTGTCAACATCTGAATACTCAACACCCACCCCCCCCCCCCCCCCCCTTCCAGAAAAAAAAAAAAAAAAATCTGAGAGAACTGGGCATTTTTTGTTGCAAGAAAAAAAAAGCCAGAGGGCTGTGGCTATGAAGAGTCAGCGACAGGGCTGCGATATGGATGTTGATAATATGAGATTAGGTCACGACTGTGGTGGAGAATGTGTGTGAAATATTTTCATTCAGATTCAAAAGTTTCAAGAGTGACATAAGGTAAGGCCTTTCTAGTATGGCCAAGTTATGCTCACAAATCGTAACCATAATCTCAAAACTAAGAAATATTACAAGGAGAACTAGTGCAAAAGTTTCATGAAAAGATTATAGACCTCATTGAAACTAAAGATAATGTGTAGATTGCAAAATATACAAGAAAAATGATTACAACAGATTTCAAGAATGCAAATAAACAAACCTCACCATTAAAATTCTTGAGAAGGTTGTGTGGGTTATGACTTTGCTTCAACCGTAACAAAGGTTGTTCTGGGTACATAAGCGCAATTCCATACCTGATCAGGGTTCATATTATATGCAAACATAAAATATCCAGGGAAATACATAGGCCAATAAATGCAAAACAAAAGACCGGATGATAAATCACCTACTTCTTGTGGAAGTAGTCGGTAAAAGTATTATAATCTGATAAAACGCCATTAGGCATCTGTTCAAAAGAAGTCTCAGCAGATGTATCACCCACAAAATGACCATTAGCCGAGGAATTACTCACAACTTCAATGATGGAGTAGATTCTTCCGGTGTGAATAGCCAACACTACCATATCTTTAAGATCGTTTACATTGACTGAACAATTAGCAAAGTTGATTATGTTGGCATCCTTGCATTTTGTTTGAGATAAATTAATCCTACATGGTGATGAATTTTCTCTATTACCATTACAATGCTGAGAACCCAGAAAGGAGTTTTTCTTCAAAAATTCTACTACAGAAGCAGCAGAATTGATTCCCGTCCAATTGATTCTCAAATTTTCATGAATTGAAGTGTTCAATGTCTCGAGTGGCAGAAGCAAATACATGCACGATGGGCTCCACAGTAGAGTTGTTTCATGCTGAAGTAGAAATTCTCTCTTTGTTCCAGCTGATTCAGATCCAACAAACAATCTCCCATACAAACCATTAAAGAAAAATTCCTGAAAGCACTTTGCTTTCATCATCTGGTGAAAAAAAACAGACAACAAATGCATTCACACAAGCATCATATGTAGCAATTTAACCCCCTCTCCTTCCCCTCTCTCCCTCCCCCCCAAAAAAAAAAACACAAAAAAAAAGACCGCAAATGCATTCACACAAGCTTTATTTGTACCTGTTCTGCATCCAAATGCACCTGCCCACAAGAAGACACACTAGACTTAACCATCCTTGAGACCAAGTAAAGATCCAATTTCACATTTCCCACATCATCATCAAGCCTTGAATTGATTAGAAGAACAAATCCAGAATAAATCTCATCAATAATAGTACAGGAGAAGTCAAATTTATAAGCCTGAAATATTGTGCCATCAAGTTTTTCGCCCCAAGTTCCAGATAATGCACGGATGCTAGTTAATCCATGCAATTCCTTCCTTTTAGTTGTTCCTTCAAACACCACAAAGGAAAAAGGAAAAAAAAAAGGAAATACAAAATTCCTCAGCACTTACAGATGAAAAAAATATCAAGATGTGAACAGACAAACAAAAAATCCACATTTTATATATATGAAATAACTTAAGTATCAAGCACCATGCAATGCTAACTTCAGCAGTTAATTAAAAGTAGACAGAAAGAAACATAATCAATAGTCTCCTCTAATGAAGGACATCGTACTGTTACTAAAGCACATAATATGTAATACATGAGCAGAAACTTTTATATATGATCATCCTTTATCAGTTTTCTGGACAAGTATATCATAGGATTGTAAGCAATAGCATTTTCCATGGATATTTTCATTATTGCTATAGATATTCTGGTCTTTTGAACTGTGTTAGATTAAAATTCAAGATATTTGCTACTATAAATATTACTTAGGGATTGAAAACTATATGCTTGTAATGCAAATCATACCAAACAAATAGTATGTTCATAAAAATGCATACCGGCACCGGAAGCTGATTCCTTGCAATTTATATTGAGATCATTTGCTGAAGGCTCTTCTATGGAAGGTTGAAGGTGATCATTCAAAGCACCCATTTGATGCAGCTTCTTGCATGCTTCCAAGCATGCGAGTTGCTTGGATATTTGAGAATTACTGCTCAAGGGACCAACTATAGTTTGAAAGGCCGCATTAGGAGGTAAAATTAATTTACACTCATAAAACCCATTGGAAATTGAGAACTGAAAATTTGGCTTTGGAGTGTAGTACCTATTCATATAGAAACCAATTAATTTGAAAGAAGTCACTTAATGTTTCAGGAAATGGTTAGTAAACACATATTGTATATGACTACTGTTGAATAACTGTCAAGGATCACATAAGCATACCTATCACCAGGGAGCTTTGCACAATATCGATGTATGAGACTGACACTAGAATCTGAACTAACTGATGCTCCAGTTGCATTGACAAAATATGCATTTGTTTCCCCAATTATACAAGGTTTCAAACTGCATGAATCAGGGTCTCTATTTAATGCTGTGTTTTTCATCGAATACTCGCTTTTTATGATGTCAAATAGTTGATTCCTTTGTTTCATGTTTCCCCTGTAAACCAATGTAAAATTAAACTATATAGTATACAGTAGAAAACACAGACATACATTAAGAATGCTGAAGACGAAATCTTCAACATTTACAAGAAATACACACACAAACAAGAAAGAGAAGGCTTCACCTCTCAAGCATCATAACAAATAAAGAATCATTTTGTCGAGCTCGTCCACGAGACTGAACATAACTCCGGACAGTTTTGGGCATATCAAAACGTATCACACAGGAGCAGTCTGGTACATGAATCCCCTCCTCAACTACATCAGTAGTTAATAATAGATTGACCTATATAGAAGGGTTACTCATTGATTATTTAGGGTTACAAATACAAAAGCTCTCCAATAAGCTGGTTTCCATGACGTAAAAAGTCAGATACCTTTCCAGAGCGAAATGATTCCAAAATTTCCTTTTGCATTTTTGGTGCCAGTGAATCATTTGCTGTATTACTTCCAGTTAAATATGAAACAGTGAAACGAGACAAACAGGTAACTTTCTTCACAAATCTTTCAATAACTTTAGCTGTAACAATTCTATCAACAAAGATAAGGCATGATACATGGCTAGCTCCTCTGCAACAACCAAACATAGAGGTAAATTGACTTTGTAATGTTTTGAATACTACTAGAGTGGTAAAGTTGTTCTATTACCCAAATGATAGGAAAATTTGAAGCAGTTCATGCAATTTTGGAGATATGTAGCCAAAATGAACTGCCTTTGTATGGTCAAGTCCAACATCCAAAAAATTTTCATCGCCTGATAAGTCAAAAAAGAAATAACATTTGTAATTAACACTTCAAGCAAAACTAAATCAAATGGCTATAGATAGTGCATCAGGCAAATAACATCATATAGCAGCATTGATGCTCACCAGCATAACACTATCAGGTAAGAACAAAACTAACAATAGATAAATTCCAAAAAATAAAAGCATTATCAATAAAAACATCTGTTCTTACATTAAAAAAATAAAAGGCCTGAGCAGGTGATTTTGTAGCAATTTAACATTAGTGCAGATGATGCTTCTCCGATTCCTCAATGACAGTGACAATGAACACACATACTTAAAATTGTATAAGTGCATACTCTTCAGAGCACACAATGTCAACAAGAAAAAAAATGTTTTATTATGAAAATATGCATTTACCAATGTAATGATAGCTATCATCGAAATGCTTTAACATGGCGGGCAGAGCTCTATGTGACACTGTAATTGATAATGCAGATGCCACATCAATGAAAGTAGTAAGATTGTGTATGTTAAGAAGTAATAAGTAAGCAGAAAATACGACACTCTGAGATCAAGGCTCATCCCCATGCTGGTCATACATATATCTAAACATATGGTGTGTATGTACGTGCCTATGTATTGCTCTCACTAGATTTAGAATTTTAGAGCACAAACTATTGAAATCCTTGGCCAAATTCATACAGGACAAACTAAAACGATGCACAATAAACTAGAAGAACAGAAAAATAAAGATAAGGGGACCTAGGAAAGTAGAGCTAATGTGTTACGATCGAAGTGTCACATATGTTTTAAGTGCAAGCTTAACCATGTGTTTACGAGCTCTTGGACACTCTCCCATTTCAAACCGGTTTTCAAGGGTGAGTTCTACCCATAGGTTTGTATCATAATGCCACAATCATGAGTAAGGTCAATGACATAGGCATTTGGGCCAACCCATTTCAATATCTAGAACAGTCCAGCACTACAAGCTTGCAATTTCTTAAACACTCCCAAAGGTTGGTCTAATACGAATCATACATATCCTACTTGAAACTCCAAAGGTAAACTTCACTTTGGTGTCTATCAAATGCCACAAGGTCTTCCTAAAATAAGTTAGGAGGTGAACATCCCTATCAGACATTGTTGTCTTGGGAAGACCATATATTTTGACAATCTCATCAAAGTAGAGCTCAGATACCAAATTCGATGCAAGACAAACTATAACGATGCCCTATAAAGTAGAAGAATAGAAAAATGAAGATAGGGGACCTAGGAGTTAGCATCTACCTGATTAGAGTTAGCACCAAGCAAGGGCAAACCTCTAAGAGTTAGCACCTATGGTTGGTTGGAGTTGATAACATACCACTGAAAATAATAATAAAAGAAAGTTTATTATCAATCGGACTCTGTCTTAGAAAACTGAACTTAGGGTTTCTTAAATAGGGTTCCAAAACCTTACTTTTCTTGCAAGAAAGAAATTAAACTCCTAAACTAGCAAGGAAAACCAAATAACAAGATACTCAAAAGAAATCATAATTATTATATGATTGGGCTTAGTAAGTATTAGGCCCAATTATTAGTAGGCTCCATCCATAAGGGCAAAAGTTGGGCTGTCTTCTTTTTACACTTATGCCCATAGGTCTATATAATTGGAGGTCTAATCTTGTGTTTACACCACAAATGTTGGAATCTATCCACCATCCAGTGCTATCTAAATGACGTGTCCATGAGAGTTTTAGATTCGCATGTTACTGAAATACTAAACAATATGATGGAATAAACGGAAAATCTTCCACTTCAAGATCATGTAGGGAATCTTGAATTTTTTGGTTAAGAATCTTATGGAAACATTTCAAATCACCATTCCACTCTTGTGTATGCACCTTAATTGGGCAAAGAGATGAGGAAGAAGAAATTCGGTTTGCAATTGTGATATTATAAGAATGTTAGGAACAGAACAAAATTACAAGAATGTTAATAACAGATGTGGATAAAAGGATTTTGGGGAATTTGGGCTATTGAAAGGGAAGTCCAGATTTTTAGACCTTAAAACAAAGAATGTATGGTTTGGAAGCACCAGAAGTTTAGTTTCAATAATTAGGAAAACCATTACAAACAAGATTGGAATATGGATTGGAAGAAAAAGAAGTACCAAAACAGGCAAAGAAGTGTGACAGTAGGCTCACTTTTACTAAAACAACAAAATAAAGTTTCTCAACACTGAACTTGCAACCATTTGCAGAAGAAACTAGAAAGATGATTGAAGAATACATAAACATCACCATTACCTAAGTTCAATATCCCACTGTTGAAGAATAATTTATGAATGGAATGATATCCCATTGTGAAGAGAGTGAGGATTCAGTGATATTGTGACAAGACTAGAGGACAGAGGAGGGCTGAAAACTCCAAGTGACTTCGAAGCTGAAAGTAGAAACTTAAAACTTTTGTCCCCCCTTTTTATTGGTGTGCCCAAGTAGAGAAAAATTAGACAAGTTTTAGAACAATGTAAGAGAGGTATTTGTATTGTTAATCACAAAAAATATATATAAAACAAAGCACAGATAAAGATGGTTTGATTCCAATCTGAACTCATCTAATATCTTTTTTGGATTAGAAAGAATATAGACTACTACTATATAATTCATTTATAGTGTTCAGTGGCAGGAACTACCACTAACAATAAGGAAGGTTATCATAAAAACAGCAAAGAAAGTACTTTCTAGGTATTTCTAGGTTAAATAATTATAAATTTCCCATTTTTCCTAATGAAATAGAAATTTTTAAAATGAAAAATTGTTAAATGATTCCTCCAATGTAGAAATGAATTATTGCTAAACATCAAGAAATCAACAATAACTGATGGCTGATAGAGAGAATGAAAATTACTGACAAAGAATGGCAACACCTAAATAAAAATTAATTAAGGAAAAATGCAAATGAAACAGACAAGACATGTCAACAACCATAATTGCAGAAAAAGGAAACAAAAGCAGCTTGTTGTGGATTATGAAATGCATCATTAATATATATATATATATATATTTATATATCAAGATAAGAACACAACAATAAAGAAAAAAGATCAAATTGTTGGTACTGTAAAAAATGGACTATAATAGAAAGCGATTGTAGAATAGCATACCAAGTGGAAAAAGCTCCCCAATTAAGCATTGGACTTCCTCAAGAAAATATTTACACTCTAGGGAAATTTCTCTATAAATCTCAAAATCTTCTTGGGCGGTAGGGGCATTCTCTAGACAGACTTTAACAGCCTACAATGAAAGTAACATTATATAGAAGTATCAAATCAGAGCCAAAAGGATAGACCACAAGATAATGAAAACCGAAGCAGTGCAAGAGAGCTTTCACCTGTAACCATATTACAGTTATTAAACAGTAAATGCTTTATCTGGGAGAATTAGAATAGACAATTTCTTCAAACAAGGATGGACTAAAGCATGATGGGAGGAAACTAACAAAGTTTGTTTAGTTAGTAAGAAACTATGACCTATAATAATTAGAAATACCAACCAAAAATCCATTCTCATGAATTTTATTCAAGACAACTTGTTTACCAAACCTAATTTTACAGTAATTGATTTGTCTCTGTGTATCTAAACAGTAATTCATAAGGCTGATAATTTTTGTGACTAACACAAGTCGGATTTCTTAAAGTAAATATGAGGGTTTCTATGGAAAGCACATTCTGAGAGTAAAATTATACCTCATAAGCACATATTGGACCTAGATCATCAAGGCAGTATAAAATCTTTGCAAGATCATTGGACAACCTCTTTCGCAACGTCGTGAGTTTTTCATCAATGTCTTTGTAGTGACTATGCTGTGACCTGGGTAACTTTAACAATAAAGCATCAAACTGTTCATGAAATAAATTTGTTTTAGTTCTCTCACTTTAGCACACAAAGTTAAAAGCAGCAAAAAAATGATGTGTTTGAGTGTAAACAAGCACGCATGCTTGTGTGTCTGTGTATGTTTTTGTACATATATGCATGCATGTACTTATAACATGATTGTGGAATACCTTAGACCATGAGGCTTCCAACTTTGCTTTCAAATTCAAGCTGGGAAACCATGCTTGGTCATAAAATATACAAGTTTCTTTTGCAGAGGGAACATATACTTCCATCTCTTTTCCGTCATCAGTAGTATATATCTGCAGCAGCATATTATATATATTTATGTGTGAATGGTGGAGATTAGTCCCATGATCAATGTAGAGTGTTACAATCATTAAAATCTTTATGTACCTGGGAATCCAGGATACTCTCAAGTTCTGACAATTGACACTCACAATCAATGGTGGATGAGACACCTGATGCACAGGGTTGCATATACTTATATTAAAATATGTGATATACCATTAGGCCTGGATAACACAAACTTGGTAATGAATATGCAAAGAACGACCCACAAAAAATAAGGTCAAATTATGTCTCACAAAGCAAGACAAGAAGGAGCAAAATTTGTAAACAATATTGAACTTTAGATGGAAAAGAGTTTACTACTAAGAATCATTCTCTTTAGGATCCCAAGATTATTCAGATGATGAGCAAACTATGAGAAGACTTTCTTATCACTGGAAAACTATACACATCAGGTATATCCAGTAGTACATCCAACAATATCCACGGTTTTTTAATCTAATAATTTAAACTGTCAGATGTGTCTATCAACTTATAAATGTACTTACTGATATGAAACCATTATAACATAAACATTGGTTTTGACTTAATGATAATAACCGTATAAAAAGTAATTATGGGTTTTCACCAGAGTTTGGATTAAATTTGCAAGGGGGATTACTGTATATTTCCACTAAAAAATTGTAGCTTAAAGTTCAATAGATCTAAAACAGAAGCAATGTGCAATCAACTAAAATCCTTAGCAGATTTAATGGACCTTTACATTCTAGAGAGCTAGTTAGAATTTTAGAAAGAGCAGGTTGAGGAGGTTGAACAAGGAGTGTGATTAAGTGAATTTTAGTAATTGTCAATACTATGTAATAGGAAAACAAATGTGGGTGAAGGTCTGTCATAATAAGAGGGCATAGCACTTGATTAGTAACTACTGCTAGAGTATCTTGAGGAATGGCAGAATGAGGATTATTGTTATCAAGCCATATGCTACCAGAGGCATGAACTGGTTATCTCAACAAGTGCCAATCAATCTTCCTCTATATCTGCATCACTGATGAAGGCTAAATACAATGTAGACAGACTAATACTCAACATTTAACAAGAAATTCAGAATTGTTAAGCGCATCTAACAAACTTTTCAACTTCAGATTCAAAGCTTCAAACCTCAACAATTGAAAAATGAGAGAAAAATTGCCAAGAAATATCAATGGAAGCAAAAGAAATTAAGGATCTTAAAAACATGTAGAGAGCATCAAACCCAAAAATCACTTACAATGACATATTGAGCATGCAGAAACAGCAATATCATACCTTTTCTAATTACAGGTGATGCTGTCATTCCAAAAATCTTTGGTTTCTCACTAGATTTGTGATAAAATTCCTTCATCATAACAAGATAGTAATCATTCAGGCGCTAGCTGATCACATACATAAACACTTACATACATACATATAAAGAGGGTTAGGTTCAAGTTCCTCCTCTCAACAACTTTATATTAGATTAATTGTCGATTATTGCACCTTTGGATCACATATTCTTTCTATGCTTATCATGCGTAACAAATATCATAATCAATTAGGTGTCGTTTACTTTCCAATCTATAAAGTCATGCATTTAGTTTACTTTAAAATAATAACCAGCACTTAAATTTGGAACAATTTATAGATGAGATGGTTTTTAATTTCAAATCACTTGATATATAAAGAGGATGACAAGTATGAGAAAAAAATAAATAAATAAACCCAACAGTAGCTTTAAAGAAATACTTAACCAATAAAAATGTTGAGTGGTGTAACATAAATCAAAACTTACACCATATATAATCTGAACCAAACCCATATGCGCACTTGTGTAAAGAAAATGAAAGTGATGTATGATGAATTACAACAAAGACAATGGAAGAGTTCCTGTAGACAAGTTATCAACCTTCATTATTTTTGTATAAGGATGGTTTCCAGTAGCATGATGGCATTCGTCAAAAATCAGCAAGCGTACTTTTTCTAGACTGACAAATGCCTTTCTCAAGGCATCCAAGAGAATCTGGGGTGTCATAACCAATACCTATATGATAAGAAGAAAAGATATACAACAATTATAAACTTGAGAATACTCAGTTCTATATGGGATTCCAGGAAATGATATTTATACATGAAGAATGATTCAAGAGAGATTTCTTGAAAATAGCATAAGTAAATCGAGAAACATTCATACATTATTGTGAAGTAACATAAGAAAAATGATTTAGAATCTCAACATTTTGAATTTATGTACAAGTGGAGCATGACATGAGTGGTAAATGCTCATAAAACATCTTCAAATAGCTTGTTATTCTAAATTTATCAGCAATGTTTACTGTTTTTATCTAACAGCATCTCATATTGATTTGTTAGTACATAACCAAAAAACTTAGATATGGAAAGGAAAATAACCATGTAGTTTTGAATACGAAATAAGTTCTTCTAAGTTGACACTCTGCTCATTGCTCTTCATGATTTGATCTTTGAGTCAATCAATACAACATCTTCAAGACCTTATCCAGAAGACCAGGATTTCAAACTATTGAAAACTTGCTAGATAACCATATATGGTTTGTTTCTTCTCGGCTACTCATTCAAATGTTGGCTTGATTAGCCAGTGCAAGTTTCCCATTTAAGGTTTTGATTTTGATTTTTTTATTTTTTTTAAATGTTGTTAACAAGGATGCATTGCAGTAAGTTGGCTCTCGAAACCAAAATTATGAAACACCATAAAGCCAAAACTTTTGGATACCAACATCACACACAGAATTGGAGATTCAGTTAGATAACCATAGATTATGTATACATGCACAAATAATTCTTCTTCTTCTTCTTCTTCTTTTGATTAAAAAAAATAATAATTCTTCTTTTGGCAACATATACAATGACACTAGAGTAGAGGGATCATTGACATTATTATCACTATTTTGATGGTGTAAAGAATCAAACTTACATCATGCTCATTAATTTCCTTTTCCCAGCGCATTAAGTTCCATTCATCTACCCCCTTGTCTCCATAGTACTCTTCCACCTCAAAATCCGTATAATTCTTAATTACACCAAATTGCTGCATCCACAAAACCGGCTTGTTTCAGCATGAAAATGAATCAATTAGCCATAAATTATATTATTTCCTTTTTGCAATAAAGATATATTTTTCATTAATTACTTACTTTATTACTTGAAGGTTCAAAGAAATCAATAGGGATAAAATATTAAGAGAAGGATGAGTGGGGGACAATAATATTTGAAATCAAAGGAAGTGCCAAAAAGGAAATAAAATGAAAGGAGGCGAAAATAAAAGAACTTGCCTGATGGACAAGATGAACAGTGGGAGCCAAGAAAATGATCTTCTTATGGTCAGTGCAAAAGTTGATATCTTGACCACTGTGTTTGATGAGCATGACAGCTATTATAGTCTTCCCAGCACCAGTCTTCAACACTGCTATTGTGTTCCACCTCTTTGCAACTTCAAACACTTCTTCTTGATACCTGTCCACGTGAAAATACACATACACATATGTGCATATGAACATACTAGTAAAATTTACCACCTTTCACCTCATCAAAATATATTTGGATGAAAAAATTAAAAAAATAAAGAAAAGAAATGAAAAAAACCTTCTGGGAAAGAAGTGCCTGGAATTGTGGGAAGTTGGTGATTCTTGAGGAGAATGATCAAGAAGAGCATTGAGAAGACTTGTTTCAGTGTTGGAGGCCATGCCACTGAAACGTCTTTTTTTAAGAGATGTATGAAAATCTTGCATTGTAGAATGCATATTTATGTTGTATAACATATTTAACACACACGGTCAAAAATAGTTAAGTATTCAGCTCTGGACCGCGTGAAAAAAAATTGAGTATCAGAACTATTAATGGTACATGATTCTCTGTCTCTCTGAATTCTTCTGTCTCTCATTATTTATTGAATGAATGAATTCATGCAAGGGAGAGCAAAAACACAACAAACGTGATATCAATCATAACAATTAGCAAATACTCATAAAAACGTGAAGGGGATGATGATTAATTAACACAGTATTACTATTATGTACGACGTTAACTTTTATTTGGTTTTGATGGGAAGAGTAAAACGCCAAAAGCATGAAAGAACAAATAAAACAAAAAACAAATAGTAGGATTGTTTTGGTAATTTCCTAACTTCTTTTTATTTTTTAAGTTCTTTGTATAGAGAATTTGAAAGGGTTGAATGTTTTTATCCATTTTGGAGAAAGTTACAAAAAATGAAAGCAAAAACAAAGTTAAGACTTTCCTTTTTCTTCCTTATTTGTCGGTTTTCAGACGGGGAAAGACCGTAGTCTGAATTTGAACAAAAGAAAAGAAAGTAATTTATTTTTTGAAGTACAACAGACAAAGCAGCATTGTATTTGTACGTACTACGCAAGTAAGTGTAACAGAGCGCACTTGCTTGCTGTTCTTTACTTCCAACTCACCAGTCACCACACTGGTTTACAGGTTTGGGAAACCTTATAAAAAAAAATATAAAGGCAAAGGGTTGAATTGCAAAAAGACCCATAGGGTTTGGGCTCATTTCAATGACAGAGCCCGCTCAACAATTTTGGAGGTCTTAGTCGAAAATTTTAAGTGGATTCTTTTTTTAACTCTAAAGTCTAAATTTGTACAAATAAAAATTAATTTATTATTTGATTCAATAAATTAGTATTACTATAATACAAATAAGTTGATATAATATACATCAAATAATTAATTGATGTGATAATTTATAATAATTGATAAAGTAAGAGTCTGCACAGTGATAATAATTAAAAAAATGTGATAACTTATTAATTAGTATGGGGTCGTGTGGGGGCCAACTTAGTTTAGGCCTTGTGATGTGTTGGGGCTCGTGGACAAGACTGCACAGTGCTATGTGCATTGTACAGTCTTATCCTATCAAGTTATGTGCACTGTTGTTGTGCAGTATACTGGATTTTAAGATACAATGTGGCCTTTTTAATGCATTTTATTGACCAATAAAAATACCTAATTTTTTTTTTTGTAATTAAAATATATAGATAAATATTATATATATATATATATATATTTTTTTTTTTTACAAGTGGGGGCTTTTTTTTATTTGGGGGCCTTAAGCAATTGCATCAATTGCTTATATAGTTTAGCCGGCCCTGTTCAATGAAACAATTTGTACTTATAATTTTTTTTTATTGAACTAAGGCAAAAATGACTCCTCCAACTTTTTTTCCGTCAAGAACAATATTTCAAATACAACAATCTTTACAACCATTGAGTTTGCAAATTTATGATAGTTCTTATTTAGTTCATCACTGATCATATTACTTTATTCTCTACTAATAATAAGTTAGTAACTTGTCATCTAGAAAATTTTGAAATATTTGTGAAAAAATTGTTGTACTTCTAGAGCTATTGATCTACCAACTATAATTGATAAAAAAGAGATCACGTTGACACGTTCTTTATATATATATATATAATCATTTATTCATTAAAATTTTAACAAAACATCATTTTAAATTTTAATGATACCATTTTAAAATTAAAATATATAATAAAATATTCATTTTAATGGTAATTGATGAGATAGAAGCTTCAATTTTGTCATTTCTAATAAATCATGGTCAATAACAAAAAATTTAAAGTTTGGATCAATTTTACGAAAACACTCCTTGAAGCTTCACTTTAAATTTTACTTATATATATATATATATATATATATATATATATATCTGAAAGCTAAAAGGCATCATTTATTATTACTATGTTTCAATTGAGCTACTTTAGCCATCATGTCATTATCATTGTAGGGATAAGGGCCCAAAATTATATATTGGACCATGGGTCTTATCTGAGGACGGGAGAATGTCTGAGGGAGTATAGATAATTATGAAGGGTTCCCATTTTAAAGTCTCATAAGTAATGAATGAATGGGGGGTGGTCCGAGGAGAAATTCCTCCTCGGATATGATGAGTGCAGTTCAAATTTGTGTTCCAACGATCAAGGTGACCTTTTAGGATGATCCAGCGATAAGAACGTGCATTGTACACGTATAAGGATGATGGGAACTCAGAAATATCTAAGAAAAAGCTGTTATCATCGTATTAAAGGTACTGCAGCTACTTTTCTGACCGCATTTATGTGGAGAAAACCCTGAACAGTGCTTCCTTAGCTACCACAACTCACAGAGAGCCAGAAAAGGGTGTCTGATGGGATGGGTACTTGAGTAGTGGCTTGGATGATTGACAAGTGGAGGGTCAAGATCACCAAGAAGGAAATATATAATGTAAGAGACCCCAAAAGGAAGGGGGATCGAAAAAAATACGAAAAGAACACAATAGTAATCACAGTTGCACTAGTAATCGGTTCTATCAATTTATACAAAGATTTGTCTCCTCGGACAGTGAATTTATTCAGTATTATGTGCTTTGTTCTTATTTGATTGCCTTTTGCATCCATACTAGCTGTTGTTAAATTCACTAGGGCCTAATTCTGTGACCCACTCTCTACAAATTCATTGTATTGGGCTCATTGGGCCAAGATCCATACCTTTTAGGCTTGGACTCAAATCGAGTCCCCACAATTGGCGCTGTTTATGGAAAGAACTTGTGTAATAGTGAATGCCACGGTTAACTATGGTAGGATTAGGTCCACACAAAGCAAAATCTTTGGGATCCAAGCATGACGAACCTTTTGTCAACCTTGAACGGAGAGGTGATCGTGAAGGAAGCGTACATACCACACATACTGACAGGAATCAACCTCGAGGAGGAAGCCATATCTCCTATGCAAAGAGTAAGAAAGTCATGCAACTGGAGATTGACCAGTTGAAGAGAGAGTTGTCCCATGCACGGCGAAGGCGAACCCTCTCTAAGGAAGATGTAGCTTCAATCAGAGAATGGCTGTCCATTCCAAAGATGTAGCTTTGATGTGTAAGGTTTTCCCATCCAGTATGGGACCCGTTGCGATGAGGTGGTTCAACAGCCTGAGGGCAGATTTCTAAGTTCTTTTAAAGAACTCACCCAGGCGTTTAGCTCCTGGTTCGTCACCTGTAGTAGGGTCTCTTGGCCCTTGGCTTCCCTGCTGCTCTTAAGCATACGAAAGGGAGAAACCTGAAAACATACTCTGACAGATACTAGAAGATATTCAACGAGTTAGATGGTAACTTTAACGATGTGGCCATCAGTACTTTCAAGCTTGGTCTCCTAGCCGAGCACGGCTTAAGGAAGTCTTTGACTGGCAAACCTGTCACCAATGTACGCTAACTTATGGACCAAATAGACAAGTATGAAAGGGTTGAGGAAGATCAGTAGCAGGGGAAAGGAAAGGAGAAGGTTATCCCTCAGGAAATGAGGGATTTCAGGTCGAATCGATACAATAACAACCAGCCACCTAGAGATTTTGTTGGACAATCAGGATTTGCCAACCCTCAGGCAATCAATGCTGTGTTCCGAGAGCTAGTGCACCAAGTTCTGGAGAAGATTAGGAATGAGTCATTCTTTAAATGGCCAAATAAAATGGTGGGAAACCCCATAAGACGCAACCACAACCTCTATTACCAGTACCAACAAGACCATGGACACACCATAGAAGATTGTAGAAGTTTGTGGGACCACCTGGACCAGCTCGTCCGTGAAGGAAAGTTAAAGCAACTCTTGCATAACTCTAGTGGTCAGGGAGGCCAGACAAACTTAGAATCCCGAAGAGATGATTCTTCGAGACGTCCCTTGGGAATAATAAATGTCATCTTCGCTGCTTTAGGGAGAACTAGGTCTTGCCCTTCCAGGGTGATGTCTGTGGCTCAGCTTCCCACCGAGGACGGTAATCGAGAGCCAAAGAAGGCTAGACTAGAAATCCAACCGATTTTGGACTTCTCGAAAGAGGATAAAATCGGAACCATCTAACCCCACGATGATGCTTTCGTGATTACACTCAAGATTGGGGGATATGATGTGAAGAGGGTGATGGTAGACCAAGGCAATAGTGCCGAGATAATGTACCCCGACCTGTATAAGGGGCTGAATTTAAAACCCGAGGACTTAACACTCTACAGCTCGCCCCTAGTGAGTTTTGATGGGAAGGCCGTCCTCCCGAAGGGCTAAATTAGACTACCCGTATGGACTGGTTCAGAAGTAGTAGAGGTAGACTTTATCGTGGTGGATGCTTATTCACCCTACACAGCCATTATGGCTAGGCATTGGCTTCATACTCTAGGAGCCGTTTCTTCTACTCTACACCAAAGGGTGAAATACCTATCCGAGGGCGAAGTTAAGGAGATCTTAGGAAATCAATCTATGGCTAGGAAATGCCTAATGGCTGCCATTTGGCATCAGCCCGAGGTCAAGTCCTCAACCCATGCCGAAAAGGGCTTATAGCAATTAAAAGCTCTGGCATTACCAGTCGATGGGTTGGCCGAGAAGGTGAAATGTGAGAATTTGGTAAAGATTATTATTAGTGACGATCTAGAGAAATTCTTTCAGATTGGGGTCAACTACCTCCTCCAAAGAATGAAGAGCTGGTAGAGTTTTCTAGAAAAAATGTTGATATTTTCGCATGGAGTGCTTACGAAGACCTGGGGGTGGACTCGAACTTCATCTGTCATCATTTAAATGTTAATCCATTTGCCATCCCCAAGAGGCAACCTCCTCGGTGCTCGTCCAGGGAATACTCTGATGTTGTTCGAGATGAGATGAAGAAACTAAAATAGGCAGGGGCTATCAAGGAGGTATTTTACCCTGAGTGGTTAGCCAATACTGTGGTGGTGAAGAAGAAGAGTGGGAAATGACGAGTGTGCATGGACTTCACAGATCTGAATAGGGCTTGCCCAAAGGATCCTTTCTCTATGCCTAAGATAGACCAACAGGTGGATGCAATCGTAGGCCATCCTCGGATGAATTTCCTATACGCCTTTCAGGGATACCACCAAATACCACTAGCCTTGAATGATCAGGAGAAGATAGCTTTAGTCACTCCCACAGGAAACTACCACTGCAAAGTGATGCCCTTCTGTTTGAAGAATGCAGGGTCTACCTATCAAAGGATGATGACTAGGATGTTTGAACCACAGTTGGGCAAGAGCATTGAGATATATATAGACAACATGGTGGTAAAAAGCAAGGCAGTGTACGAACACTTAGGAGACCTCAGGAACATATTTAAAATTCTGAGGAAACACAAGTTATGCCTCAACGCTTCCAAATGTTCCTTTAGTGTGGGATCAAGCAAATTTCTAGGCCACATGGTAACCCATAGGGGAATTGAAGTTAACCCTGACCAAATTAAAGCAATCAACAGTTTACAACCACCTTGGAATCCCAAGAAAGTCCAAAAACTAACTGGAATGACTGCTGCCCTAAATCAGTTTGTCTCGCAGTCAACAAATAGGTGCCGACCCTTCTTCCTACTGATGAGTAAATGGAAGGGGTTCGAGTGGACCGAGGAGTGTGCATTGGCCTTCCAACAGCTTAAGGATTATCTCTCTTAGCCTTCTATCATGTCCAGCCGGAGGTTGACGAAGTCTTGTTCGCTTATATTGCTGTGACCCCTCATGCTATGAGTTTGGTCCTGATATGAGTTAATGGTAGCACACAAAGGCCAGTTTATTATATGAGCAGGTCACTACATGAGGCCAAGATCCACTATCTGCCGCTAAAAAAGGCCATTCTGGCAGTGGTACACGCCACACGCAAACTCCCCCATTACTTTCAAGCACACATGATTATTGTCCTAACCCAACTTCCACTTAGAACTCTGCTCTGGAGCGCTGATTACATGGAGAAGATTGCTAAATGGGCCACGGTCTTAACATTAAATACACGCCTCGCACTTCTGTCAAGGGTCAAGTCCTTGTGGATCTGGTAGCCGAGTTTGCTGAATCCCCGTTAGAAGAAGTAATGGAAACACAACACATGGATGAAAAATCAGTTGGCATGATCTCCCAGTAGGGCCCCCTATCCTGGAAAGTGTATGTTGATGGTGCAGCGAATCAAAAGGGTTCCGGAGTAGGGTTAGTACTAATTTCCCCCAAAGGGATCACTATCGAGGAATCATTGAGATTGAGATTCTGGGCCACCAATAACGAAGCTGAATATGAGGCACTGCTGATGGGAATGGGCATGGTGCAAAAATTGGGCAGAAAGGCCATAGATATGTTTTCGGACTTCAAATTGGTCATCGGACAAGTCAAAGGAGAATTTGAAGCGAGGGATGAAAGAATATAGGGATACTTTGTGTCATGTTAGACATCTACAATTAGAATTCGAATCTTTCAAATTGTTGCACATCCTCATGAGCGAAAACACGCATGCCAACTCCTTAGCCACACTCGCAACCTCCTTGACGCATAGCTTACCTCAGATTATCCTTATAGAAGACCTTTGCAAACCCACAGAAATTAACAGAGAGGTGGTTCATGTTCACCAAGTTAGGGTGAGATCTAGTTGGATGGACCCCATAGTACTGTTCTTAAAAGATGACACTTTACCCGAGGGGAAATTAAAAGTAGACCAAGTACGTAGAAAGGCTCCTCGATTCTAGCTGTCTGAGGACCAAAAGTTATACAAACGCTCATTTTCTAGGCTATACCTGCTATGCATACATCTCGAGACAACAGAGTTACTCCTTGAGGAGTTACATGAGGGGATTTGTGGAAGCCATACTGGAGGCAGATCCTTGGCGCACAGAGTCATCAATCAAGGCTATTGGTGGTCAAATATACAAAGGGAAGTACAAGAATATGTAAAGAGGTGTGACCAGTGCCAAAGATTCACATCAAACATACACCAACTAGGGGGGAGTCCTTAATCCACTGTCCAACCCATGACCATTCACTCAATGAGGCTTAGACATTGTGAGCCTTTTCCCCAAGGTAGTAGAAAACAAGAGATACCTACTGGTCGCCATGGATTACTTTACTAAGTAAGTTGAAGCTGAGCCTTTGGCAAACATCAGAGACGTGGATGCCAAGAAGTTTGTATGGAAGAACATTGTCACACGATTCGGAATCCCTCGTACCCTCATCTCGAACAACAGCCTCCAGTTTGACAGCAAATCTTTCAAGAGATACTGTTGTGACTTGAGAATTAAGAACAGATACTCTACCCTAGCTTATCCCTAAGGAAATGGACAAGTCAAGACTATTAATAAGGTCATAGTGAATGGACTTAAGAAGAGGTTGGATGATGTGAAAGGAAAATGGGTGGAAGAGCTGCCACAGGTCCTCTAGACATACCAAACCACGCCTCGTAGATCCACCAGGGAAACCTCCTTTTCGATGACTTATGGAGCTGAAGTTTTTATCCCTCTAGAGACTGGCTTCTCGATGCTGAGAACAAGTTCTTTCAATCAGCGCAATAACAACGGACGACTAAAGAAGGGCTTAGACTTGATTGAAGAGAGAAGAGAAAATGCAATGGTCCAACTAGCATACTACCAACACAAGCTCAAGCAGGGTTACGACGCCAATGTGAAGCTGAGACCATTAGTACCTGGCGATTTGGTGTTGAGAAAAGTTCTGGGTACTACAAAGAACTTAGCATGGGGAAAGCTAGGACCCAACTGGGAAGAGCCATATCGCATCACTGCAATGGCTAGTATAGGAGCATACTTTCTTGAAGACCTGGATGAACATGTAATACCATGCCCGTGGAATGTAAACAACCTAAAAATGTATTATTATTAATGAAAGTTTCCTTTGTCAAATGTGTCCATTTGTTTTATAAAGGCATTGCATTTCCTATTTTTCTTTCTTTATAAGTGTTTAAACTAAATCATAGTCATGCTTGAAGTCTTTGGACTAGATGCTATGGGAAAATTAACACACTATGACATCTCTTATAAGTGTTAAACAGATCCTAAGTTATGTTAGTTCTCTCGGACCACATACTTGGATGAAATTAACACTCAATGATATCTTTTATAAGTGTTTAAATTGAACCATAGTTATGCCTGAAGTCCTCGGACCATATGCTATGGGAAAATTAACACACTATGACATCTCTTATAAGTGTTAACAGATCCTAAGTTATGTCAGGTCTCTCGAACCACATACTTGGGTGAAATTAACACTCAATGACACCTTTTATAAGTGTTTAAACTAAACCATAGTCATGCCTGAGGTCATCGAACCAGATGCTTTGGAAAATTTAACACACTATAACATCTCTCCATTTTTTCTAAAATGATTAAACAAAACCTGAACTATGTTAGGCTCCTTGGACTGCATACTCTGGTAGAATTAACAATGTGTTATCTATGTGTTTCTCATTAAGTGTCAAGACAAATAGCCAATTCCTCAGATTCGGCCATTATCACTAGTCATTACTAGATTCAGCCATTATTACAAAAAGAGTAATTCACAGTACAAATGTGGGGTGAATCTCTTCATCGTTGGTACTTAGTTAAATTATTTGCACTGGCAGGATACTTTTGTTAGTTTTTATTAAAGCTAAATTGGCAGTAACTTAAGTTCATGTGCAATAACAGTAAACTTGAAAACATATAAGGCAAAAACACAAGAGATAGAAAGAAAAGTCCATTCATTAATCAAAGGGGTGGAATACATTGTATTTTGTGACAAAATGTCACTACAAAAAAAGAATATATTACAAGAAAGTCCTAAGCTTTAAGCCTTGGTCTCAGGGGCAAGAGTGTTTTCCTTCTGGCTCGGCTGAGAGACAACACCATCCTTAGCTTCAGGATTAGCTTCTTTATCTTGGAGCTCTACTTCTTTTGTCTTAGTGTCACCTTCCTTGGCCTTAGTAGTGTTTTTGGCTCTTGCTGAGGGTTTTTTCTCCCTGCCCTTGCTCTTGTCCTTGACCCCCTCAGCTCCCTAGCCATGATCACCAACTTGACTGGATCCCATCAAAGCCTTAGAAGGAGGGAGAGCAGCCTGAATGGTCAAAGGTTGCTCTGAGGTCTCTAGAGCAGGGTTAGCAGAAGAAGGGATGGCATCTGGGACCTCACGAATGTCCAAATGATAGTACATGCTCCAAAGCTGCCTCCACACTGAGTCTGCGAGGACGCTTGCAATGTCAAGGGCCCTATCCCATGATACGTTACAGTAGTCCCTACACACTTCAAAAAGCTTCTCAGTAAGCCTCACTTGCGTCTCCTCCATGCTGAGTTGGTAACATGCCTGCTTCTCAGCCTCAAGTGCCTCCTTGGCCAGTTGGGCTGCCTCCCTAGCCTTCTTCAGCCGGCCTTGAGGTCCAAAACTTGCTGTTTTTGGGTGGCCAGGCCAAGTTTCGTCATGTAGAGCTTCTTACGCTGATCCTCGGCTTGAGTCTCAGCACTTTTTAAGCCAGCCACAACATTCAGGCATTCTTTCTCTGAGACAGTGAGCTTGTTGGTTAGCTCAGCATGCTCCTCTTTAAGTGCCCCTAAGATCTTCTTGGTCTCGACATGGAAGTGGGCCTCTACTCTGGCTTGATTGCTCTTGTCCCTGACCCACTCTTTGGCCACAAAGACCTGTTGGGTAACCTGCATAAGAATAATAGGAGAATTCCACGTGAGAAGAAGGAAAAATAAATAAATAAATAAATAAAGACTGTTAGGCCACTTACCATAGCAAGGTCCCTCTTTAAGGACAGGAAGAGGTCAGGTTGCTTGAAGCATCTATAAGCATCCATATCCCTTGGCAGAAGGAGCAGCTGCTCAAGGGCTTCAGCAGCATAACTCGAGTGCCCCCCTTGGAAGTTTCGGATTGAGGCATCCTAAGGGATGGGGGTGCCATCCACCTCTAATCTGGGGGACCACGTTCGCGGTGGTTAGTGTACATTAACGCCTTAGGAATCCTCCCTACTCTTCACGGAGGAAGTCCGTTTGTCTTTCGCGTGCCTGACTACTTCGCCCCCTTTTGAGGAACCACCTCACCCTCCTCTACGTCGTGCACCTCTGGCACTTTCCTTTTCTTCTTTAGATCAGGATAGGGAAGCAACCCTGCTGAGGTCACAAGGAAAGGAGGGGGAGGTGGAAGATTAGCTGGGACTTGGGGCTTGTTGGTCTCTTTTGACATTGACACTTTATTCCTCGCAGCCATAAGTTCCCGTAGACTTTTGTTTCCTTTGTTTAAAGCCATCCCGTCTTCCTCTTCTTCGAAAGTGTCGTCTAGATGGGCAATTACAAGGACTGGAACGTGGACACTAGATTGCCTGTCAGGTTCGTCCTCGGCGTTCGATACGGGAATGACTTGCACTCCCTAAGTCTCCTCCCCCTTGAAACGAAATTTGTAAATTTCCTCTTCAAGTGAGGAATTTGAAGAGGCAATCTCTTCTCCTCCCACTGCTGCTTCAGAAGAAACCTACTGAAATGGTTGCACTACCAGTGAAAGGTTTTGTTGATATGGGTGCACGACTGGCAGAAGATTATATCGAGATAGAAAGCCAGGCTGTGACATGTCAATTCGGGCCAATCTAAGATCACCTACCTTTATGGCATGACCTATCTCCTGGTATGTTTCTGAGATAGGCTAAAAGTCCAGAATCAGGTGGACAGCTCGCAGCTATCTATCCTCACTCACGAAGATTTTTCGATCTCAGCAAATAATTGAGTGCGGCAATGTTGGTCAGACTAAGCCCAGGAGCTACTTGTCTCTTATCTACATAAATAGCCAAGAAGCAAGGCATGGTTAGAAAATTAAAATCAACAATAAAAGAAAGTGAAACGGGAGGAACAAAACATGGTCATAGCTAAAAAGTGTAAATCTCTTACTAAGGATCCTAACTCTAAGGTACCTCTCCTAGCTCTCCCTTTCGGACGGGGTAATGGAAGCCATCATGCCACACTCCTAAAGCTATATGGTAATCGTCTTTGATACCCTTGTTGGATTTGGGTAGACACAACACTAATCTGACAACGTTAGATCAGGATTTGAGGTAATATCCTACGTTTTTCTGGGAGTGGCACTCGTACATGTGGACCACGTCGTGCCAGGTGAGCCGCAGACCCAGGTGCTCATTGAGAGCATCAGCGCTACCCAAAACCTTGAATAGGTACTGATGGGGGCATAACCTATGGTTAAGGAGGTAATCTCGTGTTATCCTACCCATGGGGAGAGTCATTCTCCCTTCTATGAAAGCTATCATGGGGATGATGACTTCCCCTTCTTCCTTATGAGTCACTACTTGTTCCGGAAAACAATACCGTAAGCCAACTTCCTGGAGTATATGGTACATATCTTTAAAGGCTTCTATTTTGGCCGAGGTGTCTACTAGGCTTGCAAACCTACCCATATGGGCAACCTAAGTAGAAGCGACTGGAATTTGTAAGTGAGAACGTAAGAACTGGAAGGCTGAGAAAGTTGGCTGAGGAGAAAAAGAAGTTTTGAAGAGATAGGTACTTACAAGAGTAAATGAATGTGTTAAATCCTAAACCTTTAAGAAAGCCTTAGGGAAATTTCTGAAGGAAAGGAGTTACGGAAGCTTAGGAGCATAGGGAGTTTAGTGAGTTGGAATGCTTGAAATCTCTGAAGAACTTGAAAATTCGTAAAGTAAAGGGGAGAATGATCTCCCTCGAGGCTTTTTATAGGGGTGAAAATGAATGGAAGTTATCTTGCTTAAAATTCCAAGAGAAAGGTCAGCCGTTCAATCTGCGCCTCACCGTTAGATCTAGGGAACAAGGAGCCACACGGAGTAATTAATGGCGCCTCACGGATTTTGAAGCATCAATAGCAATCATGGGACATGCAAAACGAGGATTTCACACATGCAAACCAGAGGAATAAATGGTTTGTCACTTAAAAATCAAAACTCCATTTTTTCTCTTCTGATGAGAGGGAAAAACAGGAGTTTTGAGGGGCTATTGTAGGGATAAGGGCCCAAAAATTATATATTGGGCCATGGGCCTTATCCGAGGATGGGGGAATGTCCAAGAGGGTACAAATAATTATGAGGGGTTCCCATTTTAAAGTCTCATAAGTAATGAATGAATGAGGGGTGGTCCAAGGAGGAATTCCTCCTCAGATATGATGAGTGCAGTTCAAATCTGTGTTCCAACGATCAAGGTGACCTTCTAGGATGATCCAATAATAAGAATGTGCATCGTACATGTATAAGGATGATGGGAACTCAGAAATATCTAAAGGAAAAGCTACTACCACCGCATTAAATGTACTACAACTACTTTTCTAGCCGCATTTATGTAGAGAAGACCCATAAACAGTGCTTCCTTGGCTACTGCGACTCACAGAGAGCCAAAAGGAGTGTCTGATCGGATGGGCACCCAAGTAGTAGCTTGGATGATTGACAGGTGGAGGGCCAAGATCGCCGAGAAGGAAATATATAATGTAAGAGACCCCAAAAGGAGGGGGGATCGGAAAAAATAGGAAAAGAACACTATAGCAATCATAGTTGCATTGGTAATCGGTTCTATCAATTTATACAAAGATTTGGCTTCTCGGACAGTGAATTTATTCAGTCTTATGTGCTCTGTTCTTATTTGATTACCTTTTGCGTCTATACTAGCCGTTGTTAAATTCACTCGGGCCTAGTTCTTTGATCCACTCTCTACAAATTCATTGTACTGGGCTCATTGGGTCAAGATCCATACCTCTTGGGCTTGGGCTGCAAAACGAGTCCCCACAATCATTTTTCTTTTCAATTTTTTCTATAATTTTTTTTAACATTTACTCATTTAAGGTGATTAAAAACTCAATTATTTAACAATCAAAATATCATCTCTCTCTTATTTTGAACTATTTGTCTTATTATTAATTTCCCAACTTATTATTACACTTTCTTTCTGTTAGGGTTTATGCCCTAAAATTCAATTTATTGGCATGTTATAAATAATAAAATTGTTTAATTATATGAGACTATTTATATGGACATTATCATATAGCCCTTGACATGCATAATGCATTGTATGTGGTTTATGTGATTTAATTACAGAAGATATAAATCATAAGTTCCTTGCAAACTAAAAAATGTAGTTCGTAGTTAGTGATGAAACTGGTTGTTTTATCTGCGAAGAACATAACATGTCAACTATGATGATTTGTCTTAATCATGTAAGTGGAAACTTCTAGTTGATATATTGGTGTATCTTAATTGTGTAAGGCACACTAAACTAGACCACTGTGAGATTAATTATTCAATTAGCAATTGTCACATGAATAATAAATCTCATGACTTCTATTTTCATAAACTCTCAATCCGGAGAGGATTGTGAACCTGATCATGAAATATAGATTGTTTTGATATATCAGGAGTGCAAAATCTCAGCATGTTGGATAACCGCAAGTAGTGTTGAGGATAGAGAATTCATATTCTCAAGATGGAATCCATAACCTCTTTCTATAGAGACACAAAATACCCCATTGAGATAAGTTTAATGGAAACTGGTGATTTAAGGTGCTTGGCCCAGCCACTTTAGTTAAAAGTTACTAAATTTTATATTTAAAGAAATTTAGATTTCATAAAATATATGAATAACTAAAAGATTAATCTAGGAACTCAAGGAATAAAAATTGTGGTTTACAAAGTGACGATTTATATGATTTTGTTCGCTATGGATGTTTCATGGAGGGGTTAAATGATATTATATTAGAATCTTGAGATATAATTTATTAATAAGGCCTAGAGTGCAATTATATTTCCATAGTATTACTTGTTATATAATTAATGGTTACTTTGGACTTGTCAAGAGTTGATGAAAGCTCAAAGCCCATTAGAGCTGGAGCCTTATTTCTCCTTTGGTCTTATCTCAAGCCACACCCTAAAGCCCAATTGGGCTAGCCTCAAAGGCTAACCCAATTAGATAATCAATTGTTTATTTAATAAGAGTTATTAAATAAAATAACTGCTTAGGCAGTTAAAACGTAGATACAATTAAAAGAAAAGAAAATAGTTTTCTCTTTGATCTCTCTCTAACATAGTTTTAAACAAAAGAAAAAATATGTATTTAAGAACTTATTGAGATACCACACATCTTAGGCACTATGTTAAATTGGGATAAAGATTGAATGTACTCTCAGGATACTATCTATTTGTTTTTTATTTTTACTACATCAAGGTACGCTTTCTATTCTTTGTTCTAAAAATTCAAAGTTGTATGTTATCTCTCATGAACAAAGTAGATCATTGTGTTGCTTCTACTGCTTGTTTTGTATTAGATGCAAAACTACATTTTCCAACATTTTCTCCAACCTTTCTCCTTTTCTTTGATCTTTTTGTCTCTCCGCTACTATAATACCCCAATTTTTATTACCATCATCATCATCATCATCATCATTATTATTATACGGTTGAGGTGCTACGTGTGTGCATTGTAAGATGGGAATAGACGATTTTGTGATGCTACAAAATATGTAAGAATTCTAAAGTTCTAGTGCATGCGATTTTGTGCGGCAATTTAAAATAAAAAGAAAGTTGTAACGTAGAGGGCTTCTTTATGGTTTATGCATATAAAACCTTTAGTTTTCATTCTTTTTAGTTAAGGAAAAGAAAAGAGAATAAAACTTATTTGAATAAAAAGTTTAAGAGTTATTGGAATCCCTTGGAGTTCCAGCTTATCTAAACAAGTCAATAGTTAATAAACCTTAAATTTATGTTAATTGGAAATAATAAAATCTTGAAAGAATATTTAAGTTGTTGGGTCTCTTCTTTATACGAGTGAATAAAAAGAGATAGTTAGAGAAAGAGAAAGACATTGGATGATCCTCCTTAGTTTTTTTTTTTTTTTTTTTTTTTTTTTTTTTTTTTTTTGTAGGACAATAAGGAAGAAAATGATTTTAGTTAGTAGGTGTCAAAGGATAAAATTTCACTAATTAAAACATTCTATTGTTTAGATCTTACAGAAGATTAAAGTGTTCGGCTGCAATAAGATATATTAGCAAGAGAGGTAAATAATTATGCATAATATGCACAAGTTTTGTTCATTAGGTTCTTAGAAGTCAAAGTTTTTAAAAGTTATGTTTTTAAGCTTGCATTTTCTAAAGTTTATCAAAAGCATTTTTTTTATTATTGAAAGAGAAACTTTGACTTTTAAATATTGTTTTGACCATCTACATCTTATTTAAAAGATGATTTCTAAACTAAATTTTAAAAAAAAAAAAAAAATTGAGTTTCAATATAAGTTTTCTAAAAAGGTTCTTATTCTTTAAATTTGTTTAGAAACAAGTGATTTCAAATTCATATTCTTATTTTCCAGATGGTATTTAAAACGTTTCTTATAGAAAATCAAGTTTATAAACTTACTCAAGAATTTGTAGAATATTTTTATGAACTCTTTAATCGTTGTGCATTCCCTAAGAGAATCAAGCATCCTTTGATTTATGTTTAATTTGTGATCTTCAATATGCCTTAGTATTTGGAATGATTGTAACACCCCAAAATTTTGACACCAATTTAATTATTATACATAAATTATAGGGAGGCCTATAATTAAATGGATTAAATTGATTTGGGCCTATGATATTAAAAATAAGATAAATATTATGGAATATGAAGCCCAAGTGAGGTGGCATAAGTAAATATATGGGCCTTGAAAACCTTAGCCTTTTTCCTCTTAAGTTACATGTGTATTTACTGATGGTGCCTCCTTTTGCTTCAGCCAACTATTGAACTTTGCCTTTTCTTCACTATGGCATTGAGTTGGAGTTGGAGTCTACAGATATGATTTTCTCATGCTCTAAATTTAAGAAGTTTGAATAGTCAATAACTAGCAATTGTTATGAACCTAGAGTATCATTTTACTAATAGAAAAGGGCTCCTATAAGTATATTTTATTAGATAAGGATGGTCAATATGTCAGGAAAGCCACAGACTTTGAAATTGAATCAAATAGGATAATAGGCTGGGACTTTGTCACCATGCTAAAGGGAAAAGAGTGCTTGTGATTAATATGCATTCACACACATAGCCTCAATTGTTGACCGATTGACCATCACCTTTATCATTGTCTAAAACTAGTCCAACGGCATTATGGGACAATAGGCAACTAGATCGGTAGTAAGGCTAGTACATGGCGTCCCATATTTGATTGATTATATATAATAAGATTTTTGCCATGAAGATTTAAAGATTTTAAATCCTTTTGTCAAAAAGCAGTCACAACATCCCAAAATACTTGGTTTGCTAGCTTTGACAGTACTTGCCATGTTAATTAAGTCCACCAAGTCATACCTATATTTATTTCCAACATCAATTAGAAGTCTTAAGGCTTTGATCACCTTCTGTGTAGAATATCATAAATGTGCCTGAGGCAAAGGAGAGCTGGTATTTGATGGATCCCAATCTAGGAATTTACAATGGAAAATCTAATTAGGCAGCAATATCTTTAAGTCCAAAGACTTGATCAAAGCTGAAAGTGAATTGAATAGTTAGGTAAATAAATGGAGAATTTTGGATATATCAATATTGTCTAGGATAAAACCGTTTAAGTGTGAAAATAGATTTTTAAGTGGGAAATTGTATATTGATGAACGTATTTTCGGTGTTGCTAGGTTCTAATTCTACAGATTTGTTGTGACTCAAGGGTGGTTAATTTCTTTATTTTGCAACTAAGAGGTAAGTGGTGTTTACTAATTTTGGGGGTTTTTCCAAACAGTATTGATTATTAAACTATTTCATATTAAAGAAATATATTGATATTATATATATAAATTGATATTTTATGAATGCTTTATATGCACATTGACTATTCGTTTTATGAAAAACATGTAGGACAACCTAAACTTATTTAAACTTGTATGTGTAAATATACCTTTATATTGTTGAGAATTATGAGTGGATTATTTTTGTAAGTATATTGAATATGTTTTGAAAACTTATGACAAGTCGTGATTAGAAGCTCAGTATGGTATTTAGTCCTTAGTAAGGGACAATCATACTACAGCTAATCCTTAGCAAGGGATGGTCTTAGAAAAGGGGACGGTGCACATTTGATTAGCTCCTTAGCAAGGGAGTATACTATTGAGGATTTAAAAAGGAAGCTCCTTAGCAAGGGAGTGCACCTTTAGGTTCCAAAGGAACCATCCTTAAGAAAAGTGATGAAAATGAGGTTCTAGTCCTAAAAGGGGACAACACAATCTTGTCAACAGGGCGTAAACGTTAACCACGAGAAAAGCCTAGGAAATTGTTTATATGATGGTATTGATATATATATTATAATGGCTCACAATATAAAAATATTTTCTTTTTATATATGAAATATTTGATGATAAAATATTGATGAGTTACAATTTATGAAATTTGTTGTAAGAATTATTTATTTGGAAGGTTTGTTCCCACACCCCATTGTTAGTGAATTCCACTTATTGAGTTATCTCACCCTTCTTTATTTTCCCCTTACAGATACATTAGAGGGATTATTGGAGTAGAGATTCTTAGGAGACAGTAGTTACGAACTATCTTGTGGAATTAAGGATTTTATTATTATTTTTATAGCATTAAACATTGTATTGGAGAATTATTTTGAGAATGTTTTGTCTCTGGTGGATTAGAGCTCTGACATTTGTAATGAGATTTTAGGTTGCTGTTTTCTTTTATTTAATATTTTTATGGATTATTCAAATTAAATAGACTTTTATTGCTTATGATTTTGGGGTGTTATAATGATGGTTACTATTAAGTAAATTATTCTAATTTTGTATAAACTTTGCTTTTGTAATACATGACTCATTAAATGTTTTTAAAATTGATCAGATATATGTGTAAACTAGCTCATAGGGTTGTATGTTAGACTAGGTGTTGAACCCTCACCAACAAAAGTTATATGTTAGTATCCGCTCACGGAATTAAATGTGAGAATATATGATATATGTGTGTATATGACACTCTGCTCTGATCAATTATCTATGTGTGTCTTCGAATGATTTTGACATTTAATTACATATGTGTTAAGTGGTTTCATTATATGTTTTGGAAAACTATGTTTGGCATCATTAGTGAATTTGTGAATTCAAAATACTCGTGCTTTGCTTGACTCTATTTTGATGTATATTGTATATAATTACTTACAAGATGTGTGGCTCACCACTCACCCCATCAATATCAATCTTTATATTAAAGTTTAGTTTTTGTAAGGTGCAAGGTAGAGCTTGGGAGCTTTTAGACAACTTCAATAATGCTTGAACCTTATAGGATTTTAGTTTTCTTTATTTTGCTTCAAATTTTTAAGTATTTGGAGATTAATTCTAACTTGTGAATGCTTGGAGACTGTAAGAGGTTTATTAAGAGCATTGTTTATTTGGAGTTTTATTTTAATTTTGGAATTAATTGCGTTTATTGAGATAAGAAAATCAACAGGTTAGTCACATGCATCTAAATTCATGTTCCATGGATTTGGATCGTGACAACTACTCTCTACCTTAATATTACGCTTCATCTATCTCTTTATGTTCCATGAAATTTTGAGTCATTTTCAAGACGAATCCAACCATAAAAGTGTTCAAAATTTTTAAATTTGTTAGCTATATAGGTTTCCATTTAATTAATTGGTAGGAAATTCATGTGCAAAAAAATGGAGTAGTCAATTTGATTATTCGTGATGGTTGATTTTCCAAATAAATAATGAGATTTTGTAACATGCCTAAATTTAAATCCAAATTTGAAATGTTAATTCGTAAAGGTTAAGAAGATTGCTTTCTCAAAAAAAAGAAAAAAAAAAAAAAAAAAAGGGTTAAGAGGATTGGATCTTAAATGACCCGATTGATGAATAAATGACAAGATTGGATTTGGGCCATGTTTTCCATACACTGATTCAAGTTTTAATATCAAATTTAAGTTACATGTTAAAAATTCACATTTGAATTTGAAAGCTATATTGAAAAGATAGTCAAGGAAAAAAAAAATGAAGGTTCTCTTTGTATGTATTATATTTTTAATAGATAAGTAGACAATTAACAAAAAAAAAAATTGATTAAATAAACATTTTACAAATTGAAACTATTAACAGTCTTATAACTCAACCGACTTATTTTTATATTTTTAATAAAGATATTCAAGATTTAAATCTCCCATCCACTTATTATTGCATACTATTGGAGAAAAAAAAAAAGGGGGAAACGGTTCAAAATGCTGAACCGTATGTAAACATTCTGACTTTATTGATAGAAAAACACACTGAACCGTATGCAAACATTCCAATGCTCTGACATTATTGCTAGAAAAACGGCTTTTATTGGTCCAAATTTGGATTTTGCAGTTCAATCTAAAACTGAAATAAACATTAAACAATACGACAAAATATTCTATAAAATTGGCATGGATATTGGGAGTACTTGGAAAATATGGCTTTAGATGTTTAGAGCAGCAAAATCAAATTATAAGATTCATGCTGAATAAATCAAATTATCAACAACCACCAGGCCTGCTGGCCCAAGTGGTACCTAGTCATCCAAGTGACTTTCAGCTCAGGGGTTCTAGCCCCTGCATAAACACTTACCCAGCAAAAAAAAAAAAAAAAATCAAATTATCAACAACAACAAGAAGTGCAGATGTTACCAAAACACCCCCAAAGGCAGTGAAATATGCATAAGCTCTGCCTAGAGGAGAGAGAACCAAACTCAAAATACCCTAAAGGGCTGTCGAAAATTCAAACCTACAACAGATTATAACTCTGGTTTGTTTTGAAATAATCGCCAAGGGGGATATCTGGCAACAACTTTTGTAGTCAGAGAGAAATTGATGAAGGTTTTGATTGTTCACTGTCCAATAAATTTCTTGCTTTGCTACACTCTCAAAGAATCACCAGGCATGTGACCGTACAACAAAATCTCGAGTGGAAGTCAAAGACTAGTTTGGGATTTCAACTAATAAAATAAATTCTAGCTTTCACCCAGTGTGTTGTAGGATTCCATCAACCAGGAATCTTTGATCGCTCCCCTGCCATAATCTCAATTGGGGATAAGAAGAATTGCCAGCCAAAGCCATTCAAACTCTTTTATTATTTTGGTGTGACCACAAATATTTTAGACGCTGGAGGAAGCATGGGTTGACAGAGATTAGAGGTTCCCATACGTATGCTCTATTGCAGGAAACTTGAAGCCAATAAAAAGCAAAGCTTAATTGTATGGTAGGATCCCTCAGAGAGTGGAACCAACAAGACAGAAATTTAAAGCAGTCCGGGCCAAATTGCTGCAGAATACAAGTGACATCAGACTTACCAGTAAAGAGGAGCAGTGACTCAACAAGTATCTGTCAATCTTAAGAGCAGGAGTCATATCTTAAGCAGAAGTCTTGGAATAGATGGCTGAACTTTGGGGATCATAATAACTCACACTTTAACTGCTTAGTGAAAGCGAGGCAATCAAAGAACTCAATTAAATGCCTTCTAGACAGCAATGGAAAAAGAATAAAGGGTCCCTCCGAAATAAAACAAATGGTGATTGATTTCTACCAAAAGTGATCGGGTGGTTCATCCTCTGCCCTAAATGAGACTAATATGACCGGTCGGGTGGCAACATTGTTGTCTGATCTGCTTCATAAAAATGTGAAGGGATTTTTGCAGGTGGATGCCACAGAGGAGATTTGGAAGTATGTATTCTCCTTGGCAAGTGACAAAACCCCAGGACTTTTGATGGATTTACTGCACTCTTCTTCGCAGAGGCTTGGTCTATTGTTAAATCCAATGTGATAGAAGCAGTAGCATCCTTCTTCAAATCAGCTCTCCTTGGGGAGGTAAATTCTACTATAATTACCCAGGTTCCTAAGGTCGAAACCCTCTAATGAAGCAAACTTCAGGCCTATTGCTTGCTGTAATGCGATCTAATGTATCACTGAAAAGCTGCCTTGGGAACTTGATTAGTTCAAATCAGACTGCATTTGTGACGGGCAGGAACGTATCAGAGAGATTGCCTACTCATGGGCTAGTAAAGCATTACCTAAGAAACAAAGGCAAAGCAAGATATGCAAGTAAGGTAGACTTCAAGAAAGCTTATGATTCAAAAGAATGGATGACTAGTAAAGAAGCTATTCCACAGATCAAGGAAGGCTCCCTACTAGTAAGGTATTTAGGGATACCCCTGATTCCTGGGAAGCCGAGTATGAAAGACTGCAAGCCCTTGACAGATAAGATCATAGCAAGAATAAATTCTCGGTCCAACACGAAACTATCATGTGCAGGTAGACTGCAGCTCCTCCAATCTGTCCTATATAGTATTCAAAAATTATTTGGTACAATATATTCGTACTCCTTAAGAAAGTAATTAAAACAACCGAACAATATCTTAATTTTCTGTAGGAAGAGAGGGCACGATAGGGTTGAAAAAAGTTGTGGATTAAGACAAAGTAGGTGCCATGAAGCATATCTGGAGCTTGTTTACCTATACAGGCTCTCTTTGGGTAGCATGGGTCCAAGAATGTTTGATGAAAGGAAAGTGCTTTTGCACACCAACACTGAAGTTAAGAGAAGAAACCAGAAATTTCCTGGCATCCTAAGGGGATTCTTTACCAAGGAGCTACAAGTTTGATGCAAGGGTGGATAGTAACAAGAACTGGCTATCAGATAACTGAGTAAGAATTCAAAGCAAATTAGGCCTGGTTGAACTAAAGGATGAAGACAGAGTCATTTGGTCTGCTTCTAAATCAGGTAAATTCACCCATGCAGCCACTTGGGAGGAATTGAGACCAAGAAAGATGAAGTGATGTGGTGGAGACTGATCTGGTTCAAGCTTACACTTCTCAAACATGAACTTGGAGGATGGAAGGCAATCAAAGATAAGCTTTGACAATGGAGCTACACTGGGCAAACTGCCTGTATGTCTTATAAAGACGCATCGAAAACAGGAATCATCTGTTTTGGAATGCTCGTTCACCAAGAGAAACTGGGAAGGGATCGTGATGTTTTGCCTAATCTCCAAACCTCAGAATAATTGGGAGGAGTTGATGGATGGGGAATTGTTCATCTAAAAGGTAAGAGTTTGAGAGCCTCTGTCATCTATGGCTGCAGAGGGATGCCAGGCTTCATGCAAGTGTGATTAAATCTAAAGAGCAGATTCTCAAAAGTATTAAAGTAAGGATGTGAGAGCTGGAGTGGAGTGCAAAGGAGATGGCCGCAACTTGATTCTGAATAGAGTCTAGCCTGGCTAGGTTGCTAACTTAGAGAGTAGTTTCTGTTGAAGAAAACATGGCTACCAGTAGAACTAGAGCACCCTGATTTTGAAGATTTAAGAAATCCAGTAAGAACCCCTTGTTCATTGATGTAAAAGTTTCAATCAATAAAACTTCACCTATTTATCCAAAAAATAAAACTAATAGAATAAATTGAACGATAGCTAACTAATTAATGTTGTTTCAAATGCATCTTACTAGGAGATGTTTTGAAGACTAAAACTCTAAAAGTTCAATTTAGATCCGAGTACAAAATTAGCTTCCCTCAGAGGCTCAGAGCTCTCCTCTTAAGACAGTTGTCCAAAACTGCAGTAAGAACTGCTAGCACAATCAATCAGTGATGTAGGGCTTAACTGCTGATTACCTAAAGTAACCTAAAACAGAAGAAAACCGAAAAACCTGAAGCCAACCCTTAAAAGAAGAGGAGATGTTCTCCATAATTGAGCTTAGCAATGAATTCAAGACAATTTGGGTCATACAAACAATTTTGGCTATATTAGAAAATTCAATGCAAGCAAAGTCACGAAAATATACAGTTTATCAGTTGTAGTAAAGAAAAAGAAAAAAAAAAACTTCATATAAGTCGAAATATGAAGAAATTGGTTCATGCCTATGAGAGTAGACAAATATCCTTAAACATCAAAGGTGCAAGGTAGAGCTTGGGAGTTTTTAGGCAACATCAAACATAAAATTTTCTAGAAAACAAACAAGAAGCAAAAATATGAACAAACTCATCAATTAAGCAGAAATAAATGGTTAAGATGATGAATGTGCCAAAAATAAAAATTTGCAGTTCACCATGTTAAGTTGGGTTTATATTAACACCAACAACAAAACACCAATAACACTATTAAATAAAATAACATTTCCTGATGTTTCCAACGATCCCCTCTCGGGAACTTAAAATGTAACAAAACACTAAAAACGAAACATTAAAGTTAGATCACTAGAAGAATACATCATTACTACTTCGACAACGACATAAAAACAAAGAACCACATAAGTCGTAGAAAGCCAAAATTTTGAAGTTTACAGATTAATCTATACAAAGTTGAGACTGCAAATTGTTAAAAACGGTAGCTGAGGAAGAAAATGAACCTTCAAAAAAAAAAAAAAAAAGATTGAAGTTGATGATGTAGCGAATCTAAGGCGAAGCGAAAGTCCTGTGAATGGAATCAAGAATCCTCTTCTGCGAATCAAGAATCAACTCCATACGCTTATTCTCCATCTCCATCCTATACCTCTCCGTATCCTTCATCATCTCCATCTTCATATTCTCCATCCCAATAAACCTCTCCGCAAACTTCCTTATCTCCGCCGCCAATTCCGACACCACCGCGTCTCTCCCCTCCTCCTCCTCCTCCTCCTCCTCCTCCTCATCACCATTCTCCTCCTCGACGACGACTTCATCGGCAAAATCCCTGTGCCTTTTTCGAATAGGTTTGCCGGCGTCCGCAATTCCGGCAAACCTATTCACGATAGTAGGTTTGCGGAGCAAATAATTAATACTCCGCGACCTAATGCTGTAAATGTTTTCCTCATCGCTCTCATTATCATTATCGTCTTCGTCTTCGTCCTCATCGTTAATAATGTTGCTGTTGCTGTTGTTGTTGTTGTTGTTATCGGGAGGGCGGGCGGAGATAGGGAGAGGGCCGCGGTGGAGAGAGTCCATGAGAGGGAAGTAAGGCCAAGAGGAGTGGCGGTGGCGCTGTTGCGATTCGGAGCGGTAGCGTTGGCGGAGCTTCTCGATTTTGTGGCGGCACTGAAGGGCGGACTTGGAGGAGGGTTCGGAGTGGTCGTAACCGCAACGGGCGGAGACAGTTACGGCGACTTCTTCCCAATTGGAAGCTTTGAGCTGGCCGCGTTTGAGAGAGTACCATTTTTCTTGGTAAGCTTGGATCAGATGGACAGTTTCTTCGTGAGTCCAAGGGAGTGGCTTTGATGTGGTGCTGGGACTCGGATTCGGACTGCCCATTATTATTTATTCAATTTGATTTGAAAATTAGGGTTTCGACTTGAGAGAGAGAGAGTTTGGTTTCTTTTCTTTGTGTTGTTTTTCAGTTTTGAGAAAGTGTTTTGGTGAATTAATGTTTTGTTAAGTGGGTGGTGGTGATGGTGGTGGGCGGTGGTGGTGGGTGGGTGGGTTAGGTTAGGTTAGGTGGGTCAACGACTAAACTCACTCTAGTGCGCCAGCTAGGCCTGTTCCGCGCAATTAATGGACCCGGACCTAGACCCGGATCCGGCCCTGACCTCAACCACAAACACGGCCTCATGGAATTTTCCTTTTTATATTTCATTATGGTATGATATCTCCTCCTTCTGTTTAGGTTTCTATCAACCTGCAAATTAAATTTGACTTTCTATGTGTGAGTATTTGAATAATAAAGCTTTAGATACAATATTTTGACAATAAAATTTAATTGATAAGTTGTTAATAATAGATTTTAAATATATATATATATATCAACAGTGGGTTTAGTAAGAACTATTAATAAATTGTCATCTAAACATTATTATAAAAATGTTGCGGCTAGAACACTACTTTATAAAAGATTTTATGGATATTCTTTAAAACATGTATCTTTGGGACACTAACTTTTCTTTATGGTTTGTTTTATACAACGTCTCTTGTATTTGATAATGTAACAAGTACCAACAACACTCACTGCAAGGAACGTGACAAACGTCCATTAAAAGAGAGATAGAAAAATAATGTTCTGCATTAAATTTTACCTCTTGTAAACATGAATACAAATGCAAATGAGGATTGAAGGAGATAATTAAAGAGAGAACCAAAGATGTAAGGCAAGAATAAATTATTTTTCTTCCTTCAAATCTCTCTCTAAATGTGATCGAAAGGCAAATGCCCTCAAAAAACCACAAGGGAAGGAAATGGAAGTATTACAAAATAAACCACAGGGTAATTCTATATTTTATGTGTATACGTACAATTTACCCTTAATAATACATTTTGTTATCTTTTTGCTATCACGTAGATTCAATGTTATAATAATAGATCTTGTTCGGATTTTGAACTAGTAAAATATTGTGCACGTTATCATGTCCTAATACTATTTTCACAATATGGTAAGCAGATATTTTAGTCAAGTCCACGGCCGACTTAAGGTATTATGCGATCTAAGGCGACTACTTTAAGTGAGATCTATTTTTATACTTTGAATATTAATATAATATTTATTTAACTTTTGTTTTTTTTATATTTAAAATCTATTTTTTTAGAAAAAAAATTACAAATTAAAACGAACCCATCACATTACTTAATAACTATATAACTAAAATAAACACTATTTATTGAATGAAGTAACCAAATACTAAAAAGTTATGACTGAAGATTTTAATTAAGTTATATAATTGATATCTCTAAATAAAATTTGAGTATAAATTTATTTACTAGTGTAAGATTAATGAGTTTTTTTAACATTTATGTGTGAGAGATTAAATGATTGACCCATCCAATGAAAACATTTTTCTTTAACTAGTTTTTCTTTGATAAAAAACTACTTTTTTATTTATTGGAGAATATTTAGGGCTTAATTAATACTCCCATTGGAACAAGAATATCTCTATAGGTAAAAATTTAGGGGATTTTTTTTCATTAAGGGCCTTAGGCGGTTGCCTATTTGGCTCACCCCTTGAGCCAGCACTGGTCAGGTCTCAAACCTACCAAGTAGTAATCCAATCGTAACTTACCTAGATGTAGGGGTGGCAATGTTTAATATGATCCATGAACACAACACAGGTTTTTTAGGTTAAGGTCTAGCTTGAACAGGTTTAAGTCATAATTGGGTCAAGATTTAATTGACATAATAAGAAAAGTGTCAATTTCTAGTTGACCTTTTAACTCGAAATTGACACAATTAGAGACAGTTATTTATTTGTTTTGAGACGAAACGAATTATTTTAACATGACCATTTAACTCATATAACAATCAAATATTATTTTATTTTAGATGTTATGAGTTATAAGTAAATTTATGTTATGAGTTATAACTTTGTATGGAATTTTTTTTGTTTATTAAATTTAAAACAATATCAACCATATCAAATAGGTTGAAATGGGTCTTGAAGCAGGTTTAAAGATGGATTTGTGTCAACCAACACAACTGGTTTAATATTAACTATGTTGAAATGGGTCATGTCATTTGTTTCAACCCAACCTAGCCCATTTGTTAAATGTGTCAAGTGGATTATGCCACGTCAACTCGCTTCAAAATAGGTCATGTTAAGTTTGAAGGATCATGATACTGTTATTTAATGGGTCATGTTCGTGTTGACTCATTTAGTCGAATATTTCTAACTCAACATGACACAAACACAACATGTCGACACAAACTGCCACCCCTACCTATAGATATACAATAAGGTAGGAGTGGTGCCACATACAACGATAAATTGATGAAGTTTTCACACCCCTCTCACAAAAATTCATGACGCCTAAACACTAAACCCCACTACAACATAAAAACAATTATAAAAAATGCAATGCATATTTTCGGTACTCATAACAATTTCTATAAATAGCTTAGGGAAATCCTTGCCTAAAAATCATTGTCTTTGTTTATTTAAAGGATACACTATGGGCAATGGAAATGCCATTTCTAATTAAAATTTTATGCTTGCATTTTATCCTCCCTTTTTTTTTTATTATTGATAAGCTATGCCTATAACTTCTTTTCTTTTTTCTTATTTAGAATCATTCATGCATATACCTGAAATGCCTTAGAGTGTGGGGAAAATTACAAGGCTGGAAAGAAAAACTCTTTTCTCAAGCAAGAAAAGAAGTGCTTCTGAAGGCGGTTGTGCAAGCCATACTCACTTTTGCGATAGGGTGCTTCAAACTACCATTGAGACTTTGTCGGGACAATGAGATGTTAATTCGAAAATTCTGGTGGGGACAACAAGGAGAGCATAAAAAAATCCGTTGGAAAAATTGGGAGTCACTTTGTGAACCAAAGAAGGAAGGAGGGTTGGGTTTTAAAGATTTAGCAAAGTTTAATGATGCAATGCTGACCAAACAAGTGTTGAGACTTGTTCATGATAAAAACTCATTATTTTATCGTGTTTTTAAGTCAAAATACTTTCCCAATGGTACTATTTTTGAGGCCAAACAATCATCGGGTTCATTTACCTGGAAAAGCATTTTGAAGGCGCGAAATGTCATTCTGTTGGGTGCAAAATGGAGGGTGGGTGATGGACAAACTATTTGGATTTTTAAGGATTGCTGGCTGCCTGGAAGTTCAATCAGCACAGTCACTTCAGTTTTTTCAGCTCTGGGCAGTGAGGCTGGAGTGGCAGATTTGTTGGACTCTGATGCGTGTGTGTGGAACGACCAACTGCTTGACTCATGCTTCCTCTCCTTCGAAGCACAGCAGATCAGGTCTATTCCTCTCTGTGTTTCCCCCCAAGCTGATAAAACACTTTCTTTGGAGGGCATGTACAAATTGCTTGCCAACAAAAGCAAACTTGCTCAAAAGGAAAATCGTGTTGGATTCGGTGTGCCATCGGTGGACGGTGTGAAGAAGATACAATGCATGCATTATGGGATTGTGAGGTGATTAAACTCGTCTGGTGCGCAGACTTTAGCTGGGTTAATCAGTTTTAAGCGGCTCAAGGGGACTTCTTGGATCTGGTTGGTCGCCTAATGTCTCGACCTCGAGTGATGGAGCTGTTCCCAACAACTGCCTGGCATATATTGCTTCACCAAAACAAGACCAGACTCCAAGAGCACACAGTACCGCTGGAGATGATCAGAGATGCGGCTTGCAATTTTCTACAGATTTTCAAGCAAAGCCGAGAGTATCCCTGCAGCAGCAAACCGATAAAAGTGACACAAAGACAAATGGTTGCCTCCAAAACCAGGTGAGTATAAAATAAATTTTGATGGAGCGATGTTTAACGAGAGCGAGGAGGCAGGGATTGGTGTTGTGGTGCGCGATTCATCAGGACAGGTCATAGCTGCTTTGGCCAAAAAGGTGGGGAAGCCTTGCAACACTGAGTTGGTATACAACAGCCCCACTTTGAAGGAGATTCAGAAACAATAATCAAGGCTCTAAAGACGGGTACTTTGTTTTCCTCCTCTTTTGGCCACCTAGTAAGAGATACTTTTGTCTCCCTTAGGGTTTCTCTTTCTCTCACACTGTTCGTCAAGGAAATGCGGTTACACATATCTTAAGCCTAGAGAGCAAGACTTTATTTTCCGTTGTTAGTCTAGATTAAATCTATTCCACCAAATATTGATACTTTTGTTTCGGCTGATTTTGTAGTTCATTAATAAAAGTTTAGGCATGGTTTTTTTCCTAAAAAAAAAATAATATCTTTCATTTTATTCTTTAAGGCAATTAACCATTATTTATGGGTTTTTTTTTTTTTGGCAAAAGTTATAGAAATTAGAAATTCAAACTCTGAAGAGAAGATATCTCATGCATTTAATATATACATCTCCATCTTTTAGCATATGAGTCTCACACAACTACAGAACTTGTAAATTGTGATAACAAAGGATTCTATATTATGAATGCATAAGATAATTATCACTTTAGGTTGCATAGCAGGCTGACAGCCCTCCTTTTTAAACAAGATAATTATCACCATGCTTGCGTCGTACTAGGGTCTCTTCTCAGACCTTTTAAACTAAACCCCAATTTGCACTTTGCACTATGCAGTAGTAGGAAAAGTTACATGTGAAATCAAGCAAATTACAAATATTGTAACTTGACATTAAAAATTTACATACTTTTCGTAGCATAAAACCGCTCCCATCTAGTTTTGAACCAATAATTAAAAATAAAAGATCAGTGTCTGAACTATTGATGTATACACAAGTTGTCTAATCCAGACAGTTCAGAACGAAGTGTCTACACGGGTTTTGATCGCAAATATAGCAAATTTAGTGCCACTTCCAAAATTCAATCATGACAATTCCTTTCATGCCAACAAAAACAAATTACAGACCAAAACCAAATTACATCAACGAAACCTAAGCTATAATAAAAAATAAAAAATTAAGATTAAAATCTCACAAGCCATAAATACACCTCAAATGCTCTACACAACCAAATGACAATACTTACAAATATTTTATCAAATACGTACCAGAATAAAGGTAATGTTCATCAGCACAGCAGTAATTCTTAAAACTGCACTCGACAAGTTACAAATTTTCATCATTATCAGCACGGACAAACCAAACTCCCCAGCAACATTGAAATCATCATTAGCAAGTGTAATCCTAAAATCAGAAAAACCTTAAAACAGATAGATATAGAAGAGTCAAGGGCTTGTTGATCGATATTCATAGCAGGAAAAGGATAAACTGAAGGCTTGGCGGCATTGTATAAACTGAAAGTTGTTACAAATTACAATAATTCCACAGGCGCACCTGGCAGTGACACATGATGATTGTTCTAACAACACTGACCAGTGTATACACCATAAACCTTATATTCACAAAATTTCCAAGAGGCTTTAGCCACAACAATGATTGCTACCCCATTAATCTAAAAGAGTAAATAATACATGCACTAATCTACTGGGGCAAAAAGGAATAGGGCCCTCTGCAGGAGCAGGGAACCAAGAAGGAGGGGGAGAAAAAAAAAGAAAGAACAAGAAAAGGAGAAATAAGAACCCTGTACACATACCTCTATATCCATCTCTATCTTCCCAAAACTCTAAACCAGTGGTAATTTACAAGATTTTCCAAAAAAAAAAAAAAAAAACCAAAAAATAATGATGATAATGCCCTGCCAATGCTTCAGTTTACTTTTTGACAGAACCTGCAAAAAAAGGATCACCATCTCTTTCTGTCCTGCAATGCCCAAATGAATCGCCAGCTCTATCTGCGCATCAGAACCCCCACACCACAAGTCAGCTATCTTCACTAAAACATGTCAGAATGTCCCACCACCGCCCCCACCCCAAAAAAAAAAAAAAAAAAAAAAAAAATAAAAAAATTCAGAGAGATATGCATGAATCAGACATGTGGTAACTTGAGAGTAACCAACCAATATTAATTTCAAATTTGGATTATGTTTGGGACAAAAAAAAAAAAAAAAGCAGGACTATACAATTTAAGCGGGAAAAATATAATACAGGTTTATACCACACATGCACAAAACAAGAAAAGTAAGTAGGCATTAAATCGTGATGACATAGTACATTATGAAATAAATAATATAGTATTAAGAAATGATTTCCAACTTTCATGAAATTTGTCAGGCTGGGAAAAAAAAACATAATGAATAGTAATATATTATGAAATTAATTATATGCAATAAAATCAGACTACCAAGCTTTTAGAAAAGGGCTTTGAATAATTCTAGAGTATATATACTGACAAATGATGCCAGCCCATCCCTTGAATGGGAATGAATTGACACATGAAAACCCTTTTCAGAAATCAAATAGCTTAATGCTAGATCATATCTGCATATATCAAGCAACAATTGCAGAGGGAACTGAAAATAATAATACCTGTACACTGCTGTTACAAGGGCATGCAGACCCTATCCTGGCAGGCTGATCGCTATCAGAATGCTCAGTCCACTAAATTGATTCATTCCAGTTTCGAATTAGTGGGTCTCATGTACAAACTGCCTTGCCCTGCTTGCAGAAGCTGCGTATGCTGCTGAGATTGCGGCGGTGGTGGAAGATGTTGGGGTGATTGTTGTTCTTGCTGCTGTTCCTGTGGCTGATACTGTTGTTGTGATGGGGGTGGAGCTGTAGGTGACTGTTGCAGTGGTAACTGAGGCTGCCATTGTGCTCCAACATTAAGTCCATGTGAGGGCAAGCTACCTGATAGCTGCCTGGCGCCTAAACCTTGACTAATAGGTGGTAATGGCTCACTCCCAGCTGAACTTGAAACAGGCAGGCCCCCAATGGAACCCACTTGAGCTGCTGAATTAGGCAGATTAGAATCATATGTCGGTTCCGACTCCTTCCACTGAGCAGCAATGGCAGATGAAACAACGGGTACCACATTGGCTGAATCAATACAGCCTTGAGGCATTACTGTGCTAGAACTCACCTGAGAAACGCTAGTCACAGCCTGCTGGTCAGCTTGAGATATATCAGTTTGAGATTTATTCTGCAACTCAGAATTCACTTGACGATTCTGTTGGAGCATTCTCTGAACACTTGATTGACTTTGATTAACCTGCTTTTGGTGTGGCTGTGGTTGCGGCTGCAGCTGCTGGTGGTGATTCGAAGCAACAACCGCTGATGGACCAGCTTGATGGGATGCAGATAATGTGTGACCTGAAGGAACAAGGGGAGCCTGGCCTTGAGTGCTATTATCAGAATGAGAAGGCATCTGCTGTAGTTGCTTTGACGAAGGGGGCACTGAGCCAGAAAGAAGCTTTTGCTGCATCTGGGGATGATTTGAAGATTGAGAAGGAACCTGTGGTTTAGACGGTTGAACTGGGTTTAACCCAGATCCAGAATATAAGCCTTGACCTTGCATTAAGTGCATAATCTGCTCTCCTTTTTCCGGAGCTTGGCTTCCTGGAGGCATAGAAAGGCCATTTAGATGAGATGGATCGATTGAGAGGTTCTGTTGAACCAGCATGTTCCCTCTTCCCATTCCCTTTAAAAGTTTAGCCTGCTGTTGAGCTTGCGCTTGTTGACGTTGTTGAGGGTGGTGCCTGCCAGATTGTTGAAACTGCTGCTGCAGTGGCTGTCGTTGGCGTTGCTTCCCCATCTGATTGGTCAACCCACTCGCACCGGGATTTCGGCTTAGCCCATGTTGTGGTAGATGATGTTTCTGCTGGTGCTGAGATGATAAAGGAGTCATTGGGGAAGATGGTGTTGCAGGTGACACAGATACAGGTTGAGACGAAGTTTGAGGTTGAATCTGGGAACTGTTTTGAAGAGAGGGCGATATGGGAAGCTGTGGCTGTGGTGGCGCATGTGGCATCAAAGCATTAGATGCAGCAAATTGTTGCTGTTGCTGTTGCTGCTGCTGCATATACCGGTGCTGCAGCTGCCTTTCTTTAGCCATGCGGATTGCATAGGCTGTATGCTGGGGACCTGTTGCATGATTGGGGCCCTGAATATGAGGGTGATGAGGGCTACCAAGAGCATGGGACTGTTGTGGAGACATCTGATGCTGCTGCTGGGAGTGACCTGCATATGGCTGAACAGGTGGTGAAGTTTGATTAGAAAAGGCAGAACTCAACCCATTGAAAGGGGGAATAACTTGACTGTTCCCTTGCGTGACCTGCATCTGAAGCTCAGGAACCATCATTTGCCTTGGATGCTCCGGGTTATGGCCAGGCTATAACACAAATACACATTCAGTGAAGTATAATCAAAGCAACCATTACTGATTAAACATATATGGAAAGTACAGAATATGTAAAAAAGTTGGAAATTATTGAAGAAAGACAAAAGATCATCAAACGGAAATATCAACTACTTCTGCAACCGAGTATTTTTTTTCAAAAATAACATAAGAGAGAGAAGGCATTGAATTTTATAAGTCTGCAACCTTATTAAGGGGTGGGTTTTTTTCAAAACAGAAGAAGGCGGAAGGGAGAGGGAGGGGTTGTCCAGATTGTTAATTTGAACAGTAAGTACAGAGGCAACCTTAATAAATCCTTGGCAGAGCATTTGGAAAATTTGTGTACAGCCTAGGGTTGTTTTTTTCCTGGTGTGTGATGTTGGATAAGATCTTGACTACAGACAATCTAAGTGAGGATTCAAGATTATGGATTGGTGCATTAAACGCAAGAGCAAAGGAGAGAGCGTGGCTCATCTTTTCCTAAATTATACATTGGCTCGAAAAATGTGATTGTTGGTTTTTGGTTTGTTTGGTGTTTCTCACATAACATCTTTGTGGGATTTGTTATATTGTTGGAAGTGACGTTTTGGCAAGAGAAGCAATGAGGAGATTTGGAAAGTTTGTTCCTTTGTGTTTAATGTGGTGTCTTTGGAGAAAGGAAGGCCCAATGTTTTGAGAGGAAAGGAATACACAGGACAAAGTTGAAGCTTTCTTTTTGAAGACTCCGTATGACTAGATTTCGACTTCTCTCACTTTATTTTCTGCAGATTTTCTAGAGTTCCTCAATACTTTGAGCTCTAGTTAACCTTTGTATAGATTTTTATTTTTTTACCTCTTTTTGGGCTATTTCTTTATATACTTCCCTTGTACCGTTGTACTAAGGTCAGCAGCTACATGTATTTTTTTCACCACTCTATTCTATCCTATCCAAAATATACTCTACGTTACCTACTTAATTGACATGTCTTTTTCTACTACTACTACTCATGTTTGTTAGATCTTCCTCTACCTTTCTCTGTTCCTACAACTTGTTTCAAGTTTCAACCTACTCTTCCTCACTGGTGAATTAGTTTGTTCAAGGATGGCATCCATTCCCATATAGCAATGATGATGTGTTATTTTTTTTTTTTTTTTGATAAGTAGATATAGCAATGATGATGTGTTATAAAACGAGATAATAATAATTGTGGATATTTCCTTTTTAAACAGTTAAATAATGTATTAGTAGAAAAATGAACAATGTTGACATCAAACAAGTAGCAAAGTGGAATCAAGAACATCTTGGAATATTGTGTCTGCAGAGAGAGAGAGAGAGAGAGAGATGTGAATTTGGCTTTAACAAGATGGGCCTGTTCAGAAATGTAAACAGCCCTTAACAGTAACTCTAATTTAAAACAACGCAGGCTCAACCAATTGCTCCGATTGCAGTATATTAGAACTATTCAGGGGTTGTACTATTGTTTCAACAGTCCTGACTGCTCACATCAAACTATAAATTGCTCAAATTGCCAGCTAACAGGTCTACATATAAATGATCTCAAATGCGCCCCAACAACTCCTCCACCCCAACCTCAGGTCCCCCAGAAATAAACAAGAAAGTAAGATCAAGAGCTGTATCAAAGCAACTTGACGCGAATAATGTCAAACTAGTCACATCCACTGATCCTAGAAGAGGCCGGCATATTAATAGGCTTCAAAATTTTCAATTTCTCTCTTTGCAGTTTATTTTAATTTTTGAGTGTATGCATGCGCGCACACTAAAAAACAAAAGCCAACAACCAAAACTAAATGATGCCATCCAAAACCAGCAACCACAGCATAAGAAAAAGTAATCGATAAAACTCACCCGTATCATATGCAAAGCCTCGCGAGGTCTTAACATGGAATTCACTTGACCTGGGCCTGCCCCAGAGTGCATATTTACAGGGCTTGGCATCCCCACCATACTGGAAGAAAGCATAGACCCAGAATTCAACATAGGTGATGAGGCCATTCCTTGAAACCCTGGCCTTGAGATTGGCATGCCTCTACTCATCCCACACATCATGCCCATACCATTTCCACCAGGTAGCATACGCACACCACGATCAGCTCCAGAAAGAGCCCCAGGAACAGACATGCTAGACTGCTGAATGTTTCTACCAGATAACATTTGATTGTATTGTTGCATTCTTTGCTGCTCATCAACTGGTAAAGATGATCTTGGAACATTGTATCTGACATCCCTAAAAGATGTAACCACAATGGTTAAAAACTAAAGGTAAGAATAGAAAGAACATTAAATTTTACAAACTCAATCTACATAACGGCAGACTACCTGCCAGAGGTAAGTGGACCAGATGGCGATGACAAGTTACTGCCTAGAACCATACTGGAAGATCCTTGTAGTGCAGAATTGGGCCCAGAAGCAGGAAGTATTGTTGCAGCAGCACCCTGACTTGATATTGCTAAACCACTTGTATGAGAACCTTGATAATTAAGCGGAAGAACATCTTGGGGAGATGTGGTTGAGTCACATAGATCAAGGGGCCTTCATCCAAACATAAAAAATAAAACTAATATTGCAATTTCTTGCATAAAACAGTAATAATTACACATAAGAGCCAGGAATATAAGAAAATACTGATGAGTTAGTACCAGGAAATACCATTAATATGTGTGAAAAGGCACCAATACTTACGTTAGAAAAACTCCATTCAGGTTATTTGGGCAGACTTGGGAAAGAGCAACAACATGAGAGTTGTGAACTGTTGCAACTTGTTTTGGATCCTGGTTATCATTCTTCACATGATACACAAGAAGACAGATTAGTAGTCAGCAAAGAGTTTAAAAGGTACAAAAACTTATACAAAGATTACGTAGATCACTTTCAGGTCTTAAGTCTGTAATTTCCAACATCTAAGATGTCATTTCACTTTATACAGCTAGCAAACCATCACTTTTTTTTTCTTTTCTTTCTTTTTGATAAGAGCAAACCATCACATTTTATGTGTGCCCTTGAAATTCAATCAAATTTGGGGCCCTAGACTTGATAATCCATCTCTATTTCAAGGGATGTGACAAACATATTTTATTAGGAGTTCGGATTTAAGTTGACCGTGTTATCAGGGAATGTCATGAAAGACTGCACCAACACAATTATGGTGCAGACCAATTTTCAGATAGCAAGGCAACAGGGTGGGAAGAATGCTGGACAAAGGATAGAGATCATGTATGTGCATGCGTGCAGGCTAAAAAAGAAACAGCCAACAAATTTCTACAATCTTTTAAGTTTATCCATGTGCATATATGAAAAGACAAAAAATAATCCTTTTTTGTAAATTATGCACACACCCAGTGAGTTTTGAAAATGCAACATTATCCTCAAGCTTGTTCTTACAAGGGAGGAAGCACCATTTGAGCTAGAGTTCATTAGCCAGATCTTTTCAGATCTAACAAACTTGAATATTTTTTCAAATTCCATCCCAATTTCATGACATAGTGAGAACAACCATTCAAAAGCCTTCCCATAAATTCAAAAGAAAAGATTCCAATAAGCTCTAGCTCAAACATCCGCCTCCCAAAATAATAGGATGGAGGATGAGGTCATAAACTCAAGACCCACTAGGTACATGCCATGTATAACTAACCAGTTAAAAAATCAAAAGAACAGATTTAGTGAGTTAATTTCAGCCTCAAGGACAGATACAACAACCACCAAAACCAATACTGAAACTTTAACAGGTTTCCAGGCAAAGATCAAAAAATTAAAAGATAATATATTTAAATGTAACTGATTGACTTAAATAATGTGTATGATAAAACATTACTCTTAGGAATGCAAAACCAGCAGACGTTCCTTATAGCAACAACTTGTATTCAAACAATGGCAAAAACGTAATAGTGAATATAATATATAATATCTATACTAGGAAGCAGTGGGTAGGAGATTAACCAACAAATTGACTTCTCAAAATATAGGATGGACCTCAACCACAAAACTCATATAGGGTGCATCCTAAGATGTTATCTGGTCTAGCAAATGTTGGAAGCTGAAAACACTTCAATATAAATATGCAGCCCTTGAGCAGCACCCTCCCCGCGCGCCCCCCCCCCCCCCAAAAAAAAAAAAAGAACCCTTTGAAGTTAACACAAATCAACTTATATTTGTAAGGATAGGCATTCTACAGAGGTGGTATTAGTAATACACTTCAGATAATGTGTTGGGATCAGCAAAGATACATCTAACTTGTACTTCAAATACAAACCTGACTCCTCCGGTAGTGCTGCTTCTGCCCAATCAAAATGATTTTCTCAAAATGAGCCTTGATGGTATCCTCTTCCATTGGCCCCTGCAAACGCTGAAACAATTGTCTGGCACTGCCCTGCATAACACCAGACAATACAAGAAGCCAAAATAAGCAATATTACACAAACATCATGCCAATACACAGATACACTTAAAGGCACTGTCAGAAAGGGTATCAAAATTCTTGCCTTTGGAATGCCAGGTAATGTAGATGGATATGACTGGGAAGACCCTGAATCTTCTGCACTATCAGCCCCATCACCAGCACTCCTGTCCATTAAAAATTTGTGACGCTCCTTGCACTCTTTAGGCTTACGAAAAATACACTGCACATGTTGGAGAGAAGTCAATGGGACTAGTGCATAAAAGACAACTAACAAGATTTTCCAAAACATTACCAGATTGAAATGAAAATATAATACCGTTTTACCAATAAAAATAAAGCATGCTGAGCTAGGACAGCCACAAAGTCAAAAATTGACAAATAAACACATGCCTACCTTAAACTGCAGAGTACTGTTGATAACATCACTCACGAGCTCCCAGTTAGGACCCATATCATGTACAAGGACAACAAGTGCCTAATATAACAAACATAATAATAAGAATGATAACATTTCAGCTACCTAGTGGTAGTAAAAAGTCTAGAACCACAGTTGGAACAAATATGGGACTACAATAACCTGGTCTTCAAATAGCGACCATGGACTTCCTGAACCAGGCTGCCCAGCAGATATCTGCAAAGAAGGTGAATTGCTAAGTTCATGGAGAAAAATACAAACAAGGTAAATTAGCAATTATGAGAACAAGCTGTTAGAAGCCCTATCAAATAGTGCAACCCCAAGTGTACCTTCAGTGCTTTTGCTTTGCGGCCCCGATCCCGACCACCTATCAATTTAATGAATTTATTTGGGTTGGACATATTACTCATTTGGGATGCCACAGGGGAGGGAATGGACCCACTCATTGGAGTAATGTTGTCAAAAGTATTATCTAGTGATTGCTTCATAATCTTTGGCTTCTTGGCATTAGGTTGCCCATATAAACCTTCAGAGAAACATTTGAAAATAATAAGGATAAAGAACACAAACTACTAAGTATGTTTGTCAAACAAATTATAAAGCTAACAGGAGAGAAAAAGGTGCTTTACCACTGTTTCCATTAGATTCAAAATGAAGACTGTCCAATCTCTTCTTTGAATGATCCCTCTACAAGTCAAATGGCACCATAAATTATTTGAATACTTTCTACAAAACATTTCACAGTATGCAGTATTTATTTCTGGAAAAAGAACAGACCAAAAGCAAAAAAATAAAGAAAAGGAACAAACATGTACGCTACCCACAACATGCAAATACCAAAAAGGGAAGCAATACCCTCCTCATAGAAACTTATGTCAACAAACTCAAGCCTGCTAACAAAACAAAATGAGGGAAGAGAAAGAACATCTGCTTTGACTTTATGATACTCCCGCTATTTCTATAATTGGTTCACCCAACTGCTGGACAAGACAATTATAGCTTCCCCATCGCCAAAAACTTCCCAAAGCTCCCTTCCTCTTCAAAGGGCCTATCTTTTCACTTCAGCTTGCTAAACAAACTCTCTTAGAACATTTATCCTACATTTGAACCATCGCAGTCACTAGAGGACATATAATATGTCTCTCCACCAAGAAGGTTTGCCCGCAAAAGCTAATCACAACCTCTATGCAGATTGCAGCCAAAAACTGACAGCAGCCATGATGACCAAGTCCTATAAGTTATTAGCCATTTCTCTAATATCGCATACCATTTATCCTAGTGGCTGGAAAATGAAATTCCAAAACTTTAACACCTTACCAAATACTATAAACTATAATTAAATAAAATAAGCATGTGATAACATGAACTTAAACAGGTGGAAAATGCAACATAAAAGATAATGCCCTTCTATAATAGTTTCTCATAAGCCAAGACTTTGAGAATTGAAATTACGTAAGCACCCAAGCACTGTCAGACAAAGCAGATCATAAATGACATTCCTCCCTAATAGCATAAATTTGCCAAGTTATTACCATAATGGCAGATTTAGTCAGATATATTTAAGAGGAAAAAAAAATGAAGAATCTTTACAAATCAAGCTACTTTATCCAATGAACAGAACAATGATCACCTGTTCATTAAGAACAGCAGAATCCAGCTGCCATCCCTGGTCATATGAACCCTGCAAGCATATAGAATTCAAGCAACTTAACAGAGAAAAAAGGAAGAAAATCAGAAAGAAATATATCATTAATTTTCAAGGGAATAAGAATGCCCTTGGTGTCTGTTGAAACTTGAAATATAGGAGTTCCTATGTACCAGATGTTTCGCCTTCTTCTTCTTTTTAGGCTTTATAGATGTTTCTGCACAGTCATACGGCAACTGCTTCTCAAAGTCCCCAGCTGATTCAACCTCAACACTTTTCTGGATCTGCGATCCACCATGTAAAGTACTCTGGTCATCCTGACAGGAATTAGTATCTCCACTTGAAGCATCTGTCTTGACTTGAGCCTGTATGGTCCCAGTTGCTCCAGCACCGAAAGGACTCAAAACCCTTTGCCTGGTAGCAGTACGCATACGTTTTGTAGGAATTGAACCAACATTAAGACTAGCAGGCCTTTTTCCCATCAACATGGATTGTTGAGTTCCAGTTGTACATTGTCCATAATGCAAATCTGCTCCCACTTCAAAGGATCTTGAAGTGTATGATTTCATTAAGTGTTTCCGTTTCTTCTGGGCAAATTTTGTTGACTTGCTACCTTCAAAGGCTCCAGGCAAACAAAACGTGCTCGTTTCTCCTTCATCCTCATCGTATGCATTCTCTTCATATCCATACTCTGAATTTGAAAATTAAACTTTTAAGGAGCCCTAGATTAATCGATGAGGACTGCAATATTACATAAGTCACAACAATACCTGCTACAGCATCATATGTTGATGTCTCAACTTCTTCTTGCATGCTACTCCCAGTTCTCTGAAATAATTCAATTCAATCTGTTAAAATAATGGTTGCAAAGGAAAGATTCTTATAAAATACATTAGCATAATACTGTTGTCATATAAAAGAAAAACAGAAATTCATCCTAGAACAACAGAAACAGATGAATGAGTTATTGGCAAAAGATATATGACAACATACTCCCAATTTGAAAATGCTTAAAACAACCATCTTGATGGACAATTATTTACCTCAAACTGTAGCAAATGAGATTCAATAGATTTTCTGTAGCTCTCCATTGCACCAGATGGAACTGAATAGAGGAGGCTTTCCTGCCAAGCCAGAAACTCAACGTATAATAAATTCCATAGGCATCACTGATTAAATATATGAAACAAAAGTAAAATAAGCAAAAAAATGAGTCATGTCTACAAAGTAGTGTGGCATGTTTATGCAGGTCATCTAAAAGGCTATCAGGAACTTGTAGCATACTTCTGTAAGATGATCCTCCCATGACATTTCAACAATTCCTACATCAGATATCCTGTCAGGAGTTGTTGGTGCTTCCGCTTGAAGAGGGCCAAGGGAGCTGTTATATTTCAAAAATCTAACTGCATATCCCAGTACAGAAACTGAAGGATTTTTTCTGGGATATTGTGTCCCTGATTCTTTGATCATCTCCTGCCAAGGACCAACATAAATATCATTAAAATATAGTACACAAAGGTAAGACAAAAACTCTAATATTTAAATGAAACTTCACTCGCGTTCATCCTAGAACCAAGAATCTTAAAGCACAATAAAGAAAAGACACTGCCTAATAAAACAGTAATACATCTCTCCATAGGAAAAGAAAAATCATGAAGACATTAAAATGAGCATTTTCCATCAGAACAGATCTATAGGCTCCAGATAGCAAACAGTTCTAAAGCTACAAGATACATCACTTGAACTCAAACACCCTGATCTCATCTAACAACTAAATAATGAAATTTAGAAGTTAAGTGGTCCATATGCCTCAATAAGTGGTTTTAAAATTAAAATCTATTTAGAATTCATTGATAATTGTACTCTTAAAGCTTTAGATGTAATCTACATCCAGCATACTTCCTGCGTACTTGATGTTTTTTGGGTTCAATATAATCATTATTTATCAAACAAAAAAAAAATTAAATCTATCTGACTATAAGGACATATGCTTTTTTTTATTGGTAATTACACATGCACTGTTTGGACATGAATCTATGACCTTGGCCTCCACCTTGCTTTTACTAGGGGAGGTGCCATTTGAGCTAGAGCTCATTGGCAGGACAATCAAAACATTTGCTGCAGAATATCCGATCCAATTGTGCAAATATTTGTAGTTGACCATAAAAAATAGGTCCAAAAGAAATAACATCTTCAAATAAATCCAACCTTCAAATAACCACATGAGCTTATAAAAGAAAATAAACTGCTACTCCCATGTTTAATATGGCTATCTGCATATATCTGTCTCCATTTTCCCTCCATCTTCTCTCATTTCTTTAAACATTTTCCAGATTCATCAGTTATATACAACTTCATATTTACTTAAAAGGTCCTTGATTGAAAAACTATAATATTACAGCCAACCAGATTTTATTATTATATATGAAAAACAATGAACAATTGCTGAATATTAAATGAATAAGCAAGAAAAACCATTTGTATAACACTGAATTACTATCATCACATAGACCAAAGTGGTGATCAGAAAAAGAGACAGTAAATAACAAGCACCATATCAGATTCTCCAACCTTGTCCTCAGAAACTTCATTCCCATCAATCCTCCTTGATCCAACCAAACCATACTTGCAGTTCTTTTGAACAACAGTTTGATCATCACTATTTAGAAGTGCCTCTGCTGAAGACCAAAATTGCATGACAACCTTTGCCAAGGAGTGAGCTACTCTTTTCATCTCCCAACATTGGTTTTGTTGCTCAAATCTCAACCGAGAACTAAAAGCAACCCGATGACATATTTGAGCTGCAGCATTTATCTTCCAGAGACGCTCCTATAAGAAATAATGAGGGAAATAAAAGGCTTACAACAGGGATAAAACTGGATGCACTTCATTAAAGTAAGCTTTGAAAATATTTGTGCTTCAAATAGTGTGATAGATAGATCCAAAATTGAGAAGACGTTCTTTTAGAGAGAGAAAAAAAATGATTGGAAAAGATATTGACTGAATCAAATCCCTAGAAAAACAGACCTGTGCAAAATCATTTGCCAACCATGCCATTTCCTCAAGGACAAAATCCCATTGAGATTTTCGCCGGTTCTCTGAATACGAAGTGTGAACAGATAACTCTGCAATTCTCTTACGCTTGGCCTGTTTACTACATTATGTCAATCTTTTATAGCTTCATGAACAACCAAAAAATAAATGAAGTTCCAACAAATTTGACAATAAGAGAACATAAACCAGGACAGAAGGTAAACAAAGAACCTCTATAATTCGTGCCTCTTCAAGAATAGAATCTTCATGTGCCTTGTCTGCCTTTAAATGGTTACCAGAACACGTTTGATGTTCAGGGGCAGCAGAAGAGTCCCTCCCCGGCAAAGCAGTCACTGGAATCTCAGAGTCAAAGGCATCCATAGATTCCTGAAGTACGCCAGTGCATAAGTTTTCCTTGCTGGGGTTGGAATTATCACCCAACACATCTTCCACTTTTCTCTCAGTATCTGATGGGATATGTTCATTTTGTTGCACTCCCTCTATGTTGGAAGGATATTTCACCTCATTTTGAGGTTCAAATCTACTTATATTCACATCTTCCTCAACTTTGACTATAGTACCATTGCCAGAATGGTTTTGATAAACAGAATCACAAGCATTAGTAATAGAACAACTATCAACATCCATGGCCTGATTTCTTTTTTCAATAGCGTTAGTTTCATTCTTTTCAGCAACATCCCTGGACTCATTCTTTTCTTTAATCACTTCACCACCTGTTAAATTTATTGTCTCTTCCAAATCTGAGGTTTGTTCCATAGTGTTCCCATTAGATAAGACATTCCTTGTATTAGTACACATGTCATTATCATTATTTACATCTACACCTAGGCTAGCTTGGGTGCAAGAGGACTCCGAATCTAAACCCTTTGTGCACAATACTGCATTGCTATTTTGACCTTCATTTATACTTTTCCTATCTAATTTGATGTTGCTGAACCCATTTGGCTGACCAGGTCTAGTTTCGTTCTCAGCTTTTGTTGCAGTTGCACAAGGCGGATGTTCAAAACCAGCTGAAACTACCTGATTCATCTCTCCAACAGGATCAGGTCTCCCAGAAGCCATATCAATAGCATTCTGTTGAGCATTTACTTGAGAAGGTTGGTCGTGTTGGTTGTCCCTCAAGATTTTGGGAACCTTAACATCCAATTTACCTTCAGGCAGGCTACCGCCAGTAGTTTCTAAAGCCCGCACACCATCCAAGTCCGATTCCAACTGATTATTTGAAGTAGCAATCTTAGAGACCATATCCCCATTTGATCTTGCAGACTTTGGATTAGAAACAGAAGGTATATTTTGATCCTTTATGTTGTTTGTTTCAGATGCCATCCCCTTTCCATCCCTTCCACGAGCACCTTCGCGGGTTGGTCTGGACCTATTCCTTCGAGCATATGGGCGAACAATAGCCGAATCTTCAGATTCCTTGGCATTTTGACTCCCATCCATCTGGGAAGACTGTTCTGATGGAGCAATGTTATTCCTTCGCCTAGGATGAATAGAGCTCCTTTCACCTTCAAGTAACTCATTGTTACCATCTAAAAGTAACAGATTATCAGCACTATTGGGTTCACATACTGTAGGAACCCCTGGTCTACCACTACTCTCGACAGAATCTCCATGAGGTGAGGCAGCCAATGCAAAACTACCTTTTGCTTCACTAGAATAACAAAGAAAAATAGAATAGAATCAAATCGAATCCATCAATCTTTTTTTTTTTTTTGATAAGTTAGAATAGAATAGAACAGAATCAATCAATCAGTTTGTTATAATGTTGATCAAAAACCCATAAATGCACAATGACAAAAACAATCTACCTGGTCACAATTTGTTCTGGATGCTGATCAGTGAGCGATGTAGACTGGACACTAACTGAAGCCGCATTCCCAAATTTAAAGTCCAAAGGATTGCCACCCTGAAAGTGAGGAGCAATAAGGTGATTATCATTCACAGGACTTGATAAATAGCGAGAAAGATTAATTTGCCATACTTTCTCAAGAAATTCTAGCTCCCTTCTCCTTTCCTCACGAACATCATACTCTTGCCTGTTATCAACAAGGAATATATTTCTTACAAAAAAAGAAAGGAAAGCTGAAATACATCTAGAAATGGAAATTCAAAGGGGGTCAGAGTAAACAAAAAGGACGCCCATATTACCTAAGCTCTGCTTGAGCCCTCTCAATTGCTGCTCGGCGTGGAGAGGTTTTTAAACCAATACCAACCCCGCCGTCAACAACTCCACCCATGGAATCAACCTCAGCATTTACGAGTAGACCAGACCCTGAGCTACATCCATGCATACCTACCTTAATATCTACAATCTTTCCCCTCCCATATATTCAATATTCTACAAATTTGTGAAAGCAGAAGAGTAAGAGAAGTCATATGAGCGCAAGTCGCTGAATAAACAAAGGAAAATGTTATCAGCCAAAAGAATCCTTTCCACTAGAACATATAGTAAACGCTTTATCAAAGAATACAAACGGGATAAATCTCCTCATTCAAGTCAATATTCAAGTTTGCACAAATTCACATACTTTGGAGAGAGAGAGGGGGGGGGGGGGGGGAAGCAAATTTCCACTGATATTACACTGTGAAAGTCCCTCAAGGCATGGGATATTTTAAATATATGTATACATAACTCATGATCCACACAAGATGGCAGTAACCTCACCCTCCACTTCTTTTAGAGGGAGGAGATGCCATTTGTCTCAAATACCAACAAAACTGAACAAAGGATTCAAAATACATAACAGTTACAGATAGAAAACCAACACAAAAATAAATAAATAAATAAAATGTAAGAAGTTTGGGAAAATAACCAACAATTACATGACACGAGAAAAAAGAATCCAATACCAATCCTCAACACCATCTCACATCAGCTGTGTTAATCAGGATATTTTTAAGTATATGGGCAAAATACACCATGCAAACATGCATTAACTCTCACATGCTTGGCATTGAAAATTCAAACCAGCTAGTGAGTTGGAAAAAAGAAAAGGTTAACAAATGCATATATATGTCAGCAGGCTCATCTAAAATTTCAATTCAGAATAGGAACTAAAACTATGGAAGGAGTCCATTAAATGGCAAAGCACAAGCATGCATTTCAATGTGCTTCACAAAAAAAGAAGGCTAATCCATTATCATAGCTCTAAATTCAAGAAATGACTACACGACTTGCTTAGACAGTCACCCCATGTATAAATGACCACAAGCATGTATAAATAACTGCACAACTTGCTTACACAGTCACCCTGATGTATAAATGAAATGCTTCAAAAATAAAAAGTTGCACTGCCATGCCAAATTTATCAGTAAAGTATAAATTTTCCAGAAATTTAATATGTAGATGAGGACCTTGCAGTAATGCAAGCATATAGAAATCCCCCCAGAATCCCTTACAAAAAATTAAAAAACATAAGAGCATTTCATATAAAATCAAGCATACAATTGAGGGAGGGGTGGGGGATCAGCATGATAAAGATCAAATTCAATCTACAAAACCCTAAAAATATCTTCTATATTGCCTATAAAGAAATGTATTTTTTTTTTTTTAAGAACAAGATACGGAGCACACTTAACAATACATTTCTAACCTCAAGCCAATGTCTAACAGGTAACAGCACAAGCAAGAAGCATTTAACTACTAAAACTGATTTGACCACTATGCAATGGTGCTTCGTTCATATAGTTTAGTATTAAAAAAATAAATAAATAAAGGAAATGGGTGCAACTAGGCAATGTCGAATCATGGAAATCGATAACTTATAAGAAGAAGAGTTAAATCATTAATAATACACAGTGCCACACGAAATTACAAGCAAAACGAGTAACAAATGCTGAAAGTCTTGGGGTCAATAATATTCCTTCAAATTCTCATATAGGCAACTCAGAACAAATGCATTTGAGCAACAAAATCACTATCTTACCACTTAAATACACACCCTACTAAGTTTCCCCAAAATGGGGAGCACCACATTAAATACCATATTAATGCAAAACATTAAAACCTTTCAAGGCATTCAATCAAAGCAGAAATTCCACATTAATTGCCACTAACAAAAAGCCCCAAAACAAACCCTAATGCCATTCGAATTGCACCAAAATTTCACAAATTCTAGGGTTTCGTAAAAGAGCAAGAAAAAAAAAAACTACCTGAATTGACGAATATTAAACCAATTGAAGAGCTAGGGCACCAACACGGAACTCTCTATTTCGCTCAATCCCTCTCTCTCGCACAAACAACTAACTTTCTCTCTCCTAGGGTTTTGAAAACCCTAATTTTTTCCCCCAAAATAAATTAACGCGAAATTCAACACGTCCCTCCCGCAAAAATGTCAGCCATGAAAGCCTCGCTGAGTCTCTCTCTCTCAATCTGTGTGTGAAATTTCTAGGGTTTGTTCGTGTTTTTTGTTATGTGTTTTTTGTTTTGTTCGTGTTTTGGTTTGGTCAGTGTATTTCGTGAAAGAAGAGAACTATGCGACCTCTGCGAAGAGTAGTAGTAGTAGTGGGCTGGGCATGAAGAAGAAGAAGACGAACAAGAGGCCTTTGATTTGATTTTGAGTTTGAGCTATTACATTTTGGACGTCCATTTTGGGCTTTTTATTTTTTCTTTTTTTCTTTTTCTTTTTCTTTCTCTATCTATTTTTTTTTTTTAAATTACTACCATGTGTTTGCTTCTTTTTTTATTAAGATTTGGGATTATGATTTTTATTATTATAATTTGATGCTACCACATTTAGATTTGTTAAATAAATACAAAGTTTAATTATTTAATGAGGCATGTCAAATTGTCAAGCGCTATTTGAGGGGTAGTTTTGGAAATTTGGCTACTTTATTTTCACTTTTTAGCCAATGGGAGTCTATAGGAAGTGTTACTTAAAGACTTATTTCCCTTAGTGAAATTACCTAAATTGTGACACGACAAACTTATTATTGAAAAAAAAAAAATCCCCCGTGAAAAATTAATCCGAGAGCTAAAATTACCAAAGGTGAAATTACCCACAAACCTTCCCCTCTTGTTGGGTTTCTCAAATGTTAGTAAGAATTTTCTTTGACTATGGATTTTGAAAGTAAGATTACTAGAAACTAAATTAGGAAAAAAACTTAATGCTACCATGTTGAAATTTATTAAATTCAAAGTTAAATTATTTAATAAAGAGGCATGTCAAGCACTATTTTAGGGGGGTAGTTTTGGAATTTTGACTTGCTTTTTAAACAATGGGAGTCTAAGGATATGTTACTAATGAGCATTAGCATCCAGGTATCTTAAAAAATACTCATTTTATAGCTCTAAAAAATTACTTTATTTGTTTTAACATACCATTTTACAAACTCACCCTACATCCATGGTTTTAAAAATTGAACAAGACAGATCGATTCAACAGAGAACCAGGCCCTAATCCGATCCGATAAAAACCTCGAAAACAATAAAAATTGGTCTAAACTAGTAAGAACCGGTCAAAACCAAAAATAACCGAGAATCGGGACCAAAAACGATTCATTGACCCTACTAGTTTTTAAAACCATGCCTTCATCCCATTTCTTATTTTTCACTTCAAAATTATCAATATTCATTTATTTATTCATTTTAATCTCTCTCTCTCTCTCTCTCTCTCTCTCTCTCTCTCTCTCTCTCTCTCTCTCTCTCTCCCCCTTTACAGATTTACAATAGCTACCACCACCACTACTCACAACCAAAATAACAACCCGGCAACCACCACAACTAAACCTACCACAACCAGCAACCCATAAAAACCCATAAATACACCACCATTGCCAAAAAAAAAAAAAAAACCCACAAATCCACTAGACCCTCCTCTCATTCAAATCTACCACCACCATTGTTTTCTTCTTCATTGTCACAAGAGAGTTTGTCCATCCCAAGTTCATCCTAACTCAGCAACCACCATAGGTTCGTCTCAAGTTCCTTCCAATTTATAGGTATTGGATTCTTAAGAGAAAGTGAGAGTGATGAATGAAAGTGTGAGAGGGGCAAGAGAGAGAGAGAGAGAGAGTCATATAGAGATTGAGATGAGAAAGGACAGGGTAATAAAAAGAATAAAAAGATTTTTTTTAGCAAGTTGTTAAATTTTTTTAGATTTAACAATTCAGATATTGCATTTTTTTGTGGTTTAGAGTTTGAAAATAACACTTTTAGAGATTTTGCAAACTAAATGCTAATGCTCTTAAGAGTTAATTCTTATAGTGAAATTACCTAAACTTTGCTCATACCAAAATAGTGAAATCACCTAAAATTTTGCTCCTACCAAGCCATTATTATTTATTTTTTTAAAATGTACCAAGCCAATATTCAATGTGAAATTACCAACAAATTTTCCCCTATAGGTGGCATTCCTCAAATGTTAGCGGTGGGACAGTAGGAAGTTTATCATAATTCTTATGTTGAAAGCAAAATTAAATTAGTTAATAATTTAGTTGATGTAATCGGGTTTGGACTTTGGACCTGGTTTTTTTTTTTTTTTTTTTTTTTTTTGGGACCTGATTTAAATATTTTATTCAAACTTTAAAGAGACAAATCTGGCATTATTTGAGGAGATCTTCGTAATTTCAATGATTTCATTTACACTTTTAGGCCAATGAAAGTGCCCAAAAGTGTACTTGAAAGGGTTAATTATTAAAGTCAAATTACCTGAAATGTGCCAGTAACTCAGTAAGTACAAAAATTTCCCATTATGAGAATTTGACTTGAAATTACCAAACAAATAAATAATAACTAGGTGGATTAATTTTTATGTTATTGTATTTTTTTTCAATTTTTTGCTATTCCTAACACTTTATATAATCAATGCCACATCATCGCATTTTAAATGTTTTGTATTGGAAAGTGGAAACCAAAAAAATTATGGTATGTTTGGTAACTATTTTTTGCCCTTATTTTCTGTTTTCAAAAACAATTTTTCTTTTAGACTAAAAAAACTTGTTTGGCAATAAAAAATGGTTAGAAAACAAAAACAGTTTTCAAAACTCAATTTGTGAAGGAAACTGAAAATATGCAAAAGACTGTTTTCAGTTTCTAATTTTCAAAAGTCAATGAAAACACACATTTAATTTAATGAATCTATCTCATTTAATGAGTTAGCATTAAAGTTCAAAGTCTAATAACAATATATTTTAGTATTTTCTATATTTTTCTTCAAAAAACTATCTTTCTAATTTTAACTAACCAAACATGTTTTTGAATTCAAAAATACAATAAAATTGTTTTTTCTTTATATTCCCCAAAACAAGTTTTTGAAAATGAAAAACAAAAACTGTTACTAAAAATAACCTTAATATTTTGTATTCTATTTCTGTGTTAGTTATAGGCAAACTTATGTCCCCAAAAAATAAAAATAAAAAAAAAAAATAAAACAAAAAACCAAAACCCTATAGGTGAACTTATTTTCATGCAATGGTAAAAACTAAAAACATAGGTTTCAAGTTTTAACAATAAGAGCATTCACAACAAGGTTGCTAAAATGACTAAATAGTCATTTTAGCAACTAAAACACTAAAAACACACTACAACAAAGACGTTAAAGCTAAAACATTCTGGGTGATGGCTATAGTGAGTTGCTATCTCTAGCAGCTTACTATAGCTGAATGTTATTAGCAAAAAACATTTTCTTATTCCCACATGCTCACTATCTCACTCCCACATGCGTATTGCTTCTACCCTATATTTGTGTCTTTCTATCTCCCCTGTGATTGCTCTGCCCTCTCTTCGCTTAGCCCACTCTTTACCCAGCCTAGCATTCTCTCCCCTTCTCTCAGTCTCTCTCTCTCTCTCTCTCTCTCTCTCTCTCTCTCTCTCTCTCTCTCTCTCTCTCTCTCTCTCTCTCTCTCTCTCTCTCTCCTTCTTCTTCTTCTTCTCCTCTCATTCACTTTGTTCCCTCCTCTCATTCACTTCAATGCGCGGCATGGAGTTTTTAGGTTGTTAAAATCCGGTTGAGATTTGGTTGATATCGTAGTTGTTTTGACATTTTGGATTCATGGGTTTGGTGGGTGGTGGGGTTTTGGATTTAGTTGAGAACGACATTGGTTTTTTGGATTATTCAAGAGTTAAACCCCTTTTAGATATACATCACTGTTAGTTTATTTAAGACATTTTCCTTCTTCTTTTTTCTATGTATGTGTGTTAAAAATACTTAGTATTCTAAAAAAAAAAAATTAAAACATTATATATAAAAAAAATTAAAATTATATTAATAATTAGTGAATCATTTGAAACATCAAATAGTTTTACCTAAAGCAAATTAACTATTTTAATGAGACATGAAAGAAATACAATGTGTAATACTGACATGTGTTAAAGCTACTCAATGCAAGCAAAAGTTGTAGTCATAAATATTACTCTATTAAAACATAAAATTACAGTGCATGCCCAATTAGCTTTAATGGTATGGGCTTGTACTTGGGCTCGCAACTAATTTGTATAGTGGGCTTAGAGTTTCCTACTATGAGTAGTCCTTTGCCCGACAACCCACTTACACCCTCTGGTTTTGGTTAACTCCTCTCTTTTTCCTCTCCAAATGGCTCTCCTTACTACTGATGTTCTTGCTCTTGTCTCTCAGTCTTCTCTTTCCAATTGCCAACCCCCATTTATAGCCTTAGATAAGTGGAGGTGTTATGATTATTTTCAAATCTTATTAGTGCAAATGGGGGTCCAATTTCATCATCTCTAAGTGGATGTTATGTTGGGAATGGTGATAATGGCATTGGAACTGGTTCCCACTTTCAAAAGACTGTTCGGCGACGATATCCTCCAAGGCAATATCGGGCCACCGAGTCCTTGTATCGCCGAGCAATCATACTCCCGACCAAGCTAAAGTTGATTAGAAGGTGGCTCGCTTTTTGACGTTCAAAAGAGAATGGTCTCATTACGGTTTTTGGGCTCAGGTTGGGCCTCAAGGTATGTCCGGGTCAAGGTCTTAGGTCAACGGGGACGAGGCCATATATCGTATCACAAGGCTAGGGCCCGAGGCCCAACGGGCCTCTTGGCACTTAATTGCTTGAAACTTAAATAATGGAGTTTTACATAGAGTAAATAGTTGGTAATGGATCTTTTTTTATATTAGATAAAAATTGTACTCTAACCTGATTTAAGTGTACATGTATGTGAAACTTCTCGTAGAGACTTGAATCCTAGCCCCTGCGGCCCTGCCACCCCTCCCCTACACCCTACAAGAACTTTATACTTATGAAGTGACCATTGCGTCAAGTTGGTAATAAATTATTAATAATTAATGAGTGTATACACTTATCACTAAGATAAGATAGCAACTTATGCAACCACAACTTCTAGGACCCTTTTCTTTAAAAAAATAATTATTTAAAAAAAAAAAAAACCTCTTTTTTTTTTTTTTAAAGAGATCGTTTTTATTATATATACTGTATACAAGTATATAATTTTGTCTTATTAGGCTAAATAACGTTAACTTGAAACTAAATACAAAAAAGATAATTATTATAAAAATAAAACATCATAAAAGATAAAATTGACTAAAATAAAATATCGTGCATTGCACGTGGTACAAGCTAGTCTCTTCTTTTAACTCTCATTAATTGATTTGAAATTTTGAAGAGAGACATGGAAATGAAATATTGATTACGTGTTCTTCAATTTTACAAATCCTTAACTTGTAAATTTTGTTTTCTCATTCTTTTTTATGTTTTTTCTTGTTTTGGGAGGAGAAAGATATAAAATAGGAGCAAAAATATATATATTTATTTTAATTCATAACAAACGTTTGTTAAGGAAAACAAACGAAGTGAATCTCAAGTGAGTAAAATGATTTTTTTAAACTACGAGTAGACAATGTGAGTTCGTGCATAACTATACATGAGTTTACTGTAATTACCCAAAAATTAAATTATCCACAATTCTAAAATGTAATGGTATAGAAGTTAAAACACCATGTAATGGGGGATGGGAGATTTGAAATATTAATATTTTTGTCGGAAGCATTAGGTGCTAGTTATGCTACAATGTTTTTTGACAAAGAATGTAGTATTTTATAAAGCATTTAAGAGAACTTTACACTTTCTTATTATTATTATCATTATTTTTCATTAAAATAAAATTAAAAACCATCTTTCTTTTTTTTTTTTAATTTAGCTTATACCAAACTCAAAAAGGTTATATATATATATATATTAGTTATTTTTAATTATATATGAATTTTGATAAATTCACCACTAGATTACATTATCTTTGTGTATTCTTTATGCTTACAAAATTTAAAGATGATCAAAAATCAATAACAATGTCATCAATCAATATTTAAATTCAAGTTTTTGTAATCTATATATATATGTGTGTGTGTGTGTGTGTTAATAGGTAAAACTCAAAGAAAGTTCAATTAGAATTTGAAATTAGAATCCAATTTTGCACAATGTGTCTAAATTTATGTGGGGCCACACTATAATTATCTACTTAAGTTTTTTTAATTTTTGTGTCAAGTAAGTTAATGAGTGCAAAATACTAAAAAATCACATATACTTAATAAAATAAAAAAAACTAATCACATATACTCGATAAAAATCATTACAGGGCAAGATCACCTCACATTCTATCTTATTAAAAACTAGAAGAAAAAAAAAAAAGATCATAAGTAGTATAAAATTTGAGTTAGAATTTTAAAATATGACTAATTACGTTTACTTTTTATGAAAAATAATTTAACTAATTATTTATATTTTTATGATAAAAAGTGTGTTTAATTTTAAATATATTCATATGTATACATGTGTTATATGCTATTTTTTAAAAATAATTTGACTAATTATTTATATTTTTATAATAAAAATAGTGTATATTTTAAACGCATCCATTCTTTTGCATGGATTGTAGCTTAGTTTAAAATAATGTATAAAAGATGAATTTATGGATCAAATGGCAAATTACATATGAAATGATATATGTGTTAAGATCATATAGAACATATAATTCAAAAGTTGGATTTTCAAAATACGAATTTAATAAGAAGTTATTAGGTAGTGTAATATTGCTTTATACCAGGTATAACTTGAATTCAACCCATATATAAAAACACAAATTTTATTATAAAAATATAAATAATTAGTCAAATTATTAAAAAAAATAGCATGTAACACATGCATATGTATAGATACATTTAAAATTAAACACAATTTTTATCATAAAAATAAAATTCTTACCTAAATTTAATACCACTTATGATCATTTTTTTTCTAGTTTTTAATAAAATAGAACATGTGGTGATATTTGTTGTGTGGTAATTTTTATTGAGCATATGTGATGGTTTTTTTTTTTTTTTAATTTTTAAATTTTATAGTTCATTAATATTATAGTCTTAGTATTTTGCATTCATTAATTCATTTGGCACAAAAATTAAAAACATTTAAGTAGATAATTATGGTGGGGTCCTTATATAAACTTAGACACATGGCGCAAAATTGGATTATAATTTCAAATTCTAATTGAACTTTCTTCGTAGTTTTACCTATTAATATATATATTATATATATATATATATATATAGATTATTGTAGTGCGATTACCACATCTAAATGTGTTGATTTATTTGAATGACAAATGTGCTCATGCTAATTACTTGTAATTACAAAATTGTCATTAATTAAAATGACAAAAGACCCCAAATACATCGCAAATAACCAAAGTACCCTCAATACCACGAAAATGACTAAAATACCCATAAAAACTATAAAATGACGAAAACTACGAAAACAATAAGTGTTGCGACAATGTGCCAATTGGCATTTTAAACTATAAAGAGCAAGTGCCGATTGGCACTCTAGCATATTAGTCACAACGTCGGCTAAATGTTATAAGCAATTGATGTGGTCGCTTAAGGCCCCAAGTAAAAAGAAAAGGCCCCCAAATTTTAACCAATTGGGTTATTTATAACCAATAAATTAAATAATATTTTTTTATCAAATGAAAAACAAATAAAAAAGAGAGAGAAATACTACATCCATAACACTTTTACAACAAATTCTAAGTAGCAAGTTGTTATTGCGTGTTATTGATGGCAAAAAAATAATATTATAGTGGTGGGTTCAAAAATAAAACAAGAAGCAACTTAACACCTAGGATTTGTTATGAAATATATTGTGAATTTTGCATTTCTAAAAAAAGAAAAAGAAAAAAGAGAGCAATACAAAAAAAAAAAAAAAATCACAACATTTTTCACAATAATTGAATTAGCAAACTTTTATAAGTTCTCATATAGATTTACTATTAACATCATTCTTTTACTTATCATTATTAATGTGCCACATTAATAAGTGTGAAAAGTTTTGTCAAAATTTTGTGTCTATAAACATTTAAAAAAAAAAAAAAATCTACGTAGTTCATGTTAATTATTAGTAATTTTGCATCTAAAAAAACATAATCAATTTTTGCCTTAAGCCACAAATGCATCAAGCTCCTGATTAGTCAGCTTATTTCCGAATTTAAATATTAGGATTGATCCACAACCGTCAACACCCAAGAGAGTTATTCATTTGACGAACGTAGCAGTATACACAGGTCATGAATTAGACACAAGAAAATGCAAGCAAAAAAAAAAAAAAAAAAATTAATCGAATATTTAAGTGATTATAGAAGAAGTACAAATTTCGGTTCCAAGTTTTTTTTTTTGGATTTGGATAGTAATTTTGATCAAGATCTAATAATACGTTGTTGAAGAAATAATACTACCTTTTTTTTTTTTTTCTTTTTTTTTTTTTTTTTTTTTCATTTATATTGTTCCCAAAGTTTTGGAGTAATAACGTCTTATCCCAAAAGAGCTGCACATAATCATAGGAAGGTCAGTAAGAAATACTGCCATTCAACTGTTCATAACCGTCAAGTACCACTCCGTGCTCCTCCAAGTCCATTTATTGTATTCTTTTCTTTTCACGTGTCAATTTTCTTTTATATATGATCAGCCAATAAAAAGGCTCCTCGTGATAATTTTAATTTTTTAGCGTAAAAACTATATTAATCTAAATTTTTATCAAGAGGAATTTGATATTTAACTAAATTGTTAAGGACTTAAAAAAATTTGGATTAAAGTCATTATAAACTTTTTACAATCATATCCCCATCCATAGATCAACATTTAAACAATTTTTATCCTAACAAGTGTGAGAATCCTACTCCAAATTTGTCTAAACCAATTTAAAGAAAAAATTTCTTTCATAAATGAATACATAGCCATAGATACTCCCTTTGCTATTAAAGTGGTGTGTTGGGCAGTTACTTGGTCAGTTAATTCAGTTACACTCTTTGGTTCTCTGTTCAGAATATATTAAGGGAGGCACTCATCCCAGTTGCATCAGCCACAATCTGTAGTTCCCTCAAAACTCCAAGTCCGAATCCAAGCTTTATAACTCCATTGACATTCTTGAATCCTTTATTCACAAACAACAAACTGCAACTCCCATTCTCATTATTAGTACGTGTTTCTTGGCTCTTCTTGTGCACTTTACATATAAAGGTATGCCAATTTCCTTCAGATTTCATCATGTTCTTTTAATTTCAAGACTCTTCTTTCTTGCCCATTTGGGTATGTTCTCTAATTTTTTTATAGCTTCCACTACTGCCATTGAAAACTCAGGCACTTTCTTGTATAACACATTTGATTCAAATGAACTCATTTTCCTTATTGGGCAGTGATCAACGTATTATTGAATAAAGTCTTTACGTAGGAAATGACTGACCATCAGAGAGAGGCAGATAGAACAAAAGGGAAGGAGTTGGCGACAACCTCTTCGGAGTCTTCTCCATTGGGGTGGAGCACTTACAATGCTCACTTTGTCCGACTAGCTATCGAAAAAGTTGCTTGCCCTGGTACCACTGATATAACAGATAGAGAGATCTTCTTTGACACAGTCGGACAGATGCAGGATATTGTTACAAAAGAGCCTAAGTAAGCCATTCTTTTCATCCATTCTATCAATCTATGGTCAACTGTTTAATGCTTTGATAATATGGCCTCATACCTGCACAAAGGTTCATGAAAGGTTATCATTTTGATATGCTAATAATAAAGTAATAATAGCCAAAAGAAAAATGAATTCATTATATCTTTCTTTCATATTCTTTTTCTCCACCTTTAAAAATAAATAAATAAATAAAAATTCTAATGTTATATTGCAGGCTTCCCACTCTCCCTGAGGAGCTGGACTTGCATAGGCTTTTCCTAGAGGTGATTTCTCGAGGCAGGAAGCGAAAGGTGAGATGAAGCAATTACCACTAGTACTTCTTTTGTATATATGTTCTTTAGATGTTTATTGCCTAGCCTCTATATATGGTATGTAGAGCCATGGTTCTGCCATGTGCCTAAACATGTGTTCATGAGAATTGGTAAGCAATGTGAAGGAGACCAAGGGAAGAACAAATGTTAGAAGTTGAAAAATTTACAATCCCAGATTAGTTAAATGTAATATTCAAAAGGCTTATTTTACTTATATATATATATATATATATATCTGTACTCTTACTAAAGAAAATTCTGATGCAATGACATACGAGACTAACAAAGATCATTCAAAAGATATATCTACTTCCACCCACTTTCATAGTAATTATGGCCTCCAAACTTCTAAAAAATGCACTTCCACTTTGGAAGATCAAGACAGTGGCATTGAAGAAACTACTGCAACCATGAAAATGCGTGGTATAGAAACAGAAAGAGAGCTAAGAAAATAGATTTTAATTCAAGTTAATAGTAGCCCATCTAGAGTTAGATCTATGACGATCAACAGCATGCAATATGGAGTCAAAACTAATATGGTGAGGAATAAAAAATGCTCTTCACTGAATATTTCTAAATTAAACTGCTATGCTGCTGTTAAGACAAAATTCAAGTCCAGGAAATCCAATACCTGCCTCCAAAGAGTAAGATAAGAATTGCACATTATTGGATATTAAAATGGAATTATCCAATCAAAAGTGTATGTCCAAGTATCAAAATCCATCTCCTCCAGAAATTAACTCAATGCAGCCTAAAATTACTTCTACAACAACCTTTTACTCCTGCTAGAAAAGTGACCTTGTAAAGCCATCTTTATTGACACAGTGTGCCTGTGAATAATCATGCAGCTTGAGAAGGAAGGATTGTGGGAAGAGGTCCGTGATGTTATTTACCCAAATATAGCAGTTTGTGACCTGCTTGATCTTTATGATGAGTACCTGCTTCATTACTGTGAAGATTTCATTGCCCAAAATAATGCTGGTTGGTGTACAGAACTCCCATCCTGCTAATGTGTCAAATAAATAACCTGCCTGTATGCTAATGATTCCATATATTTTTAGCCTCTGTACAAAGTTCAACTACAACACCAGCTGAAGCTCATCAGAGGTTCAGACAAAGGCTACCTGCAGCACAAGGCCCATCTTTCCCTACCAAAAAGAGGAGCTTCAGACCAAGGCTACCAGCAGCACAAGCCCCATGTGTTGCTACCAAAGAGAGAGAGAGCAATTTTTATCCAGATCTGCCGTTGATTTCACCTGCAATGTTAAACCAAGTACCAGATATCGAAGTGTTAAGTAGGAACTCTCCCTCTAATGATAGGTGTATGGAGCTTCTATTTTCTATTATCTGCTGTGTTGCTGTCTCTAAAGTTGATAGGAATCCCTCTTGCAGCTCCACCAACAATGCTACCAAATCATTCAAGTTCACTTTGGGCAATGGCGGACAGCTGGTTTCCAATAAATACTCAAGCCAAGACCAGTCAACAACAGCAGCAAAATATCCTCTCAGCTCCATGCTCAAGTTCAATTCCAACAGAAGAAGAAGTTGCGGAAGGGCTCCGCCTCTTAACAGAATCTATACCAGAGTGGTACTGGGACAATTCCTTGGATCCTCAGCTGGATGCAGTTGCAAGCTCAGATCTGGGTGAAGATTATCAAGGCATGTGTCCTCACCTCCTCACCTCACTCTCCCTCCAATTCTCAGTATGAACGACTTGTTCTTTTATGTGTATGTTGAATCTTTCTCCAAAGCTCTAACTCAATACTTTTCTATCTCCTTGGCTGGGTTCTTATACAGGAATGGACCCAACCCTATACTTTGACGTAAAAGAACTTGGTCAGTTAGCAAAACTTGTTTACTTTTTTTATTATTTTTTATAGAGCTGTCTCTGAAGCTATTACTCCAAAATTTGCTTTTATCTAGCCACTACAATGAGTTCAACTGCAAGACCATTACCAACACAAGGGGAGGTTGGAACAGAGCTCCTCTTGACACAAGCTGAACCTGCTTCTATGCCAGAGAGGGACTGGAACATGTCCTTGGATTCTCAGCTGGATGCAGTTAAAAACCCAGATCTGACTCAACCTGATCAAGGCATGTGTCCTCACACTCCCTCCAATTCTAAGCATTAACAGCTTGTTCTTTTTATTTGTATGTTGAAGCTGTCTCCAAAGCTCTAACACAATATAATTTTCTAGCTCCTTTGCTGGGTTCCTATACAGGAATGGAGCCAATCCCATACTTTAAAGCAGAAGGTTGGTACTCTACCCAAGTTATTCCGTTTGCAAAACTCTTTTTTGTAGCAATCAGTGACTCAAGATGACATGAAATGTTATAAATCCAAATATTTTGTAGCTCCAGAGTTGAGTTTGACTGCAAGACCAATAGAAGCTCGACTTGAAATTAAACCAAGGCTCACATTAGCAGAAGGTCAAGTTGCTCCTACTAGTCAGAGGAAAGTTAGTGATTCATTGCCTACAGATGATCTGGCTAATGCAGAGAAGAAGAAACTGAAGACAGCAGCAGCAGAACTTCAACCAAGTGCACCATCTGAATACAATATCTCTGTAAAAGAACAGCGGGTTAGTAGTGACAGACCAGGCGACATACAGATGAAAGCTGAAGAATCAGGGAGTCTAAAAGAGGCTGAAAAATCCGTAAGATATACAACATAGTAAATTGCAAATTAATGCTTTTCAAAGAAATTATTCTTTCTGCTAGACTGCATTTCCCAGTACAAATAACTATACTGCAAAGTGAACACAATATACAAATTCTTTGGAAAAATTTTCATTCTTGTTAATAAAAACAAGCGGACATTCTGTTGCATTATGGCATGTTCTCAAAAAAAAAAAGAAAAAGAAAAAAGAAAAAGATATTGGCAGTCCGGTACCACATGCTTTTTTCATCAACAATGTTACAAAACTCTTGATTTTGTCTCTTCTCACATAGCAATATATTAATTCTCCAAGCCTTGATGGGGTAATTTGTAAGTGACAGGTTGATAACCAAAAAGCTGCGGAAGACAAACAGAGATCTGACAGAAATATATCCATGACAGAAATCCTAATGCAAAAGGCAAAAGCTGAGATACATGGCAATGTGGGATCTGGTGAAAAGGCTAAACCAGAAGGTGAAAAAGACGTAGACAAAAGTTTGAACATGGAGTTATTAACAGGGGCAACACATGGCAGAAAAGGAATTTCTGGAAAAGGCGATTTGAAAGGAGGGAAAACTGCAGACTAAGATTTGGATGAAGTCTCAACTCCAGGGACAGGACATGGAAGAAAATGAAGCGACATCAGAAGAGGTTTTAGCCCTTCTTGTGGAATGAGTGACAGAACAAAAAAAGAGGGTGTGGGACCTAGTAATGATGATGCAATTTGGACATCCAAAATAGAGCATATTACATTAAAAAGAGGAGGAAAAAAGGGGGAAAAAAAAGAAGAAGAACATAACAATTTATTCTTTGATTTGTAAAGCTGATATGATGTGATAGCAGATATATTGATATTTCGAATGAGTACTTAAGTAATGAATTACCATACTTTGACAGAACTTTCAATCACCTGATGTAAATTCAATATATTTTGGAAATTGAGATGCCAGTATATTAATCCATTGTGATTAGAATTTTTTTCCTGTGAGAAATGTGTAAGAATCCCATACAATACAAGAATATATGAAAAATCCTACTCTTTATATTAAAAATTTATATAATAAAATAATTTTATTGATAAAAAAATAGTGGTTTGAATGCACAAAATGTGTATCAAACTACTCCCGAGGATAACAAACTTTTTTTTGATAAATGCCTGAAGGATTACAAACTTAAGTTCAAAGAGTCGATAAATTCTAGAAAATGACAAGAAATACAGCCAGGGGCAGTTATCCATCTGTGCAAACATCTCAACACAGATTTTTGGATGACATGATTAGGATGCTCAAGCCCTTCAAACATTCTAGGATTATGGTCACGCCAGATTGCCCACATAACACACAATGGAATCACCTTCCATATTAGCACTTCTGACACTGGAGTTCTCCTTGTCACTGTCTTTGGCATAATTGAAGAGGCTCCAAATAAGGCAAACACTTAAAGACCCAGTATCCCTAGTGACTATAGTGACTAAACAATGAAAAAGAAGATCATCAACTGATTCTCCACTATTCTTATAAGCAAAACAACTGATGTAGAACAGCGACATCAACACCAGTCCAGGATCAAGATATTCCTTTTCAAATCCTGCCCCCTTCTCTAAACAAAAACAATAACCATAGGAACAATGGAACCCGCTTTTTTTTTATTCAATTATATTTTATATTTACTACTTTATTTTTTCAGCAAAAGTTTTCTTATTGCTAATTAAGCAGGTGAACTAAATTCATATGTATCAAACATATTACTCTTTTATAATGAAGATCTGTGCACTTATTTCCAAGCTCCATTAAGCTTTTCTATTCCCCTTATTTCACTTATGCTATTGTATAAGTATCAACACCGCTTCCAAAAAGGCCTCTTGGTCAACTTGCGATTATTCAGATAAATCTAGCTCATTGCCTTTCTTTTAAATCTCTTGATTCACAAAGTTGCACAATCCTTTTTACATTAACTCATTTCACCATTTTTTTTAATTAAAATTTTTATGAGCAATTCATTAAATATAAAAAGGGCCATAAATTTTTATGAGCATTCATTAAAAAAAAAAAAAAAAAAAATTATCCCCCCAAAAAAAATCCTAGTGCTGGAAGTATACTAGAGAAACACTTGAAAAAAAATTCTAACATCTATAGCTCAAAAGGACCAAAACTCCCACAAATTTTCGCAGGAAAAGCTTTTCACTTATTTCATCGTCTTTACCCAATTTTTATTTGAACCTGAGACCTTTTCAAACCCGCACTTTTCTTTTAGCAACTGAGCCAAGGCCTAAGGCATCACACACTTAATCTTCTTCGTTAGCATATCCATAGATCTACTTTTTCCAAACAATATTTTTAGCTCCATATCAAACATCATACTTATTTTCTTATTTAAATTGCAGGGCGCATATCGCACAATTACTTTAATTAGGGAGTTGATTGCATGTTTTTAAGCCTGGGTGCAAGGGAAAGTCACCCCAATAGTTTAAAGTGGTTTTCCACAATTAACTTAATTCTTAAGTGTTATGAATGTTAAGATTGCTACAAGTTACGGATGAAAAGAGAAATGGAAGATAGGTTCATGCTTTCTAAGGCACAATATCAGATGCAAGACAAGTTGAAAAACCAAAATTATCACAAGATATTGATTCTTTTTTTTTTTTTTTTTTTTTTTTGAATTTTAAAAATATACACATTCAAAAGTAAGATTCACTACTAAACAAAGAATATGTGATGTAAAAAATAAGATTCACTACTAAACAAAGAATATGTATATACATCATGGGGAGGAATGACCTGTAAAACTTCCCTCATCGAAAGTCGGGCTTTCCCATATATGATTGAGTCCCTTCAGCATATCCAATCAGATTTTGGAGCTCCTTAACATGACTAGTCATCCCATTGATTGAATAAGCTTTAATCATGGTTCTATATGTAATCTTATCAGGCTTACATCCTTTCTGCTCCATCATGTCAAGAACTCCCCTCATCTCTGCAAAGCATCCCATCCTACCATAAGCATCCACGAGGCAATTGAAAAACACAGTATCCAATACCACATCTGAATTCTCAATATAACGCAAAACACCACCAATCTTTTCAGGTTTACCAGCTTGCCCATAAGCCCTTACTAGCGAGCAAAGTGTAACACAGCTTGGCTTAATCCTCTCTGACCGCATTAGCCTAAACAAATATTCCATTTGTTTTAAATCTCCAGCCTTCCCAAATGCATCTATCACCACATTGTAGGTAACGATCGTCCAAGAGTAATGGTATTTCTGCATGTATTCCATCACAGCACTCATTTTCTCATACTCTCCTGCTTTTCCATAGGAATCTAGTAGAATATTGAAGGTTCGAATGTTTGGTTGGACCCCAGCACTCTGAAATTTCTCATAGCACTTCTCCATTGTTTCTGTTTGCCTGCTGCTACCAAAGGCTCTGAGCGTGGAGTTCATGGTCCAAACATCAGGTTCACAGTTCTTCTCATGGAGCATTTCCACAAGGGTTGATTCCATCTCTGAAAACCTTTTAGGAAGTAGAAAGAATAAATTACTGCTCTGAGAGTGAAGCATAATATCAAGCTCCATCTGGTTGCAAAGAATATTAGATGGAAACAAAGTGAACTGAAACAAAGCCAACATCTATTCTCAAATTTGGTTTAGTGGGCAATTTATAGGAATAGTGGAAGTGATGGCTGCTATCCATCCACCTTTTCTCTGCCCATTTAAAGAAATAGAAAAAAACTGAAAAGTAAAAAGAGACCATTTTAATATACTGCTTAGTCCTTCTTGCTCTCTTTCTTGACGGTCAGATGATGGTTGATATACTTAAATTTATATTAACTCGGTTCCCTTAGTTTCTTGGCAACCAGATGGCACATACAAAATTCAGAAAAAGGGTTAGAAGAACTTGCCAACATACTTTCTAGCCTTCCCATAGGCATCGATTAGGGTATTGTATGTGACGGTGTTTGGTCTGATTCCCTGAGTTGTCATGTCAGAAAGCAGAGCCTGCACTTTGTCAAAGGCAAAATACTCTAAACATGATTTTATGAGGATTGAGTAAGTCTGCACATCAGGCTGACAATCAGGAGTATTCTTCATCTGCTCGAGGAGGGAAAATGCTTTGTCAAAGAGACCACTCCTACCGTAGGCAGATAAGAGAGCAGTGTATGCTTCATGGTTCACAACACAACCTTCATCAATCATGGCTTGAAAAAGTTCATCAGCTTTTTGAGGTTGCTTACATTTTCCAAGCATCACAATTAACTTAATGTACACTCCAGGATTGGGCCTGTACCACAGCTGCTCACGTAGTAGTTCAAACACCTGAAGATAAGAAAAGAAACCATAATCATGAGAGGAAACCCTGGTAAGACTATTAGACTACTTGTCTTCTAATTTGTAGAATTCAGATTGTTGTGCAAAAAGTGGCTTTGAACATGTATGAATACAGCATGGATAGGATAACTTCCTATGTCACAGGTTCCCGTCTGGGAATCGGCCTCTCCCAAAAAGAGAAGAAAAAAGGGCACAAGGCTGACTAACAAATCACCTCTTCCAGGCTCTGCAAAAGGGAGAGTTTTGTGCACAACCCTTTTAGATTGTTGTGCAAAATACCATCCAAAATAAGAAACCACTCAACACATGGCAAACCTGAAAATAGTTTCTTCTAGCTTTTTAAGCTTATTTTAATGGGTCCCCTTATTTGTAAAGTAATTTCAGCAATATTAAAATGCATCCAAACATACTTAGAATTCAAATATTTTCTACAGGCGCACTTGTATTTTTCATTTTCCAGTAACATTCATTCTTCAATTTCCTCTATTCTGTTAATGGAAAATATTGTAGACAAAAACAGAACCGAGTTACCCAAATCCAAACTGGAGACGTACTTAGAATTCATTTTCTTAGCAAACAAACAGAACCCAGTTGCCTAAATCGAAAAAAAAAAAGTTAGCTAAATATTTTGAATAGAATCAAATCAAATTGAACTCCAAAGTCCAAAAGTAAAGAAACCTATTTTCCAACATATATATAGAGTTTGAAAGTGAAATAGACGACCTTGAGAGCAGAGTCAGGACGCAAAGCCTTGATTCGCTCGTGAAGGGCTTCAAGAACAGTCCTGGGAAGAAGCTTTTTAGAATTGGTGGGACCCCTCTTCTTCTCAATGAGTGCTTTGGTAGCCTCTCTCCTGAGTATAATTGAGATTGCTTTCCTCGAAGCTATCTTACTGTTCACTTCCTCTTTTCTCTCCTTGGCTTCTCGCTTCTTTAGCTTCTCAATGTCTATCATCACTTTTCTTTGGGTTTGGCTTCTCTCTGGGACTGTTAAAGCATTTGGCTTATCATCTGGGATAGCAGCAGCAGCATTAGAAGAAGAGGGTGGTGGTTTTGTGGTGAGTCGACGATTGAAGGAAGGTGGTAATGGGTGGGTGGGGGTGGAGGAGAGTGAGAGTGAGAGTGAGAGTGAGAGTGAGGCCATGGTCGTCTCGTTTGTAGCCTTGCACTACAATCACAGTTAAATGGAGAGAGACAACATATGTAGGGAACGGCTCAGGAGACAGTGGTGAGGAGAAGTAGAGAGCTGAGAAAATAAGAGAAATTTTTGGCTTTTTTTCTAACCGTTGGATAACATTCCGGGTTAATTGTACAAATCTACCAAAACTATTGAGGTGCATCCACTTTGTAACCAAGCTATAATAATTTGCAATTAGCACCCTAATTTGCAGGTAAACTGTGATTAAACTTGTAAAATAATTTTCATTAACCATAAAATCATTTATAAAAAGTTGTGATGATGTGCTGAAATCATCAGTGAGTTGTAGGCTCCAAAGTGCTCCAATGGATACTTGTGGAATAGGAACAAATGAACCAAATAGAAGGGACTAGTATGTTACTGGCCAAAAATGCTTCAAAGGTCAAGTAAGTGAATGAGAAATCTCCAATAACTTTATAGTGAGAGAGCTAAGGAATTCCTGTGCACATGAGAAAAGTGGAGATCGGGTGCTTATATAGCAGTTGGTGGTAAATCAAGATCCCTTGAGAGTGTGGATTTTTTCCTTATGGGGAAAATATGGTAATAGGGTTTTCGAGATTGTAGGGTGTTTTCCATAGGAAGGAGATATGATTTCACAGTAGGTTCACCTTGCATGATTCGCAAGATGTTTCTTTATATAGATTATTGTGAGGACCAAGTAAAGCCACGCTGGACTCGTCGGCTTTCTATTCATCCTATCGGACTTCCATATGCCCATCAAATACTTTTACCCGTCGGGTTTAAGTGCAACCCCATTGCTTCTTATACCAGTGTCCTAGACCATCCATCTACTCCTGGGGGACTGATGAGCTCGTAGGCGTCATTAGTTCAGTTTGTAAGACGTGCCTACGCTTTTATAATAATAAGAATATTAAAAAAAAAAAAAACCCTATCAAGTTGTTAAAAGTTTTATTTTTAAAATTTTGGTAAAACATTTTACAAAAACACATCATGGTTTCCCTCACCCCATTTGGTGGCTAGGCCACAAGTCCAGTGGGCTAGGTAGTCGAAGCCTCCATTTCGACGATTGATGTCAGAGGTTTAGTGCCATCTGTTCGGGGGGCAAAGTAGCTGCTTTGAGGACCAATGTAGGCAGTCCAATCACCAAAGACATCGTTCTAATGACCAAAGCTGTTGTTTCAGCCACCAATGCTTGTAGTCTGGTCATTGAAGACACCACTTTGATGGCGGCAACTGGTAGTCTATTCGTCAAAGCCACCATTTCGACATTCTGGTCCTCGGATCTTCATCACTAGGGGTTTTAACTTTTAATGGCTGAGCCACCGATTTTAGTGATTTACTTGAAATTTTTTACTTGTCATACCAAACACCAAATAATATTTTAGATTTGAAAATATTTACTTCAAAACAAACAGAGCGAAAATCAAATGAAGCCAAAATTAGCACTTTACACCCCATTCTTAAATTAGGTGTTAACTTTGACACGTGTATAGCATGTGACGTTTAGAGAAGATTAGTACGAAACTATCCTTCATAAGTTTCATTCTTTAAATTGAAAACATGGGTTAAATTGACCCGAACCTCAAATTCAAATTGAAAACACAGGTTAAATTGTCCAAATTCAAAAGTTTTAAGACTTTGACACGGGTTAAGAGATGTTTTAATGTTTGTGGGTGTAGTTTGGACTATTTCCATTTAGTGTGCATTGGATGTTGAAGGTTCTTTTCATTGGGTTTTTGAAAATCTATTAAAATATTTTTAGACAAGTAATGGTAATGACTTGGAGAGAAGCAGTGCTTCTATTTGATGGATAAGAGGTTGGTAAAATTTGTAGTAAAAGGACATAAATTGTAATGTTGTGGTTTTATTTATTATTTATTTGTAACGTAGTTATTTGGGTGAAGACCGTATGGGAAATTTTGTAGAAGGCATGCAAATATGAAATATTATATGAAAGGGTGATGATCTGATGAACTTAAATGTGGATACAAATACAATGTATTGTCATTCAAAATGGAAGGAAGTGGGAGGGGTAGAATTGACAAAAGGAGGAAACTTATGTGTTGTTGTGTTCGCAAAATGGAATGGATAATGGGCAAACCCCTTTACAGAAGTGAGGAGACACCGCAGGGTGTTATGGGTAGCAAGTGGAGAATGGTGACCAAACAAAAATGTTTTAATGAATGCAGAATGTTCTATTTATGTTTGTAAACACCAATTTTGCAGTCGGGTACTCACTTAGGGGTAAACATAAACATCTTCTTTTCCCCTTCCGACTTTGGGATTGTTCAGTAGACAACAACAAGTGAGTTGTGAATGGTGATTGTAATTTTCAAGTTCTATAGGAGAAAGAACACCATTTGGACCATTTAATAAACACAAACTTAATTTCAATATACAATTAAATTCATAAAGATTAAAACAACATGTCAAGTGCAACATTGAACCATCTAATCAAAAGATCAAGCTGTTGACATGCATTCTTACACATAATGGCATGCATCAACTATGTGATTATGATTAATTATACCTGATTAGTTCTTAATTGGATTAATTATAATAAATTGCATGTCGAAATCTCATTAGTTTAATTTTAAGAAATACACCAAGTACAGCAACATGATTCCCTCTCCTCGCATCCCTCCTTCAAGACCCCTACAACCTTCCACCCACTCTTCTTGTCTCTGCTAATATGAGTTGTCCTATGATAACATAAAGATTTCCAAGATGGCCTTCCGCCAATTCATGTTGCAATTTGTAAATCTTGCGTTAAAGCTCCACTCAGTTTAGCCCTATGATTCCTACTTTGACTCTCTTAATGACTCAATGTCTCTTCCTGCTTTAATTTTGCGTTTCGGGCCCTAAAAGAGCTCCACTCAATTTAGCCTTGTGACTCTTGCTTTACACTTCTAAGAGCATCCACATCAATGGATGTAAAATTTTTAAATTTACACATCTAAAACCTATATTTTCTATTTTACACATTCATTTATTCAAAACACCCACATCAGTTTATTTATTATACATGCTATTTTCTTTAAATAATCATTTTATATTCTTTTTTTTATTATTTCAACAACTTCACTATTTAATCCCACTTTTTCACTTTTCCTTTCTGAATTGAACGCTATTCTCTCTCTCTCTCTCTCTCTCTCTCATACGGTGAATCTTCTTTCTTTTTCTTCTTTCTTTCATCTTTCTTCTCTAATCAATATTTCTCCTTTCGCCCGTTTCTTCATCGGAAAACTCCATTAACAAACCAGAAAACTCCATTAACAAACCAGCAAACCAGAAAACTCCATTAACAAACCAGAAAACTTTACTTCAACACAAACCCATGTCAATCTAAGTTTGATCCAAGCAGGGTGCCGATCTAAAACTCCGATCCAAGCACGACGAGAAGAATGCCGATCCAAGCACGCCGATCTAAAACTCCGATCCAAGCACACCGATCTGCCATAAGCCTTGATCCACTTTCTCTGTCTCTGTTGGTGTGTCTGTGTGTGGGTGTGTTTGGTTTTGTGGTGTCTGTGGTTGATTTTGTTGTTGATTTGGTGGTTGATTTTTGATTTTTTTTTTTGTGGGAGTGTGTGTATTAGAGAAAGAAGCAGATGGTGAGGGCGTTGGATTTGCAGTTGGAGAAGAGGGAGAAAAAAAGGAGTGAAATTAAAAATTATTAAAATAATTTATAGAAGATCACAGTAACCGTGGGTGTTTTTTTTTATTATTAAAATGTGTAAAAAGAGCTGCTTTTTGTATTTTGCAAGATTATTCATGAGCTGATGTGAATGCTCTAAGCATTTGCATCCACACTGGTATATGGCATATGTTAGTATATTTTAGAATCAAACCCCCAAATGCCCCCATTACCCAGACTTGTAAACCCAAAAAAATTTACAAATGTGCTATAGTACCATCCCAAATATATGATGGTACTGTAGCACCATCCCAAATCATATATAATATTTGTTATTCCAAAATATATGCTCTTTTCTCTCTCTTAGTGTCTCACATAGTCACTCTCATCTCCTCTCCCTCTCTCTAGAGAGAAAGTATCCTATGGGACACTTTCTCCATGTCAGCAACTTGTTCGGTAAGACTACCTACTAAAAATTGGACATGTGTAGCAAAATAAAAATACCATAATATCTTTAAAATTTTCAATAACCCGCCCATTTTTCCCACTTTCTTGTCACTGAAACAGACCAAATGCTTTTCTTTTTTTCAATATTCAGAAACACAACTCTCAAAAACAAGAAATACACTCTCTATCACTTCTAGCCGATGGAAAATCACATCAGCCGTTGCCGGCAATTTTGCTCCACCCAGAAAAGTTCCGACAACTGCTCAGCCTAACAGCAACACAGCGAAACACCGAAGTAGAGGTTTTTACGATTGAACAGCGGTTGACCGACTGTTTCAACCACTCACCTCACCTCTATTTCAAAATCCACCAAAAAAAAAAAATGTGATTAGATATGGTGAGGATATTTTGAAGTCACATTTTTGGTTTTTTTGTTATTGCATTGTATCATTTTTTTTGCCAAAGTTCATCCATTTCTTTTGTTTGTAGCACTATTTTTTTATTTTTATTATTTGTATTTTTTTTCAATTCGTCAAATGACGTCCTAAAAGGAACCCAATTCCTTCATTTCTAATTAGGGCCTTATTGAACCAATAGTAAGTTTGTTAAGTGGCTATTCCACTTTATATTCATTTTTGGAAAATTTCATTGGTTGTTTTTTAATTTTTATATTGTTGCTATGAAGGACCTTTGTTTTTAATTGGAGGATTTGATTCTTGATCAACAGGTATGAATTACTAATTTTTAACAATTCATTCTCATTTGTAATATAAGTTTTGATGAAATATTACATATATAAATTTAAAAAAATAAAAAGAAAAAGGTGTTTGGGGAAATACAATAAATACTCTGTTGGTATTTGATTTAGGTGGAAATTATAATATTTTGATTATGGTGGTATGATGCCTAGTTGAGTGTGTTGTGTGTTTATGGCTGAGATACAAGAGCGTTGCCCCCTTCCTTTCTTTGGATTTTGTGGTCTTGTATGTTTTTTTTTTTTCTTTTAATTTTTTAAAAGCTCACCTTTGTCTTTTCTAATTGTTTCTATGCAATGCTCTTTTTTTTTTTTTTTTCTTTTTTTTTTTCTCTTGTTTGCAATAGAGTAATGTAATGGAGTTTCAAAGAAATGTTATTGATGTGGCTGAGAACAATGATGGAGAAAAAAAATGAGAATGTCATTGATGTGGATGGAGGCAATAATGAAGGAGAGAATATTGAGAATGTAACTTTTGTTGAAAGTGGTGAAATCAAAATAGGAATGCAAGTGAGTTCCATAGAAGAAGCATATAACATGTATAATGAATACACTTTAAAGAAGGGATTTAGCATTCGAAAAGCAGCTAGACGAACAGTAAATTGTGTTGTTAGGCAAAGAGAATTGATGTGTTCTAAACAAGGTATTAAAGAGTTTGAAGACCCTTGTGATGTGAAAAAAATACAATCATTTAGAGACAAGGACAGGTTGTTGTGCTAGGATTCGGTTTGATGTGAAGAATGATTTTTGGACTATGTCATATTTCAACGATATACATACTTATGAATTTGCAAGTCCTGAAGAAAGGTGTCATTTGCGATCGGGTAGAAAGGTGCATAGTAGACATGGGAGTATACTTAGCAATATGGTTGGTGCGAGTATTGTAAGAAATAGAGACTTCCAGCGGAATATAAACAATCGGTTTTTCGGCATACCTCTCTTGGCCTAAACCGACAATTGCACAGGAGATTTAAGATTGCTCTACGTTGTCTAGAGCCAGCCTCCACACAGACCAGCTATTCAAACACATTCTAAATTCTAGTTTTTATAACCCATGATAAAAAACGTTTCTCGATAGTGTTGCACACTACTAGAGTGATGCAAACATAACCCACAACCTAAGAGCCTCACAACATTTTGCAAACACTATGAGAAATGCAGAATTCATTCACTGTTCAATGGGTACCACTCTTGGTGTTTATATACACACCACTCTATTAATATTGAGTGGGATAGTGGACTTAGTGGGGTAGAATAACAATCCAAACCATTACTCCATAACTGTTCGATGTTACAATTATCCTGAAGTATATAGAATCCAATCGCTCATGTTACAATTTCCCTTTGCACTCATGTCTTTTAACTTTGGTCCAATCGCGTTCCCAGCAATGTCCCTTTAGACTGAATCCAACATGGCCATAGGTAACATGCCAAAGTAGTAGACATCAAAACCTCAGCTTCATGATATAGTCAAAAGTAACAAGGGCATAGGTAGGATCTTAATGAAAGTTCCATAGGACTCACACGGTAAAGAAGTAGGGATTTATTCTCTCACCTTCACTTTTGGTTGAGCAAGCACATGTAGTACGAAATACATGCTACTGTGGAGTTTTCTTAAGAAAGAGCATATGTCTTAACTCAATACATCATACAAATCTTAGTCTAGTCGCTACTCAAGTGCCTAACTCGAGTCCTTTATTCACTTGCCACCTTAGGCATCAAATAAGGTCTCGCATTTGGCTAACCACAGGCTACATGGATCATGGCCTATCCATGTACGGTCTAATTAAGATAAATATATTATAGAACTCATCTTAGTTTCAACTAAGGTGACATCTGTTTGTGTCAACCATCTATATATGCTACATAAGCATTAAATGACACAATGTCTTATCTCTGCTCACTACTCAAGCGTCAGAGGCAATTGCTTGTGTGAGTGAGCCGACCTAAGCCTGCTAACATACCTTTCATTCCATAGAACTTATCATATGGTATATGTACGGGCCCCGCATCTTCCTTGTATCGGGCTGTGGACCCTGGCCTGGATGTAAGGCCCATAAGGCCAGCCTTCCTATTTGGCGGCCCACTCCCAGGCCACGTGTGCGGCAGGGCCAATCCCTGCCTCTTCATCATTCTCTCGGTGATGACTTCCCGAGCATATGTAAACATCATACTCTCGGGAAGCCCCGCCCTTTGCCTGCCCGGCAGAGTCTCGGAGGAGCACCGCTGCCGAGAACTATGTGAGGGTGGGAACCAAGTTCCAACGCCACCCTCGCCGCACCCCACTACCCCCTAACCATCCATTTACGATCGATAATACTGGACCGCCAGTTGCACTTACTGGCAAGTAATCATGGCGTCTCCACTATGCTGTGGACTATAAATACAAGAAAGATTAAGAAGAAAGGGGTTGGAACGGGGGCGGTAAGGATAGTGCATACAGGGAGTGATCAAAGGGAAACGGTAACCAAGATTTCCGGGGGGTAGGAAGTGACTCTATTGAGCCTTGGTGTCTAGAACGACCCAGTGTAGGAAATCCAAACCCACGATACAAGTAAGTTGTGAGCCCAAGGGAGGCCCAGCCCAATTGGTGTCAATTTTGGGCGTGCACAACTGGCGCCGTCTGTGGGAAAATCCTACTAAGCAGTGGTTCCACTGAGACTTGTTTACAAGGAGATGTCTGGAGGTAACACCGAGAGCGGCTCGGCAGGGTCTTCCTGGGGATCCACCTGGCGGGAACAGAGACACAAGAGACGCGAGGATCCGGCTTACGAGCAATTAGATGAGCGATCCGGCCTTGGAGAAGGGTCCTATCAAACGGAAAGAACGGCCTCCCACGCTTCTCGGCGCAGGCAGCCCGATGCCAGGGATGAGGAGCTCGAGCGGCTGCGGAGGTTAGTGCGAGAACTGGAATTGGAAGCGGGAAACGAGCGCCGCCGAATGGGTCGATACGACCGAGAAAGAAGGCCTGAGGCTGAGGAAGAAAGATGCGGGATGGGGTCGAATCAATCAGGATCCCACCGCCGCAGGGAGCGTTCAGACTCGAGGGAGTCCCGTCACCGACGAGACCGCTCCTATTCAGCGGAATCTCGCCGGAGGCGACATCGCTCTCGGTCGCGTGAGTATGGGAATCGGGGCTCGGACTCACCAGAGGGGCGGCCGAGGAATGCAGCAATGGATGCAATGAGCCGTGCGTTGCGCAGGGCTGCTCGATCCCCATTCTCGGCAGACATCGAGCGAGCACCGATGCCGGACAGATTTGCGCGACCGCCGTTTAATTCATATGGCGAGAAAACGGATCCCGTGGAGCACGTCAGCCATTACATCCAGATGATGTCTCTCCACACCCGGAATGACGCCCTGATATGCAAAGTTTTTCCCTCCAGCTTGGGTCCCACGGCATTGAGGTGGTTCAACGGTTTGCGCAAGGGCTCCATCCATAATTTTGCCGAGCTTATACAAGAGTTTGGTTCACGTTTCGTGACATGCAGCCGAGAACAGCAGCCTGTGGACGCACTGCTGTCTATGAAGATGAGGGCAGGGGAAACCCTCCGTGATTATGCTAGCCGGTATTGGGAGCTATACAACGAGATCGGCGGAGGGAACGAGAAGATTGCCGCAAGCACTTTCAGGATGGGGTTGCCTGAGGAGTTAGGGTTGAGGGAATCATTAACTAAGAAGCCTCCCGAGGATATGAGGCAACTGATGAGGCGCATTGAGGAGTACAAGCGATTGGAAGATGACAGAATGCAAAGCAAAGGCAAGGTGCAAGTGATAGATCGTCCTCGGCAGAGCGGTTTTCAACAGAGGGCACGGGGAAACTTAAGGATTCAAGAACCAATAGCACCAGTAGGGGAGGTGAACGTGACGTTCAAGGAGCCCGTGCATAAAATTGTGGATAAGATTAAACACGAGCCGTATTTCAGGTGGCCGAACAGGATGGCTGGCGACCCCACCAGAAGGAATCAGAACCTTTACTGTACATACCATAAAGACCGGGGACATACCACCGAGCAATGCCGAGTGTTGAAGGACCATCTCGGGCAGCTAGCTAAGGCGGGGCATCTCAAGGAATTTGTGACAGACTCCGGGGATCGAGGAACAGGGCATGGCGCTCTAAACAGAAGGAATCCCCTTCCGCCCCCTCTTGGAGTAATTGATGTTATTCACGTCGCCCCGAGAGGCGTTTCAACGGCAAATGCGGAGGGGGTGTTGACAGTGGTACCTGTGTAGGGAAGTGCGGACGCGCCACCCCCCGCGAAGAAGAATAAGCCCACCCGAGAACCGATCGCTTTCGATGACAATGACTTGGAAGGAGCCATTCAGCCACATGACGACGCACTGATAGTCACGGCTAGGATTGGCAGCTTCGTGGTGAAGAGAATAATGATAGACCAGGGAAGCGGGGCGGATGTTATGTATCCGGACCTATTCAGGGGGCTCGGGTTGAGGAAGGAGGATCTGACAAAGTACAGCACTCCCCTGGTTGGGTTCGACGGGAAAATGGTGACTCACGAGGGGCAAATTTCTCTGCCCGTGAACATGGAGGGCAAGGAGATAATGGTGAGCTTCATCACTGTCGCCTCATACTCCCCCTACATGGCGATTCTTGGGAGGCCATGGATACATGCAATGGGGGCTGTCCCGTCCACCCTGCATATGAAGGTCAAATTTCATACCGATTATGGTGTCTCGATGGTACGAGGAAATCAACAGGCGGACAGGCAATGTTTGATTGCCATGGTCGATTGGAAGAAGGAACAAGCCGACCAGGAGGATAGGGGAAACCCCAGATGCTCGTCGTCAGAGAAGTCCTTATAGCAACTACAGGACCCGCAAGGTGATAAGGGGGTAGCGCGAGCCGAGAGTATGATCAAGGTAAAGGTGTTGCCAGATATAGGCAAGTACTTCCAAATAGGGGAGAGCATGGAGGGCCCGGAACGGATAGAAATGTTGCTGCTCCTAATACGGAATGTGGACGTATTTGCATGGAGTCCATACGAAGTGCCCAGGGTGAATCCCGAGTTCATCATGCACATACTAGGAGTTGACCCCTCATTCACACCGAAAAGGCAAAGGCCGAGGAGGTCGGCCTGGGAGCATTCCGAGGCGGTGAAAGTGGAAGTTCAAAGATTGAAAAAGGCAAGGGTGATTCGGGAGATCTTCTTCCCGGAATGGTTGGCAAACACCGTGGTAGTAAAGAAGAAGAACGGCAAGTGGAGGGTCTGCATCGATTTCACCGATTTGAACAGAGCCTGCCCAAAAGATCCTTTTCCTGTACCGAAGATTGATCAGCTGGTAGACGCCACGTGTGGGCACCCGAGGATGAGTTTTCTGGATGCTTTCCAGGGGTATCACCAAATTGCCCTGGCGCCCGAAGATCAAGAAAAAACGGCGTTCATCTCCCCGGAGGCAAACTACCACTACACGAGGATGCCCTTCGGGTTGAAGAACGCCGGGGCCACTTACCAACGAATGGTAACAAGAATGTTCCGAGATAAGATAGGACGCACGGTGGAGGTGTACATCGATGATATGGTGGTGAAAAGCAAACAGGAATCCGGGCATTTGGGGGACCTCCAGGCGGTTTTTGAGGTCCTCCGGCGGCACAAGTTGCGCCTTAATGCGGAGAAGTGCGCGTTTGGCATCGAGTCCGGGAAGTTCCTGGGGTACTTGATCAGTGTGCGGGGAATCGAGGTTAACCCCGACCAGATAGAAGCTGTGAGAAGACTAAAGCCCCCGAGCAATCCAAAAGAAGTGCAAATCTTAACCGAGATGCTGGCGGCCCTCAATCGGTTCATCTCAAAATTCGCAGATCGCTGTCGACCATTCTACCAACTACTGAAGAAATGGACTGGGTTTCGGTGGAGTGAAGAGTGCGAAGAGGCGTTTGTGGAGCTGAAGAATTATCTGGCACGGGCGCCCATGCTCACGGCGCCAGAGCCAGGCGAGGATTTGTTCATGTACCTGGCAGTATCCGAGCATGCTGTAAGTGCTGTGCTGCTGAGGGACAAAGGAATCCAGCAACCCGTGTACTACATCAGCAAAACTCTAGTCGACGCCGAGACAAGATACCTGCCCTTGGAGAAGCTCGTGTTGGCCCTAATACACGCCACCAGGAAGTTGCCGCACTACTTTCAAGCACACACAGTACACGTCTTGACCGAATACCCATTGCAATCGTTATTAAAAAGGTCGGACTTTACGGGCCGAATATCCAAATGGGGAACTAGGCTTGGTTCCTTCGACATACAGTACCGACCCCGAAGCTCGGTGAAAGGCCAGATCCTTGCGGATTTTATCGCCGAGTTTTCGCCCAAGGAAAAGGGGGAGATGGTTTGCCAGCTGGAAACCCGCCCATGGAAAGTGTTCGTGGACGGCGCTTCTAGCTCCACGGGTGCCGGCTCAAGGGTCGTCATAGTCAGCCCAGAAGGAATACGACTCGAACACTTATTTAGGCTGGGGTTCAGGGCATCCAACAACGAGGCGGAATACGTGGCTTTTCTGGCCGGCCTAAGGGCAGCTTCAGGCCTGGGGGCCCGGGAGGTTGAGCTATATTCGGATTCCAGACTGGTGGTTAACTAGGTGCAGGGCAGTTTTGAAGCCCGAGATCCCCGAATGAAGGCGTACCTAGAACAAGCCAGGCTGGTTATGGCCGGCTTCAATACGGTAAAGGTTTTCCACATTTCCCGAACACAGAACAGACATGCTGATTCGCTCGCCACGCTGGCGTCGTCGGTAACCGAAGAGATACCACGGCAAATACAAGTGGAGCTCATTTCAGAACCGAGCGTCAGAATCACGAGGGACTCGGGAACTATGGGGATCAGCGTCATCACAATCGCGACCCCTACACCGTGCTGGATCGACCCCATTGTCAACTTTTTGGCTGATGACCGACTGCCGAGTGATGAGAAGGAGGGCAACAGGATCCGTAGGATGGCTCCTCGGTATTGGGTGGCAGAAGACCGGACCCTATACCGAAGGTCCTTCGGAGGGTCGTACCTCTTGTGCTTGCGCCCGGAAAAGGTGGGCGAGCTCTTGGAGGAGCTCCACTCTGGGGTGTGCGGCGGTCATGTTGGAGGACGGTCTCTGGCACACCGGGCAATGACTCAGGGGTTTTGGTGGCCTCAGATGCAGAAGGATGCCGCTGAGTATGTACGCAAGTGTGAACAGTGTCAGAAGCACGCCCCCCTGATTCACCAGCCCGGGGGCCACCTGAACCCGATCAGTAGCCCTTGGCCTTTTGCACAATAGGGCTGGATATCATCGGCCCATTCCCTCGGGCAACGGGGGGACGAAAGTTCGTTTTGGTGGCCGTCGACTATTTTTCTAAATGGGCGGAGGCGGAGGCTTTGGCCAATATACGAGACGTGGACGTAAAGAAATTCGTATGGAAAAATATCATCACCAGGTTTGGGGTGCCGAACACTATCATATCAGACAACGGGCTACAGTTTGACAGCCGGGCTTTCCGAGACTTCTGCAGTGGTCTCGGTATCAAGAACAGGTACTCGACTCCTGCTTACCCACAGGGGAACGGTCAGGCTGAGGCAGTGAACAAGGTAATAGTGGGCGGGCTGAAGAAAAGGCTAGAAGGCGCGAAGGGAAACTGGGCCGAGGAACTCCCAACAGTCTTGTGGGCATACCGCACCACTCCCAGACGGTCCACCGAGGAGACCCCTTTCTCTCTAACATACGGAGCGGAAGCCGTGATCCCTACCGAGGTGAATCTCTGCAGTGCGCGTGTTGCTCGGTTTGATCAAACCAGAAACAACCAAATGATGGTGGAGAGCTTGAACAAGACGGAGGAATGCCGCGAAATGGCAACAATACGGCTTGCGGAGTACCAGCAGAAGCTCGCCCAGAGATACAACCGAGGCGTGAGAACAAGGGAGTTTATCGCCGGAGATTTGGTCCTTAGAAGAGCCGTAGGCAACATGCGGGACACTGGTGCTGGGAAACTGGCACAGACATGGGAGGGACCCTACAGGATCACTGCAGTGGCCGGCTCGGGGGCTTACTTCTTGGAAGACCTCGACGAGAGACAGTTGCCCCGGCCGTGGAACGTCCATAATCTAAAGAAGTATTATCATTAACGGGCGGTATGCCGAGCATAAAGTCTACCGCAGCCTGTTGTATATGTTTTCTTAGTTATGCTAAGGATATTTCTCACAGAAATGCACCTTTCTAACCTGACTCTCGGTTCGATCCCCATCACCAAGCAGGTGGAAACCTTAGCTTTTTGTTCTAAGGACAGAAACCTGAACCTCGGTTCGATCCCTATCACCGAGCAGGTGGAAACCTTAAGTATTCTAAGGACAGAACCCTGACTCTCGGTTTGATCCCCATCACCGAGCATGTGGAAACCTTAGCTTTTTGTTCTAAGGACAGAACCCTGACTCTCGGTTCGATCCCCATCATCGAGCAGGTGGAAACCTTAGCTTTTTGTTCTAAGGACAGAAACTTGACTCTCGGTTCGATCCCCATCACCGAGCAGGTGGAAACCTTAAGTATTTTGAGGACGGAACCCTGACTCTCGGTTCGATCCCTATCACCGAGCAGGTAGAAACCTTAGCCTTTTATTCTAACAGAAACCTGAACCTCGGTTCCATCCCTAAAAACCGATCAGGTGGACGCATTCATACAAAAGCATAAAACATTCATACAAAAGCAAAAAACATTCATACAAAAGCATAAAACATTCAAAGGCATAAAACCCAAAGTAATGTTTCGAAAAAGACAACAAACAAATTATCCCGTCACCACAACCCGGTGACATAGGCAAATTCCGTTCGGCAAAGTTCACAAAAAAGAAAGAAAAACAGCAAAACAGGATAAACCAACTGTCCCGTCACCACAACCCGGTGACATAGGCAATTCCATCCACTTAAAGTTTCAAAAGAAGGCAAAATAAAGGGGGGTTAGCTTTCAAATTTAAATATCCACATGAACGGAGGATGCGTCTTCTTGGGAACGTTGTTCGGCGTGGAGAATGGGCGGCTGGATTTCCTCCTCGGCTTGGTCCCCAACATGGGGGTGGTTGGTCCCCTCCATGTCTGTCGGCATTGCATGAGAGTCAATGGCGTTCACCAGCTCTCTCATACTAGAGGTCTCTTCCTCATCGATAACAAGGGGCGCCGGGTGCTCGGTGTGGGGAACGCTCGGGAAAGGGATCTTGCTGCGATCCCTCAACGGTGAGTCCTCGGGAACCCCCAGGGCTTAAAGTGCAGCGAACCAACCCTCCTCGTACCCGAGCCTATGGGCCTGACGGATGACCGGTTCCGCTGAATTCTCGGCGTCCGCGAACCCCTCATTATACCACTTGTTTTCACAAGCCTCCAGCGCCGCCTTCGAATCAGCCAACTGACCTTCCAGCATGGTGTTCAAGCTCTGGACCTCTGCCAATTTAAGTTCGGTGCCGCCCAGTTGCGACTCCAGCTCCTCTGACTTCGTTTCGGCGAGGGCCCGGGCCTTTACGGCAACAGCAATTTTGTCCTCCGCCTCATTGGCAATTTTCGACTTTTCCTTCGCCGTGGCCTCGGCGACATCTTTCAGGGCTCTTTCCCGCTCAACGTCCTCGGCCAGCTCCTTCATCTTGCCGTCCACAACGTACGACATTTGCGCAACCTGACCATACAGCATTCACCTTGTAAGGTAAAATGGAAGGTACATGTACGTGAGAAAAAGGGAAACCGAAAATAATAAAAATAAAACATGTACCGCTATGGCGTGCCATTGCAAGCGCCTCCCCAAAGATTCATCCGTTGATTCCGCGAAAGCGTGCATATCCTCGGGCAAGAGGATGCCGCGGGCCAGGCTCTGCGCCACACGACCCCCATAGCCTTTGTCCCAAACTCGGGCACTTGCCGTTGTCGGGAGAGGCCCGCTGTCGAGTTTGAAGGAGGGTTGCCATCCTGCCGGGGCCCGGGAAGTGGACGCGCGATCTATCCTTGTCTGCGCTATAGGCTCCCGAATAACTACACCGGCCGAGGGTCGGAGGGGGACGTTACCCGTACCTGTCTCAGTCTGGTCAGTTGTGCGCGGCCTTTTACGAGCCCGGACAGACGGGACGGCGGGCGGCGAAGTGATTTGGTCGGGATTTTGTTGTTGTTGTACCGCAGGCCGGGCGCTCGGGACGAAGCGGTCGATCGTCATCTTCCTCCTGGCCACCATCTCGTTGGCGTGATCGGATCTCGTTTCGGAGGAGTCAGTTGGGTCTGTAGCCGCACCCTCCCCTTCCCGAACAGGTGCCTCGGGCTCTAAGGTTCTCTCGGGTTGAACAGTAGCTTCTTGCTGGATTTGCTCGTGGGCTCGTCTCCGACGCTCGGCAGATACGCGCTCGGCTGATTCGTCACGAATCGGCTGCCGTTCGTCTGAACAAATAAACCGGGGGCCGAGATCGCGTGCTTCGCCTATGGTTAACCTTGGTGGGAAGAAGTTTGCGTGCCGAACGTCTATATAAGAGAGGAGAGGGCTATCAACTAGTAGGGCTTGGCTGAATGCTTGCCAAGTTGTGTATACGGGAGTTACACCGAGAATAAGATGAGATGCTCGGAGTTGTCCGTCCGAATGAACAAAGATTTCCGACCTGAGCACGAAGTTCAGGTCCCGAACATGTACCACTCTGAGGTCCGGTCTGAACCTTTTACCCTCTGCACAGAGAAAATATGGGTTAATGACAACATAACCGGACCAAAAAAAAAAAAAAAAAAAAAAGGGGACAAAAGTTAGTCACCGACCGACTTCGCGCGGCGAAAATACACAGGGGATCTCCTCAGCAAACCAATTACCACTCACCCGAACGAAATCCTTAGCTGAATTTCGGTTCGAGTTTGGTAGGCATGAAATGAGCCGTACCCTTGCGTCCCTAGTCTTTAAATAATAATCGGACTCAATGTTACCGCACAGACTATACATCTGATTGATGTCATAATGATTTAGCTGCAGCCCGTACAACTGGTTCAGCCTACTCACACAACTCACTACCCGGTAAAAGTTGGGGGGGAGTTGGTTGGGACAAAGGCCGTAAAATCTAAGGGTGCTAAGAATCAGAGGGTCTACCGGGAACCTAAGCCCACCCTCTAAAATGGCCATCAAAGGAAAGAACATCGTGTTTTCACCACGGCGCCTCTGGATGTCAATGTCACCCATATTGCAATAGGCAATATCTACGTCATTGGGAACGTTATAGGCTTCCCTAAATCTAGCCAAGGCATGCTCGGAAGAAAGGAGGTGAGAATAACTCATTTTCCTAAGCGAGTGTTTTTCGAAAAAAATAACTGCTATGATTATAAAAAAATAGACTGAACTGGCTAAGCAAAAAGAGATAAAGACAATGAGAGGGAAAGGAACTTACTGAAGGCTCTAAGGAGGAAGTATGTTCTGGGCCAAAGGGTAGACCACGGAGAATGGATGCTCGGCAGAGTAAGGGACTATCAAGTGAGAAATGCGAAAATGAGAATCAGAAGCTAGAAGGATTATTTATAGGTATGAGAGTAAAGGGAGGAGCATTAAATAATCCACAGGTGTGAAACCACGCGGGCCGTCGCCTCAACTGCCACACGCGTAACGCCTCAGTTCACGAACCGTCAGACAATGATGACGGGCAGGTCGTCAGTCAGTCCCAGACGCGTCTTTTGAGACGCATTAATGCGCCCAACAACTGCCGAGCACTGACCCTTCGTCTTCCCGACGAGCATTCACCCCTCGTGATCCTTGATTCACCCCCGTAAATGGGGAACGAATCAAGGGGGGGCTATTGTACGGGCCCCGCATCTTCCTTGTATCGGGCTGTGGACCCTGGCCTGGATGTAAGGCCCATAAGGCCAGCCTTCCTATTTGGCGGCCCACTCCCAGGCCACGTGTGCGGCAGGGCCAATCCCTGCCTCTTCATCATTTTCTCGGTGATGACTTCCCGAGCATATGTAAACATCATACTCTCGGGAAGCCCCGCCCTTTGCCTGCCCGGCAGAGTCTCGGAGGAGCACCGCTGCCGAGAACTATGTGAGGGTGGGAACCAAGTTCCAACGCCACCCTCGCCGCACCCCACTACCACCTAACCATCCATTTACGATCGATAATACTGGACCGCCAGTTGCACTTACTGGCAAGTAATCATGGCGTCTCCACTATGCTGTGGACTATAAATACAGGAAAGATTAAGAAGAAAGGGGTTGGAATGGGGGCGGTAAGGATAGTGCATACAGGGAGTGATCAAAGGGAAACGGTAACCAAGATTTCCGGGGGGTAGGAAGTGACTCTATTGAGCCTTGGTGTCTAGAACGACCCAGTGTAGGAAATCCAAACCCACGATACAAGTAAGTCGTGAGCCCAAGGGAGGCCCAGCCCAATTGGTGTCAATTTTGGGCGTGCACAGTATATGTGTGTGTAAACATACATATTATTAAGTGAATAACATCATATGCGTTTAAAACAAAATATCCCAAAAGAGTATAATAAATGATTACTAAAAAACAACATATCATCATATTCTACGTAGTCCTAAACTCCTAACATGAGCCTGAAAGATATCCCTTCCTATAGGTTTTGTTAGTGGATCAGCAATCATGAGGCCTGTAGAAATGTGTTTTAGAACCACTTTATTGTGAGTAATTATGTCTTAAATGTATTGATATCGTATATCAATGTGTTTGGTCTTACCATGATACTTAGAGTCTTTAGCATAGGCAAGTGTTGCCATGCTATCACAATATACCGTAACGGGATTTGAGACATCCTTAACAATCTCAAGAATTTGAAAGAACCTTCTCAACCAAACTGCTTCCTGAACAGCTGCTGAACATGCTATATACTCAGCTTCCATGGTTGATAATGCTATACAGGGTTGTTTCTTGCTACTCCAAGTGATGACGCCATTATTTAGCAAGAAAAAGTATCCAGATGTAGATTTGCATTCATTTAGGTCACTACCCCAATCAGCATCAGTATAGCCAATCATATGCAAATATGAGCCCTGATAACAAAGGATGTAGTCCACTGTCCCTTTAAGATACTTTAATATCCGCTTAACAGCTTTCCAATGAGCATCCTGGATTGGATTGAAATTTGCTAACTAATCCAACAATATAACATATATCTGGCCGAGTACACATCATTGCATACATTAAGCTTTCAACTGCATTAGCATAAGGAACTCGAGCCATCTTTTCTTTTTCATCTTGAGTCTTAGGACACATATCAAGGCTTAAGCTCTCATTTTTTTTGCAACTAGAGTATCTATGGGTTTGCAATTATGTATTTGGAAACGCTCAAGAACTTTGTTAATGTAGGTTTGTTATGATAAACCTAAAAGTTTCTTTGAGCGATCCTTAAGGATTTTAACTCCTAGAATATAATCTACCTCACCCATGTCCTTCATCTCAAAGTTAGAGGACAACCACCCTTTTGTGGCGATAATCATCTCCATGTCATTATCAACTAGTAATATGTCATCAACATACAATGATCAAATACTGAAACTTCCCTTGGATCGTTTTACGTAGATACAGTGATCTTCTTTGGTCATCATAAACCCATTTGATAGAACGGCTCGATGAAATCTTAGATACCATTGTTTAGATGACTACTTTAAACCATATATGGATCACTTGAGTTTGCACACTTTGTGCTCTTGACCTTTGGTCACAAAGCCAATAGGTTGATCCATATAGATTTTCGGGTAAAATATCATTTTCGTCCCTAAACTATCACAAAAGTTCGTTTTTCGTCCCTAAACTTTCAAAAGTTCGTTTTTCGTCCCTGAACTATCACAAAAGTTCGTTTTTCGTCCCTAAACTTTCAAAAATTCTATTTTCGTCCCTAAATTTTTCCAAATGCATTGATTTTCGTCCCTCTCACATCAGCATACTGTCAAAGCCACGTCAGCACTCTGTTAGACGGAGGGATGAAAATCAATACATTTGGAAAAGTTTAGGGACGAAAATAGAACTTTTGAAAGTTTAGGGACGAAAAATGAACTTTTGTGATAGTTCAGGGACGAAAAACGAACTTTTGAAAGTTTAGGGACGAAAAACGAACTTTTGTAATAGTTTAGGGACGAAAATGATATTTTACCCTAGATTTTTTCATCTAGTTCTCCATTGAGAAAAACTGTCTTAATGTCCATTTGGTATAATTCCAAATTCAAGTTTGCAACAATGGCTAGAATAAGTCGAAAGGTTTCCTCGTAGTCAACACCCTCCTTTTGAGTGTATCCTTTTGCCACTAATCGAGCTTTATACCTTTCTATTGACCTATCTGCCTTACGTTTGATTTTAAGAACCCATTTGTTCCCAATTGCTTTCGCCCTGATGGTAGGTTTATCAGATCTCAGACCTGATTAGTCCTCATAGACTCCATTTCATCATTCATTGCTTTCATCCACTCATCACTAACAGAAGATGAGAGAGCCTTTTGCACAATTTTTGGCTTATCATCATCTTGTGAAGCAATTATGAAAGTTTCCCCCTTAATCTCAAAAAGACGACAGGGAACATTACCATAGTTGCTTTTACGTGGCTAAGATTGTTGTGGATCAACTTCTAGTGGTGTGCTCCCACTAGGTTATTAGTCGCTCCCATTGTCTCTAGGAGTTTCAAGAATTTTTGCCTTGTCCTCTACTAGTCTACTTGGGGCGCCTACCTCTTGATCCATCATTTCGTAAAGAGTTAAGTTCTTTTCAACCTCACCTATGTTAGGGAATTCACTTTCAATGAAATCAACATCACGTGACTACAATTCAATCACACTTCCATCAGGTTGTTCACCTATCAACACATAACCTTTGGAATGCTTAGAATATCTTATAAAAATACACTTCTTTCCTTTAGGCCCTAACTTCCCATATCAATGAGAAGTATTGTGAACATAACCTATTGAACCCCATGACCGCAAGTTATTCAAGTTAGGTTTCTTACCGGTCCATAGTTTATAAGGTGTGGAAGATATTGATTTAGAGGGTACTCAGTTAAGTATATAGGCTATAGTCAAAAGTGCGTCCCCCAAATATGAAATCGGAAAGTTTGCTTGCGCTATCATTGACCTAACCATCTCTAGCAGTGTTCGATTTCACCTTTCTGCCACACCATTTTGTTGCGGTGTATATGGCATTGTTAACTGCCTTGCAATTCCTTTTTCATCACAGAGCTCCTTAAATTGCTCAGATTGATACTCATGCCCACGATTAGTTCTGAGAGCCTTAATGCTCGTCTAATTGATTCTTAACCAATCTCATGTATCGTCTAAAGCAATCTAAAGCCTTAGACTTATCAGAAATCAAATAGACATGACCGTAACGTGTATAGTCATCTATAAATGTGATGAAGTAGAAACCTCCATGCCTTGCCCTCACATTCATTGGACCACATATATTAGAGTGGATTAGTTGCAATGGAAAAGATGCCCTTGTGGCTTTTCCAAACAGTTTTCTTTTTTACTTTCCCACAAGATAATGTTCACATGTGGACAAAGTGATCTTAGCGAGATTGCCCATAAGGCCTTCTTTAGCTAACCTAGTCATCCTTTCTTGCCCTATATGGCCAAACCTAGCATGCCATATAATTGAATTATCAGAAGCAATAATAGATGAAGCCAAAGAAATTGAACTATCATTATTATAAAATTCAATATCCAAAATTAAAAAACCATTTTAAATAAAACCATGGCCATAATAAATTGTTCCCAAATGCAATAAAACATAATTATTCTAAAAAATAAACCGGAAACCAAGTCTTAACAAAGAAAGTACGGAAAGTAAGTTCCTCCGGATCTTTGGAGCATACAATATGTCACGGAGTAATAGAGTGCGACCACCTTGCAACTCTAGCTTGTAGGTACCAATTTCAAGTACCTCCATGCTAGCTCTGTTTCCCGCCTTGATGTCTCTACTTCTAACATAAATTCGACTGTACTCCACAAATACTACTCTATCTCTCGCTACATGTTCTGTTGCTGCTAAGTCTATAGTGCACATAGGAGTAGAATTAGCAATAAGGACATGACTAGTTACAAAAACATGGTGAGATGTAGGATTAGGTGTTACCTTTTTTGGCTTAATGCAATCATGAGCAAAATGTCCTTTCCTTCCGCAATTATAACAAGTCAACTTAAACTTGTCCTTCTTTGCGCGGTTTCCTCTAGTATTGTGCTCGACAAACTTAGCCTTCTTAGGCGGTAGTCCATTAGGTCTCTCTTGTCCAAGAGTATAATCAGGTTGCTTGCGTTTAGGCCTAGATGCCTTACGTGAGATGGTCTTAGCCATGTGCACAGAACTAATCGGCTTGGTTGTTTCAAGACGCTCAGCTTCAAGTTCCAAGTGACGAGCCATATCATCAAATGTTTTGATGTTCTCATTATGTGTCAAGTTTTGAATCATCGTCTCCCATGAACTTGGTAGTGAATGAATCACTACGTGGATTTGTTGTTTGTCAGTAAGATTGTTTCTAGCTTATTTGCACTCTTAAATCATGGAGGACATCGCCCTAAGATGTTGTTTTATCGTATGTTCAGAGTGCATCTTATAAGAATCAAATTTCATTATTAAGCCATGCAGTCTAGTGGCTGATGTCCCTCTGTATCTTAGCTTTAGAGCTTTCCATGTCTTACGTAGTTGTATTTTGCTCAAATTCACCAATCAAGTCATTATGTATGCTACTTAACATTGTAAAGTGTGCACATAAATCTTTTTGCTCCAACTTTCATAGGTAACAAGATCACGTTGGTGTTGCTCAGTACTTCCTTCATCAGATTTACTTAACGAATGAGTCAAAGTCTCTAGGACTTCTTGCTTATTTGGTATATACTGGATTTTGTGGTGCCAAATATTGTAATTTTCACAGTCCAGTTTTTCTCCTTTATTGAGATCAACAACTATACCTTTGGAAGCCATTTCACTACAAAATTTCACAAATGGGACATTACACACACATTTCAAAAATTTTGATGTTCAATCTAAAATAAACTTAAATAATCAACACATGTCGTAAGATCGAAAATTCGCTAAGCTTTTTAATCATCTCTTGTGCCACTAGTGTTTATTACTAAGCTTAATTTTAATCTATTCGTGCAAAATTATGTATGGGAGATAATTCAACTTAACCATACTCCCACTATTCCATATTTCAATTCTAAACATTTACAAAATATATGTATTGAAAATAATTCATCAATATTATCAATTAACTATAAAGCCAAACATGCTATCACAATGTAAACTCATGAGAACAATTCATATAGGCATCTCATTGTTTCACTAAGAAATAATTATTGCTTTGTCACGTTAAACATTTATCTTTTATACCATATTTCACTAAGAAATAATAATGGAATTTAAACAATTTACAAAATTAAATCAATTCCATATCATTGAAGCATATACTTTTACATTTCATGAGAAATAAATGCTAGGCTTGTATAGTATACATTTCAATGAAATAATTGGATGGATTTAATAGAGTTTTAATCCAGATAAATTATCGCAAATATATCATTGACCATGATATAGAGTTGGTCATATATGTGTGTGTGTGTGTGTGTATTTTAAAAAAAATGTGAAATAGTTACAATAGGCTTAATATACCCAAAAAAAAAAAAAAAAAAAAAAGACTCTCAAAGATCAAAGACCCCAAACAGAGCACATGTGCACATTGAATATTGTACACTAACATAGCAAAAAAGAAAAAAAAAATAATACAAATAGGTGTTTAAGAAGTAAGCAATTGTGGGACCTTCTTTTTGTATTTCATTAGCTGTCACTCTAGCCCTTTTGGCGAGTGGCAGACATGTGATATGCTAAATGCCTAAAACAGGTTGTCTTCTACCTTCATCTTCCCAATTTCTTTCAGCAGCAAAAAAAAAAAAAAAGAAAAAAAAGAAAAAAAAAAGGAGTTTCAGACATGAATTTCAAAGTTTTATATCTTCTTCATTTCAAGTCCATTTTTAACGTACCATATACTGATTTAAAGCTTAGAAAATATAGATTCATAATATGAAATCATATTTTGCAAATAGTAATCATATAAGAGCAGTTTTGTCCTTAAAGTTTTCGTGTTCTAAGTTTTGTTAAACTATATCTCATGGCACACTTACAGATTTGCTACGAAACTTAGGGAAGATATTAATACATGTAATATAAACAACATATATTAATTTTGAGGCATGAAATGCTTGGAATCAAAACTTGTCATTGAAGGCCACGTGAGGTGCATAGAAATTCATAACATATCTCAGAAGCATAAAACGCATTAAGAACTAATCATATATGCCTATGACATCAAGAACAACCTATAAAAACTCTGATACCAATCTAAGAAATAGAGACTTGTAGCGGAATATAAACAATTGGTTTTTCGCCATACCTCTCTTGGCCTAAACCGACGATCACACAGGAGCTTTGAGATTTTTCTTACGCTGTCTAGAACCAGCCTCCACGCAGACCAGCTATTCAAACATGTTCTAAATTTCAGTTTGTATAACTCACGTTCAAAAATCATTTCTCAATAGTGTTGCACACTACTAGAGTGATGTAAACACAACCCACAACTTAAGAGCCTCACAACACTCTGCAAACACTACGAGAAATGCATAATTTGTTCACTGTTCAATGGATACCACTCTTGGTGTTTATATACACACTACTCCATTAATATTGAGTGGGATAGTGGACTTAGTGGGGTAAAGTAACAGTCTAAACCATTATTTCATAACTCTTGGATGTTACAATTATCCTGAAGTATACAGAAGGACATGCCCACTTTGGGTGTTCATCCATATTCTTTTCAGTTTCTAATAGGTATAAAAGTAACAAAGTCATACTCCTTTTTAGCAAAGGAAGTTGGTGGTGTAAATAATCTTGGGTTCTTAAGGCGAGATTATCATAATTTCTTGCAAACCGTAAGAAAACAAATAATTGAAGCTGGAGATGGGAAAAGTATCATTAATCATTTCAAAAAAAAGGCAAAGTGAAGATTCAATGTTCTTTTATTCAATGCAAGTAGATCAAGATAATAGAATGCCAAATTTCTTTTTATGAGATGGTAGGTCAAAATTAGATTATAACTCTTTTGGAGATGTTGTTATTTTTATACTACTTATCAAACCAATAAGTATAACTTAATTTGTGCACCATTTGTGGAGATTAACCATCATTAGAACAATATTTTATTTGGTTGTGCATTTCTAGTAAATGAGACTATTGAGTAATTTATTTGGTTGTTTAAGACTTTTTTGATTGCAATGGGAGGTAAACAACCAATATCCAATTTTTAAAATCAAGACCAAGCAATGGCAAATGCAGTTAAGGAGGTTTTCCCTAAGTCCCGACATTGACTTTGTCTGTGGCATATTAGTCAAAATGCCAAAAAAAAAAAAAAAACTTGTTGGACTTTAAAGCAATCATAATTTCCAAGAAAGTTTCAATAAATGCTTATATGGAAATATGAATGTAATGGAGCTTGAGGCTACTTGGAGTGCGATGATTGAGAAGTATAAGCAACAAAATAATGATTGGCTTAATAGGTTATACCATGTTTGAGAAAAGTGGTGTCCATGTTTTAATGTAGACTTCTTTTCAGCAAAGATGAAATCCACCCAACAAAATGAGAGCACAAATAGTTTTTTTCCATAAAATCATGAAAACTTTCTTGCCACTTATTCAAGTTATTGAATTTTATGAGGAAAAAGTGGCACAAATGCATCAAGAAGAAACAAATGAAGATTTTCGTTGCAAGAATGGTATACCTGCAAAAGTAAATAGGTACGGAGGTAGGTTGAAGCATGCTGCTAATATTTATACTCTTGTTTTTTTTTAAAATGTTTGAAGATGAGTTCTCTTTGGGTATAGGATTGAGTTGTGTTGAAACTAACCATCATGATGATGAATTTACTTTTTCACTAGTTGGTGGTGATGGTAATAGGATGCATCTTTTGCATTTTAATCGATTTAATTTGACTATTTGTTGTGATTGCAAGTTATTTGAGACTTTGGGCTTGTTATGTTGCCAAGCATTAAGGGTGTTTCTTATGAATAATGTGAACATAATACTGGACAAATATATATCAAGTAGATGGAGAAGAGATGCAAAGAAGCGGTTGATTTATGCTAATTCATGTCAATTAAATGAGAAATCTACTCATGCATTGCGAATGAGCGAGTTAAATCATATGGGGTATAGTCTTTTTGATAAAGTTGCTTCCTATAATGAGGTGACTAAATTTGTCAAAAAGAAGTTGAGTGAAGTGACATGGGAGGTTTAGCAAATGATTATGACTATGAATAAGGTAGAAAATATTGGTAAAGAAAGTCATCGAGAAGATCTTACAAATGATGATAATTTACAAATTTGCTTAGTTGCTGATAAACTAATTCTTGATCCACCACATGTGAGAACGAAGGGGGTAACCAACAAAAGAATAAAAGGTCTGTTGGAAAAGGGAAAGAATAAAAATGTTAAAAGTGCAACAATTTCTCAAGTTCTACAAGCTGGTTCTATGGTGCATGGTAATTTCAGTTTTATTAATTCAAATATTGTTTTCCTTAGTTTTATCAATTCATTTTAATTTTGTTTCTATTCCTCTTAGTCTAGAAGAATCTACAGCCTTATTTTTTCCACTTGAGATGTGTTGTGATTATCCTATGGTTAGCTCTACAAGAACGTTTCAAAAAGCTTCTTTTTGCCAAAATTGAATCAGGTAGTTTCTATAATTGAAGTTCATCGTATTCTTTTATTTATTATTTTTTTAATTATGATATTTTTTTATGTACAGCTCTAACACATCAAAGGATGACACAAGACTTTGAAGAATCTTGGATAGCTTTTATGAAAACTTTTTGGACAGTTTTTTGTGAAGCATGTTGGATAGTTTTTTTTTTAAGACAAACAACTTTTTGGATGGCTTTGTGTACAGCTTGTAGCCGCTTTTTGGATAGCTTTATGCACAGTTTCTAGCCACTTTATTTAAAGAGCATTATGCATAATTTGTAATAGCTTTTTGGACAATATTTGTAGCTGACTTATGAAACTATTCCAACTTATAGTTGCAAACTATACACTTATCATATATGTGAAAATGAATATTTCTTTCACTACAGTCTTTATAGTTTTATTTGCCACTTTCTTTTCCTTCATGTGTAATTTGATTGTAACAGTTTTTCAAATAGTATTTGACTATTTGTAATGGACTCGTGAACTATTAAAACAGCTTTAAAGGTTTAGCAATCAAAGTTCTCAAGTTCTGGTTATAACAAATCATTCTAAAAAATTTATTTAACATTCCCTTGAATACTGATACTTATTGGCTGCCAAAACAGGATATATGAACAAAAATTTTGTAGTTATTACTACATTCAAGCTTTAATATCATTTTTCAATTCATGTTTTTATTTTCACTGTTTTTCAACGTTTTAATATGGTCAAATTTACATCCTCACACAAATATATTAGTGTCAATTGTATTCATATGCATCTTTAAAATATAAAGAGGTTAAAATTGCTATAGACAAAGGCCACAATTCATTGGAATTATAGAAATCTAGTATAAGAAATTAGAACATTTGAAATATAGACATCTCAAGTGATATTGCCTAAAAGCTATTAAATTTATTCATTACAAAATCCGTTCGGCAGAGTGTATTACATATGAGAAGCCATTTCACAAGTCTATACATGAATAACCATTCTCCTCTCCAAAACGTTCCAAGCCCCTCTCTTTCACATCCTTCTCTAGCTTCTCAACAATGCACAATATTGGATCCTATCACCACCACTCCCACATGGCAACCTTAAAAACGCTTTGCGTGAGTTCACGTACTGGATCTCTGGCTTCTGAGTTGGTACCATTGCGTGAGTTCACTCATGTTATGGAGAAGCTTGAGGGGAGGATTGTTGAACTGCTTTATATACAGTGGGGTTTAAGAATTCTATAAAGGAGGATTTGACCCAGTTTTGTTCACTTATGTGGATTACTGAAGGTATACCCGGTAATAAACTGGTGTTATTGGGTGGGTTTTACCAGTATATTGTGGGGCTATAGCATTAAATCAAGTGCTAGATTTGCTGGGTATTTTAATGGGTTTGCTGGGTAATTTAATGGGTTTGTTGGGTATGTTTAATGGATTTAATTTTTATTTATTTATTTTTAATTTGGGTTTTTGGTTTCGGTGGGATTTTGGTAGGCAGTGGTGGTGTGGTGGGCATGATGGCAGTGATTGGGTTGTATGGTTGTTGAGAGAGTGATAGAGAGGCAGGACAAAAATGAGAGAGAGAGAGAGAGAGAGAGGAGAGATATATAATTTTTTTATTATTTTATTGTATAATTTATATTATTTTAATATGTTATATTGTAAAATAAAAGTTGGGATATTAGGTGTGTTGTAAAATTGTATGGTATAATAGATAAAGTAACTTTTATGATGGTAAAATAGAATAATTTGAAGATATGAGATGTAAATGCTCTAACAACACAATGTTTCCTTATACTTCAATTACGAGTATCATACCTCAAATCTCAAGTCATAGCTACAAAGTGGAAAAGTGTTAAGCATCCACTTTACCCAGTAAAATCAGTATTTCAGACTATGGTGACCAATTACACATCTCATAAACCATGTCATAAAGCATATAAATAAAACATACAATTATATTGCATCACATTATAATTGACAATTGAATTGAATTTGAACATGGAAATTCGAAATGGAAAGTATGCTTTGAGTTTTGCATCGTATATTGTCCTTGACTTAATTTACAACTGATGATACACAATAAAATCAGTAGATTGAATGCTTCGGATTTTTGTAGTGAGAGAATCACTTGGGAAACCTGAAAGGATGAACACACAATCAAAGGTGACCGGGGAGGACCGGCCAAGAACCCTCCGATGATAAAGTTAGTTATCTCTCTTAAATTCTAGAATTCCAATCTCTTTGGAAGTGTTTGAAAAACTTACTTATTTTGACGTAGAGGAGTACTTATATAGTACACAAGGTGGTTACTTGTCTAATAACTTCCCCTATCATTGAGGAGGTTGAAAGATTTGGAGTTAACTTTCATAACTACCATGGAAGTTACATTTTTTGACCTTATTTTCTATAACTGCCATTGGTAGTGGTTCGTAGTAATGAACTTCGATTTTTACTTGTACTCCAAAATAGGAACATGGAGCTCGTCCAAAACTTGTGTAGAGAAATAGGTTTGAAATGTATAGAGGTTGTCCAAGTATCTTTTTGGATGGACTACCCTATCATGGACGAGCTTCTATATAAAATTCATTTTCCTATCCTTGCCTTGGACGACCATCATGGATGATGTTGGAGTTGGCGTATTTGTCATGCCATCAACAACATCATGAATATTTACAAAATCAATATTGGTTTTTTTTTTTTTTTTGAATTTTAGAATTTATGTTACCAAATTAAAAAGATCTAAAATTATTTTTTGAGATTAAGTGTAATTATTAGATCTGAAATCAAATTTAACCTTTTACAAATAACTTTGGATTTTAGAAAAGAGCCTTCATTTTGGTCTTGAAAACAAATTTTGATTCTTGAAAAAGATTTGAAATTTGTTAAGTCAAAATATTATTTTTGAAACCTAGATTTATTTTGATGGAACATGTGTAGAAAGCAAAAGGTTTAAAAATAGAGCAGTAATTTTCTTTCTACAAAAGTGTAGGAAACTTATTTTAAGAAAAACAATGAGGTAATTTTATTTTTAAACAATGCAGAAACTATATTTTAAAACAGTGCAAAACTGTGTTTTTTGAAACAGTGCAAGAAATCAAGAACTTTGGCTTGATGCAAAAGACTATTTCTATCTTGAACATAAAACAAGAAATGGATTTTAAAACATCGAATTGTTTTTGAAAATTGATTTATTTGAAAACATATCTAAGAATCAATCTTAATCAACAAATTTATATTTTCATGAAAAAAAAAAGCAGATTTTTCTACAATTTTAGCCATTCTTATGGATCTAGCATACCCAAAAGGTCTAAAACCTCTTATAGACATGCATAAAATTCTAAGAACAATCAAAATAGAAGTGATATAATCTAAGAACTAAGATCTAGCATAAGATTTTCATTGAAGAAGTATCCATTCTTTCCTACTTAAAATCTAAATTATCATAATAAGATTGTAACTAGACTAGTTTGCACAAGCATTAGTAATAAAATTTCATATCTACAAGAGCATTATCAACAAGCAAGGATGACATATATATACAAACTAAAACGAAATAAGAATAATTATCAGCATATAGTACCACAAACAATGGTAAAATTTCTTTAAAGATGTAGACGAATGATGCAAGAAGGTATGTTCAGGACTATGTGAATTTGAACACCTTGGCAAATGATTAGAAGTTTTTTGACCTTGTTACTTCCTCTGAAACCTTATAGAAACTGATTCTAATATCTTAGAGATAAACTAGAATGATTGCTTCATTGCACTAAGCATTTTGGTAGACCGAAGTACAAAAGCAACTTCTAGTTTTTCTAAGAGATTGGAGGGCATGAACCCTAAGGGGTGTGGCGTATTGGTCAGGCGAACTCTAAGGCGAGCAGTAAAACTCTCACATCTTGGATTGGGAGAATTTAAGAGAATTAAAACTTCTTGCTGAGTGCTTGTGCATCCGAGGATTAGTCAGGAGAAGAATTAAAACTTCTTGCCGAGTGCTTGTGCATCCGAGGATTAGTCAGGACAAAGTTCTAGACACCTAGTGGCCAAAAAAAAAGAAGATAGGAGGGGATGGGGTGCTTTGAAATGGGGGTGTTCCCTCTTATTTATTATAGAGGTTTTGGAAAGTCTAAGAACCCTTTCAAACTGCGCTAGCACGTAGATAATATATGGGCTTGATCTGCTTATTTGGCAGAACAAAATTGGGCTTAATCTGCCGATTAGGCAGATCGACCCAGTTTCATCCAATGGCATGTTGGATGAAAAATCCAATTGCAAATTTTCAAGAGTTGGCATCCAGCTGGAAATCATTATCTTACTTTTTTTTTTTTTTTTTTTTTTTTTTTTTTTTTTTTTTTTTTTTTTTTTTTAATTTGCTCAATACAACTCATTTGCGAAACGTAATCTACACCACTCTTTTTTTTTTTTTGGTTGAAAACTGAAATAATCTACACCACTCAATCATTCATAATTCATAATTGATAAATAGATACCATTAAAATACACACACATATATATAAATAATAATTAAAAAAAAAAAAAAAGTAGAAGAATAATTGAAAAGAATCAAGCCGCCGCGGTTTCTGGAGTGTTCTATTAGTATAGCTTCCACGGATTTATAGCCACCAATTCCATCCTCTCACTCGCTGCACCCTGTCTCTCTTTCTCTCTCTTCACAGCCTTTCTCGCTCAGATCTCTCACCATAAGGTAACTCTTTCTCTCTCCCTCCCTCCCTCCCTCTTCTTTTCAAAGTTTAGATTTTTTTTTTTTTAGTTATAGATTGTTGATGATTTTTTATTTTTTGGATTGTTGTGAAGTTTCAGGATCAGTGGGCTTTTTTTTTTTTCTTGATCGAATATTTCAAATCTCAATAATAATATAATGACTCATATCCTTCCCTAGATCAGCCTTTTCCCCCTACGGTTTGTTGTTTCTATCCTCCTGTTTGGCTTCCGAGAAAATCAGTATCAAAACAATTAATTCAAAAAACTAATTTAAATTTTTTTTTTTTTTATTGTTAGACGTTTTCTCGGAAACCAAACGGGTTATAATTTATGCACGTGGAATTTGGGTTAAAAAAAAGAAAAGAAAGAGGAACGGTTTTGTTTTGTTTTTTTCGTTTTGTGATATTATTGCTTTGGTTGTTTGTTGTTTGGCCTTAACTGAAGCGAACGCGGCAACCAAAGAGAGCGAGACCGTGAACGGGCTCAGGCTCGCGCCGGCGGCAAATCCAAGCAGCCAAAAGGCGATGGCCTCACCCCTGAACAACGCCGTGAAAGGTATCTCTCTCTCTCTAACTTTGATCATTCTTTATTCTCTGTGTGTTTCGATCTAATTTTTGCGCAAAGCTTTTTTTTTTTTTTTTTTTTCTTTATTTCCTGAAAATTACTTAAAAGAACAATTTTTTTTAAAAAAAAAAAAAAAACTTTTTATTAAGAAGAATTTGTTGAAAAAAATAAAATAAAATTATAGAATACTTTGGGAGAGTGGTGCAGATCAGATCTGGCGAGTTCTCTCCTCTATCCGAGGAGATCTCAGCCGATCCAGCGACATACGGTAACCTGGAATAATGGTTAAATTACTCTTTTATCCTGTTTGTATTTTTTAATTAAAATTATTTAACTAAATGATAGAGATATTTAGAGAGTTTTAGAATTTGTGAGAGTATTTTAGTATATAAAAAGTTGAAAATTAAATCGGGAATACTGCTATTAATATTATAAAATAGATTATAACTTTTAAGTGAAAGGCAAATGACAAGCTTAGATTTGTCATATTGGCACTAAATGGTGTTAATGAAGTTACCAATAAAATTAAAAAAACATAGCTGCAATTTGGGCTTTATTGGTTAATGCTATTATGTTTTTGAATGAATGTAAAGCATCTAAAGAATTGCATTCAAGTTCTGCCAAATTGTTAGATACTTAGATGTTGATGACGTGGCAAAATCTAATTAAAATTTTATAAACTCCATGGTGGAAATTCTAGAAAAATTTTGATTTTTGAAATTTGCCCCCCTTGGTATAGAAAATGTAAATGCAATATCATTGTGTCCATGTGTCCGGATCTATATTCATTTGTAGGGTACACTATTATCAAAAAAAAAAAAAAAAAAAAATTTCAACAGTTTTAATCTATGTGTTTTACTTATATTAATGAATGAATGGAAAAGATTAGAACAATTGCGTAAGTCTCTTATCCTTGTGTCTAATAAGGGATTTGAGTTTGAATCACGTCTACGCAAAAAAAAAAAAAAAAAAAAAAATAGATTGGTGTTTTGGTTTGATGAGAAAGAGTTTTATTTTTAATAATAATTAATTTATTTCTTCTAGGGATGCTAAGGCACTACAAGAAAAGGCAGCAAGGAAGGCGGCGCAATCTGCAGGAGGGAACAATGCAGGTGGTGGTGGATTAAAAAGATGAGAGATGTTAATTGTAGGACCAGTAGATATGTGGATGTGAGTACTGGATCAGATGTGGATTTACGGTTGTTGGAGTCATCGTCATGTGTTTTATGTCGTTTGAAAACAAACTAATTTGAATGTTTGCTTGGAGGGCATATTCATAATCTTGACTTCTAAACCTTTTATTTGTCTCTGATTTGGAAATGAGAATCTAATTCCCATTATGAAGCTTTGTGCAATTGGTTTATGTTTTTCAAGTTTTATTTTTTCCTGCATTTTTATCCACTGGCAATTAGATTTTAATAATGGGAAAAATTATCGAAGGTCCAAGGGTATTGGTTTTAAGATATATTTTTTATAACTTTTTTATGCGAAAATAAAAAAAAAAAATTTTTTTTTACCCTTTTTTTTACATTTCCCAATTGGCATGGTAACTTGAACAAGATTTGTCGTGGAGGAGATTTATTGTAATTTCATGTTGTGCATTTTGATACCATGAATAGCTGCCAGATTTAATTAATGAAAGGCAAAGTTGAAAATTTATGAATTGCTTGTATCTGTGCATTGCTGCATGTAACGAGAATAGTTGGATGATGAATGTGAGTAGAAATACGTAATCATGGTATGACAGTTGAAATTGCTAGTACTCACGTTCATGAGCAGATTGCAAGGGATTAGTAGTTGTGCAGCATATCTGGCACAAATCTGAGTCTGCTTGTTAGTTTATAATGTTATGGCTTATTTGGATGGAGGGGTAAAGAAGGGAGAGAGGAGGAGAGTAGAGTAGAATTGGTTAAAAATAAGTCAGTTTTGTGCTAAATTTCACTCTTTTTATGTCCAAACAAACCATTATTCATTTCCTTTTCTTTCTTCGTGAGTTGGCCACATTTCCAACAACTTTCTGTGAATGTGCTCGGAAGTAGTCACAAAATACCATGTAGACATCACCTTCTTTGAGCCTGCTTCTTAGCGGTGCTTTGTACGAGCATGAATCATAGATAATTTACTTTATTAGATAATGTTCATGCTTTGTGATGATGAGTTCCCATGTAGCTTTGTGCAATTACTTTCATTAGAGATGATGTTCATGCTGCCGCACTACATTTTATATTGAAGTTATCGCAGAGCAGATTCTCCTGGGTGTAGTTGATCATCACATTTCCTTAATTATTCAAATATCACCCCTACATTTTGTTGCAACTATAGTGTAGTTAAATCCGTGGAGATGTTTGTCTTTAGAAGTATATAACTGTTGAATTGGAAACTCTGTTTTTGTAGCATGTTGAGTGAGATTTGTATTGATTAGAATTCATGTTCTCTAAAGCCTGTTACCATTTAGTGGCTAAGGTTAGCTACGTCCTCTCCTTAAAAGAAAGCTACCTTTATTTTGTTTGCTTGATTAACCGGTATTGATACGCAGTTAGCTCTTGAACTGGGTTTATTTATTTATTTATTTATTTTTTATATTTTATTTTATTTTATTTTTATTAAATAACATTGATTTTCAAACAATTTCATTAGTTAGTATGTTTTCAAAACTATTTAGAAATCTAACATCTCAAGTGTAATAAACTTGATTTTGGAATGCTAAACTCGAGTCTATTAGACTTGTTTTCTGTCAAATTGAAATCGAGCCTTACAGACTCGATTTCGATACTCACTCAACAAAAGCAAGAACAACGAAGAACATCAAAGAAACAACATAATCAACAAACCCACAGCAAAATCAACAAACCTAAGCAAACCCACAACAAAATCAACAAACCCAAGCATCAGTGTCGTGATTGCGGCTCAGAAGCTAACTTGGAACTCAGAAATCAAGCTACCTTCTTCTTCTTCTTTCTTTTTCTTCTTCTTCACTTAGTCAGATTCTTCTAGGTAAATTTTTTTTCTTTTGATCGTGGGGTTCTTTGGTTAGATCCTCCATCTTCTTCGTCAGATTCTTCCTCTTCTTCTTCTTCACTTAGTCAGATTCTTCTTTTTGCAATACTGAACTTGAGCTCTATAGGCTTGATTTTGAGGTCGTTGAAAACTTGAAATTGATTTTATTATACTCGATTTAGCACACCAAAATCGAGTCTTACAGTATTGAGATGTTAGTTTCATAAATAGTTTGAAAACGATGCTAACTAATGAAATTGTTTGAGGATTGGTATTAATTTGCAATTTTTTCCCTTGAATTGCAATTCCATGAGTTGAATTTGTCAATTTGGTTGACTACCAAAGGTCTTCTATGTTAAAAACTTAAAACCTCATTGGCTTTAAGTAATTATACCATGCTTCTACATAAGGTAATTGTTTTCCTGCTTGCATTTGTTTTTTAAAATCTCCAAATGAGAGAACTTTGCTGGTCCCTGCACTATCTAGAGTGAGGAGTCTTTAATAACGTTCTATGGTCTATGGGAGCCACAAGGTGGTCCTAGTCATTGAGTTGTACCCAAACTTTATGGAAATTATTTTTGCGTAGTGTTTAGTCGTGAGATATGATATAAGTGCGAAAGACTTAGTTTGGATTCAAATTTATGATCATAACACTGGTTAAGATCAATCAGATTTATTGTCATATCACTTTGTAAGTTATTTATAATATAATTTTAGCATTTTCTTGGGTTTTTTTTTTTTTTTTTTAAAGAGTTGTGGTATGTAGGCCAAGTACTAACAACTACATGTATCTAAATCCCACAAAGAATTGATCAACCTAAACTTAAGGGCTAAATTTTGGTTCACAGACCACCAAGTTTTATCATAAAATCATCAAAATTTTCAAATTAGAGGATATCTGTAAATTCAAAAGCAAGATATAAAATGCATCAAATCCGATGTTGTATGGGATGCATCCTATGAGAAATTAAGAGGTATCCGTCTACATTTTGCTCTCTTCCAAAACAGTCAACTTGCATTTTGGCTAATAATCATTTCTTACTGATACCATGAGTACTGTCTCATGAGAAATGCAGAAACTTTCCAAATATGATAGGTGAACTATTATTCAATATTGAAAAACAGCCAAATCATTTATCCAAATAATCGAAAGAGGTGAATGATGAGAGTAAAGGAATAACCTTGTATGTTTTGTCACCAAAAAAATGGATTTCATGAAAACCATCTAGGTATCTCAAGCAGTATGTCTTGTCCCAACCTTCAGGGAAAACCTGTTAATAGAATAATGCACCAAATTAAATTCAATGGTGCCTCCATTTCCTTTTAATTTACTAAATATGAGAAAGTAAGAATCATGGCAACATAATGAAGTTTGAGTACAACCATCAAGTACTACTCACATCAAAACTTATTTGGCCTCCTATTGAAAATGTCAAGTTAAGATGAGCAAACTTCTCACAAAACATAGAAGCCATTTTTGGGCGAATATTGTGAACCTGAAACCTCATTTGTATGTTTCTCCCATATTAAATACCAAATATCATAAAAGCTATAGTATGATCAAAAGGAAAACTTAACATTAGTATTTTTGGGGAAAAAGAGATAAGAAAGAAAAGGTAACTTTCTTTCTCTCTCCCTCCCTTTTAATTACTATTAATCAAATCAAATCTCAATAATAATATCTCATATAGCATTCTTTCTGAAATGTGCATAACAATATCCTTTATAAAGAGTGCTTCTCCTCTGTAGTCAGAAGTGTAGCCACAATAGAAAGAAAGAAAGAAAGGAAGAAAAAAAAAAAAAAAATAGCGATAATGAAATACGATGAAATGAACCATTAAAAATGAAATGAAATGCCAAAAGCCTGTTTGGTATTCCTTGAAATTTAATTGATTTACACTGTATTTCAATTTTCAAGTCGATGTACAAGTAAAAAAAATATCTAGCTTCTATAGCATGTGAATAGTTACAAACACCGTCAACTTACTCATAGAGAGACGGAATCCCTCAGCTTGCCAAAAGATGAGAAATCGTGTCTATTATGGGAGGTGAGAGCCTCCATTAGGTGGAGTAGATCCTGATGGGTAATTAACGCTTTGGAAGCCAAGAACTGGTCTGGCAGGGAAATTAGTATAATCCAAACCAAGATTGTTTGTTCTCATCAAAGCCACGGGAATAATGGCTGCTATTGTAGGTTGAGTATAGGCTGATGATGAAGAAGAAGCACTCTCGGATGAGAAGTGTGGACGGGGAAGATCCATGTAGAGCCGTGGAGCAAATTGCTTGGCACGTGCTAATTCCATACGAAGGCACAGATTCTCACTCTCCAATGCAGCAATGTGTTGTGAAGAAGTCCTAGTAGTATCAATCAACTGATGGTGCAGAAGTTGGCACTCTGCCTCCAGACTTCTCAGGCGTTCTGTTTGGCTCACAAAGTTCATTCTTGAAATGCCTGACGAGCACTGGTTTTGCTCAAACAAAGCCCCTTCCTCAAAAAACATAGTCCCTGGCTGGTTGTCATGGAAGTAGCTCCAACTATGTCGCCCGTTGCATCTGGAAGGTCGATCCTACAAGAATACGGGGATTGGGGAAGCCCAAGAAAAAAATGATCAACCTTGAGTTAAATAAAACAACAAGACACAATAAATTTTACATATTTTTTATGATAGTAAATGAGCGTGTAAGTAAACATATTAAGGATAAGTTTTCATTGGAACTGGTTTAAAACTCCAAAGTCCAAACCTCATATAATCACTAAAAAAGATAGTCATTGTTAGGCATTAACCGTGTGTCCAAATGTTGGGATGTAAGTTATTTAATATTAGATATAGTTAAGAGTGTTTATAACAAGTAGAGTTGGTACCATTACAGCAATACTCTCCCAAGTAGGAGTCCTCTCTCTCGAAACTTCGAGCGTTCTCTCTACCTAGGTAGTAGATTTCATTTCTTTGGCAAAAGCTAGATTCTTCTTTCTTATCAAAACTAACAAGGTAGTCGTCCAAGGTAGTTAATCGGTTATGGAGGAAGATTTAATCGAAGAACTCAAGCATATGAAATTAACAAAAGAAGAAGAAATACAGATTGCGGTTTCAGGGGAAGGCAGAAGGGAGCTGATCGAAGAGTGCGAACTGAGCTTGGTGGGAAGATTATTGTCGAACAGAAAGCAAAATCAGAGAGCTTTGAAGAGCACGCTGCGATCGGCATGGAAAACAGGGTCAGATCTGAGGATTGTGGAGGTAGGGAATGATACTTACCAGTTCAAATTTTCAAGTGAATATCAGATAAGATGGGTCGAGAATAACGGTCCATGGAATTTTGAGAACAACCTCTTGCTTCTCAAAAGGTGGGAAAAGGGGATGACAGCAAATAACATCTCCTTCACTCACTCCCCGTTTTGGCTACAAATTTGGGGTTTGCCATTCGATATGATGTCGGAAAAAATTGGAAGGGATATTGGTAATAGTATCGGAAATTTTATGGCTGCGGATTCGAAGTCATGGTCTTCAGATCAAGCGAAATTCATGAGAATCCGTGTGAACATCCCGTTGAACAGGCCACTAAGGAGGTGCGGAGTTGTGGTTAGCCCGGAAGGGGAGAAATTCAAAGTCTATTTCCGTTATGAGAGACTCCTTGTCTTCTGTTTTCTCTGTGGAGTTATGGGGCATGATGAGCGGCACTGTATGAGCTTGGAAAGGCGAACGGAAGAACTCCCTCAGTATGGGGATTGGTTGAGAGCTCAGGGAGGAAGTAAAATGGGCAGTCAAAGGAAGGATCAAGTGAAGACAACGGCAATGCAAAAAATAATTCAAAATCCGGCAGAGATGGGACAAGATGTGCCACCGGAGAGGGTAGGGAAGGGAGAACAAGATGCAGAGAGAAGGTGCCTAGAAACAAGCGGGAACCCCGAGAAGCAAAAGGTCAGTAGAAACTCTGCTAGTATGTCAGATAGTGATAGTGGCTTGTCAAACTCTTTATTTCAAATTCAAATTCAAAATAGCCAAAAAAACAAGTAGAGTTGGTTTTAAGTTTGTCATGGCACTTGACAATACTTGTAGAAGCTCGGTGATACTCTTCTTATTTAATCATTTACTCTACTAAGTACAAATAGGAAATAACATAGAACACTTTGTAATGTATTACTCTAAATGAGAAAATCTAGTCATTTTACTGAGACATAATTTGAATTCAAACAACCTGTTTTGATACCATGAAAAAATTACTATTCCTCTAAAAAACACCATAATTTATTAAGAAATGATAAATTTTATTATTTAATTATTAATCTAACAATAGGAAAACTTTAACTCGGCAAGAACAATGTGAAAGACCAAAGGATATGGCTAAGAAGGCAAAGGATAGGTGTTTCCACAACCATTACCTCAACCTCCACAAGAGCTCTGTGGTCCACAGGAACCACGGTTGGATCCTCCAAAATCGTGGCGGTCAGCTCACAATGCTGTGCAATTGAGACATCCTCCTTATCCTGTAAATGAGCATCAAGCTTCTCGTCCCACTGCTGTTGGGTTGTCTCTCGAGCTGACAAGCATCCATGATTAGATGCATCAAAAGAAGGGGTAGTGCCTTTTTTCTTATCATCAAATCTAGACTTCTGCATCAAAAAAAAAATAAGAAATAACAAAGTAAATCAATTAATTGCAACATAAGAACCACTTATGAAACTCTTCTACAATTGTGAGATAGTATTTAAGTCCTACGGGTTATTAAAGTTGACCCGTACATAAGAAGGGTTGATTTTCTTATCACCAGCCATTGCTTGACCTGTTGAAGCATCTTCATCTAGAAAATCATCCTTATAAGGAAGTGATGCATTCTCGACCATTGATTCAAAATAGGAGTGGCAATCTTTCTTATCATTCTCATAAATCAGGTTGACCCCAAACTTCTTCAATTGGAAACCACCGCTTATGCATATTGAATACTCCACTTCATCTCCGGCTTCCAACAGATGTGGCATATGATGTAGCGGTACAAATTGCAACCACACATGTTCTTGACATGGTATTATGCGACTATTTTTTTGACGACACTGCCACTCAATGCCCTTGCTTCTATTTTTGAATTTATAGCAAACAGTGAATCTGTGAATATCATGAAAGCTGCTTGCAAATACAGCACATAGAAACCATCCTCGAATCTCTTGCTTCACTAGTGAGGGTACAACAAAAGATAAAATTGATCCCTTACTCACCACCTGGGCGTCAAACCAGTCTGGAAACTCACCCCCAGGGCGGAAAACACTAAAACTGTCGGTTGCAATCAATTCCTAATACATTAAAATCGTTAGTAATGAATTATGGTCCAAAAACCAAATTTGATCAAACAAGAATAGAGACAAGAGAGATACATTGAGAAACTTGTTTTTTGGGTTACTAGTACGATTCTTCTTGAGCACTTTGGAGCAGCCAGAACATTGCAGCTGTTTTGATAGTTCCCAGTTTAGTCTAGTAAAAATCCATACAAGGGACAAGGTGTTGCTTGCATCCATCGCTTGTAAACCTGTTGGAAGCTCATCAGGTGATTGAAATCTTTTGCATAGCCTCAAATCAAGAATCGTGAGTTGATTAAGGAAATTGAATGCAACTTGCAAACGACTTGGATAGATTTTATCAGTAAGCGAACTCAAGCGACCATGTTCCTCTAGGACTACAAACAAATCACGAACAGTTATGCAATTTGAAGGTATTTCAAAGTCCTTTAGAGTTTTGAGATTATGTATTTCTTTTTCTATGCGAGTAAAAGTATCTCCAACTGTGGGATGATAAATAAGTTCAGCTTCAGCTACCACATCCAATTCAGCAATTATAGATTGTAACCGGGATGCCTATACAAAGATTGTAGACAAATTAGAACATGAAAAATAAAAGTAGTGTCTATTCATTATTAACCAGAAAAAAGAATACAATCATTTTGTTTTCTACATTTAAACTTAATCATATACAGGAACAGACTTAGGATTTTAAGTTAGTGGGGGTCGGAGTATAAAGAAAAAAAAAAAAAAACTCCAAATAAACATTCATATAGTATTAAAAAATTATAAATACACAAAATCGTTGTTTCTAAATACATTAAAATGTAATAATCTACTAACAAAGATAAAAACAAAAACAAAATAATGTTTTTATTTTATTTTTTATACTACGTTGGCTAGGATTTTGTTTTTTGAAGTTAAAGCATTCACATTGGTGGTGTTAAAAATTTTAGCTTTTAGTATTTCAAAAAACTACTTTATCTATTTCACCACCTCACTTTACAATACACCCAATATCAAATGTTCTATTTTTTTTTTTATTACTTCATTTAAAATAATATAAATAACTCATTAAAATAATGAAGAAGAGAGAGAATTTGAGTTTTTTAATTGAAGGAAGAGATATAATCTCAATAAAATATTATATTATATTTTTAACAACTTGCAAAAGTCAATTGGTATTTATTCTGGTTTACTATAGTTGCAAAAAATTTAGCTTCACCTTCTCCCATAACACATGATTTTTTTGTTCTTTGGAGGTAAAATAATTTTTTTGCTAAAATACAATCACAATTGTGAATATTTTTATGGTTTTTGTTAAGTTTTTGGGTTATATAGTTGATCATATATCAATATGTAATTTTACATTTTTCAATTCCTGAAAATTATTTATTACTAATTTTTTAGCAATTTCTTTCAAATTTATAGGATACCTTAAATTCTCTTATAAAATCAAAATTATGTTAGCATATCCTATCTACTATCTAATTTCAAACCAAAATATAAAAATCTTCTTTGAGAACAAAAAAGATATATATGGCTTTGGGAAAAAAAATGATGAATGAATGACTATTGTGGGAGAAAAATAATTGAAAGAAATGCAAAACCCATACAATTTGACCCAAAAATAATGCTTTTAATTTAACTCTATCGAATTTCATGTCTATGGTTTGAATTCCACCTCCCTACATCTCCACTTTCTATCTAAAAAAATAAAATAAAATAAAAGTTAACTCTATCAAATTATCCTCCATTATGTTTTACTTCCCAAGAATACATATAGACATATTAACCTTCACTTTTTTTTATAACTGAATTTAGTAAATTAACTAGGAAAAAATACAGAAAATTAAAAGAAAGTATATATTTTTTTCAGTCCCAACCTTTCAACATTTTCTAGTCAAGAAAATAGAATCACTAACAATATTAATCCAAAAATTTTCTTCTTTAGCCAAACTTATTTCTAGCGAGAAAATGGAAGAACATGGGCAAGAGCCTTTGCTTCAACGAGCATTGTAGGTAGTATTAAGGGCCTGTAAGTACTAGTGGTTCTTGGACACTTCTTAAGGTGGTTCAACTCTTTGATCCACAAAATTACTAAACTTTTAAGTATTTATTAACTAAAAAGTATTTTCTTCCTTTATCTAGGAGTTTCTTTAGAATCTTTTTAGACCAACTTAATTCTTTCTTTTCTATCTCAAAAAAAAAAAAAAAAAAAAAACTTAATTCCTTTTTTTTTTTGTTAAGAAAAAACCAACTTAATTCTGGATAATTATAGAATACTTTAGAAGTACCAAAAATGCATACTCCCCCGGAAATACTATAATTGATTACTCCCTCCTCTGACATAATAGTTGGTTCCACTATTAAATTCATGATAGCTAGAGCGCACAATTTATGCATTTATGGTGCTTTCAAAGTATTCTATAATTTCCCATTAATTCTTGAATGAGAATTAAATATTTTTTATTTTCATAAATTTAAATTTTAAATTTTACAATATATACTATAAAAAAAAAAAACTTATTATAAGTACTAAATAAATAAATAAAAACTTTAAAAAAGAAAAATCAGAGGCCGGGGCCCATGGCCCTCCTCTATTTTTTGGATTGAAATCTATACACAATCAGTTTCTGGCCTCATGAATCTCGACCAAGCTATCAGTTGGCCCATATAAGATGAATTGGTGTTACATGCATCCACCTCTCTCACAAAGGGGATACATAATAGATTTATCCATATAGATCCTTCAAGACCTTGAAGTAGGCATTGGTGATTCCTAGGAAAATATTCGGTGTTCTCTTTGGGGGATATGAATGAAGGACAACACCATAGTGCAGGTACTTTACACAAATCTGTTTCCCCACCCAAAAGAAAAGTTCTGAATTAATATTAATTTGCATTCAAAAGATAAAAACACGTTAAGATGAAAACAAATACTTTCATGCCTTGTCTCTCCAATCTTCTTGTTCTTTTAATCCCCAACTTTCTGGTATTGATTCTTTTACTAATCTACTATAAGCCATTTAGATAGGATTCATGTTTGCATAATGCTTCAACTGGTTTGAGCCATCACCAAGTACTAGGGACGATAAATTACGTAGATGATAGAAAGTTTCCAGAAAAGCATGTAGGATTACACGAACCTTAACTGGTGGATGAAGCTCCTTGGAATTGGCAATAAAAGCTCGGAAAGGAAGCCCCATGATGATTGGTCCGATTTTTCTATGCAACAAAGTATAATTGTCAAACAGGCGGATTCCTATAAATATTAGAAGCACCAGAATCTCACTAAATTGGAGGGGACGCTTGTAGAGATTTTCAAGGTATACAAGATGCGGTTGAATTAGTTTTGGTGGTTCTGAATGAAGAGGATGATGAGTTACTGCACTCTCCAAGTGCCTTCGCTTTCCCTGAGCACCACCTTTGGAGAAATCCTGCAATGAGTTGAGGCAAAAGTCGAATCATTACCATCCTTGTTAGTCGTTAGTGTTTAATCCTGCCATGATTTTTTTTTTTTTGAAGGTGCAATGATTTATTGTTTAATAAATCAAGGATCTAAATTTTGCCACCTCATTTAAAAATCATGAACTTTAGTTTAGTTTAACCATAGTTAAATGTTTATCATGGTTAAATTTTATATGAGCTAGACCTTAGATTTTTTATTCAACTTTAAATTATAACCTTGAAATAGAGAGTTATTTCAATTTGAAATTGAGAGAATCCAAATCCCAAAATCCTATTTTCATCAGTCAAAACAGAGGAAGAGAAGAGACCTTCTGCGGGAAAAGCTTTCTGTTAAAAAAGACACTTCCCAATGGAACTTCAGAAGATATACGGTGCGGTAAAAGCTTTCTGATAAAACCGACACTTCCCAATGGAACTTTAGAAGATATACGGAGTGAATAACATATTGTTAATGGCGATTTGAATCCAAAACTCGGTACCATGTCTAGCTTTGTGCAGCCAGAAAGGTTTACACGAGAGTCTAAATTGTAAATTCCTAGGGGAAGCTTCCAAAGGTTTTTACAGTCTTTAAGATCCAAAGTAACTAGCTTGCTGAGATATATAACAGACTCATGAACCTCGACCAAATTAGTACAATTATTAAGAAGTAGCACCTCCAGATTATCTATGCCTGAGAAATCGGGTGTTCTCCTTAGGTGATAGGAATGACTGACATCAAGAAATTTCAACTTTTTCAGAATCTGTTCCCTCACACAAAAAAGGAAATACTAAATTAATATCCATATGAATTCAAAATATCAAAAAATAGAAATAATATGAGCAAGAATATACACACACATACACACTTGCATACCTTGGTTGCTGTCCAAAGTTCTATCAAGCTACTATAGGGCATGTAAAGAGCAACAAGATTTTCCAAGTACAAGTCTGCTGGTATGGATTCCATAGGGAACCCATACCATTCTAGATATCTTAGCTTCTTGGAAGGACATTGGAAGTTCCCCTTCAAGCGTGCATAATTTAGTTGAAGCACTTTTAGCTGATGCATCTTCGAAAAGGCTTTGGCATCAACTTGCAAATTGTGTACCCCAGGACAATTTAGCATGATGCCTTTAACTAATTTTCTCTCCTGATAGAACATAACATTGTGCAAAAGTCATATTTTAGGGAAATTGTAATTTACATGCATATATATATATATATATATATATATAAGCACACCATTGTGTATAAAATAGGATAGCATCCTACTACTGATTTTTTTTTTTTGATGAGTAAAAGGGGGGACAAGGGCGACCATTGTGACTCACCCCCCTGAGCATGACTATAAGGGCATCTCGCTAGGGAATGTTGGATTGAGTCATGGCTACTGTGATCCGAGGTGACCACAAACCTCACCCTAACACCTCGAAAGAGCTAATAATCAGGGACTCCTTAGCAGAGATACCCACACTCCTCCCCAGGTGCTCACCTGAGCTTGAACGAGAAATCTCAAAGCTGATTCACGGATCCCAACCACCAGGCCACCCCTCTCGGGGCTCCTTTGCTGATTGTGATGCAAAGGCAAAGTGACTCTACAACACACAATTTGAGAAACAGGTACTATGTCTATGGTTCTTCTAGTGGTGTGCAATACAGTAAGTAAATCATCTATTATTTCTCTAAATAAGGTAAGTTGGCCCTAAATTCTTATCCAATCAACATAAGCATCTGAATCTTACCTCATCATGTTCCAATACATTAAGGACATCCTCATGATTCCATAGTCGGCTGCGCTCTCTACAGGCAACTTCTCTACCCATGTCTCTAATCATATCATGCATTGTCAACCGGTTTGAGCAATCAATTGCTACAAGACATTGACGAACCAAAACGCCTAGATCACTTTTAAGGCCTGAATATGAGTCTCGGAGTATTTTGAAAGCATACTTTTTTTTCATTCCAACAATGAAGCATGCAAGATCTAGAAACAACTCTTTCTCTGTGTCACGTAGTGAATTAAAACTCACTATAAGCTTCTCTTGAATTTCTTTGTCAGGTATTACTTTTAATGTTTCCAATGTACCTTCCCATTCATCTATGCTCTTGTCAGACAAATTGGAACCCAAAACTGTAAGTACCAATGGAAGCCCTCCAGCATAACCTATTACTTGCTCTGACAACTCTGCATAATCTTCATTAGGATGGTCTTTTTCAAAGGCATGCCAACTGAAGAGTTTAATAGACTCATGGTAATCCAATGTTAGTGGCATGTATATCTTAGACTCATCCACCTTAGCCAATTTGAGCATAGACTTATCCCTTGTTGTAATGATAATTATACTTCCTGGTTGAAAATAACTTCGCCTAATGGCCAGTTTATCTAATTGGTCCTGGTGATCCACATTATCAAGAACAAGAAGAACCCTTTTACACCATGCTCTATCTTTCAAAACCGTAGTTCCTTGATCAACAAGTGTTATTTTTCTATTGTCGTTTGCATGGATGCTAGAGAGAATTTTCTCCTGTAAATGAATTAGACCTTTTGGGTGCTTAGAATCTCCTCCTACATTTGCAAGAAAGCAACTTCCATCAAAGTTTCCTTGTAGTTGGTTATATATAGCTTTGGCAATTGTTGTTTTGCCAATGCCGCCAATCCCCCAAATCCCAACCATGCAAACTTCACTTGAACTGCTACTTAGCAGCTTATTGAGTTCCTGCACTCGAGACTCAATCCCAACTGGATAGGTTGCAACAGTAAGGTGTGTCATCTCATTTAGTTTGTTGACAATGAATTCAATAATTTCTTCTATAAATTTTGACTCAAAACTGCCAACATGTATCCACCATAAAATAGACGTTAGTGATAATTAAATAAGATGAAACTAACCTAGAAAACATAATAAAGTAGGAAAATCCCACATAAATGTAATTGGTTCTGTGTATTTTTGGATAACAAATAAACTACTTGAAAAGTAATGGACAAAATTTTTCTTCAAACTGGTTTGGAAGATCTCCTCCAACCCATTACACAGTGACTAATAAAATCATCCATGTGTATAGACAAAGTTTAGCTCCAAACCGGATGAGAGCTATCTCCTTAAACCCACTACATGGTACTTTATAAAGCTATCCATATATACTATATTTAAACAAATCACATAACTTATTAAAAAAGTCATGAGAATAAAACTACACATGAATGATCTATTCAATCATCTTATAGTGAGTTGGAGGAAAATAGCTCTAAAATGATTTGAAACTAAATTATTTTTTCATTTGTATTATTTAAACAAGTTATATTGACACATTAAAATAAGTTATACGGCTAAAAGTGCATTTGAATTGTTTTAGCCAATCACCAAATAGTTTGGTTCGAAAAATTTCCTCTCAACTGATTTCAAGGATTTTTTGTTTTTGGGAAAATTAATAGACAATATAAGAAGAAAGGGATAGTGCATTCGGTACTTTGCGGCACATTTTCGGTATATATATTTTTTATACCTATGATAATAATATATTATATAATATTGAATCCTATTCAAAATCAATGGTGTAAAAGAGAAAAATTTTGTATGCGTCGATCTACACGTGGGTCTCACGAGAAGTGCTACATTTTTACAAAGCCAGAAAATGAATTACCGATGTGCATCATTTCGCGAGTCCCAGCCAGACAAGCTTGCAGCCTCAATCAAAGCAGCCCTCCACCTCTCCACCTTGCCTACCCCAAAAAGCCTCTCATGCCTGACAAACGCTTCCTCCAAACTGCCCTTCGGACTTCGAAGGTGGGAAGGATCAACCTCGTAGAAAACCGGCAGCACGATTTGTTGCAGATTCCGTTTGCATTCCATGATCTTTGCCAGCTCTTCGAGACACCATCTCGAATCAGCATAGTTTTCTGAAAAGACTATAACAGCAATCCTGGACTTCTGGATTGCCTTCTCTAGCTCGGTCCAGATATCTTTTCCTCTCTCAAGCTTTCTGTTATCTTTGAAGTTGTGGATCCGGCTCTTGTCCAATGCGGCAAATAGGTGGTCGGTAAACTTATAGCGGGTATCTTGGCCACGGAAACTGACAAAGACATCGTAACTCCATGCTTGATTGGATGAGGATGAAGAAGAACAGGTTTCTTGGGCCATGAAAGCAGAGCAAATTGACATAAAAAAGACAAGTACTCGCCTATATTAAACTACAGCGCATAGAGTAGGGCAAAAAGATGCCATATATCATATGGAAGTGTCCCTGTCAAAGGCGGCGAGTTTACCGCACTCGCCGTAGTAGAAATAAATATATGTAAATGTATTGTATGGTATTTTGGTAATTTTGGTCCAAAACCAGTGTCATTTACCTGACAGACCATTTACTGATCTCTTTAGTAAGACTTTGGCAGAGAGAGGGGGGTTGCTCTTCGAAACAAGTGATAAGGACACATGCAGACTTTGGCAGAGAGAGGCTGGTTGGCAGAGAGAGGGGGGTTGCTCTTCAAAACAAGTGATAAGGACACATGCAGACTTTAGCAGAGAGAGGGAGGTTGCTCTTCGAAACAAGTGATAAGGACATGCAGACTTTAGCAGAGAGAGGGGGGTTGCTCCTTTATTTATTTATTTTTTTGGGAGAATACGGGGTGGGGGGGTTGCTCTTCGAAACAAGTGATAAGGACAAATGCATGTTCACCCATTCAACGGTCAAGAATCCATTATTTTATTATCGAGTCCATGATGACCGTTGGATCGAAAAATTTAACCAACCATGGTTAAACAATCTGGGGTTAAAACACTAACCATGGTTAGTGAGCTCAAAGCTCTGGTTCCTCTCTCTGTCTCTGACTTAATCTTTAAAACGAGGCTCTCTGTTTGGTATGTGTGTGTCTTTGAGATACACAGAAACTCACGTGTAAGTGTGACCATCGAGGCTGCCTGCATAAAAACATCCGGCAATGGCTGGAGGACTCAATCATGACTGCAATCATGACAGGAACAGGTAGTGTTTCATTTTCTTCTTTAATTCTGGGTCCGTTTGGATTGAGCTTATTGTTGTTGAAATTGAAAACTGAAAGCACTGTAACAAAATAATTTTTAAATGTGTGAATAGTATTGTGAGACTCATTTTTAATATTTTTTATTACGTGAACAGTGCATGCACTGTTCACAACAGTAAATTTTGCCGCTGAAGTCAACATAAGCGGCCTAAAAAAAAAAAAAAAAAAAAAAAGAGGCAAAACGCGTTTCAGCAAACGCGGACGCCGAATCCAAACTGCACCTCTATCTTTTATTTATTTGGTTGGTAAAAAAAAAAAAAATTTATTTTTGAGAAATGGTCCGTAAATAATATTTTCAAAACAAGTCTTTTGTATAGGTTGTTACGAGATATTATTAGTGGGGTAAAATAGTAATTTGTAGCAAGTTTAAATTAGAATCAATAATAGTTAACCATTTATGATTTTTTTTAGAAAGTCTTCGCGTGTGGGGCCCGTAAGAGGGTGGATTGTAGTGACTCAAAAGGGGGTCTTGCAATCTATAGAATCCCACATCGCCTAAGGAAGTATATGGGGATGTGCTTATAAGGAGTAGCATTTCTTTAATGTGTAGAGGTCTTTTCTCCAGCGCAACCTAGGGAAGAACAAAATCGTGAGGGATATGAGTCCCAAAGCGGAAAATATCTACACAATTGGAGCAGGGTCATTACATTGTAGTGACTCGAAAGGGGGTCTTGCAATCCATGGAATCTTACATCGCCTAGGGAAGTACATAAGGATGTCCTTATAAGGAGTAGCTTTCCTTTAATGTGTAGAGGCATTTTCTCCAGCGCAACCTGATGAAGAACAAAACCATGAGGGGTATGGGTCCCAAAGCAGACAATATCTACACAATTGGGGCGGAGTCGTTACAGATAGTATCAGAGTCATGCCCTAGCCAGAAGTGTGGGCCTCACATGTGAGGATGCGTGTGCCTGTAAGGGGGGGTGGATTGTTGTAACTTGAAAGGGGGTCTTGCAATCCATGGAATCTCACATCGCTTAGGGAAGTACATGGGGATGTGCTTATAAGGAGTAGCCTTCCGTTGTGAGCTTCAATCGGAGTTTGTCGTTGCAGGTCTAGGATGCCGTAATGGCCTGTTGAGAAACATGGATTGCAGAGGTTGGACTTTGATCCAAACCCCAAACCCTCCGTTTTATACTGATTTTATTTACTTTTGTTATCCAATCTACAAATATGATTGTTACCTGGATTCTTTTTTTGTTTGTTTAATAATTGATATTCGTTTTTCATTCTTAATTAGCGTCAACTCAGATGAAGTTGTGAGCTCAACGATCAAATTGAAAGCTTTTATTTCAAAAGCTTTTCATGGCCTGTTGAAGAGGTTTGGATTCTTGGTTTTATCTCTCATTGGATCAATTTTTGTTTAATTATATAGATGGGTTAGATAAAGCATATTAGGTCTATTATATTTATTAATATTTAATTGTTAAAATTATTGGTTGAATTTGGAAGGGAAGTTAATGGTTAACTCTCTGTTTCATGGCTTTATAATTGATATTTTTTTGGGTTGTCCATTTTCTTTTGGATTTTGTTTTATGTGAGTTGAGTTTCTTAATTATTGCTCAATTCAAGGTATGTTTTAGTTATAAAGTTACTCTTTTTTTTTTTTTTTTTTTTTTTTAAGAGTTTGATGCAATCATTGAATATTAATTTGTTACTACTTCAAACTTCTTCTAAGGATCTGTGTTTGAAATTCAATTAAAGTAAAAATCATTTGTTTTTGAAGGTTTAGTTATATGTGTCCTTAGGTTAAAATGGTTTTTAATATGGGTTTTAATTAACATGTTATGGTCAATTTTGTATTCAAAGGCAAAACTGTAATGAATACTATGCTTGAACTTAGTCCTTCATTGGCTAAATTAAACTCCCAAGATGACTCTAGAGATAGAATTGATCTCCATACCAAAGGAAGAGTATGCTAAATTCCTAGCTCAGCAAAAGGGAGTTGCTTCTCCCTTTACTTCCACTTTAGCCCAATCAGGTAGTATATCCTATTGTATTTTATGTTACACTTCTGATCCATGGGTCATTGGAGTCTAAGAAAATAAAACATAGGATATTTAAGATCTCCTAAAAAATCCTAGACTCAACTAAAGTTATGAAACTACCAAAATATCTTTAATTCATAGGGATTGCTGAAATAACAATTTTGCTCCTAAATACAAAATTGACCATAACTTAACAAATAAAATTCCATATTAAAAACTGTTTTAACCCAATGACACACAACCAGATGTTTAACATCACATGACTTTTACTTCAACTAAACTTCAGGCATGGCCCCACAAAATAAATCTTGAATATGCAAATTTGTAAAGTAGTAACATTTTAATGTTCCAAGGCTGCATCAGATATGTTGGTTTGGAACTTTTGTGTTGCTTATCTAATTTTTGGGTTTTTGTGAGGAGTGTGGGTGATTGCCTTTTGGGAATTTATTGACCGAGTGTCAGCCGTTGTTTTGGTTGCTATTTATTTTTAGTATTGCTCACTGGTGCTGCATCTTATTCACTTGTTTACTTTCTTTGTCTTAATTGGGTGCTTATTGGAATCCAAGGAAGGTATATAGCCCAATTTCTTATTCCCCTTTGATATGCTCTCTATTACTTTGATTTGTCTTAAGGGGAGTTTTTATGCGCAATGGGCCTAGGCTATTGAGGTTTTTCTTTTGATAGTAAGAAGTTTACTTGTCTAAGTGATGATCTCCCTCCTATTATGGATCAGGAGTTGTTTGTAGAAAAGTATGGAATCCAAAATAAGTTGTAGCCAAGTATTTTTGCCCACTACCAAACTTGTGTGGGACAAGCCTACGAGCTAAATTCTGGTGTCAATTCTGAGTGCTAAATTTCAATCTTTTTCTTCTTCTATTCTACCAAACTTGTTTTGCTTGGTTGTTTTTGAGCTCTTTGAAGATTTAAGAAAAGAGCTTCCTATTATCATTGTTGGGGCATATTCTTATTAGTATAAAAATTAGTAGGAAGGAAAGGGGAAAAGGCATTTTTGTGTACTGGCATGGTTGTATGTTTTCTTTTAAGTTTTTCAAGTTTCTCTGATATTTAAGGCCAATGATAGATGAGATTTGTGCATCCAATGAAAACATAGTGTGGATGAGATGGAAAAAGAGGAAGAAGAGATGGGTTTTATTCCTTTGCTAGTTGGGTTTCTTGTTATGCTTGTTAATTTAAGATAGTCAATGCTTGAGATTTTGACTGGAGTTTATGCCCCTGATGTTGAACTCCTAGTTTTTGTTTTTAATGGGGAGGGGTGGGGGAGGGGGGCAATCAGATGCTGAATTGTTGAAAATTGTCTATGTTGATTTATTTGTTTGATTTTTTTTTTTGATAAGTAATTATTTGTTTGATTGAATGGTGTTTGTGACAAATTTTTTCTTAAGATTTAACATTTATTTGTATCTTAGAAATTACAATTATGTGTTAATTTACTTTAGACTATGTAACCATAACTGAAAATAACATTTATTTGTTTGCTCTTTTCTAAATATGTAACTTTCGCTTCTAGTTTTTTCCCCAGCAATGGAAATAAATTCAAATACGTTTTAACCATATAAATGATCCAAACAGGGGATAAAAAAACCCATGAATTACACCCAAAAAAAAGAAAAAAAAAAGAAAAAGAAAAAGAAAAAAGAATTGCAAAATAATGATTTCCAAATCCCTTGATTGATTTGAAATCCAAATCCTAAATCTAAATCCATGCTCCCAAATGCAGCCTAGGGGCTGGGCCCCTTTAAGATTTTTATGTTAGCAAGGCCTGGTTGTGTTATTAAATTATCATATATCCATGATGCTAGCCTTCACTAAACTTAGCTTAGAAAGCCCAAGCAATAGATTTGTGCATGTCTTTTAACTAGGAGGTTCATCACTTCTAATTTAATTTACTTTGAATGCCAAGAATCTTGTATCTTAGTAGCATTGATTGGTCTCCTTTATGAGGAAAACTAGAGTTCAAATCTACCTCCATACATTTTCTTTAGTATCTTTCAAAAATACCTGTAGTTTTCCATGGAAATCTCTACTTTAGATCTTCCATTTGCTCTCAAGATTCTCAAAGCCAAGAAACTTTCTTCCTATGCTTTCTTCGGAGTGCCCTTTATGATAGCAATGTTCAATGAAGTAATTTTAGTATAGGTTTTTTTTGGGGTAATTACAGATAACCCACCTAAGATTCGAACTATTTTCACCTTGACTACCTATGGTTCAAAAGTTAGCACTTTGCCTACTTGAGATTAGCTTTGTTAGGCTTTTGTACTTTTTAGATGAAAACAAACATAAAATGAATATAAAAAACTAGGGTTTGAAATTTTTACAAAAATGGACAAACATTACAAATGAGGATCCCTAGCCAATTCCAAAGTTTTGGGGCTAAAGCTTGGTTATTGTTTTTTACATTTTCAATGTCAATTACTAATGCTTATTGGACCTATGGCTTATTGAATGACTTCAATTACAAACTCACCACTGCACAATCACACACATATATAAAGACTGAATTTTAAGAATTCTTGATGAGACAAATTGTCAAAGATTATTTCTTGTAGCAAGGGTGAGTGAAATTATATTGTTAGTGGCTTGTTCATCTTGAATTGCACTCATTGTGGTAGGTTTGGTAGAGAAACCTAATAAATTTGAAGCGATTTACTTTTTTTTTTTTTTGGAAGTTAAGTGGATTTTGATTTTCTTATGTTTGGAAGAAAAAGTTACATTAAAGTTGAAGGGTTTCTTGTTTGTGTATGTGCTAGTATTGAAGCACTCTCTTTCATTGAAGCATTTCATGTGCTTCTTGATGACCTCACTTTGTTTCCGACTGCCTTAATTGGTTTACACTTTCAAGTCTTGGACGTCTCGCCACTTCATACACATTTTGCTATCGTCTTGCTTTTCTTCATGGCTACAATCGTCCATCACATTGCATATATGGAGATTAAACTACAACCTCAAGATGTTGAGTGCCTTCCAGTATTGAGGTTCATTTGTTTGGTTTCTGGAATTATTGCTACAGAGCTACTCTTCGCAATAATTATCTCTCCCTTGTGGCTATTCATGGTAAATTTATGCCCAATCCTGATCCTGGGGGTACTGCGTCATTTGTACCAACAAATTTATCAGTGTGTACTCAATGCAATATGTATCTTGTTTAAAAAGATTTGTTAATTAGTTGATCAGATATATGACTGGGTCTTACAGAAATTTCAGTAAGCAGCTTCTTAAGCATTTTCTTCAAGGGGGTAAGAAGACAATTGATGAGGACAAGGAAGAGCTCAAGGAAAAAGAAAATTAAATATACAAAGATTCAACAATTGTGGTCTAGTTTTAATGTCGGACCTTCTTAGCACCTTAGATAGGTTATTTTAGCTATTATTGAGTCTTAGTAATGAGAATTTTAGGTTGGAAAGTTGTTGGATCAGTTGTAATTAAGTTTACTAGAATAAGAGCAATTTGATAATTTCTGGAATGGGCTGTCCTTGACTATACCAAAGGCCCATGGGTCTTATTTACTGTCTTGAGTCCTCCTATTTGGTTAAGGAGTTATTCAATTTTTTTTATTTATTTAATTGTTCTTTAATCTATAATCTATAAATACTATATAACTGAAATTTTTGACTTTTTGTTGATTTCATTATAAATTTACACATCAGCTTTGGAGTCCTTACAAATTTCTGCGGCACCAATTTATTTAATTAATTTTTTAATACTTAACTTGGCTAACCCGTTCTCCCTAATACTTATTACTTACACGCTCTTGATCTATGATAGTCTCATTTGCTCCCATGGTCAAAGCCCTCTCCCTTCTATCCCTCTCTCCTTTCTCTCTCTCAAACCTGGTCCAACCTGTGGGAGTAAGTGTGTCGAAGAAGATTGTGATAAAAAAGAAACTGATGACAAGGAGCTTTTTGAGACAGATTTGCTGGGTGAGGTAACAGACTAACAATGGTGTTCATGGGTTGCAATAAGGTTATCCTCATGCCCAATTCTATTGTTGTATGTATTGATATAAATTGGATTTTCTGACTTAAGGTTGAAATTGGTGGTATATCAATTTTCAGGGATTAGGTTTGCATGGCATAATTAGGGGAATGATTGATTCAATTTTACTTCCAATTAAATTACATATTTTCATTCATTTTTAAGTCATTATACCATCAATCAGAATAAATATATGTAATTTTTTTGTTCTTTCTTTCATCATGATGTTCTAATAGGTTTCTAATTTCTAGAATGTATTATTCTAATTTTTTTTTATAAGTTTCTCTATTTCAGCACCTGTAGGCTGTAGATCAACCAAGTTCTATTTCTTGGTTGTATCTGTTAGATGTTTGACAAAAGGCTACAAGAGTAACTGTTGTACATGTGTTGGAATAATAGAATAAATGAACTGGCATAAACTATTTGATGATGGCTCATGATCACTAAGCTGCATCTTGCTGTTCAATGCGTCATTAAGTTGTGTGTTTCTATTTTATAACTTATATTTTGACAATGATGGTTAATCCCTTAGACATTACCTGGACGGGGTTTGGACTTTTGCTTTATCATTGAATGTGTGTGGATTGTTTTGCGATGGGGTGTGCTGACTTGACCTTTTTGAAGACTATAAATATGATTGGTTGGATTACTGATGTGTGGATTTCTATTACCTGATTGTTTGGTCCTCTACTGGTAAGATGAATATGCTGGATTGCTTTGGTTGAAATACATAACTATGCAGATATTTATGTGTGCTGCTTCAAGTCCACCCTTGGCAAATTATTGAGTTTAGTGCATTATTTGTACAGAAATGTTTCCATAAAAAATAATAATAAAAGGCCTTTTTCAATCTTTGCAGAGTAGATATTGCATTTTGAATTATGCAGGAAGCTTTTGAGCGAAAGCAAGCAACAATGTTTCTTGCTTTAGATAAGCTGTTGGTCTTGCACAATTCCTTTTTGCTCGAGTCAAGATTAATCAAAGCTGCATTTATGTACTCATCAATATTTATACTCTACATGCGGCTCACCAGTACAAAGCCAACATACAATGTTAGACCCCAGTTTTATAATGGTAAGTTATTTACCTTTGTATTCTAAAATATGTGAAAGTACATATTTTCTGACAAGAGCTGTAATGTTAATGATTTTTTCTCACAGGTCTATGTGCTACATTCTTAGTTGTCACCTTGTCATACTTTTCAAACTCATCCCTTTCTTCTTGGCTGCAGTTTTGCCCAATTGGCGATACATTCAGCATGCCACTTCGGAATTCCATAAATGTTCCACTAGAGATTTTAAAAAACAAGTCCTGCTTAGGTTAAAATACACAAATACAAACATATTAAGGCTTTTCCTTAAAAAAAAAAAAAAAAAAAAAAAAAAAACTCATAATTGATAATTTTTTTTAAAAAGAGAGTAGAAGAATAATTGAAAAGAGTCAATCCGCCGCCCGTGGCTTCTGGAGTGTTCTATTATTATGGCTTCCACGGATTTATAGCCACCAATTCCATTCTCTGACTCAGTACCCCCCCCCCCCCCCTCTTTCTCTCTCTTTTCGCAGCCTTTCTTGCTCAGATCTCTCACCAATAAGGTAACTTTCTTTCTCTCTCCCTCCCTTTTAATTACTATTAATCAAATCAAATCTCAATAATAATATCTCATTTAGCATTCTTTCCGAAATGTGCATAACAATATCCTTTATAAAGAGTGCTTCTGCCTTCTCCTCTGTAGTCAGGAGTGTAGCCACAATAGAAAGAAAGAAAGAAAGGAAGAAAAAAAAAATTAGCGATCATGAAATACGATGAAATGAACCATTAAAAATGAAATGAAATGCCAAAAGCCTGTTTGGTATTCCTTGAAATTTAATTGATTTACACTGTATTTCAATTTTCAAGTCGATGTACAAGTAAAAAAAAAAAAAAAAAATCTAGTTTCTATAGCATGTGAATAGTTACAAACACCGTCAACTTACTCATAGAGAGACGGAAACCCTCAGCTTGCCAAACGATGAGAAATCGTGTCTATTATGGGAGGTGAGAGCCTCCATTAGGTGGAGTAGATCCTGATGGGTAATTGACGCTTTGGAAGCCAAGAACTGGTCTGGCAGGGAAATTAGTATAATCCAAACCAAGATTGTTTGTTCTCATCAAAGCCACGGGAGTAATGGCTGCTATTGTAGGTTGAGTAGAGGCTGATGATGAAGAAGAAGCACTCTCGGATGAGAAGTGTGGACGGGGAAGATCCATGTAGAGCCGTGGAGCAAATTGCTTGGCACGTGCTAATTCCATACGAAGGCACAGATTCTCACTCTCCAATGCAGCAATGTGTTGTGAAGAAGTCCTAGTAGTATCAATCAACTGATGGTGCAGAAGTTGGCACTCTGCCTCCAGACTTCTCAGGCGTTCTGTTTGGCTCACAACGTTCATTCTTGAAATGTCTGACGAGCACTGGTTTTGCTCAAACAAAGCCCCTTCCTCAAAAAACATAGTCCCTGGCTGGTTGTCATGGAAGTAGCTCCAACTATGTCGCCCATTGCATCTGGACGGTCGATCCTACAAGAATATGGGGATTGGGGAAGCCCAAAAAATAAATGATCAACCATGAGTCAAATAAAACAAGAAGACACAATAAATTTTACATATTTTTTATGATAGTAAATGAGCGTGTAAGTAAACATATTAAGGATAAGTTTTCATTGGAACTAGTTTAAAACTCCAGAGTCCAAACCCATATAATCACTAAAAGATAGTCACTGTTTGGCATTAACCGTGTGTCCAAATGTTGGGATGTAAGTTAAAGTTGTTATTTAATATTAGATCTAGTTAGAGTGGTTATAACAAGTAGAGTTGGTTTTAAGTCTGTCATAGCACTTGACAATACTTGTAGAAGCTCGGTGATACTCTTCTTATTTAATCATTTACTCTACTAAGTACAAATAGGAAATAACACAGAACACTTTGTAATGTGTTATTCTAAATGAGAAAATCTAGTCCTTTTACTGAGACATAATTTGAATTCAAACAACCTGTTTTGATACCATGAAAAAATTACCATTCCTCTAAAAAAAACCTTAATTTGTTAAGAAATGATAAATTTTATTATTTAATTATTAATCTAACATTAGGAAAACTTTAACTCGGCAAGAACAATGTGAAAGACCAAAGGATATGGCTAAGAAGGCAAAGGATAGGTGTTTCCACAACCATTACCTCAACCTCCACAAGAGCACTGTGGTCCTCAGGAACCACGGTTGGATCCTCCAAAATCGTGGCAGTCAGCTCACAATGCTGAGCAATTGAGACGTCCTCCTTATCCTGTAAATGAGCAGCAAGCTCCTCATCCCACTGCTGTTGGGTCGTCTCTAGAGCTGACAAGCATCCACGCTTAGATGCATCAAAAGAAGTGGTAGTCACTTTTTTCTTATCATCAAATCTAGACTTCTGCATTAAAAAAATAAGAAATAACAAAGTAAATCAATTAATTGCAACATAAGAACCACTTATGAAACTCTTCTACAATTGTGAGATAGTATTTAAGTCCTGCGGGTTATTAAACTTGACCTGTACATAAGAAGGGTTGATTTTCTTATCACCAGCCATTGCTTGACCTGTTGAAGCATCTTCATCTAAAAAATCATCCTTATAAGGAAGTGACGCATTCTCGACCATTGATTCAAAATAGGAGTGGCAATCTTTCTTATCATTCTCATAAATCAGGTTGACCCCAAACTTCTTCAATTGGAAACCACTGCTTATGCATATTGAATACTCCACTTCATCTCCAGCTTCCAACAGATGTGGCATATGATTTAGCGGTACAGATTGCAACCACATATGTTCTTGACATGGTATTATGCGACTATTTTTTTGACGACATTGCCACCCAATGCCCTTGGTTCTATTTTTGAATTTATAGCAAACAGTGAATCTATGAATATCATGAAAGCTGCTTGCAAATACAGCACATAGAAACCATCCTTGAATCTCTTGCTTCACTACTGAGGGCACAACAAAAGATAAAATTGATCCCTTACTCACTACTAGGGCGTCAAACCAGTCTGGAAACTCACCCCTAGGGCAGAAAACACTAAAACTGTCGGTTGCAATCAATTCCTAATACATTAAAATCATTAGTAATGAATTATGGTCCAAAAACCAAATTCGGTCAAACAAGAATAGAGACAAGAGAGATACATTGAGAAGCTTGTTTTTTGGGTTACTAGTACGATTCTTCTTGGGCACTTTGGAGCAGCTAGAACATTGCAGCTGTTTTGATAGTTCCCAGTTTAGTCCAGTAAAAATCCATACAAGGGACATGGTGTTGCTTGCATCCATCGCTTGTAAACCTGTTGGAAGCTCATCAGGTGATTGAAATCTTCTACATAGCCTCAAATTAAGAATCGTGAGTTGATTAAGGAAATTGAATGCAACTTGCAAACGACTTGGATAGATTTTATGAGTAAGCGAACTCAAAAGATCATGTTCCTCTAGCTCTTCAAACAAATCATGAATAATTATGCAATTTGAAGGTATTTCAAAGTCCTCTTCAGTTCTGAGATTATGTATTTCTTTTTCTATGCTGTAGCGAGTAAAAATATCTCCATCTGGGGGATGATAAATAACTTCAGCTACCATATCCGATTCAACAATTATAAATTTTATCTGGGACGGATGCTCCTATACAAAGATTGTAGACAAATTAGCACATGAAAAATAAAAGTAGTGTCTATTCATTATTAACCAGAAAAAAGAATACAATCATTTTGTTTTCTACATTTAAACTTAATCATATACAGGAACGGACTCAGGATTATAAGCTAGTGGGGGTCGGAGTATAAAGAAAAAAAAAAAAGCTCCAAATAAACATTCATATAGTATTAAAAATTATAGATACACAAAATCGTTGTTTTTAAATACATTAAAATGCAATCATCTACCAACAAAGACAAACACAAAAACAAAATAATGTTTTTTTTTTTAATACTAGGCTGGCTAGGATTTTGTTTTTTTGAAGTTAAAGCATTCATAGTGGTGGTGTTAAAAATTTTAGCTTTTGGTATTTCAAAAAACTACTTTATCCATTTCACCACCTCACTTTACAATACACCCAATATCAAATGTTCTATTTTTTTTTTTTATTACTTCATTTAAAATAATATAAACAACTCATTAAAATAATAAGGAAGGTAGAGAATTCGAGTTTTTTAATAGAAAGAAGAGATATAATCTCAATAAAATATTGTATTTTATTTTTAACAACTTGCTAAAGTCAATTGGTATTTATACCGATTTACTGTAGTTGCAAAAAAGTTAGCTTTACCTTCTCCAATAACACATGATTTTTTTGTTCTTTGGTGGTAAAGTAGTATTTTTGCTAAAATATAATCACAATTGTGAATATTTTTATGGTTTTTGTTAAGATTTTGGGTTAGATAGTTGATCATATATGAATATGTAATTTTACATTTTTCAATTCCTAAAAATTATTTATTACTAATTTTTTAGCAATTTCTTTCAAATTTATAGGATACCTTAAATTCTCTTATAAAATCAAAATTATGTTAGCATATCCTATGTACCATCTAATTTCAAACCAAAATATAAAAATCTTCTTTGAGAACAAAAAAGATATATATGGCTTTGGGAAAAAAAAAATGATGAATGAATGACTACCGTGGGAGAAAAAAAATTGAAAGAAATGCAAAAACCAAACAATTTGACCCAAAAATAATGCTTTTAATTTAACTCTATCAAATTTCATGTCTGTGGTTTGAATTCCACCTCCCTACATCTCCACTTTCTATCTAAAAAAATAAAATAAAATAAAATAAAAGTTAACTCTATCAAATTATCCTCCATTATGTTTTACTTCCCAAGAATACATATAGACATATTAACCTTCACTTTTTTTTTTTAATAACTGAATTTAGTAAATTAACTAGGAAAAAATACAGAAAATTAAAAAAAAGTATATATTTTTTTCAATCCCAACCTTTCAACATTTTCTAGTCAAGAAAATAGAATCACTAACAATATTAATCCAAAAATTTTCTTCTAGCGAGAAAATGGAAGAACATGGGCAAGAGCCTTTGCTTCAACGAGCATTGTAGGTAGTATTAAGGACCTGTAAGTACTAGTGGTTCTTGGACACTTCTTGAGGTGGTTCAACTCTTTGATGCACAAGACCACTAAACTTTAAGTATTTATTAACTAAAAAGTATTTTCTTCCTTTATCTAGGAGTTTCTTTGGAATTTTTTTAGACCAACTTAATTCTTTCTTTTCTATATAAAAAAAAAAAAAAAAAACTTAATTCTTTTTTTTTTTTGTTAAGAAAAAACCAACTTAATTCTAGATAATTATAGAATACTTCAGAAGTACCATAAATACATACTCTCCTAGAAATACCATAAATGGTTACTCTCTTTTCTCACATAACAGTTGGTTCCACTATTAAATTTGTGATAGCTAGAATGCACAATTTATGCATTTACGGTGCTTTAAAAGTATTTTATAATTTTCCCTTAATTCTTGAATGAAAATTAAATTTTTTATTTATTTATAAATTTGAACTTTAAATTTTACAATATATACTATAAAAAAAACTTATTATAAGTACTAAATAAATAAAAACTTTAAAAAAGAAAAATCAGAGGCCGGGGCCCATGGCCCTCCTCAATATTTTTGGGTTGAACCCTCCTTGAAATCTGTACACAATCAGTTTCTGGCCTCATGAATCTCGACAAAGCTATCAGTTGGCCCATATAAGATGAATTGGTGTTACATGCATCCACCTCTCACAAAGGGGATACATAACAGATTTATTCATATAGATCCTTCAGGACCTTGAAGTAGGCATTGGTGATTCCTAGGAAAATATTCGGTGTTCTCTTTGGGGGATATGAATGAAGGACAACACCATAGTGCAGGTACTTTACACAAATCTGTTTCCCCACCCAAAAGAAAAGTTCTGAATTAATATTAATTTGAATTCAAAAGATAAAAACACGTTAAGATGAAAACAAATACTTTCATGCCTTGTCTCTCCAATCTTCTTGTTCTTTTAATCCCCACCTTTCTGGTATTGATTCTTTTACTAATCTACAATAAGCCATTTAGATAGGATTCATGTTTGCATAATGCTTCAACTGGTTTGACTTTGAGCCATCACCAAGTACTAGGGACGATAAATTACCTAGACGATAGAAAGTTCCAGAAAAGCATGTGGGATTACACGAACCTTAACATTGACATTAACCGGTGGATGAAGCCCCTTGAAATTGAAAATAACAGCTCGGATAGGAAGCCACATGTCGAAGGGCATGTTCCGTCTGAATTTAATACGCGATATAGTCATTTTTTCAAACGGTAGAAGCTCCGTCATCTGAATAATTTGGAAGGGAAGCTCGTAGAGATTTTCACGGTATACAGGATTCGGTTGAATTAGATTCGGTGGTTGTGATTCTTGTGAATGAAAAGGATGATGAGTTACTGCACTCTCCAAGTGCCTACGCTTCCCCTGAACACCACCTTTGGAGAAATCCTGCAATGAGTTGAGGCAAAAGTCGAATCATTACCATCCTTGTTAGTCGTTAATGTTTAATCCTGCAATGATTTTTTTTTTGAAGGTGCAATGATTTAATGTTTAATAAATCAAGGATCTAAATTTTGCCACCTCATTTAAAAATCATGAACTTTAGTTTAGTTTAACCATAGTTAAATGTTTATCATGGTTAAATTTTAAATGAGGTAGAAATTATGACCTTGAAATAGAGAGTTATTTCAATTTGAAATTGAGAGAATCCAAATCCCAAAATCCTATTTTCATCAGACAAAAGAGAGGAAGAGAAGAGACCTTCTGCGGGAAAAGCTTTCTGTTAAAATAGACACTTCCCAATGGAACTTCAGAAGATATACGGTGCGGTAAAAGCTTTCTGATAAAACCGACACTTCCCAATGGAACTTTAGAAGATATATGGAGTGAATAACATATTGTTAATGGCAATTTGAATCCAAAGCTCGGTACCATGTCTAGCTTTGTGCAGCCAGAAAGGTTTACACGAGAGTCTAAATTGTAAATTCCTAGGGGAAGCTTCCAAAGGTTTTTACAGTCTTTAAGATCCAAAGTAACTAGCTTGCTGAGATTTATAACAGACTCGTGAACCTCGACCAAATTAGTACAATTATTAAGAAGCAGCACCTCCAAATTATCTATGCCTGAGAAATCGGGTGTTCTCCTTAGGTGATAGGAATGACTGACATCAAGAAATTTCAACTTTTTCAGAATCTGTTCCCTCACACAAAAAAGGAAATACTAAATTAATATCCACATGAATTCAAAATATCAAAAAACAGAAATAATATGAGCAAGAATATACACACACATACACACTTGCATACCTTGGTTCCTGTCCAAAGTTCTATCAAGCTACTATAGGGCATGTAAAGAGCAACAAGATTTTCCAAGTACAAGTCTGCTGGTATGGATTCCATAGGGAACCCATACCATTCTAGATATCTTAGCTTCTTGGAAGGACATTGGAAGTTCCCCTTCAAGCGTGCATAATTTAGTTGAAGCACTCTTAGCTGATGCATCTTCGAAAAGGCTTTGGCATCAACTTGCAAATTGTGTACCCCAGGACAATTTAGCATGATGCCTTTAACTAATTTTCTTTCCTGATAGAACAGAACATTGTGCAAAAGTCATATTTTAGGGAAATTGTAATTTACATGCATATATATATATATATATATATATATATAAGCACACCGCTGTGTATAAAATAGGGTAGTGTCCTACTACTAATTTTTTTTTTTTTTTTTTTTTTGATGAGTAAAAGGGGGGACGAGGGCGACCATTGCGACTCACCCCCCTGGGTGTGACCATAAGGGCACCCCGCTAGGGAATGTTGGATTGAGTCATAGCTACTGTGGTCCGGGGTGACCACAAACCTCACTCTAATACCTTAAAAGAGCTAATAATCAGGGGCTCCTCAACAGAGATACCCACACTCCTCCCCAGGTTCTCGCCCGGGCTTGAACGAGAGACCTCAAAGCTAATTCATGGATCCCAACCACTAGGCCACCCTTCTCGGGGCTCCTTTGCTAATTATGATGCTAAGGAAAAGTGACTCTACAACACACAATTTGAGAAACAGGTACTATGTCTATGGTTCTTCTAGTGGTGTGCAATACAGTAAGTAAATTATTTATTATTTCTCTAAATAAGGTAAGTTGGCCCTAAATTCTTATGCAATCAACATAAGCATCTGAATCTTACCTCGTCATGTTCCAATACATCAAGGACATCCTCATGATTCCATAGTCGGCTGCGTTCTTTGCGGGCAACTTCTCTACCCATGTCTCTAATCATATCATGCATTGTCAACCGGTTCGAGCAATCAATTGCTACAAGACATTGACGGACCAAAACCCCTAGATCACTTTTAAGGCCTGAATATGAGTCTCGGAGTATTTTGAAAGCATACTTTTTTTTCATTCCAACAATGAAGCATGCAAGATCTAGAAACAACTCTTTCTGTGTGTCATGTAGTGAATTAAAACTCACTATAAGCTTCTCTTGAATTTCTTTGTCAGGTATTACTTTTAACGTTTCCAATGTACCTTCCTATTCATCTATGCTCTTGTCAGACAAATTCGAACCCAAAATTGTAAGTACCAATGGAAGCCCTCCAGCATAACCTATTACTTGCTCTGACAACTCCGCATAATCTTCATTAGGATGGTCTTTTTCAAATGCATGCCAACTGAAGAGTTTAATAGACTCATGGTAATCCAACGTCGGTGGCATATATATCTTAGACTCATCCACCTTAGCCAATTTGAGCATAGACTTATCCCTTGTTGTAATGATAATTATACTTCCTGGTTGAAAATAACTTCGCCTAATGGCTAGTTTATCTAATTGGTCCTGGTGATCCACATTATCAAGAACAAGAAGAACCCTTTTACACCATGCTCTATCTTTCAAAACCGTAGTTCCTTGATCAACAAGTGTTATTTTTCTATTGTCGTTTGCATGGATGCTGGAGAGAATTTTCTCCTGTAAATGAATCAGACCTTTTGGGTGCTTAGAATCTCCTCCTACATTTGCAAGAAAGCAACTTCCATCGAAGTTTCCTTGTAGTTGGTTATATATAGCTTTGGAAATTGTTGTTTTGCCAATGCCGCCAATGCCGCCAATCCCCCAAATCCCAACCATGCAAACTTCACTTGAGCTGCTACTTAGTAGCTTATTGAGTTCCCACACTCGAGACTCAATCCCAACTGGATAGGGTGCAACAGTAAGGTGTGTCATCTCATTTAGTTTGTTGACAATGTATTCAATAATTTCTTCTATAAATTTTGACTCAAAACTGCCAACATGTATCCACCATAAAATAGAAGTTAGTGATAATTAAATAAGATGAAACTAACCTAGAAAACATAATAAATCAGGAAAATCCCACAAAAATGTAATTGGTTGTGTGTATTTTTGGATAACAAATAAACTACTTCAAAAGTAATGGACAAAATTTTTCTTCAAACTGATTTGGAAGATCTCCTCCAACCCATTACACAGTGACTAATAAAATCATCCATGTGTATAGACAAATTTTAGCTCCAAACCGGATGAGAGATATCTCCTTAAACCCACTACATGGTACTTTATAAAGCTATCCATATATACTATATTTAAACAAATCACGTAACTTATTAAATAAGTCATGAGACTAAAACTACACATGAATGGTCTCTTCCATCATCTTATAGTGAGTTGGAGGAAAATAGCTCTAAAATGATTTGAAACTAAATTATTTTCTCATTTGTATTATTTAAACAAGTTATATTGACACATTAAAATAAGTTATACGGCTAAAAGTGCATTTGATTTGTTTACCAATCACCAAGTAGTTTGGTTGGAAAAATTTCCTCTCAACTGATTTCAAGGAATTTTTTTTTTTTTGGGAAAATTAATAGACAACATAGGAAGAAAGGGATAGTGCATTCGGTACTATGCGGCACATTTTCGGTATATATATTTTTTATACCTATGATAATAATATATTATATAATATTGAATCCTATTCAAAATCAATGGTGTAAAAGAGAAAAATTTTGTATGTGTCGATCTACCCATGTCGATCTACACATGTGGGTCTCATGAGAAGAGCTACATTTTTACAAGCAAGAAAATGAATTACCGATGTGCATCATTTCGCGAGTCCCAGCCAGACAAGGTTGCAGCCTCAATCAAAGCAGCCCTCCACCTCTCCACCTTGCCTACCCCAAAAAGCCTCTCATGCCTGACAAACGTTTCCTCCAAACTCCCCTTCGGACTTCGATGGTGGGAAGGATCAACCTCGTAGAAAACCGGCAGCACGATTTGTTGCAGATTCCGTTTGCATTCCATGATTTTCGCCAGCTCTTCGAGACACCATCTGGAATCAGCATAGTTTTCTGAAAAGGCTATAACAGCAATCCTGGACTTCTGGATTGCCTTCTCTAGCTCTGTCCAGATATCTTCTCCTCTCTCAAGCTCTCTGTTATCTTTGAAGTTGTAAATCCGGCTCTTGTCCAAAGCGGCAAATAGGTGGTCGGTAAACTTATAGCGGGTATCTTCGCCACGAAAACTGACAAAGACATCGTAACTCCATGCTTGGTTGGATGAGGATGAAGAATGTTGGTGTGAGTGTGTGTTCCAAACACTTTTATTCTTATTGATTTTCTAGCTGTTGGAAATTTATGAGTAAAATAGCCGTTAGGCAATTATGAGTAAAATAGCCGTTGGACAATTATGAGAAAAATAGCCGTTGGGAAATTATGAGAAAAATAGCCGTTGGGCAATTATTGATAATATAGCCGTTGGGCTTTTAAGGGTTATTAGTAATTAATAACTATAGATTATTATCTTCCCAAGTAGCCTATATAATACTCGTTATAACATATTTTTCAAAATGGGTCTTTTGACTACATTATGTTTTAGATATACACAATTCTACTATCTTTCTCTCCCACATATTTTTCTACAAGAATATTTGTTCTAAGGAAAGGCAATAGAGGGTTGTTCTTAAATCTTTTGTGAGTAGAAGTGCGTACATCACAAAGGTCGACGCTATAGTCTAATCCTGGGGGGTTGTTTGGCCAAGAGAACCAATCGCACCAAGTTTTACTTTGGGTGGCACGAATCAACCTTTAAGGACAATACTTTCGCAGCGTGATTCTATAGCACTGTGAGATTGTTCCTAATTTTACTTAAATTTATATTATCATTGCTTATTTACATTCTTGCTAATTATTTGGGATATTGTTTTTGTATCAAAACTTGTTTATTTACTAAAATATTTCCAACAATCTTAAAGGTTGATTTCATGCTTCAAAATGGATAAACAAGTTATTGATCATGAAATTTTATATTGTGATATGATATTATGTTTATAAAGAAAAAAATTATAGTAGTTATATTCTTAGATATAATTACTTATATCTTTTGTGGAGTTTATTTTGCTATGGTTTATCTAAACAATTGGGTGGACTAATATTTTAGAAAAATAAATGACGTCCATCCAAATGTGATTTTGATTCTCTAATCTAAATTAATATGTGAATAATATTATGTAACGTTGTCTTGATATGTGGATATCAACTATTACAATTGCGATTATGTGATACTATATGCGTATTATATTTTGTGATTGTTTTATGTCTATTGAAATTTGAGGAACATGAGATTGAAGAAAAACATATGTGTTTTGAGAAATGTTTTTTGGAATTCAAAAAAAAAAAAAAAATGTTAGCAATAATTTTTGTGAGAAATGAGATAAAATTTTATTTTTTGGTAGAATTTTGAAAGAGAAAAAAAAAAAATGGTGTAGACTTACGGTGAAGGCATTTCTATTGTTAAGTGGAATCAATAGTGCCGTATCAACACTTGGTACTCCTTTTGTATAATGAAGATACATGATACTATAATTTAATTAAATTTTATTTTCCTTGCTAAAATATTCTAGTAATCATTTATGGTCATGTGAAAAAGAAAAGATGGATGATTAAATGTTTGTATTATACAATTGTGGTATAATGATGTCAAATTTTACAAAATATTAAGTGTCTTATTCTTGTCAAATTTTGGACGTTCCTAAGAGTGGTTTTTAGTAGCTAGAGGCTATTGGCTTTATGTACAAAAAACTATTACTTTTACATCTCTTGACACAAATATATAAAATGAGAAATTATGAAAAATAATTAAAATTTTCTTTATATATATTAAAAAAAAATAAAAATGATCCAACTAGTATTTTGGGCTAGTGGATAAGACTTGGTGGGAATAAATATTCCTTTTATCCACCAAGTGCAAGAGTGATATTAAAATATATATATATATATATATACACTCACACACACATATACATATACATATTTTTATTGGCTATATGTGTTGTTTTGAAATGGTGGATAGGTTTTTATGAATTTGAAACAAAAAGACCTTACAAACCCATAACAAGAGGAACCAAACTCCTTAGTTTGGTACATAATAATTTGGATGATTTAAAACACACAATGACTAGAGATGGTAAAAGATTTTATGTAATCTTTGTTGATGACCATTCTATATTTATTTAACTTTATGTATTAGGAACCAAAGATGAGGTATTGGAAATTTTTATAAAATAAAAAAAAAATGAAGTTGAGAATGGCATAAGCCTAACTTGGTATACCTCGAATTGTGGGGGTGGTTGGCTAAGATGTTACCCAAATCTAAAAGGAGAATACCTCAAAGTGTGGGGGTACTTGCCTAAGGTCATGCTACATGAACCTAAAAGGAGGAAACTTTATTCTTAAATATGTGATTGTGTGTTTATTGATTATGTTTGTTATATTTCATGATACAGAATTATCTTCATCAATAGTGATGAATTTAGAATTTAATACTATTGTTAAATCTTAAAAATACTTTCTTTAAGTATGAGTTTCATTTGAAAAATAAGGAAAATATGTTTCATGAACCTATTGATACTTCTAATGATCTTGTTGTGATGTGCAAGAATTGAGAAGAAGTAAGCGAACTAGGGAGAAAAAGAGTTACGGTAACAATTTTCTTACCTATATTGTTGAAGATGAGCATGTAAGTTATTATGCAATTAAATTTGTTTATGCACCATTATTGTTGGAAGCTTTTAAACAATTATTAGATTATGTCTAATCACACTGCTTCCACCTAAGGTTAAGCCTATTGGTTGCAAGTGGGTGTTTAAAACAAAATTTGTATGGTTGCAAGCGGGTTTTCAAAAGAAACTTATAACTGAATGTGATCATAGATAAGTATAAGGCATGCTCAGTAGCTAAAGGCTATAAGAAAAAAAAAAAAAAATATATATATATATATATATATATATATATATATATCATGTTGATTATTTTATACTTATTCTTCGATTATTAGAATTGCATCTATAAGAATGTTGTTTGTCATTGTATCTATTTACAAACCTATTATACATCATATGGATGTTAAAACTATTTTTCTAATAGGTGAATTAAAAAAAAAAAAAATTATATGGAGCAATCCGAGGGTTGTGTTGTTCTTAGACAATAAAGTAAAGTTTGTAAATTGGTTAAATCCGTGTATGGATTAAAACAAGTACCTATACAATGACATGGAAATTTTGATATATGATGCTTACACATGGATTTGTGACTTATGGTCATATGTTAAGTTAAATAATAATGAAGGTGTCATTATTCGTTTATATGTTGATGACTTACTTATATTTGGAACTAGTCATAATGTTGTGCATGATACTAAATGTTTTCTTGACTCTAAATTTGATATGAAAATTTTGGTTGGGGCAAATGTTATTTTAGGCATCAAGATCCTTAGGGATAATGATTGCAGTGTACTATCACAATCTAATTATGGGAAAAAAAAAAAATTAAACACTTTGATATGTGACCTATGTCTATTATGTATGACTTAAAGGTGCACTTGGTTAAAAATCATGGTGATAGTGTTTCACAAGATAAATATGCACAAATTATTGGTAGTTTAATGTTTTTGACAAATTGTACTTGTTCTGATATTGCATATGCTGTTAGTAGATTGAGTAGATACACTCATAATCCTAGTATTGAGCATTGGGATGCAATATCTAAATTATTGAGATATTTAAAGGGGACTTTTGATTTTGGTTTGTCATATTATGGCTATCCTATTGTTTTAGAAGGATATTGTGATGCTAACTGGATCTTTGATACAGATGAGGTGAAGCCCACTAGTGGATATGTGTTTACACTAGCTGGAGGGGTTGTCTCTTGGAAATTAACCAAGAAGATTTGCATAGTGAGATCTAATATGGAAATAGAGTTAGTGGCCTTAAAGAAGGCTAGGTCTGAAGTTGTATGGCTTAGGAGTATATTAATTGATATGCTCATTTTACTAACTCTATTGTTTCTGTTTGCTTTTCTTGTAATTGCCAGACTGCCATAACACGTGTTAAGAGCAAAGTTTATAATGGGAAAAGGCTGAGGCAGCTTATTGATAATGATGTTTTGTCATTGGACTTTGTGAGGTCTGAAAGGAACTTGGCCAATCCTTTGACCAAACCACTAGCAATGAGGCTGGTGAGTGAGACATCTAGGGGGATTGGACTGATACCCAAGTTGTGATACTATTACTAATGCCCAACCTCTATGATGGGTGATTCCACGCAAGAGGTTAAATGGGTAGAGGTCATTAGTGGTCTATGGGCATTGTCATTTGTTATGTGTTTTCCGCTATCTCGATAAGGAGATTAGTGATGAGTCCATCCCTATGGTGTGAGACAGTGCTAAGTTGCAGAATTTGGTGAGGATGAGCTTAGGCTCTTAATGGATCCATATCCCTACCTGTTGAGATGGGGTGTATCTGCACGCACTCCTGATGGATGCCACCGACTAAGTTGCAGATTATTGGAGGTTGAGTTTTAGGCTCTTAATGGATCCATATCCCTACCTGTTGGGATGGGGTGTTCTGCACGCACTCCTGATGGATGCCACCTATGTGTGAGTGGAAGTTGTGCCGCTTCCTATGAGACTTTTTGGGTAGGTCTCTAGAGCTCTCATAAAACCCAGTGGCGCATGGCCTGGATAAGGCGCCAACCCGCTTAAGAACAACCTTAATAAAGAAAGTTATGTGGGTGGTAAGTTTGGCTTACTAATAGCTTGGTTAAAAGAGTTTTAACTCCACCATTGTCTTTTAGTTCCTACTTATTTATCCTATGTATGGTTAAAACCTTCTGGTACCATATTGATGCATGCTTTCTTTAGTTGCGTGCCTTTCCTATTTTGTGTTTGTAACATGTGGGGGATTGTTGGTGTGGGTGTGTGTTCCAAACACTTTTATTCTTATTGATTTTCTAGCTGTTGGAAATTTATGAGTAAAATAGCCATTAGGCAATTATGAGTAAAATAGCCGTTGGACAATTATGAGAAAAATAGCCGTTGGGAAATTATGAGAAAAATAGCCGTTGGGCAATTATTGATAATATAGCCGTTGGGCTTTTAAGGGTTATTAGTAATTAATAACTATAGATTATTATCTTCCCAAGTAGCCTATATAATACTCGTTATAACATATTTTTCAAAATGGGTCTTTTGACTACATTATGTTTTAGATATACACAATTCTACTATCTTTCTCTCCCACATATTTTTCTACAAGAATATTTGTTCTAAGGAAAGGCAATAGAGGGTTGTTCTTAAATCTTTTGTGAGTAGAAGTGCGTACATCACAAAGGTCGACGCTATAGTCTAATCCTGGGGGGTTGTTTGGCCAAGAGAACCAATCGCACCAAGTTTTACTTTGGGTGGCACGAATCAACCTTTAAGGACAACGCTTTCGCAGCGTGATTCTATAGCACTGTGAGATTGTTCCTAATTTTACTTAAATTTATATTATCATTGCTTATTTACATTCTTGCTAATTATTTGGGATATTGTTTTTGTATCAAAACTTGTTTATTTACTAAAATATTTCCAACAAAGAAGAACAGGTTTCTTGGGCCATGAAAGCAGAGCAAATTGACATAAAAAAACTCAGCACACCATGTTTGGTGGATATATATAAATATAATACTTGTATAGCCTATAGACTTGGTGGATGATCTTTTATGTGATTGCAGAACCACCGAGAAAGTGGAGAGGAAAGCGGAAACGATGGAAATGGATTGGAAAGGGCACTGAAGACTGAAGTGACTGGAGGCTTCCTGGACACGCTTTGGCTTTGCTGTTGAAAGGCATTACATTTCTTTTACACTCTCAAAAGAGTGCGTCCTCGCGTTATACAGTGTCCACGCGTTGAAAGGCTTCCTGGACACGCTTTGGCTTTGCCCACGAGTTTGCTTACTTTCTTTTGTTGGGTCTCAAATTTTGTTTTTCTCCGATTCATACTCTTTGACTGTTAAATCAGAATCAGTGACAGTATGCAGTGTCCTGTACCCTTCTTAATCTGTCATTCATGCCTCAAAAGGTTGTATAAACTTAAGTATTAAGAAATCAAATAGATAAGGTCCGTTTATATTGAATTTATTATTGTTGAAACTGAAAACTGAAAATACTGTAATAAAATAATTTTTAAATATGTGAATAGTACCATAAAAACTATTTTTAATTTTTTTAGTGCGTGAACAGTATTATAAACAGTAATAAATAGTAATTTTTGTCCCTACACAGTAAAATCATGTGATTTTACTGTTTACATGTAGGGAAAAAAAAAAAAAACTGAAAATGCAAAACGTGGATGCCACTTTAAGCTTAAACCAAACGCTCACAAGACCACCCAAATTATATCGAAGCACTAATTTAATATTATAAGCACTAATACAATAGATGGCCGGTGCTGCCTTGATTGCACGATAGACTCTGCATTTAAGTAGAGCATGCAAAATTTCAGGCATTGTGCTGCCCTTCTATTCACCTCTTTAGCAAAAGCTAATGCTATTATCCATCTATTAACATAATCTATTCATTCAGCTCAACACAGTCGCTAATTCAAAAGCTAATACAGTAATATGCAATCCTTCAGTACTTATCCTGACATCTCACACGAATAGAAAGTAGACAGGACCTCTACAAGTCCTTCTGCATAAGCTCAATTAGCTAAGGACATTCGGTGGAACTCAGGGGGTTCCCTTTGAGATATGTGACAAACTTCAAAATGCTTGTAAAATTCGAAGAAAAAACCACAAACCAAATCAACCCTTTAAGATTTGGTTGGTTATACAGCTTAGATCCATATAATATGGAGTTAGTTAGGAGTTTGTTTTTGCTTCAGCACTCGTATAAAATAGCTCTTGTACAATCATTTTCTAATTAATTCGATCAAAGTTTTCTTTCACAAATTCTCACATCAACAAACCCCCTCATCGCCACAACATGAATTGGTGTCCTGCCATTCAAATCAACTGAATTCACATTAATATCTCCAAACCCTTTACGCAAACCTCCATCAAATCCACTCTATCCATAGCCGCTGCCTCATGCAAGACCTTATCAACTGAATTATTAATGTCACATAACTTTTTTTTCTTTTTGATGAACATGTCACATAACTTATTTAATAGTGAAAGATAGGACTAATCAATGGGTTGTATGATTAAAATCATACAAGAATAATTTCTACGTTAATCAAACTGTTTCGGGGAACACATTGTCCCAATACGTGTATGTGAACTGAAGACCAAAGTATGGGTGTATCCAGAACTATTACGTCAAAATATCAAATCTCTACAAGAGCAGCTCAGTCCTTCAAAGATGGATAGCATTCAGCCTTTTTACCCTACGGTTTGTTGTTTCTATCCTCCTGTTTGGCTTCCGAGAAAATCGGTATCAAAACAATTAATTAAAAAAATTAATTTTTTTTTTATAAAAAATAATATTTTCTTGATTGTTAGACATTTTCTCGGAAACCAAACGGGTTATAATTTATGTACGTGGAATTTGGGTTAAAAAAAAAAAATGAACGGTTTTGTGATATTATTGCTTTGGTTGTTTGTTGCTTGTTGTTTGGCCTTAACTAAAGCGAACGCGGTAACCAAAGAGAGCGAGACCGTGAATGGGCTCAGGCTCAGGCTCAGGCTCGCGCCGGCGGCAACGCCAAGCAGCCAAAAGGCGATGGCCTCACCCCTGAACAACGCCGTGAAAGGTACCTCTCTCTCTAACTTTGATCATTCTTTATTCTCTGTGCGTTTCGTTGTAATTTTTGCACAAAGCTTTTTTTTTTTTTTTTTTTTCTGAAAATTACTTAAAAGAACAATTTTTTTGGTTTTTTTTTTAAAAATAAAAAAAACTTTTTATTAAGAAGAATTTATTGAAAAAAATGAAATAAAACTATAGAATACTTTGGGAGAGTAGCGCAGATCTGGCGAGTTCTCTGCTCTAAGGAGATCTCAGCCGATCTAGCGAGATCTCTGCCCTACACCGTGTTACTATGACTTTGATCAGTCCAATTGGAGGAAATCCGAACCCATGGCAATCCGATCTAACCAAATTGGCGATTGACAGTAGGTCTCTCTTGCCACCCAGTGTGATCGAGGTGGGTCTAGGATTGAGTCCAAAACCATTCCAAACCGACCTATGGACACACCTAATTAAGTACCTATTATTATTACTAGCCCACTACCCATGCAATAATTTGCTTTTTTATTTATTTATTTTTCAGTTTAATTTTATAATGTTTAAAAGTAATATATAAAAGTAATAATGTTTAAAAATGAAATAGAAGAAAAAACCTAAAATTTAGGAAAATTAAATTATTCTTTTAACCAGTTTGTGTTTTTTAATTAAAATTATTTAACAAAATAATAGAGATATTTTAGAGAGTTTAAGAATTTGTGTGAGGGTTAATATTATAGAATAGATTATTACCTTTTAAGCGCAAGGTAAATGACAAGCAGGTGAGTTTTGGGTCTAATATTCAGTTGCACTGGACCCATTGAGATTATAATACGTGTACACTTTTGAACACATGTTACCATCTTAATGGATTCAGTAAACTACATGCACTGGACCTAAGCCTCACCCATAACAAGTTTAGACTTGTCATATTGGCACTAAATGGTGTTATGAAGTCCCCAATTAAATTAAAAAACATAGCTGCAATTTGGGCTTTATTGGTTAATGATATCATGTTTTTGAATGGACGTAGAGCTCTAAAGAATTGCATTCAGGTTCTGCCAAATTGTTAGATACTTAGATGTTGATGACGAGGCAAAATCTAATTAAAATTTTATCAACTCCATGGTGGAAATTCTACAAAAATTTTGATTTTTGAAATTTGCCGCCCCCCCCCCCCTCCTTGGTATGTGTAATATGTAAATGCCCTCGCATCTCGGTCACTTTTACTTTTTTGTTATTTCGTAATCCCCAGGGTATGATACCTTATAGCTTCATAGTTACAAATCATTTTCTCATTACTTCGGGTCTCTCATTTTCTATTTTTATTGGCATTGTTATAGTGGGATTTCAAAAAAATGGGCTTCATTTTTTAAGCTTCTCATTACCCGCATTAGTCCCATGGCCGTTAGCACCTTTTTTAGTACTACTTGAGCAAATCCCTCATTGTTTTTGTGCATTAAGCTTAGGAATATGTTCATTTGCTAATATGATGGCCAGTCATAGTTTAGCAAAGATTTTAAGTGTGTCCATGTGTTTGGATCTATATTCATTTATAGGGTACAAAAAATTTATTTCAATAGTTAATGAAGGAATGGAGAAGATTAGAACACTTAATTTTTTTTTTTTTTTTTTTGAGTGAACACTTCAAAAGATAAGATTGGTTGTATTGTTTTTTAGCTCAATTGCAAGTCTCTTATCCTTGTGTCTAATAAGGAATTTGAGTTTGAATCACATCTACGCAAAAATAGATTGGTGTCTTGATTTGATGAGGAATAGTTTTATTTTTAATAATAATTAATTTATTTCTTTTAGGGATGCTAAGGCACTACAAGAAAAGGCAGCAAAGAAGGCAGCGCAATCTGCAGCAGGGAACAAGGCAGGTGGTGGTGGGGTTAAAAGATAAGAGATGGTAATTGTAGGGCCAGTAGATATGGGGATGTGAGTAGTGGATCAGATGTGGATTTACGGTTGTTGGAGTCATCGTCATGTGTTTTATGTCGTTTGAAAACAAACTGATTTGAATGTTTGCTTGGAGGGCATATTCATAATCTTGGCTTCTAAACATTATTTGTCTCTGATTTGGAAATGAGAATTCCTATGTAGCTTTGTGCAATTGGTTTTTGTTTTTCAATTTTTTTTCCTCTTGTATTTTTCCCGTTGGTAATTAGGGTCTGTTTGAGATTCGTTTATTTTGCTAAAACTAAATTTTTTTTGCTAAAAATACTAAAAATAAAGGTAAATGTTAGTTGAAATAGTACAGTACTAATTCATGAATAGTATTAAAAAGTGTTATGGGACTTATGAATAGTAGTAAAAATAAGCTGAATAGTAAAATAAGTTAGCCAAACAAATACTTAGATTTTAATAATAGGAAAAATTATTGAAGGTCTCAAGATTTTCGGTTTAAGATATATTTTTAAAATTTTTTATGTAAAAAGAAAAAAGAAATTAATTTTTTGATGGATTTTTGACATTTCTCATAAAAGTGAATCGGCACGGTAACTTGAACAAGATTTGTCGTGTAGGAGTTTACGAGAATAGTTGGATGATGAATGTGTGTGGAAATGCATAATCATGGTAGTCGACAGTTGAAATTGCTAGTGGGCACTCACGTTCATGAACAGATTGCTAGGGTTATGGTTAGTCATGCTATCTAAATATCTATGTTGTCATTTCATGGTTTAGTAGTTGTGCAGAATATCTGGCACAAATCTGAGTCTGCATGTTATGCACAGTTTGTTTCAATGTAAAATATTTTCAAGTGTAAAATACTTTACACTTTTATAGTGTTATTCATTTGCTTTTCTTTCTTCTTGAGTTGGCCATATTCAACAACTTTGCGTGAATGTGCTCGGAAGTAGTCACAAAATAAGGAGATATTTAATGATGTGTATGCTCATATGTAAAGAAGCTATGGCTGTTCTTGCTTTATCTTTGTGTTTCATCTGATTTTGTAAGGACTATTTAGACATCACCTTCTTTTGAGCTTAAAGGGTTTCGCCTGCTGCTTTGTGGTGCTTTCTACGGGCATGAATCATAGATAATTTACTTTATTAGATAATGGTTCATGCTTTGTGATGATGAATTCCCATGTAGCTTTGTGCAATTACTTTTATTAGAGATGATTTTCATGCTGCTGCGCAAAATTTTATATTGAAGTTATTGCAGAGCAGATTCTCCTGGGCGTAATTGATCATCACATTTCCTTAATTATTCAAATATCAACCCTACATTTTGTTGCAACTATAGTGTAGCTAAATCCGTGGAGCTGTTTGTCTTTATAAGTATTTAACTGTTGAATTGGAAACCCTGTTTGTCTTTCAAGGGGGAGGTGGGTGGGGTTGATCATATCATATAAGCTTGTTGAATGAAATTTGTATTGATTAGAATTCATGTTCTCAAAAGCTTGTTACCATTTAGTGGCTAAGGCTAGGTACGTCCTCTCATTAAAAGAAAGCTACCTTTATTTTGTTTTCTGATTAACCGGATTGATACGCAGTTAGCTCTTGAACTGCAATTCCAAGAGCTGAATTTGTCAATATGGTTGACCACCAATAATCTTTATGTTAAAAACTTCAAATCTCACTGGCTCTAAGTAATTGTACCATGCTTATACATAAGGCGATTGTTTTCCTGCTTGTATTTTTTTTTTATTTAAAATAAATAAATAAATAAAACTCCAAATGAGAAAACTTTGCTGGCCCTGCACTGCCTAGAGTGAGGAGTCCTTTGTAATAATGTTCTATGGCCTATGGGAGCCACAAGGTGGCTTAGTCATCGAGTAGTACCCAAACTTTATGGAAATTATTTCTACAGTATTTAGTCGTGAGATATGATAAAAGTACGAAGGTCTTAGTTTGGGTTCAAATTTAAGATCATAATACTGGTTAAGAACAATCAGATTTATTGTCATATCATTTGTAAGATATTTGTAATATAACTTGGGTTTTTTATTTTACTTTTTATTTTTTATTTTATAGAGTCGCAGTGAGTAGGGTTGATATGTATGTGTCATTTATTTATTTATTATTTGTAGCCTCTAGCCTCTGGTATAAAGAAATAGCCGAGAACTCCAAAAAAAATTATCAAATAAATATTCAGTTGAGTCCATTGGAGTTCAGGATTTTCTCTAATTAATCCTATCTTGAATAAAATTATCAGATTAATAGTCAGTTGAAACGTTGGGAAGTTATGTCACTAAAGCTAACTTCTAAATACTGCCAGGCCATCACGTTAGTTGAGATTCTTTTGGACTTCTTAGATCGAACTCACCATGAAATTTGTATGCATAGGCAATGAAGTGATCTTAGGAGGTATTTCTATTCTGACAAGTGGTTAGAAGTTAGAAGAACATAAGCTAGGGAGATTTTTACTGGAAAGTGAGTGAGGCCAATATTCATTTCTTGGCATCTGAAGCGTGGGGAAAAATGAAGAGCTATGGTTATCTCCCAACTCATTGGAGTTGGGAACCTTCAACAATATCTTCAAAAAGCCTCCTAAGTGAGCATAAGGCTTTATGGTTGCAAAGGCTTGGCCAACTTAGAAATTGAAGAATTCTTGGAAAAAAAAAAGGATCAATTTTGGTTCGAACAGATATGATACCATTTGTAATGAATCTGTTTAATGAAATTGTGTTTAAGTGTTTGGGTAAATGGAAGGATGGGAAAACCAAGGGATAAAACGACTTATTCGAGGAGTCACACCCTCCAGAAATAAAGAAGAGAAAAATTGAAAGAGAAATGAAGGTAGATTTCACATTATTTTCATGTCCCCTGTTAGTGTTACAAGTGTTTATATATAATATCAAATAAAATGCCTCCTCAGTCCTCAACCAATAATGGCTTAGGGACTCACTAACCAACTAGCAACTACTGAACTACTCCTAAAAACCTCTAACTGGTAGTCACATGGACACCCTACAACTCATCACTAACCACCTGCTGATCATCAATCAAGAGATCAAGTTCATGACAAGAAGAGAGAAATAGAACCAACAATAATAATATCACCTACTTTATTCTTTTCAATTTGTTTTTAGATTTATTTTCAATTACACAATCCGAAGCATCACAATCTAGAGGTGGATACTAAGTGTAGAGTTGTATATGTTTTAATAGATTTCACTTCAGCGAATGAATAAGCAATCACAATGAAAGTTTCCTATTAGATGAAATATGCAAGTACATATTGGAATCATAGTTCAAAAATAATATTACAGTCCTTTTCAAACTCAGAAAAAATGAATAAATTCATTATATGTGTGTGTATATATATATATCCCTTTCTTATGGGGGAGGAAGTGCATTTTAGCTGGAGCTCCATGGCATCCAAAGGCATTTTCAAACTTAGCTAATGTACCAGGAACAACTTTGAGACTGCTTCCTTGAATTTTGGGTTTATGTGGTAATCAATAACTGGGTGCCAATAAGCTTCCCATCTTTATGACCCACAAGGCCAGTCTCGGAAAATACATAATCATAGTCATCAATAACTACACACAAAAAAGGAGATTCTTAATACAAAAATCATGTAAATGTTAAATGCAGTGAAGTAGAATACAGCATTTGGCCTCAATATTGAGAACAACTGAGAACCATCAGATATAGAATATAGGCCATCTGAATAGCGCGTAGAACATATACTAAACACTTCAAACATCACATGGAAGAAATTCACAAGCTTACAAAGGTTAGACTTGAAACCAATTTCTAATTTTATGAAAAAGATATCGCTTGATTATCAAGGTTCATAACAAATGTTGCCTCCAATCCATGACAACTATAGTTGAAACTTGAAAGCTAAGCACCAAAGTCTATTTTTAGATCACATTGAAACAAATGGAAATCAAACAGATTTCTGGTTCCTTGCTCCTTTCCAATAATTTCTCTTATGAGTTATGAGCTAAAAGCTAAGAGCTAGATAGAGCAAACCTGTCTTCCCAAGCTTCTCTGATATTTTACTAAGGTCAGATCCACCCACAACACCAACTGTCACAAACTGCCGTCAGGGGGAAAAAAAAAGTTACCCAATGCGTTATGGGGAGGTCGGTAGAAGAAAACACAAAGAAAACAAGTCCCCACGAAAACTCAAAATGCTAATCAATCATGTACCTTTCGGAGTTCCCGCATGAATTCTAAGATTTCTGGAGTGACCAACTAGTAGTTGAGAAGATAACATTGCATCAAACACAAAATATAAGGTGTACGCAATATTTATATTATGTAATTTTTTTTTACGAAATAACCATTCTCTAGATAGGTATTCTACTAAACAATCTAACGGAACAAAATAAAAATAAAAAACAGAGAAGAAAATCATTACCTTTCTTGGAGCAGTAAGTGTCCCATCAACATTGAATAAAGCAATTAAGCCAGGCTTCCTCATGGCCATTGCACTCAATATATTTTTCTGCTACAACAAATTCAATACATCACAATGCTTCCAACAAAAATAAATAAATAAAATGAAAAATGAAAAATGAAATTCAGAAGTAGTTTAAAATCAAAATGAAACCCAATTGAATTCCAAATCTTTAAAGCTATCCATTGCTGTATATAGATATAAGCACTTCAAAGTTTGGAATGAAATCAGACTATGTAGGCTGCAATTACAAATCTAAGGTTTGGTCATTGAGCTTAATTACTCAAGTGGTTCTCCTCATTAGACCTAGAAAAACAATTCCAGAGAAGAATTCACACTCTAAGTCAATTCTTTAAACTCCTCATATATCTTTATATTGAGTGTGAATTTTGAAAATATAACTGTTGAATTGCACGTTCTTATTATTTCTTTCATATTTACAAAATTTCAAGGAGATCAAAGATTAATTACTATGTCATCAAACAAATGTAAGTTTATTGATCGAATAGTAAATAACATCCAATTTGAATAAAATTTGATATGTATATTAAGAACATAAGGAATATAAAATTCAACGGTTAGACTCTTAAAATTCACACCCAAAAAAAGATATATAAGAAGTTTGAAGAGCTTGAAGAAAAACTTTGTTCAAGTTTAGGTGGGTACCGTTCAAATAAAGTTTATTATATAGGCGATATATATATAGATAGATAGATAGATAGCAACATTGGGGTTTTACTATTTTAGCTGATTTCAAATAGACTGCCTTTTTTTTCCTTCTCAAGAAAAAGGGAAAACTTGTTTAGTTCATTGAAGTTTAGGGCTTTGCTTGTAGTGTATTTTATTGAAAAAAAAAAAAAAAATCTTATGAGATAGTCTCATAAAATTTATTTTGAGAAAGATGTTTCAAAATAGTAAAGTGTTGTAAAACAAGGTGGAGGATTTATAAAATGGGCCCAACTTAAGTTGAGTTCTTTATCTATACTATATACAAGAGGATTCCCTGTTTGGTTTTCAACATTTTTCATGCTAAAATACCCTCACACAAATTTTTAAGCTCTCTAAAATATCCCTATATTTTAGTTGAATCATTTTAAATAAAAAAAAAAAACACAAACTGGTTAAAAGAGTAAAACTTAAGACACTTTCTCTATCTCATTTTTAAACATAATTCCATGTTACCTTACCTCTTTCTTAAAAAAAAAAAAAAAATTACGCACAATTATTTATATATGTCACTTTTAGACATTATAACACTAAATAAAAATAAATAAATAAATAAACGAGCATTATTGCAGCGCAAAGCTTTGATGAGTTTAGTGCAATAATATTAAGTTAAATTCTGGTAGGAACCCCAAATTATACCATTTGCCTTGTAATCTCCTTATAATTGTTGCATTCCCTTTAGTTAGTTAGTTAGTTGAGATAATGATGAGTTAGTTAGGAATTGAGCACGCCCATTTAACACATGGCCTAATTCATAGAGCACATGTTGAATTAACTAACTAATTATCTTGAGCCATGTAGACCAATGAGGCTAGAGCTAATCTTCTATAAATAAATAATTGTAATTCAACATTAGATATCATTGAAGAATAAACCAATTGATTGCTTAGTGCATTCCTCTCTCTCTCTCTCTCTCTCTCTTAATATTTCTCTATGGAGGGTGACTACCTCGAATTAAGTCAATTTTCGTACAATTCTCACGCATTCCCCTACAATTCCCATCCATCCCCATTAGAACGACTAGGTTCCTGACAAGTTGAAACGCATGATTATATTGACTAATGTAACATAAATAATATCATCTTTCCTAATTACAAATTTAATGTAGTTATTATATGTTTGTATATAATTGAGGATCCTAATGTGGTGCAAGTTTCTTTGAAGAATAGTTTGAGTGTTTGTTTACTTTTGTGGAAGAGAGTTATTGAGTGTGTAGGGGTTTTGGATTGTGAGTTTGTGTGTTAGATTTGTGAGTTAGTTTTCGTTTGTAAGAGATTCTCTTTATATTTGTGAGGTTCGTGAATATTTTTTGTGTGAGTTTGTGAGTTTGATTTGTAAGGTTTGATTAAGAGCAGTAGTAATTCATATTATTTGATGATGTAGCAATGATCACACTATTTGACTAGCTTAGAAGATCTTTAATATGGAGAATGCATAGTCAAAGGAAGAAATCAAATGACCTAGATGACACTAGTCTAATGTCGACCTAAGTTTCTCTAATGTTGAAGTCAATCACTTTTTTTTTTTTGTGTGTAAGTACATAGTTTTTGCTTTATCACCCATACCTAGGTATGTGTATATATATATATATATATATAATGCTTAATGACATCAATCTCTCTGACCTTCTATCTAGCAATATTTTACTAGATTGGCTTTGGTGCAGAGATTGCAGTTATATACTACAATTTCTGGAGTTCTCGCATGTTAGTATCATATGACTACAATCTTTGTGCCAAAGCCAATCTAGTAAATATTGTTGGATTAGGCCTAGAAGGTCAGAGAGATTGATGGCATTTAGCATTAAAGAAATAAAATTTTAATAAATTTCACAATTTGCTAAAATAGCAAGTTGTTGTATTTGAAGTAATACAGTATTATTTTATTTACTTATCAATTAGCATCACTTTTGTTTTGTAGTATTATTTGCATCAATCTCAATAGTCTACAACCATATATAAATGTTATATCGCTAAACCCCTTTTCATTCTTTTATCATTTTATTTTATATTTTTTTTATTATTGGGATAGAAATTGCTAAACCCCACTGATAATTGACAATGATAACAACAGCAATGACCAAAAAGAATTCGCAATAGGTTATGGTGGTCCACTAGGGAGGACTTAAAATTAATAATGGTGATGCATGTGATGTGAGTGAGACCATGAAATAAGATGAAAAGGACAGAAATATAGTAATTATTATGCGTGATGCTTTTTCAACTTCTCCTACAATAAAACCAACCCAAACCCAAAGCAATAATTAGATTATTGGATCCCATCCCATCGGCAACGTCCAAAAAATCTATCATTCCAGCAATAAATTTTATATTCATGGCATATACTATTATATATTAGGGAAAAATTAATGTTCAGAGACTGAGTAGTCATGGCAGGTTTAGTTAACTGGTGGGCAGTAGGAAGGAACAAGGAACCAATACTAAAGCCCCCTAACTATCTTTTTAACAAGTTCTTTTCTCTTCATGTTCAACCACCCAACAACTGGTGATTGGATATTAATCTCTAACAATCTCTTCTATTCTCTTCGTTAAGTTCAGTTCAACCACTAATTTACATATTCTCTAACATTCTCTTCTAAACATAACTTTTCTGAGTTTAGGTGTGTATCCTATTTTCTACGACCGGTTTTACGTAGCTCAACACATTTTGTGTGATAATACTTCTTAATCTTTTATTTTATATATATATATATATATTTTTTTTTTTTTTTTTGAGAATGATATATATATTCAAGTGGTTGATGATCATGTTTTGACTTAGACATTTATTTATATATCATAGTTAATTAATTTAGATGTTTATTAATTTATGACTCGCAGTCTTACTAAATATATAGTGAGAAGGATTTTTACGTGGTGGACCATATATGGCATCTCTTCTTCAGTTCTGTCCTGACTTCTATAATTGTCTTTCTTGCTCCAACATATAATTGTAATGTACTTTTTCAGTTATTTGTCATGACCTGCTGAAATGGAATAATCTATTCTATAATTTAACAAACAAATTAACATTTATATATTGTTTTTACTGTAATTTTGATTTAACTAAATTTCATAATCTTAATGTGAAGTTTTTAGTACTCTATATATTTTAATAACCAATAACGAGGAATATCTCATAAATAGTAACGGCATTTGTTATTCTTAACTATTCTTTGATGATAATGATATTTCATAATTCCACATGGGCCTCGGTGACTGATTTTGCATTTCATGAAATGAAATAAAAATCCCATGTTAACTTGTGTAAGTCTTTTAGTCCTTTAATCTTCGAGAGTGACTACATACGGTGGCACCTTACGCTCATATTATATAAACTCATGGACATTAAAAGGAGGTATGCCATGGGTTGAGCAATACCAATATATTTTTTTTCCTATTGATTTTTGACTCCCTCTGGGAAAGGGGTCCTTCACAAGGGATAGGACTCTCAGTTACAGAGAGTGATCGTATACTACTGAGGTACTTCCTGTCTCGTTGTGTTACATGATTGCACTAGTGGGGCTATATTTATTGACATCATTTTGGTAGCTGTGTCATTGTGATTGATAAACCAATGGTCTTGACCTACGAGGTTATAGGCTAACCACCAGCTAGTGTGGCGTAGTGGTTGCCCCCTTGTTGATGGCTGTGCCAGGCAAGGGTTCGAGTCCTTATATCCCACGGGTGTGGGGTTTGGACTTTGGTTTCTAAAAAAATTGAAGTGCATGGGTTGAGTCCATGTCGTGGGCACTATTATATGCTGGGGGTACTCACAGGCGATGTACCTGTGGGATATGGTTGGCTGTGATATCACACGTGAGCCACCATTTTTGTTCCTCAACAAAAGGTTATAGGCTGTTTGTAGTGTGGACATCTTTAGGTGTGAGCCATGACAGCCTTATCACAAGGTTTGGCTGGTGACAACACCAAAAATTTATCTTGGGTGGCTATATGATGATTAAAATTCTTTTACACATTTTCGTTAATTTGGAATAATTTATTTAATTTAATTTTTTTTTTTGTTGAAATGGGCTAAAATATATTTATACTAAAAAAAAAAAAAGTAAGAAAAAGTGAAAAAAAAAAAGTTCTAAAAAATGATACATAAAAACTAAAAGTTAAAAGTTAAGCTCATAAGTTCTAGCTAAACAAACGTGTATATTTATGTTTATCTATAAAAATATTTTAAAAAATAATAATTTATAAACATGGTTCAACATGCAGATTTTATAAACCAATAGATATAACAAAAAATGTCATGGACTCCAGTTTAACTGATAAAGTTTTATATAAAAAGAAAAAAGAAAAAAGAAAAAAAAAGTATCTATGAAACTTCATAAATATGTAGAAAGATTAAGAATAATACTAGACACTTTTTTTCTTCCTATCTTTATTAATTAATTATCTCGTTGTCGGTTAATAAGTAGTGATTATGACAAAAGAAACCACATTATTTTCCTAAAAAGATTTGGACCATTTTGCAAATGAGTGGTCGAGACAATAAAACAAATAGATGATAGATGAAAATGATAGAAGCTTTAGAAAGAAAGATGTAAAAACCAAAAAGAACAAAAGAAGACAAATGTGAGGCCAGCTAGGGTCAATTGAACTTTTTTTCTGTTCTTTCATTTGGTGGGCAATTGCACACTTTATAAATTTTTGTTTTGTTTTGTTTTTTTGTTTTTTTTTTTTTAAAGTTAGATTAAGTGGGCTTTAGGTAGCTCAATTGGTAAACTTTGTATTGAATAATTGCATTCATAGCACCTTATATCACTTTTATATTGACTTATCTTTTTTCTTTACCACTCATAACCAATCGCATTAGAGTTATGACCTATCACTTTTTTTGCGCCACTCATCACCAATCGCATTAGATTTGAATCAAAATTTTGGCATAAAAGGGACGGTTGTGGATTTTTTTAAATATCAAATATAGCCACAAATAAAGGGAAGAAGTAGAGGCACAAATATATTCCCATACATAAGACTCGTTCTATTTTCCAAACTCTAAACCCCGATTTCCTATAATTATTTCTCAACTTACATTTCTTTTTTCATTCCTTTAAGAAAAGAGAAAGTCACACATAGACATAAAGATTTTAATAGAAAACAAAACAAAAAAGCATACAGATGCAGATCACACAGACAAAAAAAGGGAGAAAGTTCTTATTTACAGAATACAGATCTGCACTGCATCAATTTTTTTACTTTAGGTATCTCTCTTTTCTTTCTCTCTCTTTTTGACTCTCATTTATTTATTGCACCTTTGTCTCTCTCATTGTGATACCAACCATTCTTTTACAGTTATACCAAATTTAAAGCAATTGAAGTCTGCACCGCATATCAGATCTGACCCTCACTTTCATCAAAACTTAAAAAATATAAAAATAAAAACAAAATTATCCATCCATCACACCATCACATTCACATTCACACTCACACAACACAACGTAACGTAAGCAACGGTATCCTATGTTTATATTGCTATTTGCTATGCTCTCTCTCTCTCTTTGATAAAAATTTGAGATCCATTTTCCATGTGTTTGTCTCTCTCTCTCTCTCTCTGATATATTTGTTTGTGGTGGTGGTGGTGTAATATGGAAGGAGGTGAAAGAAACAGTGATAGGAGGGGGAGAAGAGTTACATTGTGGGATCAGATGTCTGCTGTAGAAGGCGCCGTGAACCGAGAGTCCAGTACCGGATTGACTCTCAGCGACGTTCTGTGCACCACGGATAAGCAACCTTCTTCGGCGGCGACGGTGACGGTGACGGAGACGGCGGCGGCGGAGCCTCAACCTCAGGTTCGGCACAGTAATCGGACCCTACTGGATGTGATCCGAGAGCAGGATCCGAATGCTGCGAGGTCGGCATACAAGGGGCTCAATATCAATACGAATAATTGCAGAGATAAGAAATCGTGGAAAACCTTCAAAGACAAGCTCCGTTTGAAGCGTGCTGGGGCTGCTTGGACCTCCTCTGTTCCTATCCCTGCCTCTGATATCCCTATCCAACAGCAGGGTTCGTTTTCTCGCCGTAACACGGTCCGATTCCGTAGCTCGGCCGAGTTGACTCAGTCCGAAGATTTGTCCAGACAGCCGCCGCAGATCTCGCGCCGGAACTCCACTCGGTACAGTCCCGGAGACCTGATTCCCGCCGAGTCAACTCAGTTCCCCGACTCCGAGTCTACGAGTTTCGTACCGCAAAACACGCGCCACAACTCTACGCGGTTCGTCGGCACCCCGCACTACAGGAACACCGAAATCTCCTCCTCCTCGTCCTCTTCCGACAACGACGACGACGACGACGAGGAAGAAGGAGACTACGAAATCGCGCCTCACACTCCGACGCGGCGGCTGTCGGTGGTGCTAGCGGAGGAGAGAGCCTTATCGGCGAGAGAAGCGGTGGCGGCGCAAGAAGCGGCGGAGAGGGAGAGGCAAGAGCAGCTTAACACTTCGTCGACGACGGCGGAGACGCCGGTGAGAATGTCGTTGATGGATTTGATGGACTACAACATGGACGATGAGGAGGAAGAGGAGGAGGAGGAGGAGGAGGAGAGAAACGAAGGAAAAGGAAAGGAAGAAGAAGCGGAAGAAGAGAACGGGAGCGGAAGCAAAAGAGGAGAGTACAAGTGCTGCGTGTGCATGGTAAGGCACAAAGGGTCGGCTTTTATACCGTGCGGACACACGTTTTGCAGGCTGTGTTCAAGGGAGCTTATGGTGGGTAGGGGAAATTGCCCTCTCTGCAACCGTTTCATCTTGGAAATCCTTGACATTTTTTAATTCCCCTATAATTTGGGTTTCTCACAATTGTATCATAATCTGATTTGATCATCATTGAAGATAAAATTGCTTTGTTTTCATTTTTATTTTTTATTTTTAGAATTGAGTCATTAAATTTCAATGACAAAAAAAGAGTGAGGTTTGGTTTTCATGTGATAAATGATCTCTGGTTCCAATTCAATGTTAGTGATTATCATCTCTTTGTAAATGCATTTTGTTCTTGGATATAGATTATAGAACTTCCCTCTTCCTTTTTTTTTTTTGGTGAAATGAGACCAAAGTTTGCATTTTGAAGCAATTGCAGCGAGGAATTGATCTGAAACAGCACTTCGTTTATGGGCATTGTAGCAAGGATAAAAGCTTATTCTGATCATGAATTTTTTTGAATATCTTTTTAGATAATTTCATTTTAAAAATAAAATATGAGTCTCAGAATGCATTGTTACATAGTATTTGTAAGTGGCCTCTTGTTTGGAAAGTTATGGTTTTGTATTACGATCACAATTCAATTGTAAGCTAAACCTATAAAGCTTATTTCTGTTTTTTTTATTTTTTTTATTTTTATTTTATTTTATTTATTTATGATGCTTCTTCTTGTTGATTAATGATGATATGTCCTTGAATTTGGCCTTCTTTTTTTTTTTTTTTTTTTTTTTTTAGTAGTATTAATTTGCTGGGTTTGTTCAACCAGGAACAATTCTGGAAAATTTTGTCATTAACAGAAAAAATAAGAAGGATGGATGATTATTTTATTTTATTATAAATCAGGGGAGTCCATGTTTGCCCGGTTCCCTCTTCAGGGCAGAGATTGAGGTCAGGTGAAGGTATTTTGTCATGATTAATTTGGTTTCAAATGTACAGTTGTTAAGAGTGCTTAAAAGAGAGAGGAATGGCAGTAAAATTTGTAAAAAAATAAATACATTACAAATAGAATATGTATATATATATATATATAAAAGATGAAAGGGAGATTCAGGTAGAGTAGGACCAGTCACATTTTTGTCTTTCCCAAGTTTGTCAGCTATAATTTTGATGTGCAAATGAATGGATGAACAATTCAGCAAAGAAAAAAAAATGAATGGATTAACAAGTTTCAACATGTTTCCATAAATAGCTTCATCCCTAAGAATATAGATGAAAATTTTGATTTTGAGATATGCAAACGGATGGATTCACCAGTTTCCATATGTTCCCGCAACAATAATGGAAAATAAGGAGGTAGTAATGTTTAAATCACAAATATGGGATACCACAAAAATTGTCATTACTGATAATCATCGCTTGAACTCCAAAGGCAAGATAGCTTAGTGACCAATAAACATTTCTTGTTATTACCCCTTTTTCCAATTTACAATTTGGTATGATAATCTACAGATCAGAAGGTTGCTATTATACATGTTGAAGAAGGAAAAAAAATTTAGGCGTTAACCCTAAATCTTGTCTTGAATAAGTATCTTGATTTTTGAGACAATTTGTACAAGAGGTTGCTTAGTGACAAAGGCACATTTGGTATTTGGTATAATAGCTCAAGGGACGTAGGTAGCGTTTCTTATATATAAGGTTTTTATAGGCATTTTAGTCTTAAACTGCGTCTAAGAACCATTATAGGCATTGGTCCTAATCAGAGAACGAAGACTCACTGAAAACATAAAAAATTAAACAATTTATTGATGATATAGTTATTGATATTTAATTTTTTAATTGCAAATATGGAGAATATAAGAAGAAGATTTCATCTAATGATGGATTTGTCAAAATTCACCACCAATAAAAAGATATTGAGTAAGAATTGTACTATAAGACTACAACCAATTTTATAGCTAAACTTTGTCCAATTTATAATATATAGTTGACCTCGTAATATTTTGCCATATAAGTTTTTAAGACCTCACAATTTTATTCATCATTATTTTAATAGCTCTGTCATATCAATATCTAAAAAATCTATAATATTTTTTAAATTGAATTTAAATTTCATTCTATATTGAAACCCTTAATTAGAATCTCATCACATGATTGTTTTTAATGGTAGAATATATAGTTACATACATAAACACAATCATAGTAATTGTCTAATAGTAACTATCTTAATTATCAAACTTCTAGTGAATTGCACAAGTTACCCACTAGAAAAACTGAGGACCTTAATCCCAACCAATTGGGATCAAATAAAGTCTTCAATCAACATTCTTATTCCCCTTTCTTTCCTCCTCTAGCCCTACAATACGGTGACCATTTGGACATTGACATATAGTTAAAGCAATGTAGTAAACTACATCTTTCAATTGACTTGACAAAGATTCTAAAAAACAAAAGGCTTGTAAAAGGCCAAGAGTCTTGTAGTTTAGTGACATAGCATGTTCACTTTTATTATGAGAACTAGGATTTGAATCATTCATTCACCGCTATTTTAACTATAAAATTATAAATAAATAAATAAAGTTACTTGTAAAATGGGGCAACCCGGCCACAGACAAGATACCACCCCATCCTATACTTTTTTATTCATCAATTTCCATTACTTCTTGATTCTTGCATTATCTACTCAAACAATAACCATTTGGAGACTAACATATAGTTACAGTTTAAAACAACACCTTGTAATTTGTTTACTATTTACAGTACAGAAATGCAGTAAGTATTTTTTTTCAAGTGAATTGTATAAGGGGAAGGCCTTGCCACCCCATCGTATACTTGTTTATCTGTCTATTCCCGTTACTTCTTGGCAATTCCATTACCTGCATAAAGGGTTAGAGAATCAGAAGCTGGTTTTACCACGTTTGTTTAAGAGGCTGCAAACCAATGTGCAGTTCTCTGTCGATGAACAGGGCACTTAGTAGGCTGCCTCACTATATAGATTTGATCCCCAACTTTTCTGTAAGAGTCCTGATTTCGGTACCATGTCCACAAGGCCCATGTTTCATTCTTCACCTGCAAAACACATATTTAAAACTCTTTTGAGATGTACTTCTGCAGACTGCAGGTGACTCTACATATGTGATGAGGAGAGGAGGAGCTCGCACATTCTCCAAATCAGTCTAAAGAAGTGTCTTTTACCCAAAATAAAATCTAAAGAAGTATTGAGAACAGACAAATAATTTTAAAACACACACCCCAGAAAAAAATAAAGCAGTATTAAATTTCTATCTTGAATGCAAATATATTTACATCACTTTAGTTAGTAGTTACATTTACTTTATTTGTTTTCCAAATTCAAAATGGTTTTTTACCCCAAAGGCAAAAATATTAAATCACCATACATATACTAGAAATGATCTTTATCTAAAAATTAGAGGTCCATATGCGCTACAGCCTACAAAGAACTACCAGCAATAAAATGTAAAACAAACAATTTAACATCTTAGATCAAACTTAACATGTGAATAAGTGCCTCTTCTAAAATTCTGAACATAGATATCATGGGTTATTTGATTGTATATCCTGTAATATAATATAAATTGTTAATTTTTTTTTTTTTTTTTTTTTTTGTAAAATACAAAAATTACTGGGAAGCTTAGTGTGTGTGTGTGTAGGAGAGAGAGAGAGAGTACCTCTAGGATCCCATGGCCAAAGCTACTTTCTCTTAAGGCACTGTATTCAGGTTGCTGATCCCAACAGAACTTGCCAGCTGCTGGGCCAGATGTAAAGTTTGTAGCACAAAAGCCACCCATGTACTCGTCAGGAGTAGTTGATGGCTCTGGGCATTGGCCGGGATCATCAGCATAACTAATTGCCATCTTTTCTCGATTACCCCCATCTCCAACTGTGATATATACTGGACCACAGGGATCTAATGTGTAATTATAAACTCGATTTGACCTTTCATAAGCATGGACCTGGAGATCTTTAAGCAAATAACATTCAGTGCACAAGAAATAATCTCTTTAGATAGAGGTGTGATTATCCCAATATAATAAGGGTAAGTTATAGATTACCTCCCTATGGTTAAACCTATTATAGTTTATCTCCGTCTTTTCAAAAGTGCCACCAAACCTCCTTGAACTTTGGACTTAAAGTTGAAATCATAAACTCTCTAATACGTGAAAGAATTTGCCATGTACTCGTTAGAAGTGTTAAAATTATGTTGTTAAATGATTAAATTTACCATCTTCTAATAGCTTAAGTTTTTGGGAAAATCGGTAATTTAACACTAGTTGCCGAGTTTTTGAGACATATGTAGAGGATCATGACCCAATGAAAAAATGGAAATGCTAGGTCCAAAATTACTTAAAAGACATTAGGATACCAAAAAGATATGAAGCCAACCCAACTGTTTTTCATGGCCCAGTTTAAAAATTAGTCTATTTCATCACCTATCTAGTAACACTAACATTACAAACTAAGACATTTTTGGTTACCTCTAAATCATTTATGGAAAAGATCCATTCTAAAGGACATTGCTGTTATCCTTAGAAATCCTATTAATAATAATTCTATATGATCCACATGCATGACTGAACATAATTTTTTTGTTTTAACTATAAAATAAAAGTATAGCCATCGTCACTTACATGTCCATTAAAGACTATGTCAACACCATAAGAGTAAAGCAGCTCTTCCATTGCCACCCTCATACACTCCACCTCTCTATAATGAGCTTTATAGGAACTGTACCAAGGTGGGTGCCAAGTGGCTACCAGCCATGGAGTTTTTGATCTGTCAACATTAGCCAAGTCTCTCTCTAGCCACTTGTATTGATGCTCTATCAACAAACACCAAACTATAGTGAGAAGCTGCTCAAACTGAAAAGAAAAAGGTAGTAATGCAAAATGATTGCATGCTTCATATTGGAACAACAAATGTGAAAGTAAATAAAAAACATGTAATTACAGTTGCATCCTAAAACAGGAATAATTAAACAAATAGAAGAAGATTGCATCACCAATAAAAATACTGATTTTACAGTTCCTTTTTGCTTAGGTTCTCCATTCTGTTTTACATAGCATTTAGATATAAGTTCACTTCTTTCTTTTTTCTCCCCCTTTTTCTTATTTGCCAATTACAGTGATGATATCTGACATATGAGTTTCATGTCTTCAGTCTCAAAATATATTTGTTATATCTGTAGATGAAGATGAATTCAACATCATTATTTCATTTTATAACACCTAGATTTTAAAGTATAAACGTACACCGATTGCCACTAATAAAAAATTTCTACTTTATAATACACCCACTCAATGACAAAAGCCATATTAATGGCTGCCTGAGATTACACTATTTTGACCAGTCCCAGAATGTTTAGCTTTTAAAAAGCTCTCCATCCTTTTATATGTTCTTCATTGTTTTTTAGTTTTCTCAAGATCCATCTTTACCTTGACAATAGGGATGGATATACAAATACATCCAAGATCTTAAGGCAACAACATCCTAGTACCTGATTTATTGTATGCAATATAGGCCCCAAGCATGATAAAGTGTATCCCCCCTGCATCGAAGGAATAATAGAATGTGGATGAAGATCCACTTTCTTCAGATGGGAATGCAAAGCGAGAACTATAAGCTGCAAATGTCTGGCCTCTAGCTTGTTCTTCTATTTCATGGTTCCCTTCTACCACCATTATTGGAACTTTAGACACTAAATTCTGCATAAACCTGTGAAGAAATGTTCAGTGACAGTGACATAAGTTTTTTTCTTTTTTTGGTAAGTGTGATAGTGACATAAGTAATACTAGAATTTATCAGAAAAGAGTTAACAGTATCCAATTCACATAATTAAAGGAGGGAAAAGAAAAAAAGGAAAGGAAAAAAAGTTTGGAGTTTTCACCTTCCCCAGTAATCCCAACGAGGCTGATACGTCTCATGTATGGGACTTTGTGGAAATGAGCAAGAATAACAGTCAGAGCCGGTTCCATTTGTCAGGTATAAATTAGCATAGGTAACATCACCGACCAAAAGAACAAGATTGGGCTTATTACTAATCAAATGACTGATGGTGGTAGTTGTATTGTAAGTAAGACCAAGATCTCCAACAATTGCTATTCTGTCTGGATAGTTTCTTGGGCCAGAAACTGGCATAGTCTTGAAGGAGTCAACTTTACTCCAGGCTTGTCTGGAGGGATCTCCGCATCGATAATAGTATAGAGTGTTTGGGTTCAACCCTACAAGGACAGAATGAGGAAGCAAATTAAACACACATGAAGAGTTCAAGAAGGTCAAAAAATTTGAGGTATAACATTCTAATAATCTGCTTCACCAAAACTATCAGATCTAGTTCAATGTCCCTGCAGCAAAAGCCAGGAATACCATTAAAGTCATTTTTCTGATCACTTACTGAAGAATGTAGAGTGATTGATTTTTATAATGTTCAAATTATCCAGTCTTGGAACACCCCCAAAAAAAAAAAGAAAAAAAAAAGAAAAAGAAAGACAGGTTACATAATTTCTCTATGAACCCAACCCCAATTTAACAAGGATTAAGGCTTGGTTGAGTTGAGTCTGTGTCGTATAGGCGTTAACTGAACAGGCAAGCAGATACTGAAACTTCAGAATTGGTCAACAGAAAAGTCATGCTTTGTTTATTTCTGAAAAATTTTGTGAAGCATCAATTTATTAAAAGATATAAACAGTAAAGATTTAGACATTTTTGTCAATGGTCACATTTTGTAATATGTTCATAATAATTATGATACCGAATTTCAGTATTATATTTACAACATTATTTTATCTATTCTCCGAGAACAATGTCAATTTATCCTCTTTATTTTGATCTAATAAGTTTCTATTCATAATTGTGCCCACCCTAACAAATTTCATGGTTGACAAGAGAGCTACTCGAGGAAAACAATAATTTAATCAAAGATAAACACTAAAGTAACAAATATTAAACATAATCTCCTGGTATGTGTCCAGTTGAACATACCGACAAAAAAAAAAAAAAAAAAAAAAAAAAAAAAAAAAAAAAAAAAAAAAAAAAAGCTTCCATCTCAATTAAGCAGCATTAATATGCTTTCAAATAAGTAATATTTCAAAATAAAAAACCAAGTTAGTTAGTAATACTAAAGAGTATATATACCTGTGAGGCGAACATGATGAATAATTCCAGAAGTATAATTTTGGAGACCTTCAAAGGGATAGAGTTGATTGTAAACAAGAGAATAGCCTGTGGCTTCATGTGTTAATGGTTGTCTTATCATCCCGTAACGAACTACACTCGCAACAGTTTTAGGGTCTAATGGCTTTATATTGTAACCAATTTGGGATTCACCTACAAACTCCAACAATCAATTACCGTAATTAAGCAGCAACAAAACAAGATTAAAATTAAGGTAGCCACAATTTCCTAAGAGTCAAACTGAAAAAATAAACTTCCACACTAAAAGATACCTTCTTCTATTTACGTGCAGATGGAAAAATAAATAAATTTGTTTATTCAATTTTACTACTTATTAAAAAGTAAATAAATTTATATAAAACCATTTCCATAGTTGACGATACTTACAGCCATTAGCCAATTATACACCCCTAAGCCTTTATTCATCAAAGAGAAATTGATAATAAAAATAAATAAATAAATAAATAAAACAAAAGGAAAAAGAAAAAGAGAGAGGGTTTTCAAGTTAGTCACACTTGAAGCTTATAGGTTACAACCATATGAGCCAATAAAGACTTTTATAAAATTCCATTCCTTTATTTCTTTTTCCTTTCATTTTTCTCCTCTGTTCTCCTAGCAACCAAAAAGAAGAAGAAGAAAAGATTCAACAGTGAAACTTCTAGAGAATTGCCATCATAACACATCAAATCCAAGACAAGCAGTCTTATATTGAATTTTACCATTCCTTATCAACTTAAAATTTTAGAATAAATAACAGTTTATTATAATTTTAGAGCAAGTAATCTTGAGTTTGAACACCGTTGTCTCCTCTCTTGAAAATGGGAGATTAGACCTTGCATGACTTGAGGAGAGTGTTAGAATAACTTAAATAAACTTCTGGAACAAATAATAATTTATTATGGTATTAGAGTAGATAATCTTGAACTCAAAACACCATATCCTGTCTTATGAAAAGTAGATTGGACCTCACATGATGGAGGAAGTGTTAAGATGATAACTTATCATTACCAATAAGCTCTAGCTTAACTGGCTCCTCCAATTATAAAATTTAGGCAGAGGGTTTAAGATTCATTGGTTGCATGCGTAACTTGTCATTTACCAACAAAAATAAAATTATCATTATATATAGGCTAAAATCTAAACTACACACTTTAAGTTTGGGTGAATTGTTTTTCCATCCCTAAAGTTAAATTTTTGTCATTTTAGTCTTGAAATTTCAACAATTCTTTCATTTTAGCTTATAAAACAAACACTATTCTCATATGTGATACGATGGAAGCACCAATATGACAGAAACGTTAAAGCTAACCATAAAAATGACAAAAAATAAAACTTTAAGAACACCCATTAAAAAAGAAAAAAAAAAAAATTAAGAACACCCATTAAAAAAAAAAAAAAATTTAAGGACAAAAATGACGATCCATGATATGTCGTTTGGCTATATATTGTATATTTACAGAATCAGTAAAATCAGAAAGAAAAATAGCCAAAGCTAAAAAAAACAAAGGTAAAGTGAGTAATGAATTGGAGGAGGTTCGTTTGGCATTGGTTTGGATGAAAAACTATCGAAACGAGAGAAATAGATAGAGATACCAGTGATCCATGAGATCCAGACGGAGTGGTAGTGTGCGGAGAGCGAGATTGAAATCTGTTCAGGCTCGAAGCCTTTGACTCGGCGCTTAACCCTGGGATCGGAGTCCGGCAAATCCACGGCGTTGCCACGTAAACTTTCGTCGAACGGCACCGTCACCGGCTCGAACGGACCGTCCAGAGTGGACGGGATATTCACTCCGCCGCCGTCCACGAAAATGAACCCCGCAATCGCAACCGCACAAAAAAGCCTCAAAGGGAAAACCATTTCAGTGTCTCAGTCAGTCAGTATTAGGGAATTCGAATTCCCAACACACACACACACACAGTCACTGAGAAAGAAAAACAGGAAAAAGAGAGTTTTGTGTGAAAGTTGGGTTTGGTTCTGTGATCAGTTTAGTAGCCGTTGGAATTGAGACGTGGAAACTGAAAACCATAGAGAGTTTCGGATTTGATGGAAATGGAATTAAATTACCGAATTTAATGTCTGTGTCCTTTTGTTCATTGTTTCAGAATTTGGGCCCACAGGCTCTAACATTTTCTCAAAGAAGGTAAAGGGGCCCACATTGCACGCAGATTAAAAAATATATATGCGGCCTATCGGTTTTGGCAGAAATATCGACAGATCACATCCTATGCAATTTCCTTCCCCTTATTATTTTTTCCGTCTTTTACCATTAAGTTTGGTGCCAAATCTTATCTTATCTTCCAAACCAATGCAAGTAAGTTTTACAAAGAATTGCTTATTTTATTAAAATTTAAAATATTTTGTTAAAAGTATGGTAGATTGAAGGAAAAAGTTAGTTAAAATAGTATAGTGAGATTTATAAATAGTACTAAAAAGTGTAGTAAAATTTATAAATAGAATAAAAATAAGGTAAATAATAAAATAAGTTGGAAAATAATATTTGTCAAATGGACACCGAATGTGTGAAAAGTGCTATTTTTAATTTTAGCACCAAAACTTGATTTTTTTTTTTTTTTTTGTTAAATATTGTAAAAATTAGAGTTTATTGGCTTTATGTGTACTGTGCAAAGTTTTTTAGCTAAATGAAGAGAGATGCAAATTTCATTATTGGTATTATCGAAATGCAAGTAAAAGAAGAGAGAGAAACTGATAAGTTTGACCTAATTTTGATATTTCAGTATTGATATTGCCGAAATTCAAGAAAAAAGAGGAGAGAGGAACTGACAAAAATTCTCATCAATATCGTTAATTGGATTGCCGAAATTCAATTGTTATTTTGGTTCTATTAGTTTCTTTTTTTTTGATTCTGTTAGTTTCTTCATGGTTTCTTTTTATTTTAAAGAAAGATAAGCTACTAGGAGGATCGAACCAATGAGTAGGGTTACTCCACCCAAGAACCAGTAGATTGCATTGCAACATGTTCAATGTATATGGAAAATAAAATCATTTATTCTAAAACTAGTAGATATTTCAAGTTTTCAAAAATAAAAACAAAAAATACATACATATTTTTTTTATATACTTTCAAAAAATTGATAGTTATGACAATGAGGATGATGAATTCAAACATTGAGCATATTTAGAGACATCAAAGGTGTCAATTAGCATAACTCGATAAAATTTTCAAAAAAATATATGTATTTTTTTTTAATTTTTACTATCATTAGAAAAAAAAATATATGTATTAATAAATGAAGAAAATGGTAAATTCTCAAGTAATTTCAAAACAATGTTGATTTGAAATCATATTTAAAATAACATTGTTTTGTAAATTTCTTAGAAAGTTATTTATATCACACGCATTGTAATATATATGTGTGTAAGTTGAAAGTTGACAAAAGTACCATATATATTAATTAGAGTTAATCTCGTAAAATTTTTTGTCATCAAATAAGGAACCTATATTTGAATCTCGATTACACCAAAAACAAATTAGTTTCTTAATTTAATGATAAAAAAACAATCATTATGAAACACATGTCATAGTTACGTAAAGAAAATCACTTTAAAAAACTATACATAAACTAATGAACTAATGGAATGAAGTTAACTCAAATGCATTAATAGTACCCATAATTAATAAAATTCCAATGAGGATGGTAAGATAACTTATGATTGTAGATTATCAAACAATTCAACTTACACTATAATCTTTTATAGACAAAGTTTAACTACAAAATTGGTTGTAACCTAAGGTTGCAATTTTACTCAATAAAATAAATATTACTACTTATTTTGAAAATCTAACCATTGAATTACATGTTCTTTATGTTCTTAATATACATATCAAATTTTGTGTCAATAAGATTTTATTTATTATACGATCTATAAGCTTATATTTTATGCATAATTTTAAACTACAAAAACTTGCAATTTGAACAATTTATCGATGACATAACTATCAATATTTAATTTTCTAAAAAATTTGCAAGCATGAAGAATATAAGAAGAAAATGTCATCTAATGGTGGATTTGTCAAAATTCACCTCTAATAAAAAGATATTGAGTAAGATTGTAACATAAGACTGTGGGGCCACAAAGAGTTGGCATCACCAGCCCACTTTCGATCAGGCCCAAAGGCCCATGCCGAGGATCGCTTGGAGTCCGAGGGCATGCCCTTGGTCCGAGGATGGGGCGCAAAGGACTTGCATACCAAGAAGGCGCGCCGAGGATGGAGGCATCCTCGGAAATCCGAAGTAAGGAGATACGCAAGCTGCAGTCCGTCAAGGGGAACCTCCCAGGGAATCCAAAGAGGACCTGGCGGGTGCCGAGCACCGGACGTGGAAGCATGGTGGAAGTGCAAGTCCCAGACGAACTGTCACCTCCACATTAAATGCCCTCAACTAATGTCCTGGCCGCATTAATGAGGATAGGACCTTTGAGCAGCGCCACCTTGGGCGCCACAACCCGCAGAGAGATGGGAATGCGGCTGATAGGACAGGCACTCAAGTGGAAGCCGGATTGATCGACAAATGTAGGGCTAAGATCATCTGAGAGAGGGATATATAATGTAGGAAGTCCCCACTGAGTGGGGGGGGGGCAAGACATACTGTAACAGTGCTTTTTTCTCTGTTAGACTGTGAAGTTCATGTGAATAAGAGAGGAACTACTGCTGCCTTTTTAACACGTCCGAGGAGCCCCGTCGTGTCTCCTCAGCTTGCATTAGGACTACCGTGAACCACGAATAACCATGCATGGCCGTTGCGTCCTTCACTAGGGCCTAGATCTTGAGCCCACTCTCTACAAATTCATTGTCGGGGGCCCACCTCCGAAAAAGGAGCCCCTACAATTGGCGCCGTCTGTGGGAAGAGCTTGTGCGCTAGCAGGAACGACAGTCAAGCATGGTAGGATCAGGCCCTCACCAAAGTACTCCCAATCGACCCGAACCGGCGAAGTCGTGGCATCAGGGCAACTATGGCGACCCGGGGGGCGATCAGAACGACAATGGGCGATTTCGGGAAGGAAGCATGCATACTTCAACGACGGGCAGAAGCCAAACCCGCCGGGAGGGGCACGTTCCCCAGGAACGCGGTGACGGCCAGGCCGCACGATCACAAGAGGCCCACAGCCACGCCTCCCAAAGAAGGGATGACAAGGTGGCCATGCAGCGTGAGATAGATGATCTCAAGAGGAAGCTGCGCCGTGTGCAGCGAAGAAGGTCCGAGCCCAGCCCTGATCCACTCTCCGAAGACGAAAGTGACGATGAGTACAGGCAAAGGTCAAGGACGCCCCCCAGCGAGACTTTCTCCCACGAGGAGGAGCGCTACCAGAGGCGTGGGCGTACCAACCCAACCCCCAGGGGCTTGGGAGGCGACGCCATGAGCAGGGCGCTGGACCAGCTCTCTAGGTCGCCCTTCACGCGTCGCATAGAGGAGGCGGAACTTCCTCGGCGGTTCCAGCAGCCAACCTTCATTGCCTATAACGGCAAGACGGACCCCGTGGAGCACGTGAGCCAATTCAACCAAAGAATGGCTGTCCACTCCAAGAATGAAGCGCTGATGTGCAAGGTCTTCCCATCCAGCCTGGGACCTGTGGCAATGAGGTGGTTCAACGGTCTGAGGTCAGGCTCCATAGACTCGTACAGGCAGCTGACCCAGGCCTTCGGTTCCCGCTTTGTCACAAATAGCAGGCCTCCTCGGCCCATGAGCGCGTTGTTATCCCTGTCCATGCGCGAGGGGGAAACCCTCAAAACTTATTCGGACAAATACTGGGAGATTTACAACGACCTGGACGGCAAATATGATGCTGTCGCAATCAATACATTCCAGAACGGACTACCGATGGGGCACGGCCTGAGGAAGTCCTTAACTGGTAAGCCCGCCACCAGCGTGCGGCAACTGATGGATCGGATCGACAAGTACAAGCGGGTAGAAGAAGATATGCTGCAGGGCAAGGGCAAGGAGAAGGTTATCCCCCAGGAGAGGAGGGATTTCAGGTCGGACCGTTATGATAACGCCCGTCCGAGGAGGGATTTCAGTGGACAATCCGGAACAACTACCACTCAAACGGTCGGCACTGTGTTCCGAGAACCCGTGCACAGGGTGCTGGAGCAGATAAAGAATGAACCGTACTTCAGATGGCCAGCCAAGATGGCTGGGGAGCCTGCCAAGCGCAATCAGAGCCGCTACTGCCAGTACCACCAGGACTACGGGCATAATACGGAGGACTGCAGGAACCTCTGGAACCACCTGGACCAGTTAGTCCGGGATGGGAGGTTGAAGCACCTCCTCCACCATTCCAGCGGCCAGCAAAACCAGAACTTCCAAGAACCTCGGAGGGACCTCGACATGGGGCGACCCACGGGGACGATCAATGTCATCCTAGCGGCACCAGGGAGGACAGGCACGCAGCCCACGAGGGTGCTATCTATAGTCCGACAGCCCGCCGAGGATTCCTGGACGGGGCCGAAGAGGGCCAGGAGGAGTTGCCTACCAGTTTTGAGTTTCTCGGAGGAAGACAAGGCGGGGACCGCCCAGCCCCACGATGACGCTCTAGTCGTCACCCTCCGAATTGGAGGATACGACGTGAGAAGGGTGATGGTGGATGGGGGCAGCGCGGCCGAGGTCATGTACCCAGACCTCTACAAGGGGCTGGGGCTAAAACCGGAGGACCTGACACCCTATGGCTCCCCCCTAATGACTTTCGACGGGAAGCTCGTCACCCCAAAGGGCATGATAAGGTTACCCATACAGACGGGCCCAGAAGTGGTGGAGGTAAACTTCGTGGTGGTGGACACATACTCCCCCTACACGGCCATCGTGGGGAGGCCCTAGCTTCACACCCTAGGGAGAGTTGCCTCCACCTTGCATCAGAAGGTGAAATTCCCGTCCGGGGATCAGGTCCTGGAGATTCGAGGTTGCTAGCCCACGGCTAGGCAGTGTACGGTCGCCGCCATATCCTACCGGCTTGATGCACAGCCCTCGGCTCACGCCGAGGAGATATTATAGCAGTCAAGGGCCCCGGCGGCGCCTCCTAATGCACCTGCCGAGGGTGCCATGTGCGAGAACCTGGAAAAGGTGCTGATAGGCGATAGCCCGGAGAGGTTCTTCCAGGTCGGAGTCCAACTGCCTCCGCAAGAAAAGGAGGAATTGCTTGAGTTCCTCAAAAGGAACCTTGATGTGTTCGCATGGGACCCCTGCGATGCTCCTGGGATTGATCCCTCTTTCATCTGCCATCACCTCAATGTCAACCCATCCGTGGTTCCGAGGCAGCAGCCACCTCGGCGCCCGTCGAAAGAACACGCTGACGCGATCAAGGAAGAGGTCAACAAGCTTAAGCGTGTAGGAGCCATCAAAGAAGTCTTTTACCCTAAATGGTTGGCCAACACAGTGGTGGTCAGGAAGAAGACTGGAAAGTGGAGAGTTTGTGTGGACTTCACCGACCTGAACAAAGCGTGTCCGAAGGACCCCTTCCCAATGCCACGGATAGACCAGCTGGTAGACGCCACGGCGGGCCATCCTCGGATGAGCTTCCTTGACGCCTTTCAGGGCTACCACCAGATACCGCTGGCTCTGTAAGATCAAGAGAAGACAGCCTTCGTCACACCCATCGGAAACTACCACTACAAGGTCATGCCGTTTGGCCTGAAAAACGCAGGATCCACCTACCAAAGGATGATGACAAGAATGTTTGAGCCAATGTTGGGTAAAAGCATCGAGGCCTACGTCGACGATATGGTGGTAAAGAGCAAGCAGGAGTCCAAGCACTTAGAGGACCTCGGCTTCACGTTCGACGTCCTAAGGAAGCACAAGCTGTGCCTTAACGCCTTAAAATGCTCTTTTGGCGTCAGCTCTGGCAAATTCCTGGGGTACATGATCACCCACCGTGGGATCGAAGTTGACCCCGACCAGATCAAGGCCATCCACAACTTGAAGCCTCCCCGGAATCCCAAAGAGATCCAAAAGCTGGCCGGGATGATTGCAGCGCTGAACCGGTTCATCTCCAGGTCAGCCGACAGGTGCAGGCCCTTCTACCGCCTGATCAACAAATGGAAAGGATTTGAATGGTCCGAGGAATGTTCCGAGGCTTTCCAGTAACTCAAGGATTACCTATCTCGTCCGCCAATCATGTCCCATCCAGAGGCCGACGAGGTCCTATACGCATATCTTGCTGTGGCACCCCATGCGGTAAGCCTAGTATTGATACGGGAAGACGGCGGCGTTCAAAGGCCAGTTTACTATGTCAGTAAGTCGCTCCATGAAGCGGAGGTGAGATACCTGCCCCTGGAGAAGGCTATCCTGGCTGTGGTCCACGCCACGAGGAAGCTCCCCCATTATTTTCAAGCTCACACCGTGGTCATCCTGACCCGATTGCCTTTGAAATTTGTGCTGCGAACCGCCGACTACACAGGAAGAATCGCGAAATGGAATACGATTCTAGGGGCTTTCGACATCAGGTACATGCCTCGGACCTCCATAAAAGGCCAGGTTCTGGCAGATTTGACAGCAGAGTTCGCCGAGCCGGCTGTGGAGGTCACAGCCGAGGAGGGAAATCATGGTGAAAAGCTGGTTGGGGCAGTCTCCACCTCTGAGGCACCATGTTGGAAGGTATATGTCGATGGCGCGGCTAACCAGCGAGGCTCAGGAGTGGGACTAGTCCTGGTGTCCCCTGAAGGTCACGTCATGGAGAAGTCCCTGAGACTCGGATTCGCGGCCACAAACAACGAGGCCGAATATGAGGCATTAATACAAGGAATGGTCATGGTGCAAAAGATGGGAGGAAAGTCAATAGAGGTGTTCTCGGATTCCGGGTTGGTGGTAGGACAGGTGAATGGGGAGATGGAGGCCAGGGATCCACGGATGCAAGAGTACCTGAGCCAAGTTAAGCGCTTACAGTTGGGGTTTGGCCCTTACAGCTTGTCTCACATCCCCAGAAGCAGGAATAACCACGCCGACTCATTGGCCATGCTCGCGACCTCCTCGGCAGGGTCTCTGCCTCGGACCATACTCGTGGAGCACTTGGGAAAGGCAAGTGGAGCGCCGGGAGGAGGAATCCCCATCCATCAGGTCGAGGCGGGTTCCAGCTGGATGGACCCCATAGTGGGATTTCTCAAGGATGATATCCTGCCTGAGGACAAGTCAGAAGCTGAAAAAGTCCGGAGGAAAGCCACTCGATTCTGGTTGTCCGAGGACTATAAGCTGTATAAACGCTCCTACTCCGGGCCGTACCTGCTATGCGTTCACCCTGGAGCGACGGAGTCGCTACTCGAAGAGCTGCATGAGGGAATATGTGGAAGCCACACAGGGGGGAGATCCTTGTCCCACCGAGCCATAACACAGGGCTATTGGTGGCCGGGGATGCAACAGGAGGCCCAGGAATATGTCAAGAAGTGCGACCAGTGCCAGAGATTCGCCCCGAGTATCCATCAGCCAGGAGGGGTCCTAAATCCCTTGTCCAGCCCATGGCCCTTCGCCCAGTGGGGCTTGGACATTGTGGGGCCTTTCCCCAAGGCGCCAGGAAATAAGAAATATCTGTTGGTGGCCACGGACTACTTCACCAAGTGGGTCGAGGCCGAGCCACTGGCCAATATTAGGGATGTAGACGTCAAGAAGTTCCTTTGGAGGAACATTGTTACGCGATTCGGGGCCCCTCACACCCTGATCTCGGACAACGGGCTCCAATTTGACAGCAAAGCCTTCAGAGAATACTGTAGCGAACTCGGAATCACAAACAGATACTCGACGCCGGCTTACCCCCAGGGGAACGGACAGGCCGAAGCCGTCAATAAGGCCATCGTGAATGGACTTAAGAAAAGACTGGACGATGCCAAAGGGAGGTGGGTAGAAGAATTACCCCATGTGCTATGGACGTACCGAACCACGCCTCGGCGATCAACGGGAGAAACGCCTTTCGCCATGACTTATGGCGCCGAGGCAGTGATCCCCCTGGAGACAAATCTCCCGACACTAAGGACGAGCTCCTTCACTCCAGCCAGTAATGACGGACTGCTGGAGCGGGGCCTGGACCTGGTGGACGAGCGAAGAGAACGAGTAATGATACAATTGGCCCATTACCAGCAGAAGCTCAAACAAGGGTACGACGCTAACGTTAAGCTCAGACCGTTAGCGCCGGGGGACCTGGTGCTAAGGAGAGTTGTTGGGGCGGCCAAGAATCCTTCTTGGGGAAAGCTGGGACCCAACTGGGAAGGGCCCTACCGGATTACTTCAATAGCCGGGATAGGGGCATACTACTTGGAGGACCTAGATGACAAGCCTGTACCTCGCCCGTGGAATGTAAATAACCTGAAAAGGTACTACTATTAATAAAGGAATTATTCCAATTAATGTTGTTGTCTCCTTTTGTTTACGACCTTCACCTCCTAACCAATTTAAAAGAAAACTAAGTGTTAGACAGAACCAAGGAACTGCATGGTCCTCGGACTCAGTCCTATGGGGAAACTAACCAATTTAAAAGAAAACTAAGTGTTAGACAGAACCAAGGAACTGCATGGTCCTCGGACTCAGTCCTATGGGGAAACTAACCAATTTAAAAAAAAAAAAAAAACTAAGTGTTAGACAGAACCAAGGAACTGCATGGTCCTCGGACTCAGTCCTATGGGGAAACTAACCAATTTAAAAAAAAAAACTAAGTGTTAGACGGAACCTAGGGACTGCATGGTCCTCGGACTCAGTCTTATGGGGAAACTAGCCACTTAAGAATGCTAAGCGCTAGACAGAGCCAAGGAACTGCATGGTCCACGGACTCAGTCCTATGGGGAAACTAGCTGCTTTAGAAAACTTAAGTGTTAGACAGAACCAAAGTATTGTGTGGTCCTCGGACTCGGTCCTGTGGGGAAGCTTTCTACTTCAAAAGAACCTTGGTGTCTACTTCGTAAAATCTGCCTATTCCTTAGGATGTAATGTATGTTGTAAGCCATTTCACGAATAAAAACTTTTCCCAGTCCAAAATCTTAAGTTACGAACCACGATTGGCAAGCAAAAAATGAATAATATACAAGCAAGGAAACAACCACGACGCAGGAAAAGAAACAAAGCTTTCATTTCATTAAAGTTCAAAATATTACACAAAAGGAGTTCCATAAAACAAAAAAAGAGAAGAAAAGAAGAAGGGACGCCTCCGTCTAATCGCCCGCTTCGCTGGGAGGCTCGGCGGGAACAGCCACCCCCTCAGCAGGTGGGGCCTGGGTGTCAGGGGCGGACCCCTCGACCTGCTGGGGATTGTCCCCATCAGAGCCGCTGCCCAATTCAATCACTGGGGGGGGATCACTCCCTTGAACTGGCTCGCCAATAGCCTCAGCATCCAGGGCCCCCTCCCCTGGAGTTGCAGGAGTTTCCACGGTGGCCTCCTCAACCTCTGGCCCCCCTGCGACAGCCTCGCGAATGGCGAGGGGATAGTATACACCCTCCTCCCTCCACAGGACGGAAGAGGCCTCCACCCCAGCTTGCCTCAGGGCCTCGTGCCAAGTTTCTGAGCAGTAGCGCCGGCATAACTCGGGGACTTGGGATTTATACTCAGCCGCTGCCTCAGTTGCCCCTGCCTCAAAGGCGGCCTCCTCGGCGGCCTCCTTACTTGCCAGGGCCTGCTCCCTCCCCCTCTGCGCTTCGAGCTTGGCCTCCTCGGCAGCAGCCTTCTCCTTCTGGAGGTCGTCTATCAGCTCTCGGGCAATCCTGAGCTGCTGTTCTACCTCACCGAGGCGCCTCGTCTGCTCCTTGGCCTGCCTCTGGGCGCCCTCGAGGCTGGATATCGCATTGTCCCTTTCCTTGGCCATCTCCTTGAGCTGCTCCCTGGCCTTGGCAAGGTCCTCCTCGGAGACCTTAAGGACCTTGGTGGCCTGCAAACGCCTCTCACGCTCGACGTCCATGGCCTTCCCATGATCGTTGGCTGCCTCCTCCAACCTGAAGGTTGCCTGGACAGCCTGTCAGACGAAACAGGTACAAAGCGAAGTTAGCTCACAGAGAAAGAAAGACAAAGCTAAAAAAAAGGGGGGGGGGAAGATAAAACACGGGCGTCCAAAAACTTACCATCCCCAAGTACCGCTTGAGGCAGAGGAAGACCTCCCTACTCCTCATGGTCCCAAGCTGCGCCATGTCCGCAGGGAGCAGTAGGCACCTCTCCACCGCGTCGGCCACATACGCGCCCTCGCCCTCTTTGAAATCCCTAAGGGAGGCGTTGTCCCTCAAAGGACTCCCGCGGAGCATTGGGGCGAGGAGCCACGCCTCGGCCGGAGGCTGGTCCTCGACCTGCTTCTCCTGGTCCTTGTGGCCAATCTTCAGCTGCTTCGATGGCCGCCGGGCATCGTCGCCCTCCCGCGTGGGCCCGGACTTCTCCTCCATGACTCTCTTGCCCTTATCCTTCTTCTGCTTAGGGTCGGCAAGTTCGCGCCTTGACGGAGAAGTCGTCTGAGGCGGAGAAGGTGGTAGCCGAGACTGAGATGAGCTCAACCTGGTATGGGCAGTGCGGGTCTTAGGGGAAGGAGGAGGCAACTTCGGCTTAGACTTCCCAGGCTGCCCCTCGAGCAATTCAGACAAACTGGGTCGGGGCTTCTTTTTGTAGCCCATCTTGGACCGAGTAGATGGCCCAGACTCCCGTAGCTCTGCTTCGGACAAGTGAGGATCGCCCAAGTCTCCGGAGGGGTCCTCGGACTCGTGGAGTTGCTCGAAAACACTGAAGTCCTCCTCGGCAAAACCAGGGTCGGCTGTTGCACCCTCTCTCTCTATATCCTCTCCCACGGCCTCTAAAGATGTAGGGGAAGGGGGGGGGATCGCTACGGTGACACCTTCGGAAGTAGATGGACCCTCGGGAAACTTAAATCCGTCCTCGGTCACTTCTATCTTTGACAGCCGAGGATCGTTTGCCCTGATCACGTACTTGGGAGCCGCAAATGACTTTTGGAGGGGAGTGTACTTCAAAATCTTGTGAGCCGCCCTGACCTGGTGGTCTGCCTCATTTTCAAAATCCGCCGACCTGAGCACCGTCTGTAGATCTTCCTTGTTAACCAGGCTGAAGTTGGGCTCGAGGGTGTGCGGATCTGCAAAAGAAAAACACACTCGCGTTAGTTACCAAGCTAAGCAAAAGGGAATGATACGATAAGCAAGTTGGAACCTTCAAATCCCCTCCTACTCCCACTGCCCTACCTGGTGTCCCCTCTGTCGTCGGACAGTGAAGGCCATCGTGCCACTCTCCAGACACGATGAGAAAGTCTTCGTTCATCCCCTTGTTGGACTCGGGGAGACACTGGATGAGCCGGACTCTGTCGTCCCTCGTCCTCATATAGTAGGACTTACCCTTCAAATGCTGAAGATTGTAGCAGTAATTTACGTCGTGATGGGTCAGCCTCAGACCCATCTCCTCGTTTAGGGCGTCCACACAGCCCAGAATTCTGAACATGTTGGAGGCACATTAGGTGGGGGTTAACCGGAAATATATGAGGTAATTCCTCATCACAGGCCCCATGGGGATCCTCAACCCCCCTTTAAGGAAGGCGATAATGGGAATCGCCACCTTACCCGTTCGCCTCCGGAGCAACCACTCCCCATACTCACAATACCTCAAGCCCACGTTGGCCGGTATCTTGCATCGGTCGACGAATTCCTCCATCGCCTCCTCAGTGAAAACGTATTTCTTAAGTCTACCCATCCCAAACAACGCCTTAAGGGGACTAAAAGGGGAAAGCAAATCAAAGCGGGAAGAAAGGGAAAGAAAAAGCTCAGAGAGGGATAGAGCGACTTACAGGAATGAGGAAGAGCTCCTCGGATTGACTTTTTATGCTGGAAGTGTAGGTGAAGATTTGGCTGGACTCTGATAGAAGACGCAAGAGCTTGTGACTACGAATGGGAGGGGAAAAGCAGTTCAAATGGGTATTTATGCCCTAGGCGGAAGAGCTGCGCGAGTTCTCCCGCCCATAAATGCCAGATCCATCCTCACCGTTGGATCGCCATCAGCCCGTTGAACGTGGGGAGCATAAAGCCGCCCGAATTTAATGCGGGGCACGACACCCACGTCGAAGCGCTAGTAACGCGCCTTGAGCAGGCGAAAAGTCATCAACGCTGACAAAGGGCAGGATTCGATGGGACGTGGAATAGATCCGAGGATGTCAAAATCCTCCTCTCCGCCCGAGGATGCGGACAGCAAGATTTTGAGGGGCTATTGTGGGGCCACAAAGAGTTGGCATCACCAGCCCACTTTCGATCAGGCCCAAAGGCCCATGCCGAGGATCGCTTGGAGTCCGAGGGCATGCCCTTTGTCCGAGGATGGGGCGCAAAGGACTTGCATACCAAGAAGGCGCGCCGAGGATGGAGGCATCCTCGGAAATCCGAAGTAAGGAGATACGCAAGCTGCAGTCCATCAAGGGGAACCTCCCAGGGAATCCAAAGAGGACCTGGCGGGTGCCGAGCACCAGACGTGGAAGCATGGTGGAAGTGCAAGTCCCAGACGAACTGTCACCTCCACATTAAATGCCCTCAACTAATGTCCTGGCCGCATTAATGAGGATAGGACCTCTGAGCAGCGCCACCTTGGGCGCCACAACCCGCAGAGAGATGGGAATGCGGCTGATAGGACAGGCACTCAAGTGGAAGCCGGATTGATCGACAAATGTAGGGCTAAGATCATCTGAGAGAGGGATATATAATGTAGGAAGTCCCCACTGAGTGGGGGGGGGCGAGACATACTGTAACAGTGCTTTTTTCTCTGTTAGACTGTGAAGTTCATGTGAATAAGAGAGGAACCACTGCTGCCTTTTTAACACGTCCGAGGAGCCCCGTCGTGTCTCCTCAGCTTGCATTAGGACTACCGTGAACCACGAATAACCATGCATGGCCGTTGCGTCCTTCACTAGGGCCTAGATCTTGAGCCCACTCTCTACAAATTCATTGTCGGGGGCCCACCTCCGAAAAAGGAGCCCCTACAATAACTAATTGTATAGCTAAACTTTGTCCGAGAACTATGCAATACCTTGATTTTGTCTAACACTTCCATTTTCTGTAAGTATCTAGTTTCCCCATAGGTTTGAGTCCAAAGACCACGCAATACCTTGGTTCTGTCTAGTACCCAAGTATAGCTGAGTGGTTAGTTTCCCCATAGGCTTGAGTCCGAGGACCATGCAATACCTTGGTTCTATCTAACACTTCCATTTTTTGTTGTAAGGAGGGGTTTATCTTCGGACCGCTACACTGGGGACGGTTCCTCCTCGGGTCGGACGGTCAACCCTGTGGCGCTTTGGGGTAGGGATTGTTCGGACTCTTGTTTTACGTGTAGCATTGATCTCGCCTTCACTTCGAGTTCCTATCTTCCTCATTCACGAGGCGCCCCTTGGCCGTTCGTGCTCTGCGCCTGACGCTTCGAAGCCCGAGACACACCTTCATTAATATCCTCGTGAATTGCTACAAATCACGTGGTCTGTGATCTCCTTGGGACTTGGCACCCTTGTGATTAGTACTGCTGATAGTTCTCTTCTCGAACTTTGTGTGGATTAATTCCCACCAGTCTTCAGCCTCTTTATATAAGGCTTTCTGGGGGAAACGTTTCTCCGCACTCCATGAACTTCCCAACACAACCAGAAACACGCCCTTTCAGCTCCCCAAGCCCCTTCAATAACCCCGCCAGGATTGTGACCGAAGTTGGAAGATATGGGGCGGCTTTGGGCGGATGTGAGGACATCTAGGCTAAGAGCCGTTGTGACCGCAGCCCCCACCAGGTTTTCGGCGAGGCAGAGTCTAGGCATAACCCCGATTGTGCCCTGCGTGGTGGCCAGGAAGGATGTCACTGAAGTACCTAACGTTCCTCCCCGGAGCGCACCCCCGCTGGAGGAGACGCGCAAGATCACGTCATGGCTGGTGCCCGAGTGTCGCCACCTCCAACGGCCTACGCTCGTGAGGATTTGAGAGAATCAAGGGAACATCATGAGGGAGGGTGTCCCGGTGCCCCTGCGTCTACTCCTCTCTTTGTTCCAGCTCCGCCACACCGGACAAGGAGTTATTGGTGGCTTTGGAGCATACTGGCCTCAGCCCCATTCCCTATAGCTAGTTTTAGAACAGGCCCACTCGGGCCTCTGTTTGTAGAATTAGCTTGTAAAAGTAGTTTTAAAACACGCCTGCCTAAGCCTCTGTTTGTATATTGTACCTTTTCGTTTAATAAAGTAATATGCAGTTCCTTTTCGTTTCTGTTGAATCTTCTATTTTGGACCTTTTACTTTTCTGCAATGTTTGTTTGGTAGTTCATCTTTTTTTTTTTTTTTTGATGCGTCACCACCAACCTTCCGTAGAATGACTACTTAGAACGATCGCCTGTTGAGCCTGCCAGCGCCCTAATCCTTCCCATAGACGGCGCCAATCGTAGGGACTCCTTTTTAGGAAGATTCCCCAGCAATACATGTAGAGAGTGGATCAAAGGTTTAGGCGCTAACAGGCTCACAACGGAGCACCAACCATTTTTCTTTTATTGAAGGGTAATAAGCTCAATTTACAACTTAGGGCAACTCCTCGGCCAATGGTCGAGGAGGTTTTCCCTCTTTCCACTGACATCGCCTAGGAGCCATTCTATCCCCCCCCTCTCCCGATTACTCTTTGCTCACTTTTCTTATATATCTCTCTTCCCCTTATCCCCTTCTTCCTTCTGTTGATCATCTATTGGCCTCTCCTCTGACCCTCCGTCCCATCAGAGGTCTTATCCGTGCTCAAGTGGTTCACCCTGATCGATGTTACCCTGTCAAGGAGTTACATCTCCATTAATGCGGCCAGGGGGGTTAGGTGAGTGCATTTAATGTAGATGTGACAGCTCGCCTAAGGCTTGCCCCTTCGCTTTGCTCCTGTCGCCGACACGTGGCACTAGGCCTTCTCCTCCTCGGACATTCAAGGAGTCCCCCTCAGAGGTGAGGTATTCATGTTCTTCCGAGATCTCGTACGCTCGAGGGTGGGCCCTCCTCGGATAGATTCCTTGGGCGTCGGTCCTCGCGCTTTCATCCTCGGACCCCTCATGTATCCTCGGCGTGGGCCCTAAGGCCTGGTTTGGAGTAGGCTGAGGCCACTATATTTTCTGGCCCCACAGATGTTATATACTTGTATGTTTTTAAGGAAACATATTTATTACTATTAGTTTGTTAGTTTTAGTATATTAAAAAGTTATTAATTATTTATATAATTTAAATAAATAATAATTAAATTATTTATGATGTCACCGGTTCGACCTTCGGTTGGATCCCAGTCCGACCCTAAATGGGTGATTAGCTTATTTTCCGGTTGATTCACCGTACCCGTTTTTAAAACCATACTTGAAGCCCAACCAAGCGGAGGAAATAGGTAAGTATTTTTTTTTCTCTAACTATTTAGTTAGTTGACCCGGTTTGCAAACAATATAAATTTCTAACACCTCGAGTCTTAGAAAGTCGAATTCAGTGCTCATACCTCGACCCTTTGACGGTCGGTTTTCATGGTTTGACGTGGGCAAATGCCACGTGGCATCCACATAGATCTCGAGTTTCTGAGACTCGAGATCCGCGTGGCATCCACATAGATCTTGAGTCTCAGAAACTCGAGATCTATGTGGATGCCACGCGGATCTCAAGTCTCAGAAACTCGAGATCTATATACCCCCATGTCCAGTCCCATCCGGTCATGTCACTGACCACCTCTGGCGTGTGTCTTCAGGATGTTGTTCTAGCCTGGCGTGTATGTCTTTAGATACATGTTGTTCTGGCCTGGCGTGAACAATGCAGAGTTACTTTATTCTCTGCCAAAACTTAAGCCCGTGACTTTTTTATGTCGCTTGGCTAAAGCTCTATTGCTTCTCTCTCAACTCATCCTTTCTTACTCTGCATTACTCCTCTCTCAACTCTCATACTCATTCTACAGAGCAGAACAATACTTCCCTCTTAACTCTCATACAAATTGATCATTGTAGTCTCTCTCTCACTCTCATACAATCCAGTAGTGCATTTGCACATCCTCATGTCAGGTAAGGGTCTCCTTACTCTCTTGTTGGTTGTTTAATGTATGTATAACTGCTTTAGAAAGTTTTGCTTGTATTGAATTTGTCATGACATTTCCTAATAAAAATATTTGTTCGTAGTAACCTGTGAAATATATATATATATATATATATATATATATATATGTAGCACTTTAAATGTATAATTGATTTTTTTTTTTTGGTAATGTCTAATGAACCTCTCTGCTTTATGTTATTTCATTAATACAAAAATATTTTCACTTAACTAAAATTCAATACTTTTTATAAATAGTATAATTATTTGTTTATTTTAGTCAAACGTTATAATAACAACTAATCTAGCAATGAAATTATTAAAAATAATATTTGCTATGTCAAACGTTATAATATGTTTTGTTTATTACTAAGTTACTAAAAAAAAATTTATCCAAATATCCATTTTAATACTTTAAAGACAAAAAAATATCCCTCTAAGATTCAATTAATTGGTCAATTAATTTTTTTTTTTTGGATCTTTTTCAAATGTTTTCAAAGCTATATGAATACCTTTGTAGTAGATATTTGTAATTAACAAAAAATTATGAATAAATTAGAATTGAGATCCTAAACATGATCTATATGAATATGTTTCTAGTAGATATTTGTAATTTACAAGTTTTCCAAGGTTATTAAAATTGAGATCCTAAACAGGACCTATAAGAGGTCCTCATAGAGTAAATCATAGAATCGAATCGATAATCATAAGATTTTACTTTATGTGAAAAATAAAGTAAAAAATATTAGTAATAATGATATATTTTAAATAATGATTAAGTTGATCAAAGGAAAATGGACATAATGCAACTTTCATGTCCTATTTCTAATAAGTAAAAAAAAAATTACATTTCTTTAACAACTAAATAATCATTAACTTGTTCATTTGGGCAGATTTGATGGAGGGGGCTACAGTTGTATTTTTCTTGGACCCAATTAGAATTAGACTCTAATATACCTAAAAATTGAAATTATATATGGAATAATGATGTTACATAATTGCACTCATTCATTTGCACATCCTCATTACTTTTGTTGTTTGGTTTGATATTTTTATTTATATTTTTGTTAGAGCTTAGTTAAAATTTTGTAATAGGGGTGAGTTTTGTCTTTAGTTTTTTCATTGTTTGAGTACGAAATGATAATAATTGCGCCAGTAGAATTGTATGTGATGTGGGGTGAGTGTATGCAATTGTGGCGTGAGAAGTTGTAATTTTTATATTTTGAGTAGATAGAAAAAGTTTTGTAATTGATGTTAAATGAAAGAGATAAAATATGTCACTAACATACTATACTTGACTCTTTAATAGGTTCACAATCTTTGAAGAATATTGATATAAATGTATACTTCGGTGGACCCCTTGATAATCCTGATGAGATTGACGGAATCCCGTTTAGAGGGCCTGGTATCCAATGCTACTACATGATGCTACGTCGTAAGTTGAAGACGTTGAATGATTTGAAGAGCAAAATCATGGGCGAATTGAATTTGAATCGTGCTTGGTATGATATCAATATTATTTATCGTTACCCACAAGAAGTCCTTCATGAACGGATAAATTACGGGTATATGGCGATCAAAGAAGACAAACATGTAAAGATGATGTTTAATAGGATACAGAAAATGCCCCAAGTAAATGCTGCTGAGTTGTACATAAGTTTGGAGGCAAGTGCAGAAGTTGATAATGAGGTGGTGCAAGAAACAACTACGTCTTTACAATTTACAACCCTAGATGATGGATGCACTACAATGGGAGGGTATACAATGGGTGGGTATACAATGGATTCTTCAATGGGAGGGTATACAATGAATTCTTCAATGGGAGGTAATATGCTCCCATTTCAAGATCATGTTGGCAATACTAGTGAAACCCTCCATCCTGAACAGACACATTTAGAGGAGGAAGACGAAGATGAAGATCATGTTGTGGGCGGTTATATGCTCCCATTTCAAGGTAATGTTGCCAATATTGGTGAAAGCCTCCATCCTCAAGAAACACATTTAGAAGAGGAAGACGAAGATGAATACGAAAATCCTGCTGTGAATGATGGGGAAAATAGTGATGGTGTAGATGAGTTCGAAGAGATGGTTGAGCGAGGCGACTTTGAGATTGATGTAGATGACCATGAAGTCGTTCCGAATTTTGAAGAGGAAAATATGGAGTACCACGATGAAGGTGTTGCAGACGATGATATTGGCATCCACCATGATACAAATACGACCACAACTTACAGACCTCCTGCTGAGTCATTCTACGAAAATACTTGGGAAAATATGGTTGATCCTTCACGTCTTCAGATACCATTTGTTTCTACTTGGGAAGATGGGATGAATTTTTGTAAAGGATTGACTTTTGCAAATAAACAGGCGGTGAAGCGTGCATTGACAATATACGCAGCAACTTATAATAGAAATTTTAGAATCCGAAGGTCGACCCCAACTAAATTGTGCGCTGCATGTGTTGACGACAATTGCAAGTGGTACGTTGGGGCATATATGAAGGCTAAACTTAATGGTCTGTGGATGGTCACGTCTTATGTGGGTCCACACACTTGTATACCCTTTGGCTTGCGTAGAGACGGTAGAATGATGGATTCTAATTTTGTTGCATCAGAAATTGTGGAAAAATTGCAAAAAAAGCACACTGCTCGTATTGATGAGCTCTGGGAGATCATACATACTAAGTATAAGCATGAGCTTTCTTACTATAAAGTATGGGATGCAAAACAAAAGGCAATTGCTAAGATATTTGGGGATTGGGAGGAGTCTTACCAAAGGTTGTGAAAGTTGTTATTGGCATACTTGGATCAGGATTCGGGTACCCGGTACAACTATCACACCATACCTAGGCCAGTTGACGGTACTGCGTTACTGCGCTATGTATATTGGGCATTCGCTCCATGCATTGCTGCATTCCAATATTGCAGGCCAGTGATTAGTATTGATGGGACTCATTTGTATGGTAAATACAAAGGGGTATTGATGATTGCAATGACAACCGATGCTAACCAAAAGGTTTTACCTCTTGCCTTCGCTGTTGTGGACAAAGAGTCAGGGGCTAGTTGGGGGTGGTTTTTAGAGTGTCTAAGGACTTCGATAGAGCATGTCATACCTAACCAGGGCATTTGCATTATTTCTGATCGACATAAAGGTATCAAATGTGCCATTCGAGAGTGGCCTAGAGGTCAGAATGGAACAGAACGGGTATTTCATCGATATTGCCTTCGACATGTTGCTAGCAATTTCAACACACACTTTGATGACCCGATTCTAAAGGCGTTGGCCCTGAAAGCTGGATATGCGACTCATGCAGCTAAATTTGAGTCCATAATGCAAACCATTAAGGAGGCCGAGATTAATTTACTGAGGGGTGTAGACCCAACTGATCGCCATGTTGCACGCTATATGCCATACACATATCTAATGAGTGAGGATGTGGAAAAATGGACGCAGTCACATGATGGTGGAAGACGTTACGGGGCAATGACAACCAATATCTCTGAGTGCTTTAACGGTGTACTTAAAGGTGCCCGCGGTTTGCCCATTGCTGCAATGGCTGAGTTCACTTGGTCCAAACTTGTTGCATATTTCCATGATCGAAATAAACAAATTTCTTCTGATCTCTCTAGAGGTAAGTTATGGAGTGATTATGCAATGGAAATCTATAACAAAAATGAGCAGAAAACCGTAGGACACACTCTGAGGAATTTTAATCATGAAATGGGTGTATATCAAGTGGTTACCCCGTACAACGACCATAGAGGTGGAGGGGGAAACCACAGTCATGAAGTGCAGGTATTTGCTATGAAATGTGGCTGTGGAAAATGGCAAAACTTGAAGATCCCTTGTTCACATGCAATTACAGTTCTGAAAGCTTTGCACCGCGATGCGACAAGCTATATTGACCCATGTTACAGTTTGAGCAACGCGATCCAAACATATTCACATCATTTCGTGGTGCCCAAGTCGAAGTCCTTGTGGAGGGACGTTCGCGGACCACGGTGGGTGCCTGACCCACAGCTGTTGCGGGCCAAAGGTAGTCTTGTGAAGTCTAGATTAAGGAATGAAATGGATGGGGTACGACGAGAACGGGGAAGCCGGAGGGAAGATCCGGACTTGAGGGAGATCCAACCGAGGCAGCGATGTGGACTGTGTCATCAAGAGGGGCATAACCGTAGAAGCTGTCCCATTTCCCGTGGGGCTTCAACAAGTGGTAGTGCTATGAATTAGGCAAGTGCCCTCCCTATTTTTATATAATATGCTAACAATTTCATTTGGTTTTTGTTCTTCGCATTTGGAAACTAACGACCGTATTTTAATGTTTGTCAGGCGAGCGGAGACTCGATTTCCGGATGGCATTGTAGACTATGTTGTATTGACATACTTATAGTTATTATTTTGTTTATCGCTGAATGTTGTTGTAATTGAACTATTTGCTATCCATTGTACTCGTTACATTTGTTGCGTTGTGCACCTTTTGCCTAAAATGCTAGCAATGATATTGCTTCAACATTAGTAGCTACTACTTTGGCAAGTTGAACAACAGGAGGCTTCTTCGAAGTGATGATAGCTAGTATTATTTTGATTTTGTGTGATAAGAGGGCAACTATAATGCCCATGAATTTGACTAGTATCATATGCTTGTATGTAGTTGTTTATCATTGGCCATCGCTAAACAGCTCACTGAGAATAAAGAAATTCAGTTCGTAAAGCATATTGTTGGACTTCAGCAGCATAAAGAATACACCAATGTAAAATCTTTGAGATATGGTCATTTGATGATAATGACTGATCAGGTGCGCCTTAAAATTCTCTTATTGTTTTGTTCTTCTTTTATGCTTACAATTCTCTCTACAAGGCCCATGGATAGCCTTCAACCAATATAAAATTGTAACTATAATTCTTGTACAGGATCGTGATGATTCCCACATCAAAGGGCAACAGGATCAATTTTATTCTTTCTTATTGGCCATCACTGTTAAAAGTTCCAGGCTTATACTTTAATTGAGTTTACCACTCCTATTGTGAAGATTGGTCTTTTCAGTTAACTATTTCAAATATTAGCACAACTTCACTATAAGTGGAATGTTTCTTCAAGGAAAATAATCATTTATCATCTTTGTAGGCAACTCACAAAAATGGGACACAATTATCATTTTATACCATGCCTGAGTACCAGTCATGGAAGCACAATTTGACAGGCAATGCAAGTGGGTGGTCTATCAAGTACTATAAGGTTTATTAGAAATTTAAATTTGTTACATGTGAACCACTTAGGGCATGTTTGGTAGACTGTAATAGATGTTGTAATGTAATAGTTATTCATATGGTTTAGTTATTCTTTAGTTTGGTTATGTTTTTATTACAAGGAATAGTCATTCCTTATGAATAACTATTCTTCAAAATGAGGAATAATCATTCCTCTTTAAAAGGTTGTATTAGCTATTCCTTAGTAAGTGCAATAATTTCAAAACTTAATATATTTCCAAATAAACAAACTTTCCATATACATTTAACAATTATAAAAATAAAAAATCATAAAAAATAACAAATATCTCTCTTAAATTTAAAAATAACAATTTTTAAGGAGATATAATTGTATAAGTAAAATATTTCCTAAAATAAATGTCAAGTTTCATTCTAATGTTATAACTCATAACCAAACTAATGAATATGTTTAGTTATTACATTACAATACACTTTATTACTAGTAATAAATATTACAATTCCTGTCGTAATCCCAATTTCGTGTACCAAACGTACCCTTACAGAACCTTTTATTCTATTATCTGTTTCTTGTCTTTTGCATATTGGGTGTGTGATGAGTTATACATCGTGGGTTTGACTTGGATACAGGTAAAATACATCAAATTTAAAGTGGTACGGTATTATTCAGAGAGGTTTTGGTCAGTGCTTGGAATTTTTTTGATGCTGTGTTTGTTCGGGATGTTGTAATAGGTGGTGACATTCAGTGGCGGCTCCAGGAATTTTGTTTATAGGGTTCATTACAAAATTTTATTAAAAAAACAACTTGAATATATTGAGTTTCCGACAAAAAAATAATAAAAATAATAATAATAATAATAGGTGGTGACATTGCTATCTTAGGCCAAAACATACAAGATGATGATGTTAATAGCAATTCACAACCCCATGATATGACTTGACTTTGATATTGTATTAATATTTTTCTACATACATTTTCCATTTCCAAAATCCTAATAAATCATTGCTCTATAGATTGTAAACTTGTCAGGAAATTGCTTTACCCGTGTCTTGCCTTGTTTCATATAATTCTTATGTAGTCATGTGTTTTGTCAAGTTTTGTTTTCAAAACTAGTTGTAGATCCATGTGATATATGAGAATAAATTATTATTTTGTATTGTAATATAATTGATAATGTTTTTGAAGATAATTTGTTTTCTCTAAAAATTAAATAATTTTGTATTTGGGCCAATTAGGTCTATTTTGGTCCACTCAGTCAATTTCGGTCCTCTTTTAGTCCATTTTAGAGTAATTGGGCCTTAAATTGATTATTTCTGTTATTTTTCTTTTCATGTTTAGCGCAAAAATACTTTTTTTCTTTCCCTCTTCATGTTTGAGTTAAAAAGTATGAAATTTTATTAAATTTGGGCTAAACTCTTTACTTTTGAGTTAAAAAAAAAAGAAAAAAAAAACAAACAAACAAAAAAAAAAACCCTGAAATCGACATTAGAAATTACAAATATGAGCCCTCAAAATGCAATAAAAAAGATAAATATTCAAAACTCTTATTTAGTCCATATTGGTTCAATTTGGTCCATTTTGTCATCTTCAGTCCAATTTGGTCCAATTCGGCTCATTCCGTCTTACTTAATCAACTTCTGTTTAATTTGGTCCATTCAGTTCACATTGGCCCTTATTCTATGTACTTCAGACTAATTCGGTCCACTGTTTAGGAGATGTCTGATGGTGATGATGATGATATTAATGAAATTGATGTTGATAATGAGGATTCTGAATTTGATGAAGTGATTGATGAAAGTGAAGATGAATAGTGTAGTAGTTCTGTTGAGAAAGTGACTGATGGAATTCTTGAAATGGGAACTTTTTCTCATTCCCCTTGTAGTCCATTACTCTTAGTTGTGACTTTGATAGTTAGCCAAGAAGAAACAACCGAGCAAAAGGGCTGCTCCTTCATAGAAGATGAAGCTCTTGGCAACTGTTTCGGAGATATCTGATGGTGATGATGGTGATATTAATGAAATTGATAATCATAATGAGGATTCTGAATTTGATGAAGTGACTGATGAAAGTGAAGATGAATAGTGTAGTAGTTCTGTTGAGAAAGTGACTGATGGAATTCTTGAAATGGGAACTTGTTCTCATTCCCCTTGTAGTCCATTAGTCTTAGTTGTGACTTTGATAGTCAACCAAGAAGAAAGAACTGAGCAAAATGGCTGCTCCTTCATAGAAGATGAAGCCCTTGGCAACTGTTTCGGAGATATCTGATGGTGATGATGATGATATTAATGACATTGATAATCATAATGAGGATTCTGAATTTGATGGAATGACTGATGAAAGTGAAGATGAATAGTGTAGTAGTTTTGTTGAGAAAGTGACTGATGGAATTCTTGAAATGGGAACTTTTTCTTATTCCCCTTGTAGTCCATTAGTCTTAGTTGTGACTTTGATAGTCAGCCAAGAAGAAAGAACCGAGCAAAATGGCTGCTCCTTCATAGAAGATGAAGCTCTTGGCAACTGTTTCGGAGATATCTGATGGTGATGATGATGATATTAATGAAATTGATAATCATAATGAGGATTCTAAATTTGATGAAGTGACTGATGAAAGTGAAGATGAATAGTGTAGTAGTTCTGTTGAGAAAGTGACTGATGAAATTCTTGAAATGGGAACTTGTTCTCATTCCCCTTGTAGTCCATTAGTCTTAGTTGTGACTTTGATAGTCAACCAAGAAGAAAGAACTGAGCAAAATGGCTGCTCCTTCATAGAAGATGAAGCCCTTGGCAACTGTTTCGGAGATATCTGATGGTGATGATGATGATATTAATGACATTGATAATCATAATGAGGATTCTGAATTTGATGAAATGACTGATGAAAGTGAAGATGAATAGTGTAGTAGTTCTGTTGAGAAAGTGACTGATGGAATTCTTGAAATGGGAACTTTTTCTCATTCCCCTTGTAGTCCATTAGTCTTAGTTGTGACTTTGATAGTCAGCCAAGAAGAAAGAACCGAGCAAAATGGCTGTTCCTTCATAGAAGATGAAGCTCTTGGCAACTGTTTCGGAGATATCTGATGGTGATGATGATGATATTAATGAAATTGATAATCATAATCAGGATTCTGAATTTGATGAAGTGACTGATGAAAGTGAAGATGAATAGTGTAGTAGTTCTGTTGAGAAAGTGACGGATGGAATTCTTGAAATGGGAACTTTTTCTCATTCCCCTTGTGCTCCATTACTCTTAGTTGTGACCTTGATAGTTTACTTAACTGCATTCCTTGGAAATGATCTTTGTCTATTGTGATTTGTTATGGTCAAGGATTTTCATTCTCCTTCACTGCAATTCTACTATTACAACTTACTAATATATTAGAAATTACAGTGTCTACAATTTAAATAGGTTGAATATTTTCAAAATAAATACATGTACCAATCTCACTTTGAGAGATATATAGCATTTTCAGGTGTGAGTTGGTTTCGTTAGTCAGTTATACGTCATTCCGAAGGGGTTAAATACTTACTAAAAGATGCAGAAAAGCAATATTCTAAAGATCACATTTCATATGTTCAAGGAATTAAACAAATTATGAGAATATGATACAGTTGCTTAGTGTATGTGGGACATCCCACCTTGAGTTTTGTGCAATAATTGTTGGAAATGGAGTGTAGAATTGTGGACTTCAATACAAGTAGTCACAAATTCATGTAATGCATGAGAATATATAATTATTTTGATAGACAGAATAATGTATAATTTATTATCTACAATGTATAATTGTAAACATCAAATTATTTATGTCATATTATATATTATATAATACAATCGAATAAAAATATATTATTATATACTATATTTATAATAAAATAGGATTACATCTAACAATCAAAGAAAATGGACTAAAGTGGATCAAATAAGCCGAAATGGACCAAATTGGACCAGAAAAATCTAAACGGACCGAAATGGATTGGATAAATCAAAATGAACCAAAGTGGAAATAAGTAGGCCGAAATGGATCAAATGGACCAAATAGACTGAAACAGACCGAATAGACTGAAACAGACCGAATGGACCAAATTGGACCAGAAATATCTACATGGACCGAAATGGATTGGATAAATCAAAATGAACCAAAGTGGAAATAAGTAGACCGAAATGGATCAAATGGACCGAATAGACTGAAACAGACCGAATGGACCAAATTGGACCAGAAAGATCTAAATGGACGGAAATGGATTGGATAAATCAAAATGAACCAAAGTGGAAATAAGTAGACCGAAATGGATCAAATGGACCGAATAGACTGAAACAGACCGAATGGACCAAATTGGACCAGAAAGATCTAAATGGACGGAAATGGATTGGATAAATCAAAATGAACCAAAGTGGAAATAAGTAGACCGAAATGGATCAAATGGACCGAATAGACTGAAACAGACCGAATGGACCAAATTGGACCAGAAAGATCTAAATGGACGGAAATGGATTGGATAAATCAAAATGAACCAAAGTGGAAATAAGTAGATCGAAATGGATCAAATGGACCGAATAGACTGAAACAGACTGAATGGACCAAATTGGACCAGAAATATCTAAATGGACCGAAATGGATTGGATAAATCAAAATGAACCAAAGTGGAAATAAGTAGACCGAAATTGATGAAATGGACCGAATAGACTGAAACAGACTGAATAGACTGAAACAGACCGAATAGACTGAACCATAGAATATTTCATACACATGGCCTACATCCAGGCTCGAACCCTCTAGATCTGTTGTGCATTACCTTATTACACGCGAGTACATGAAATACATACAACAACTCCCAGCCCCTAACTAAAATCTACCAAAAACATTTCCAATGACAATAACTTACATCAACAGTTGACTTCATGAGGGAGAAAAAAAACAACATAAAATTGTAATGTATGTAATGAATGGAATATTTTGTAATGGCAATGTGCAATGTGCATTTAGATAAGTGAACATTATCATATAATTGATACCGTAAACAACCTTACTGTACACAAATACAAAAGTAAGGCGAAAAAATTACATTGAAGGATGAAGTGAATTCCATTTCACCATGAGATGACTGTAAGGACCAAGCAGATTGGATAAGTAACGGAATCAAATACCAACTTTTTCCTACATTGAGGTTCCCACATAGGTGCTTATAGTAGTAAAAGATAGAATAAACTGTTACAATTAACATTTCAGCAAAGAAAACAAAAAAATTGTTACAATTTAACACCTTCAAACTCAAAAATTTCACAACGACATAGAATAAGACTCAATGAGATGCACCACTGACATAAGTTACAACAAATTACAAAAATGATTCACCTATTGCAGCAGCAGCCAGCCCAGTAGTTATTTTCCTCATTCTGCTGAGCCACATACCATTTACTCAAGTCCCTTTGTCTCATTCCAGCCAGCCCAGTCCCTGCAAAAATGCAGACCACAACTTGTTTAAAGGCCATGGATTACAATGATGCAGAATTAATAAACCATTAACAACTTCTGAAGCAACACAGCTGTGTAATTCTACATGGCTGACGAATAAATATTCAGCAGCCACTAACCTATTGCACAATGTGCAGTGACAAGCAGAAACAGAAATTATGCAAAGCATCTACTCTTTTGCTATAAGCGTAAGTGAGCTCACCTTTCTTTCCTCATAAAATTGAAGTCCTAAATGGGGAGAAAGGTATCTTCAAGAACTGCAGGAGGAAATTCACAAACAGTAAGTGCGTTATCATGGACATTATATTGGAAAATAAATGAAAAGAACTCAAGTTTAGTCCAGAATTACAAATTGTCCTTTTCCAGTCCACTGGCTGATCCTTGGGCTACAATCTACAACCAATAAGAAGAGGCGTTAGTATGTTTCTAGACCACAAAATTTGTTTCACATTTGCCATAGATGTGTCTGAATTTGTTGTAAATAATATGATATATATGTGGACTTACTACTTGGTCCTCAGAGTCTTCAATACACTTGATTGATGATACAATTATAGCTACACGTTCTTCATCTTCTCCCTTGAGAAGTTGAGTAGTTGGGTCAGCACTTAAATCATTATTAGGTGTCTTTCAGATCTTCTCAGTTGCTTGTAGTGCTTTGAATTGTATTGGACGAGGTTCGTATCAGCTGGTAAGTATAGGTCCAGCTGAAGAAACCACCCAGCTGCAAAAGAAAAGACAAACAGGAACGATCTCTTCGCATGAAAATTGAACCTAAAAGCAAGGATTCATGTTGATTCAAGCATGGGTGATTGTAGATTAGGAATAGTAAGGTTGCATTACTGCCATGGAGAAAGATGCATATGATAGTCCAAGAGAGCTACAAGTACTATGTTCACCAAATGGACTCCCATCCTCATTACAGATTACATGGACAATGATAAGGACAAAGTTTCCCAAGTTTCCTACTCAACAACCTAATTATGAGGACTTGATTTCACATACATGGATTCTGAGAAGAGTTGAAAGCTGTCAATAGTGACCAAATACCTGATGAACATGTAGTGATGATGCTGACTTCCAAATCAGGCTTAGGCCTCAATATTTTTACAACTACCCATCCAAGAATTCCTCCAAATCAAAAGGTAAGCCCGATGTTTACTGGCATAAACCACCTGAAAAAGATGAGACAAGATTTAAGAAATTCAATGGTCCAACTAAATTGTGTAGGCTTCTACCAAAAAACTTGCTTCTTCAGTAGGGTTCTGAAACAAAAACTAATACATATAATAAACATACAAATGTTTGACACTTACCAATCCACCAATGCAGCCATAGATGACGAGACAGCTTCTGCAACAGGTTCTGCATTATTTGCCTTCTTATTGTTGTTCTTCCGTGGGTTGTAAGCACATGCATGTCTAGTAGAGACCATAGCAACGTCACCCCTTGCTTTGCCTCTCATTTTCTTTCTGCACTTTTGTTTCTTTTGTATCATCAGTTGCAGCAGCAACTTCTGGCTCAACAGCTTTAGCTTTCTTTGGAAAAGGAGTGAAACCTTTTGTTTGCAGCTCAACATACAGATCAGCTCTTTTCCTATTACTTACAATGATCTCTCCCTTCACAACTGCAAGGATAAAGCTAACGTTGTTTTCCAACTTCAACAACTCCATTTCACGTTTGTTCTATGTGAATTTCTGCACAAAATACAAAAATTGCAATTAATAATTGTTTCCCTAACAAATGGCTTCTTTTAATTATTCATTATCAATTCTACTCTTTTGCTATAAGCGTAAGTGTGCTCACCTTTCTTTTCTCATACAATTGAAGTCCTAAATGGGGAGAAAGATATCTTCAATAACTGCAGGAGGAAAATCACAAACAGTAAGTGTGTTATCATGGAAATTATATTCGAAAATCAATAAAAAGAACTCCAATTTCTGTCACATACTTTGCTCCGGGCTGTCATACTTCTTAATCATGCCTCTTGGGTCAAATAGGTGCATATTAGTTGCGCTACTTGTAGTGGTTAGTATAAATCTCTTCAGCAAACCCTCTGCAATGACCCTAATCAAATGACTGACTTCAGAGAGGCCTACCCAGAGAGCTTCCTTTCTGGTCTGCCTGCAAAATCAACAGCCACCTTCAATGTACGATTACCGAAACAAGTGTTCCCATGTAAAGTAGGACAAAAAGAATTGACACATACCAAAATGAATAATGTCATATGGAGGCAGGTTTTGAAGATCCCACTTCAGCAGCAGCAAGACAACCCTAGCTTTAATGATTCGTTGCTGACGAGATTCCCTTGCGTCCACAACTCTTCCATTTCTTTATAGGTTCCCCTCGGACCCTGAGGGAAAAATATAAAGAAATGGAAGACTTGCAGAAGCAAGAAGAATCTCGTTAGCAGAGAATCATTAAAGGTAGGGTTGACTGTTGCTGATGCTGAAGCAGTAGTTGAAAACCTGCCCGCATAATAAGCAGGTCCAACACCAAGTCACCAAGATATTCAAGCCTCTGCCTACAAATTCAAGAAGTTAAGAAGAGAGATTATATAGAGCTCTTGCTTATTGTGTGTTCAATTTCTTGCCATTTTCAAAATTTACAAAGACTTATTCAACAGACATTTAAAAAGGATATTTTAGGAACAGGAAGAGGGGGTGAGGGGGCAGAAAGAGAAAAATTCAATCAAGTCAGTCAAGTCTGCTGAGAATGTCCATTGATACCTGGTAATAATAGCCAACTCCCAGTTCTTGCTGGGATGCATGTGTTCTGGCCTCCTGTAAAAGACCCTTAACAGAAAATTCATAACCAATCTTTCACTCTAGGGTTGCAATCTCATTATCTTTTGGGACATAGGACCGTAGAGAGGCAGTAGTAATTGCTTCAACAACTAACACGGGATCAAGTTCAGCATCAATTCCAAGCCACTTCATCAGATGGAGTGCAGCAATTATTCCACCACCCACATAGTATGCTCCTATGAGGGCTTCAACACAATCAGCTATGGTTTTTGAACTCTGTCCTCGGCTTCAACACAGGCCAAATGGAACGCTGTCCTCGAGCAACCCAACGACGAGGATCAAATGCACTGTCACGTATATATCCCTGTCAAAGGAAAAATGCAAAGCATCATAAAGCAATGAACTCATAGACTCATTAATGTACTAAAGCCTGTTAAAAGTTAGACTTGTACCCAAATTACAGTCTCCTAAATGAGTGCAGGCAGGAATTGCAAAGCAGTGTTAAAAAAAAAAAAAAAAAAAAAAAAAAAAAGGGATAACCTATGTTCACATATTGTGGCATGTTCACAAAACATTAATGTCATTTTTCTTGTGTACATAACAAAATACCAGTGATCATTAATCCAGTTCCGGTGCCTGAGTTTTATTTATCTATCAAAGAAAAAAATTTATACACCAACATGCTACTGATTATTACATGTTCATAATGACTTATTGGATACTAAAACTATTTTATCCAGGATGCCATTTCAATGTGCCCATCTTGTATTGTAGCTGAATCCAAATTTACAACTCTACTTGGTATCAAAGCGTCCTGATCCAACCCTAGGACTTACTAAAGGACATTGGAGGCTATGTTCCAATGATAGGGGTGTGCTAACATCAGCACCAACAAGGTCACCAGAATCCGAAGAACACACCATCCGACTTGCTGGAATCTTCCCCAACTCTAGTTGCCATTTCTACCTTCCTCAAACTCTGGTCATCACCCCACAGCCAAACTCAAAAAGAGCAAAGCTTCCAGACTACAATAAAAAAGATTAGCTTTGATCAATCAAGACCAAAGAAAAAGAAAATGGGTTGCAGTTGCTCTAAAGGGTAAAATTTTTCATGTCTTGAATCTGAGATTCGAAATGCAGTGGGTTTTTTATTTGCTGTGGGGATATTTTTTTAATTGTTGTGAGAAAAATCCTTGTCATTTTTGGGTTACTCTCACTCTAATGGTTATGCATTTTTTGGAGCTTCCGAAACCGTATAGAATTTTTTTCCCCTCTTTTTCTTGCCAGTAGTCAGCATCCGACTACAGCACCAATAGAAATGGTTGCCAATGAAGTCCGAATTTTGATCCCGACTGTGTGGTAGCGGTTTGAAGTTTAAGAAAACTGGTCCATGCAGTGCAGGTCAGAAAATCTGTCCCAAAATCTGCCACACCAAACCATGTACACCCCTTATGAGAAGCACCACCAGCTTGGATTTTCCCTAGAACTGGAAGGCTATCAGAAAGTAGAAGGCTCCAACAAGAATAGCTTTTCTATATATGGACTGAATAGGGAAATTTCTCACCGCACATAATCCTATCAAGCAAATTATGATCATTGTAAATCAATGTTGTTCTATGTGTAAGAGGAGTGGTGAGAATACGGATCATTTGTAGATTCAACAACAACATAGAATGACTAAGTCCATGATGTTTTGTGTTTTCATGATGTTTTGTGTTAGATGGATAACGACGGAATCCATGCACATATTGCTCCAATGTTGGCAAAGGAAACCAACTTCTTTATCATTATGTTTAATGTGGACATGGAGGGACAATGTTAGAAATTAGCTCAAATTTATAATTTAACAAAATTACCTTTTTTGGATTTTTTATTTTTGGATATTCTTTGTATGGAAGGAAAGTCTCTTCCTCATCAAGGAAGTAATTAGAAAATGTTGTAAACTTTGTTCACCAAGGAAGAGAAGTTGGACTCTTCTATATAAGTAGTGTTGTCAAGGTTTGGTGGTTTTGGTCCCAAATAGATAGAGAAGAAGACTTTCAAAAGAACATTGAAAGGTTTTCTCCTTAGAGTAGCCTAATAGTTCCTATGAGGTTGAAAAGATACCTATGTGTCCAATGCAAGTTGTGTGGCTGATAGAAAATAGAGAATTCTTGCTCCTAGGCATGAGCATAACTTCTTAGCCCATCAAGAGTGAATGCCCCCGGATTACCAGGAACAGATTGTGTAATACAATTTGTGTAATACAATTAATACATCAGATTCAAGAACTTTATTAAAAGAACTAGAAATAGACATCCATCTAATAATTGTACAATAACAATTTGTGTAATACACCCAACTAGTAGGGGAAAACCCTCATCTAAGATGATAAAATGTGTGCAATTTTTATATGCCGACACATGCTCATGGAAATTTCCCTTTTCCCCCTCCTTACTGGGCATGCTTCTAAGCTGGATTTCTATTACACTATAGAAATAGGGAACTAATAGTTGACTGCTACCTGCTTTCTAAAACATGCCAATCAATTATCAAGATCCTTAAATTAAGAGAGAAGTGTTTAGCAATAAAATAGTACTACCTATTTACACAATAAAATAAAAACGACATATCATAGATTACCTAATGATAAGCACAAAAAGTAGAGGAATTAACACTTTCAGTTTCAGACAGCATGATAATAAAAGTAAGCTGATTCAGAATTTGAAAATCTGAGAGCAGCCTAGCGGTTGCACTATAATCCTGCATCATTTAATTTCAAAGGTCAATTAAGTAATAGATGAGTTCTACTTCTTTTTTGATAATTCAAGAGTTACAATGGGGGAGGGAGGGATTTGAACCGTAGATGAGACGTCTAATAGTTTTGAAGATATCTTTTCTCATTACCTTTCCAGGTTTAGTATCCTTGTCAAGAAGCTCTGCAATGGAATGCATGCAATCTGAAGCAAGATACATGCAGCATCTAAGATCCAAGTGACGTTCATCTTCAGTTGGGTGTGAAGCACGTGGATAATCATCCAAACTAGCGCTCAGTGTCTGGAAATGCCAGAAACAATGTAAGTTTACCACTAGCTTTCAATTAGGGAAACGTTTCCAAGGAATCCAACATTTCATTGATAAAGAGGTCAATAAATAATGCACAAAATGAAGTCCAATTTCTAGATCTACACATGACATCATATTACTCCTAAGAATGCCTAAATCAATAGAGTCAAGTTTGGCAGAATTATTTTTGAGAAGATTATGGTGACAAGTAATAAGGTTTGGTAAATTTACAAATATATGCAGATGTGTTTTTGTTACCAAAAACACTACTGAATCCCTAGGGGCAAACATAGTTAGAACTAGGGATAAAGCACAATAGTTACATTAGGTCTCAGGAATTCATTGTACCAAAATGCTTTAAAAAAAGAACTAAATAAATAAAAGGAAAAAAGTGGATACAGCATGATGTGAAGACGCTCACTGAACAAACTCATAAGATAATATTTGTCATTTATTGAAACTTCAAAAGCATTTAATTTGGACGTGCCCGATAAATTTAAAAATAAAAATAAATATAAAAGATTCAATCTATGGTATAAAAAACCTACCTGATAATGAAAACATATGAACAACATAATTAAAAGCTAACCTTAATAGATTTTTTCTCAAAATTTGGACCTTTCATATTGCAAAATTGATGCTATTTCTATAATTACACAACAAAAGAAAGTCATTTTCGTTGTTTCTAATTATGAAATGCTGAAACGTAGAACCTTTGGATTTAATTCACGAGTTGTTGTAACGTCTCTCCCATGCCAATAATAGCTGCTCATCTCCTTCCCTGTGCAAAGACAATAGTCCAGATTTATCAGAAATTTGAAAAATAAATATCCAGCATTGTGAAAGAATAAACACACATCTATTTATCCACAAAAGAAGAAGAACAATAGAGCATAGATGCACATAAATGTGAGAGTGCGCAATTGTGCATTGTTGCACTCAAGAATGTGTCTCTTGGTATAATACTTGTGGCAGAAAAGCACATATAAACTAAGATATTTCAACAAATAACATTGAAACTGAACAATAAAATGAAAGATAAGAAATTATCTTTAGTTACGTGCTGAAAACACATTGTGTAAGACTAGGTAAATTATTAAAACAATTTAAAATACATAATGAAACTTCTCTTTTTACATTTCTTGAAACATTTGGTAATTGAGTTTTAAAATTTAATTGGCGTAAGATTTTAAAGGCAAAATAAAATTACACCCTTTAAACTTGGTGAATTGTCTTTTTTGTTGTCAGCAATAGTCCTTCCATCCATAAACTCCATTAACTACTAAAGAAATATTTTTTTAATGACAATTTATCAAACGTATGGGGTCTACATTGTATTTTTGTTATAAATATAATGAAATTTTATTATCTTTTAGAATCAAAATTTTTTTTTACTAGTTAATAGAGATGGATGGAAGGGCCAACATTGACAGCAAACACAAACATTCCGGACTAAAATGACCCAAAAAAGAAAAAAAAAAAAAAATTAAGGGACGAAAATGACAAATCATCAAGATTTCGCTTATTTTAAATATACCAAACCCATGGGTAATAGAGTTTCCTATAGAGAAAACTATGTTATACGTTTAAAATATAAGGGGAAAAAGAACACCATGTAAAACTAATGAGACTCATAGGCTTGCCAGCAGCAAAAACTTTGAGAAGTTTATCAACATCCTCCAAGGTGGTTGTCTCATCAAAAGAAACGGTTATCGGAAATGCATATGACCCAATTAATCTCAGCACATAGACCTATAGAAAACTAATTGGTTTGCTTAAAAAATCACACTTACGGTATTCCGGTCTACAATTCTCAAATTTATTTCACTCTTGTAAGCAGCATCAGCAATTGCATGTGCATCAGCAACCTTAACCTTCACAGTGTCAAAGAAAGGAAGGCCTTGAACTTCCCCGGTCCCAAGCTTTTTCAGTTCAAGTGAAACTGCCCCAGCAAGACCATGAACCCGTTGTGCGATGGATTTAAGGCCTTCAGGTCCATGATAAACAGCATACATAGCAGCCATATTTGCAAGCAGTGCCTAGATAAAACAGGACAGATATTAAAACTAGAAAGCCAACTCCTTGAACGCTAAGACAGCTATTCTACAATTACGCCCAGCAAAAAATTGAGCTGACATGTACGAGGTCAAGGATGATACGTACCTTGAGGGTGTGTATGAAACCGGTGAGGCAGTGTGCAACAAAGTCTCATTTTGACGAAGAAGCTTCGCTTCTGACCCCAAGCGCTTCAGAATTGCACGGTTTGCTAAGCGCCTTGCACGTTCCATGAATGAACAATGCGAGAAAAGCTTCCCTTTTTTATTTTTTGTTTTGGTGTGTTCTGTTTTTGCAGAAACAGAAACAAAAATGAACAAACAGCAAAAGCGAAGAGGAAATGGGGTTGGTGAGAACAATGAAAAGACCAAAGAAAACAGGAACTAAACTTGTTTTGTTTTGGTTTTTTTATTATTCCATTGGAGTAAGTGTGGTGGGTTGTTGATAGTATAGTGAGTTTTTCTATGTTACATTATAGATATATATGCAAATAAATATAATAAAAACAAATATATATGGAGGAAAATAATCAAAATAGGAGTCCAAGATCTGATGGAGAGGTGATGGGTGGTGGGTGACTAAGTTAGAATCATTACCAGCCGCTTCAAAATCTACCAAATCCGGACTCTCCAAGCTTATTGGCATTAGAAAAGTGGAATTGTTGCTGCTTTTATTGTGCATTCAGCTTATTTTGTTGCTGCTTCCAGCCTTTTCATAGCATCATCATCTTCATGAAAGTAACAAGTGAAAATGAGTTAGAGCGACATTACTGTAAGATCCTTTGTTATAGATTTCAAAATTTAGTGGTGTGTTTTGTACTTAAACCTATTTTAAAGTATGACCATTCTTAATTCGTAAAAGGTTCTTTTGAAACTGCATTTCATCAAGGAACTCAGTTTTTGTCCCATAGAACAAAATGGAATAAATGGTATGTTTCAATGACGTGTTTCCCCACAAACCCACAACACATTAATTGAAGATATATTAATTCACTTGATCAAACGGAAACATGTTTGATAAGAGAATATAATGAACTAACCAGCAGAACAAAGAATGCTTTTTAGTTGCTCATAAATTTTCAAATAAACTTCGCAAAAGGTATCAATGGAGTTACCTTTTTTGGACCTTAGGTTGTCTCGTATAACGAGGAGGAGGTCTTGCATGCTCTTCGTCAGATGCCTCGGGCCCAGCCTTGTGTCCATGTTTGTGCCCCCCTGTCCCACAAGGAGGTGGCTTTGATATGCGTTTTGGCCGACCTTCTGCCATTGCAGGTAACCCAACAGCCTGCTCAGCCTGAATATGGGGTGGGTCGATGGCTAAAGAAGGGGCAATAGACGTGCTGTGGGAGGGTGGATCCTGCTGCATCTCAGGTGGGGTTGGATGAAAACCCAGGTGAAAAGATGGAATGGGTGACAGCTCAGGAAATGACTGTGGGAGGGGTGGACGAATGTCAGACCCATGACAAGGATGTGGCGTAGGTGGAGGGATGGTGGGGCGAGGAGCTGGATGTGGGATAGTGGGGGTAGGGGATGGATGTGGGATAGTGGGGGTAGGGATGGTAAAGGTAGGGGATGGATGTGAGGTGAATGCAGAGATGGTAAACCTAGGGGATGGATGTGAGGTGAATGCAGGAATGGTAAGGCTAGGGGATGCATGTGGGGTGTATGGAAACCTAGGGGATGGATGTGAGGTGAATGCAGGGATGGTAAGGCTAGGGGATGGATGTGAGGTGAATGCAGGGATGGTAAGGCTGGGGGATGCATGTGGGGTGTATGGAGAGGAATCGGGAGTAGGGACAACCTGAGGTGTAGCAACAGGCGGACGAGAGGGACATCCCGTCGGAGTTGTGCTCGTGCTTGTGCCCTCAGTACTACTTGGGCCCGCAGGAGTAGCTGCGTCCTCATTCGGGGCCTCAGGGATGGGAGGTTATACATGGTCAATACGATGCACTACCCCGTCAGCACATCAGTAATGTCCTCGTGCTCCTCCGTGCCCACTGGGTGATGCCTCGACAAACGGCTGACAAGTGAAACCTGCACATGAAAAACCCACATTAGTAATGCGTCAATCATCAACAATGCCAATTGATAATAAAATAAATGTTGGTTTTCAATTGGATCTGGTAGTAATGATTGCAAATTATAAGGAGAGCAAGTGCTACGTAGAAAATGTAATAACATATATCATGTGTTGTAAACAGTGGTTTCGTGCTAACAAGTATAGTAAGATGTAAAAACATGGAGAACTTACCAGCATAGTCAACTTAGCACCAGGCCTATCGATGAACCTCCGAGTTACCCTGTCGAACCAGTCAAAGTACTCATGATGTGGAGGCATCTCACCAAGCACTACTTGAAAACGCCGTTGAAGGCGATTACGCCAGTGGACTATATGCACAGCATGTCTCCGCATCCAATCCACACCGACCTTCCCCCTTAAGTCAATTTTATGCAGGACTGTATCAGTGTCAACAAAACGGGGAGTTTGTTGGATCATCCCAAATTGACGAACAACACGATCCGGTGTATGTTTCTCTATTAGGTGGAAACACACAAGCGGCACTGTTGCCGTCCACACGGCCCTCCCAGCATCGCACCACGGCGGAAGGTGGTCGAACTCAGCTGCATATGGCTGCCACACCACCTAGAACAGCCAAAAAACAAGTACAGAACACATTAGACTTTATATTTCAAAATTAACCAAACCTATAAAATTGTGCCTAAACGTGTAAGACAAGGCATTTTCATACCTGGCTTGGCAACATTGAAGCTAGTTGCTCGCGATACCTATCCCTGAAGATGTGGGCGGGCCTATTTTTCTTGTTTGGGACCCACAACCACCTAGCACAATCAAGAACAATGGATCAATATCTACAACTTTCCTACGAAGATAATGTTATGATTAAATCTATAATGTAATCACATATATCAACTAAGATAATGTTCAATTAATAATATCACTAGAACTTCAACAATCCCTATAAAAAACAAAGCACATACAACGCATATAAAAAACAAAGCACATACAACGCACATGACAGTGATGAAGCTGTAGAAGTTATTAGTTATCACGACACAATATTGAAAATACTATTTTTTCACACCCAAGCACATTTTCCCAACAATAATGGACTCTTTAAAAAATTTCCAATTCATCAAGGGTTGCCCAAAACTGCCTTTATAAAAAACAATTAGTTGCCCAATCCACCCAAAAACAAAAGAAAAAATAATAATTCACCGACAAATAATAATTACTTAAAAAGAAGGTGTAGTGGGTGTTGGAAGGGAGAATGCACTATGTCCAAAATAAAGGGAGTGGGGATGGGATTGAAGAAAGACTTACTTCAGGGCCAGTGGAGCACGCACTGGAGGACCGTAAGCACCCACTGGCGGGCCACGCTCAACTGCCGGGCACAAATAGGGGAACCTGGCCCATGCCCAGTACTGGACCAATAGTAAGCACCCACCGATCTGACTGGTGCCCCTATCGCTTGCCTTGCATAACTCTCGGTACAACCATGCAAGGCAAGCACTTCCCCAACTGTACATATGTGGGTTGCGAAGATCCTCCAACTGCTGTACCCACATTAGATGCACCCTATCACCAGATTTGTCCGCAAATATTGTGTCCCCCAGTAGCGCTAGGATGTAGCATCGTGCGTACTTATGCACGTCATCCTCTACAGCATTAGCCGGCAATGGACCAGCAACTTGCTCCAAAAGTCGGCTTATGAGAATCCTCTGCCCATCTAATTGCTTATGCTGGTCTTGATTTATAGGTTGAAACCCAAGGAACTCCCGGCACACCGCTGGCCAGGTTTTCTGCGTGCTCCCTGTTATAACGTCACCATCAACAGGAAGCCCGAGAAGAACCTCCACATCCTGCAATGTGATACTCATCTCACCATGTGGCATGTGGAAGGTGTGCGTCTCGGGTCGCCATCGCTCCACTAAGGCCGTTATTAAGCCATGGTCAATCTCTCTGCCCGGGATCCAGAGGAGTCCCTCCAAACCAAGTGCCTTCATAATGTTAACGACTCGGTCATCCACCATTGGCTCTCGATTGGAGAACTCTGAACTACGGCTGCGGCAGGTAAGGGTCCCTGGATCCTGCACAAAACAGAACCATGGATTAATATTTGACAGGTGCAGTGTATACATTATATGAATTAAATGCATGTACATAATGCATAAAGATTTAGTGTTGCATTTTACCTGCCCATTCCAAATAGCTTCAGACCGATGGTTGGCCTGCTGTGTCAACAACGTCGTGTCAATGGGTCCAGGATCTGCATGGTTAATCCGTGCAACATTTGCACCAGCCATACTGCACAAAAAAGGAAAGTACTTAGCAACAGTTGCAGCAGCCGTACTGCACAAAAAAGGTAAGCAATGCAAATACAAGTACACAATCAATGACTACTAAATCAAACTCAACAAAGCACTACTCCATTCACAAAACAAACCAATTCAATCCAGTGCCACAAAACAATAAGCATTAATATGTCCAACCAAACTAGAGGTCACTAACAAAGTAGCATTATAACTAAGTAAATCAATGCAAATACAAGTAAAGTACAATCAAATTCTTAGATTTTGCTAATAATTGTTTATTTGATAATATGTTGTGGGTGGCTAAAATTATGATATCTACAAAGAAAATAACCTTAATAGATTATCAAAAACAAAATTTTATCCTAATATTGGTTCAATTAATCAATGTTAAGTTTTATTGATTTTTTTTTAGTTTACGTTTTTTTGGTGTTTTGGATTGTTTCTATATTAAATTTATGATTGTTCCTATAATAAATAAAAATCTAATTACCAAATGCATTACTCATTATTAGATTAGTTTAAATTGTAATTTTTCTTTAATAAGACTACCATAAAAATAATTATAACGTGCAACGCGCGGGTTCGCGGCTAGTGACATTAAAGACTTTATTCAATCTGGTAAAATCCCTAAGCCACCCATCAACTTCCCAAACATCAAGACTAATTGTCTCCCCAACTACCACAGCACTCCACATTCTTGAAATCCCTTTAGATGAACCATCAACAAAGCCTCTAATTTTGAAACAATTAACCACAGTTTTCCTTATGTTGCCTTCTCTGTTTAGATAAAAAAAAGACACTCTAAAAGACATCTTTGTTTAAATAAAAATACATCTTTCCTCTCACATCAACTATCGTACCAATGTTTACACACATAAAGCAAAGATTTTATTTATACACGAGTACTCTGACAACAGTAATAGTTTCATAAAAGGGTTTTTTTTTTTTTTTTTTTTTGTTGAGAAGAAGATCATGAAAGAGCTAACCAAATTTTATGAAGTCCTGAATTAGCATAATATATATATATATATATATATATAATTTTTTTTTTTTTTTAGATAAAGAATTAACATAATAAGGTTTCTCATATCTTATACAAAAAATTTAATAATTTACTTTGTATTTTTGTCTAAAATTGTTGTTGACTTTTTGTTAATGATATATATATATATATATATAATGGTTATTTAGCTCATAAAATTTCTCATTCTCAAAAAAAAAAAAAAAAAAAAGCACATAAAATTTCTATATTCACTTTTGAATATATTTAGAACAAGTAGTCAATGAAATACGAGGCCACAGAATCCAGTGGTGAAGGAAGGAACTAATTAGCAGGACCAATAAGAAGACGAGTTTGACCAACACCTTCCCACCAAGCCTTGGAAATACAACACACTAAAGTGCCTCTCTCCTATTATACTGGCATTCTTGGTAAGCTGATTTCCTTTCCCTTTTGATATACTTGAGAGACAAAATAAACAGCTTTATGAAACTAATAAAGTATGTATATGAGGCAAATCATTGTGTGTTAAGTTCACCTAAATGATTATAGTTATGGTGATATGTACAAGGGATTTTCTTGATGTTGAATTTTGATCTTCATTAAAACAGCATAATGATGACTGCTCTTGTTAAGTTCCGCTTATCAGACAATGGGTGCTATATGTGACTGGTGATACACACCTTTTTCTTGCTTGATCTCCCTTCATGACATAATCTTGTAAAATCCTATTATTTTAAGTAGGCTACCCACAATAGCTTTCAAAATTCTTAGTACAATTAAAACAAGGATACAAAATTTTATAATCCTTAGTACTTCTTTATACATTATTATCAAGTGGTTAGTTTTATATCCAAAAGAAAGCTTAATTACTATTCATTCTTGTAGCAAGCTGCAAGTGGGACATTATATACAAAATTTTCTAAGCCTTACTACCTATGTATACATTATAATCAAACGGGACAAATTCTTTTTAACTGCCAGTAGTAAGAATTTTTCATACATAATTCCCCATGTCCGCATGCAGCCAAACCTTAAAAATAAAACATAAGGAAAATCTCAATCATCACTCAAAGCCCCCAAAACTCTACAACCTCTAGGTTGAAAAAATCCACACCCAAATCTCAACATGAGCTGGCCATGAGAGAGAGAGAGAGAGAGAGAGAGAGAGAAGAAATATTGGAGAATCAATTTTTTTTTTATTTTAAATATTAATAATTCTTTTATTTGTTGACTTGTACTTAAAAATAATTTGACATGTTTTAATTGGACTAGTTAAAATTTTTGTAAACTTATAGCACTTACATCTAGCTCGAATTAATGTCCTATTTACATTAGAAATCAAATTCACTAATCCAGTCTTCCCTAAGATGAAGATGGGTCCTCTTCTTCTTTCTCCTTTATCAATAAAACATCATTATTTAGCCACAAAAAACAAAAAAGGAAGAAGTTGAAACTATTTTTATAGAAAATTGTAGCAACTACAAGCATACTATTCTAATTCTAACCAGAGACAGGTTGTGGTGTTTTTGTTAACTGTCCAGAGATCTTTAATAAAATTTAGTTACTTTTTCAGCAAGTTCTTTAAGTAATTTGAAGAATGAGAGTACAACAAGAAGAAAAAGAACTTATAAGTGAAAGTCATACAAGCACCCTAAAAACGTCCAAGATAAAAAAAAAAAAAAAAAAAAAACAAAAACAATACAGGGGTAAGTACATTTTTGTACTAAAGTACAAATTCTATTGTCGTCAAATGAAGTATAATTAAAATTAATCTATGGTGTATTTGTTCTTGTTTTACCGTCATGTGATATAAGATAAATAAGTCTATATTAAAAACCTTTTTTTTTATTTAGCTGAAAAAAAAAAGCCTCTAACCTCACTTTGGACCTGGATCCATGCACTTGTCAGCAACCATAAGGACAAGTGCTTGGATCTTGCCCCTTTTTTACATCCAGCCAATTGATCTTTTTCTAATAAATGACAATGAGGCCACATTTAGCCAGCAAGGGTACAGACTTGGCCTCTTGTCAATTCTTTTATTTCTTCTTCCAAAAAAAAAAATTAATTGTTTAATTGAGGACAAGTTAAAATTAATGTAGAACTTAGTTCGTGCCAATACTCTCGACGACAATGGCATACGTGATTCAGTCTTTTCCTTGTTATAGGTGAAATTCATTGAACTTTGGACTAAAGAACCAGAATTAGAAATTGAGGGTATATGATTTTCTCCATTGACCAGTTAACAACTGCGTATATTTCGCATGCGGTTATGTATCAGAATTGGATCCGAAGGAATGCAAGAGTGCATACAGGCCAAATAATATCATCTAATAGAAAATTTGGCATATTTATTTTTAACTTAAAAAAAAAATGATTAAATGACTTCATTTGTTAGAATGTTTGAGCAAAAGGATCAAATTAGCTCATTTTGACAAAAGTGGGGAACAAAATTGATTATAGTTAAATCTTAAGGATTAATTTGATAATGGAAGTAAAATTAAGGGATTAAATTGAATTTTAACTTCAAAGTAACAACTATCCCTATCATATGTTTTCTAGGGTACAACCATCATTTAACCAACTTACAGCAAATGAGTGATAAAAAATAAACTGCATCCAAATGCATACATAGTTTTGTATAAAACTTAGTTTTACTTTTACTGCTTTGGTTCTAGTTAAAAATGGATTCCTGTATTTTGTTATGTGTTTATGCGTTAAGCCCGAGTTTCGGGAAAAAATGGGAAGATAGAATAGAATCCAACTTTTGATATGTGTCAAGTCAAAAATGGAAAATATATTTTTGTGGATTATTTTTTTCTATTAAGTGGATAGAAACTGAAGGTACTGATCATCACCTACTGCACATTTTTAGTTTGCTATCTTGACTTACTAACACTTGAATGAACTAATGAGCTTTGGTTCAAATGGCACTTCCTCCTCCCATAAGAATATGGGAAGGGTGAGATCATGGTTCAAACCCCATTGGGTGTGTCCATTACTTACCAATAAAAAAAAGAGCTTACTAACACATGAATGCTATGGACAAAACAAGAAAACATGAAGTGTGCATGACTATATGTTTTTCACCTTCTCCCCCCCCCCCCCCTTTTCTTTTAACTGTCTTGAAGTAATTTAAGTATATCTATTTGTTTATTTTATAGTTCAGACAAATGCAGGCTCATGCAAGCCAAGAAAGTTCAGGCAGAAGGAAAACTAGCAAGTATTTTGTTACTGACAAACAAAAGCCAAAGGATACCTCCGACTAGCAAGTATTTTGTCCAAGAATACCTCCGACTATGCTCAAAGCATACCTAGATTTGATATACTTGTTGTCATTGCAATATTAAGAATACTTTTTTTTAGATAACAAAACAAGACCAAAACTTCAATTACCAGACTCATTAACAAGAAGAACAAGATAAATTTTCACAACAAAGGACCAAAGGACCAAAAGGGGAAGAATGAACACAGATAATTGATGGGTACCTTTCGCCGGAATAGCACTGATCTCTATCTCTGAATCTGAAAACGTCTAGGACGTTTGATCGTTTTTGGCTCTAACGGAAGCCGGTTGTGATGGGCTAAGTCCGGAAGGGTATGGTGGTGTCCAGCCGTACGATGTAGCCCATGACAGCCACTCTATCGTCACTTTTTTGCCATGAAAAAGAATGGAAGAAACAGAGAAATAAATGAGATTTTCTTTGAATAAATTCCAATGCAACAACATCAATGTGGAGATGCAACAAATGTAATTGATGAAAAACAAGAACACTATTCATGAAAATCCTACAGGTGCTTTTCCATAAGGGGGAGTGAATTAAAAATAAATAAATAAATAAAGGCCGAAACTGGTTGAAATCTATCTTCTCATCCTCATCTAATGGCACTGGTTTGATTATGATTGAACTGTTCATAACACTACAAATGCAAATCTCTTATGTGTGTCAATGTGGGTGTGTGAGCACATGTAGAAATAGGATAGGAAAGGCCTAAACATTTAAAACAATCCTTTTCTGCTTCATGTCTAAAGGCTTTTGCTTAAAATATAATATCTACTATTCATAACACTTAGAAATCAACTTGTTCAGTGTATGTGGGTGACTTTGAATAGATGCATAAACAGGAATGACAGAAGGCTGGACTGGTTCATAATTTCTCTTCCCCTCCCTATTTAAGCCTTAGTTTGAATGTCATCAATTTGTTATGAGTGAAACCATTTATTATGCTTGAGCTCAGTCTAGTTACCACTGGGTGTATCTTCAACAACCTGAATTTTTGCATTTTTCTGTGTCTTCAGGATTGCTTCTTGCAATTTCTGCAAAAGATTTACAACAAAGAAAGCTCCAAGTCATGTATAGCTATATCTCAAAATGAAAAGAATTTGTAAGCAAAAATATTTTCACCCAAGCAAGTTCCAGTTCATGCAATATTAAAATATTCAATTTAAAATGCCTATTAAGTGTTTTGGTGAATATGAAGTTTGGTTACTGCCTCTATGATATTGAGGTAGTGTATCACCCTTCCATTGGTTGTATCTATACATGGAGCAACAAGAAAGAATAAAGGAGTTATGCAGTCAGAAAGTTAGATAGTGTTATTGGGAGTATGAAATGGTTTGCTTCCATTGGTCAAGCTATTGTGGATTTTCTCTTTCCAGGAGTATTTGATCATTTGCCAGCTCTAATCTCCATGAGTGATAACAAAGACTTTGGTCCCAATACCTTTTAAAATTTTCAATTATTGGACTAACCACAGGGATTTTCTGGTTTGGATTAAAAAATGCACAGGATATAGAAGTACAAGTCACCCCTATGTACAGGCAGTATGTGATGCTGAAATTTGTGAAGACAATATTAAAAAAGGTTAACAAAGATATTTAGGGGAGCATCTCTCAAAAAGTATAGCAACCATGGTTGAACCTAGAGACTATTCAGAAAGGCTTGCAGCAGAATCCTGGTAATCCAGCTCTAATGCTTTAAAAGGAGAGTTTGCATGAGTGTATATCAATGAGAAATACTGAAAAGGCTTTTATGAAGCAAAAAACAAAAAACAAGTGGTTAAACCTAGGGAATCAAGATACTGCCTATTTTCTTAAGGTGGTGAAAAAAAAGAAATGCAAGAACTTATCAAGTTTTGTATGATTCAGATAGAAATAAAGTGGAGAACTCAGGTCAACTTAAAATTACAGCTGTGGAGTTTTATCAGCAATTGTTGGGTTTGTCAGAGAAGTGCATTACTGAAAAGCAGATCAATAGAGTCAACCAAGTTCTGAGGGATCAAATCTCTGATGCTCAGAAGGAGATCTTATAGAATGATATGACAGAATTGGAGATCCAGTGAACTTTATTTTCTCAGGCTGGGGACAAATCACTTGGTCCAGATGGATTTACAACCAACTTTATTGAAAAAACCCTGGTCAATCGTGAAAGATGATGTGGTTAAGGCAATTCCATCTCTCTTTGAATTAAGTAGACTCCTATGAGAGATAAATGATACAATAATTACTTTAGTCCCTAAAGTAACAAATTCATCAATAATGGGTGAGTTTAGGCCAATATCATGTTATAATGTCATTTACAAATGTCTTACCAAAATTTCTGGGTAATAGATTGAAGCAATGTTTGACTGGGTTAATTAGTAAGAATCAGATAGCATTCATTCAAGGAAGAAGTATCTCTGAAAACATCCTATTGGCACAAGAAATAGTACCCAAATTAAGCATTTCAACATACAGGTTGTACGGAATAGTAAAAACCCAAATTAAGCAGAGAAAATCACTAACCTCGATAGAGACAGAAGATTGAAAAGGCTGAACAAAGCAGATCGGCGCTGGAAGTGAGGCCGTCGGCGAGAGAGAACGTTGAGGGAGATTAAAGAGGCTGCGTCAAACTGGGGCCAGAGAGGTTGGGCTGTGTGAGTGAGCGAGAGAGAGAGAGGTGAGGTGCGACGGAGAGAGGCTGAGGTGAGGCTGGGTGTGCGAGTGAGCGAGAGAGAGAGAGAGGTGAGGTGCGACGGAGAGACTGAGGTAAGGCTGGGTGTGCGAGTGAGCGAGACAGAGAGAGGTGAGGTGCGACGGAGAGAGGCTGAGGTGAGGCTGGGTGTGCGACTGAGAGATGGTGAGTGAGAGAAGACGAGTTCTGGTCAGTGAGAGTGGAGTGGAGAGTGACTGTGAGAGAGGCGTTTAATTTGAAAATGCCCTATTAAAACTCAACTTTCAGAGAGTCGAGGTCCATGTGGACCAGCCAGGTGGCGTTAATTTCCACGTGAACGACCACGGCAACGCCACATGGCGTCTACGTGGACCTTGAGTTTTAAAAACTCGAGTTTTATGTGGATGCCACGTGGAATCCCGCCACGTCAAACAGCAGAAACCGAGTCTCAAAATGTCGAGGTCTGAGCACAAAATTCGAGTCTCTGAGACTCGAGGTGTTAATAATTTATATTGTTTGCAAACCGGGCCAACTAACTATATAGTTGGCTTATTATGGGTAATTACCCATTTCGTCCCAACCAAGCCCCTTTTTCTAGCAAAATGGTGCGTTGCATATGAGGCGCTGAGATTTCTCTGTCACAAAACCCCTCTAAACCCTAGCAACTCTCTGACTCAAATCACACATACACACAAAATCCCTTTGTTTCCGATTAAAATATTGATAGAGAGAGATGGATATTAATGGGGTTAACGAAGAAGAAAATTCAAGGCGAGTCCAAGTACGGTTTGTGACGAAGCTCAAACCACTTATGACAGTTCCTCCTTTACCAATTGCAATCTCTAGTAACCTCACAAGATTAGGGCTTTCCACTCTCGTCAACAATCTCATCCAAAATGGAAATCTTGATTGGAATACTCAGCCCTTTGATTTTCTCATTGATGGTGAACTCGTTCGAATGTCCCCCGACAAGTTCCTTCTTGCCAAATCCATTTCTGCGGTAACGTCACTTTATTTATTCATTTATTTAATTTCCTTTCTTTTAGAAACTAACAAATTGATATTGATTTTTGGTTTATTATTACAGGAAAAAATATTGGAAATTGAATACATAATGGCTGTGGCCCCAAGGAAAGAAGAAGAACCTTCATTGCATGATGATTGGGTTAGCTCGGTCGATGGTTCAGATCCCAGGTATGCATTAGTAGTAAAAACGGACATGTCAATTAAGGATATAATAGAGAAATATGACTTTTGATAGGAAAAAAAAAATAGTACGTGTGGCTGACCTTGACTAGTTTGTTGGGATTGGAGCTTAGTTGTTGAAGTTGTTGTTCATTGGTACTCCATACATATTTATTAGATTACGAGATGCTTATATAACTGAAATCGCAAAACATACGCCTTGTTTATTAGGAAGGTAACTAAGAATATGGCTTAGGATAAAATAGAACGGTGGAAAAGAATACATGCGGCTGTTGAATTTGAAATTTTGGCACTAAGGTTTGGTTGTTATTGTTCATGGGTAGTCTGACAATCATCATTAGATAATGGAAAGTGCAAAACACATGAATACAGTGTAGAATGTATATAAGAATAATAAAGGTGGCATCGTTGTTGCAAATGTTGTGGAGCTTTGTTTTTAGATTCTTGTGGATGCAGTGGGTGTGACTTATTGGAAAAGGTCATTGACCTCTTGTTTGGATGGAGAAATTGGGTTGGTAAGCATTCGTTGGATGTTTGGAACATGGTCCCAAACATTATGGATGGAATGAAATTTTCATATGTTTGAGGAAGCAGAAAGTGCAAGGACTTGAGTGATAGCAATGTTTACTAGTTCTTTATTTGATTGGTCTTGCATGTGAGGTTTCACAGCTAGAAACTCCATTGCAGAGTTTATAGAGTTGTTGCTTTTCTGTATATAATACCTTTTCATTTTTATTCTTTAGAATTGTTTGCGTTCATTATACATGAAGTAGTCTCTTGTCAATAAATTTTTTCTCTACTTATTAAAAAAAAAAATCCTCCTTGCAAATGTTAACCAGAATTGCTTTATTGCCAATAATTTTATAGAGTAGAATCTTCATATGTTCAATTACACATTGCATCAAGTCATGGTGCGGTAGTTATGACTTTATTACAAGGTATTTTGTCTTCATTTTATGTTAATATTCCATATAGCTCTTTTAAATTTTTTTTTTAATTATTTAATTACGAATAAGAAGCAGAAAAAAAAAAAAAAAAAAAAACATTGTTTTGACTTCTGAATACTGCACTAATGTGCTGTTTGCAGGTTCATTGTGACAGGGTGCTACGGCAGTTTAGCAAGGTAATTATCCAAATAAAATTTTGCTATTTTTTTGTAAGTAAGAATTTTTTGTTATATTTTTCCCTTGAGGTAAAATTCCTTGCTTTTTATGGTTATTTAAAAGCTGATTATTTTCCCCATTGTTATGAAGCTAAAATATGCAAAATATTGACTTTTTCCTTCCTTAAGGGTATGGAAAGCTGCTAGAGAGTGTACACATATATTGGAAGGACATAGTGACGTTATTGCTTCTGTTGGTGTCATCAACCGAAAAGGTATAAGATACAGTGATTGATAATCTCTAAAGTGCTTCTTCCTTGACAGAAATGTCAAAATTAACTGTTGCATCTGAACTTGAGGCTTCTCTGGCCTGAATTGTGTTTAAAACTTTGTATGTCTGAAGCAATTTAGTAATAATATTATACTTTTTTTTTTTTTTCATGCTACTTGGTTTCTGAAGTTATCATTTTCATCTACTCTTTCTTTGACAATATCTGCTTCTTTCCAATTGTCAAGGTTTTCAGTGGCTTTTTCTTTGCACTATCAATTTTTAAGTTGTTCTGTATATACAGGTGTACAAGGTATTGCTGTGGCCACTGCTTCTAAAGATTGCATTGGAAAAAGCCAATGAGCCTTAACTCAAATTGCACTTCCTCCTCCCATTATTCTGGGATGGGAGGTGAGGGTGAGGTCTTGGGTTCAAATCTCACTGGGTGTGTCTAACTTACCAATAGATAAATAAATAAATTTAAAGGAAAAAAAAAAAAAAAAACTGGAAGTTTGATGTCCTGACTAATTAATATTTTCCCTTTACTGCGAAAGTTTGATACAGAGGATTCTATAAATAATCCTATCAGAATCAGGGCATTCAAAATTTTACGTGGACATACAAAATCTGTACAATGTGTTGCAGCACAGAATACTGGAGATATGATGCGATCCATTCTTTTCCATTCTTTGTGGAAAATTTTACAAGGTTACTTAATTCCATTCTTTTCAATTCCTTTCCCTTACTTAAATACATTCCATTTCATTCATTTCCTTTCTATTCCCTTATGATCATTTCGATTCATTTCATCCCATTCCATTCCCTTAGGAACTCCCAAACGGGGCCTTAATCATTGAAAGGCTATTATTTTCATTGACACATTTGTAAAGAAACTATTTCTTGTGGAAAGCTATAGAACACTCTTACATGTTGAACTCTGATTATAATTTCATTCATTATTTTGTTTGTTTGCCCTTTTGTTCTTTTTAACAATATTTTCATAAATAGGTTTTGAGTTTAAGATGTTACCCTCCAATTATATGTTTTGTGGAAAGTAATTTTTGTTATCATTATGTTTTAGGGGGAGGCTGTGTCTACACTTGTAGGCCATACACAATGCGTATCTTCTGTGGTATAGCCACAGCAGGAAACAATATATTCTGCATCATGGGATCATTCTGTTAGATTATGGGATGCCAAAACAGGCAAAAATTCGTCGGACATAGGAAGTGCAACTATCCTTCAGTTGTCTCTGTCTATCTGTTTCTGTTTGTTTAATTGTTTTAGGCAATTTATCACAAAAGTTAAAAACAAATTTGCTAGTTTATCTGTGGTGGGAACGAGAGGGCGTGTGTTTGGTTATCAAAATTTCTTGAAGTGGGCTTATATTGAACATCTTAAGTCCATGCTGATTGAAATCACTGACTACTGAGCAAAATGATAATCTAGACTACTATGCAAGATGATTCAATGCTATATATTAAATTGCCCATTTTATGTTTCTCCAATTTGAATTCTTCCTTTGTTTGTTCTTAAATTCGTTTTCTGGAAAAAGCAAAGCATGTTGTTTGACTTGTTTCTCAGCATTAGATGCATGTCGCAAGCTATATAACAGCAACATGTTTATTTTCCTACACGTACTTTCTGTTCAGAATTGGATTAGGCCACTCACTTCCAAGTTTAGTTTATAACTCTCTCCTCCATGGACCACGTAAGTCCTCAACTGCCTTGATGTTGGAGGTGAAAGTTCTGCTCTCATTGCACCTGGTGGTTCTGATCCCATTCTTGGATATGGGATCCTTGTAAACCAGGTCTGTTAAGCTAGTGAAGTACCATTGGCTCTCACTCTTTCTCTCTCTAACACACGCATATTTGCATCTGACTTGAAACTATAAATTTTGAAGGAACTTCTGCTCCGGTCTTTCAGTTCTTGTCTCACACTTCTTGGATTTCGGCTTGCAAGTGGCATGACAAATCTTGGTTTCATTTAGTTTCTTCATCATATGATGGGAAAGTTATGTTATGGGATCTAAGAACTGCGGTATTAAATTCTCCCTGCTTCTAGTATTTATCTGTAATTCATGTGCACAGCCTATTTTTAGGAAAAAATGTTTTACTGAACAACATTTTGTCATGTTGCAGTGGCCTCTAGCTGTCATTGAGTCACACAAGGACAAGGTATAAATTTAGCCTCTCTGTTTCATCTTTTCTTTAATGCAGAGATTCTAATGTTTTCGTTAATACGGTGGCCTCTTTTGTTAATTCAGGTACTATGTGCTGACTGGTGGAAAGGTGACACAGTAATTAGTGGTGGTGCTGACTCAAAGCTCTGCATTTCTTCAGGAATTTCTGTACTGTGAGGTAAAAGCTGTTGTTCATACCGCAATAATTGAATTATATATGGACTTACAATTGTAAAAGCCATTCTTTTCCAAGCCTGTGTATTCTGATATTGTCTGCTCTCTCCACTCTACACACCTTCCTCTTCCAGTGTTAGTCTCATCTCAACTGTAGCAATAATCTGATGTGGTCCAGTCAGTGCAAAGTTCAGTACTTGCATTAAAAGGAAGAAAAAAAAAATAGAGAGGAATTTAATCAATCACCAAGAGTATGAAGCACATGGATAAAACGGAGAACATGGATAAAACGGAGAACATAGGGTTGCCCAGGGTTAAAGAGGCAAGGCTTTATATGTACCATATAAATTTGGACTGAATTTTGAATTCCCGCTAAGGTGGCAAAATATGATTTTTTGGACTTACCCACATTTTTGTTGTGACCACTGACCAGAGTGGTATGTAAGGTTTAGTACTGGGAAAATGGGATTCAATTGCCTTTTGTTTAAATGGTTCGTTCCATTGGGTAGTTTCATTTGCTACCTTCCTTTGGGTACTGCATTTTTGATTCTACTGCTGATTATGGATGCAAATTTTTGATGTCACCTTCGGGTTTACATCCTTTGCCTTTGCCTTTTAGGAGCAAATTATCGAAACATTTAAACTGACAGTACTCAAGGATTTACTAATGTTGCTTTAATGTTGGGGCTTAATAATTTTTGAACTATTTGTTTACGTTTGTTGCTTGAGCTGTTAGTATAACTAGAGTTTGGAAAGTTTTTCCTCCCATCAAATGGTTAAACGTTGATGAATCAGAAGTTCACATGAAACTTAAAATAGAAAATAACTCTCTAAAGAGAATTTTTGCTGCTTAAAATGAGTACTATCTAGAACAAAAAAATGGATCACCTGTCTCCTCCCTCATTGAACAAAACTCTCCATTAAAATTATTATTATTATTATTACTTTATGTAATTGGGCTTATTATTATTATTATTTATGTAATAGGGACATGAAAAGTTTATACAAGTTACATTTTTTATTATTTTATTTTTTCTTCTCAATCAAGCAAAAGAGTCTATCTCTCAATTTTTTCATTATTTCAATTAAACACAAGCGAAAACTAAGGTCTTGTCTGGTAACCATTTTTGTTTTTTGCTTTTTTTTTTTTTTTTTTTTTTTTTTGTTTTTAGAAACTTGTTTTTTGTAATAGAAATAAAAAATAGTTTTCTTCTATTTTCATAGTCAAAAGTTTAATGTAAAGATTTGGGTTTTATATTTTTGTTCCCACCAAGATTTGAAGCTTGGACTTCACTTAAGTGCATAATTACACTTGTTTTCTGTGTGTTTTCAAGCTCCCTGGGAAACTGAAATAAAAACACGCCTATTTGTTTGTTTTTAGTTTTCTTTCTAAATAATAATTTAAACGTGGAAAGAGTTTTTTTTTTTTTTTTTCCCTATTTGTTTTCAATTACCAAACAAGTTTTCAAGTTTAGAAAATAGAAAACATTTTTGAAAATAAAAAACTGGAAAAAAACAGTTCCCATATTGTGGGGATCAAAAATACAAAGCTACAATAACTAGCTTTGAATTCAGATCAACACAACTATTTTCTTAAGGATGGGAGATGAAAATCCACAAGGGGAAGATCACAAAGATAATTGGCAACAAATATAACTGAATTAAGGCTTTATATGCATAGAAACTGTATTCTAGAGGTACAAATAGAGGTTTTAAAGGATAAATACAAGTGAAGACTCTTCTCATATTCTCTCTCCTATTGTTCCTTTGATTTTTTCTGGTCCTGTCGCTCTCCTCCTTTTATAGCCATACTCCTCTTCTTCTAGCTGTCTTGCTCTTAGTTGGATTTAAGAGGATACTTGTCACATTAACACATTTTTTTGCTATTTCTTAATCATGAAGACAGACTTTTGTGGGTGTTTCCATTGTTTAGGCTAGTTATTCAACATTTAATGTGGCTTACATTAGGTGAGGAAAGCCTTTAATGTGGAGGTGACTGTTACATTGGGTTTTGTGCTTTCTTTGACGTATTATTCGGGAAAGTAGGTGAATAAAGGGTGTCTTTAGCTTAGAGAATGACCGCTTCTCAACTGGGCCATGTTTTCTCGAGAAGATGGGTTTCATAGATTACCTTTGTTGTGGGCCCAAATAGTCTCTTCTCAACGGAAGGCCTTTTGATCCCTCATCGACTGTTACACTAGGCCTATTCTGCGGATGGCGTTTCTTGGGGCTTCCTTTTCAGGCTAAGGTCTTTGGGGCATATTTAGGTCCACTCCCCATACACAAACATACCCTAAATCTTTTTTTTTCCCCTCACTATTTTATATTACACACACACTTTTCCATCCTAACCAAACAAAGCCTAAAGTGTCGGTCAATTATGATGGGCGGACGATTTTCTCCATTACAAAAAATTTGAAAACTATTATTATTGTAAGGATTTAACGTTTGAAAAATACAATCAAAATTTCAATGACTATTTATGTAACTAGTCACTAATCTGTGCAATGCACGGGAAAGTTTTTAGTAACTATAAGATTTTAGTAACTGAAATGCTTTAAATTTTAAAAATCTTAAAGAACTTACATTAGTACTCATCAACTTGTGTATAAAGCCAATGCTAAATAGATCTACAAATTGCATTCTTATATCTTCTATCATTTGCAAGGTGACAAGACTCTTTTCATTATGGTTTGCATCCTTCTATCCTTCAAAAGTTTTAAGAAGTGCCATGTGGTCATTGCATAAGAATGTGTATAAGGTTATATAAAATTCTATCATTATAATCAACATCCTAAAGCTAATATCCAATCCAAAAATGTGTAACCAATGTTACATATTAGAGTGTTATAAAGGGCGGAGAGTAGAGCAAACATTTTTTTACAACCACAACCATATGGCTTATTCTAACCATTATTCTAAGGAACCCAACAATATCAATAACCCAAAAAGTGTTGTTGTGATACATTTACTTCAGGACAAATAAATTCAAGCAATCAAAATCAAACAAATCTATCTTAAAATTACAAATTTAGAGACATCACAAAAACCCACTATGAAATTCTATTTAAATTGTCTATTGCTTTCATCGAACTATTTGCTTAATAGGCATACAAACAACACTTAGCGTAAGTAAAGCCAATAAAAGTCACCAAAAAAGGAAAACCATTTTGCTGGAAACATCATAGAGACCAATAAATTAGACAGAAATATAAAATTAAACAAACTCATGTACAAACACGTATCTAAGAAATACTAAAAAATATATAACAAATTTTCTTCTATCTTCATTTAATAAAGAAAAATGATAACAAACTGTTATTCTAACTTTCATAAATTGCACTTAAAACCTTTTTTATAGGCAAGCCAAAAATGCATAGCTCAAGTTGTAATAACAAAATTGGAAAATTCTTAATGGAAAAAGGTAAGCTATCTATGAATTCAGCCGTAGATATAAGAGGCGTATGAAAGCAACAATAACACCAATTAATCAATTATCCAACCTAGCACTCACTATCTTTAAGTTGATCCTGGGCACCTATTTTGGAACCCATGTTATTGCAACAACAAAAACACAGAAAAACCTCTCTATCTAATAGATCCAAAAAACTCTACAGAAAAGTACCAAATTTAATATGATATTACCAACTTGCTTTGAAAGAAGATCACAAAGACATCACAATAAAGAATGAGATGGAATATACTCCTTCAATACTACCATGCTTCCAATCAACTAGTCTTCTTTTCCACTCTTCCAACTACAAAATCTAATGCTAACTTTGCATTGAGAGGAACTTATAATAATAATAAAGCAAACAATAAAAATGAAACTATTCGTCCTTTTCATCTAATATGTAACTTGATAGATGGTCTTAGGCACTTTTTGCACATAGTTTCTTTAAATTGTATATCAAATTAGAAGGAATAAATTAAATGTAAAAGCCAATTCAATAGAGAGATCTATCACACACAGTGATCAATAGTTTAAAAACAAAAGCCTTGTAATGTATCTGCCATATAGTGTAATCATAGAAATATGTGCTTATCTAAGAATATTTCGATAACATACTTACCCTTATTTGAATTTTAAGAGGAGTGTGATCTTTTTGCCACTCAATTATTCAACTACATAAAAAATGATAATCATAATAGCAAAACTGATCACTGTATTAAAATCCTATTTTCAACTTCAAACCACCTTGCATCCCTAGTCCATCTCTCATTTCTGACCAATTTTTTCAGCATAGTCCAATTCAAAATATTTTTCTTCTTCTATTCTTTTTATTTTATAAGAACTCCGATTTTCACTACAATCCAATTAAACTATAATTAACTCAGAGATCATACGTTGACTACAAAATTGGTTCTGTAAATACGAAATTTGTATTTAAAGCAATGCAAAAAACAATTCAAGTCAAATGAAACAGTCAAGACTAACACAGTAAGAGTCCAGAGCTTTTAAAGATGCAATTTAAAAGCTATAAATACAATACCTGATAATAATAAGGAGGTTAAAGCATGAAGCTGGTGGTTTATAATCTATACAAAATTATAATAAACCAAGTGGGTCTTGGCAAATCTCTCACATATTAGAATAACTTACCTTAGATCTTTAGAACTTAAGCATTACACAATACATTACACAAACACACACACACACACACACACACAAACAAACAGTAAAGGGATTCATACTTTGATCTCAATCAATTATTATTTAATATTGCATCAATTCGAGGGGATCCTAAAGTAGGAAGCAATTTGACACCCATTGATTTTAAAACTCCAAAAGTTGTTTAGGTAGCTTCCCCAGTGAATTAGGCTGCAATGAACTGCACAAACGGGCCTTGATACCAATTGTGCTTTTAGTGTTAGATGCTCATGTCTTTTTGAGAAATTACACTGCCTCTTTTAGGTTTTTAACTTTGATGTAAATCTTTTTTTTTTTTTAATTTTTTTTATAAATAATTATGATAGGTTTTTTTTATTATTTAAAATTATGACATTAGTTTCATGATTATAACTCTTATCATCAAGCCAAGATATCAATTAATTTTTTGTATAGGCAGGATCTGAATTCAAGTTCCTTATCTAAGGACTAAAAAAATTATGAGTTGAATTAATGGGAGCCCACAACTTTGATCTAAAAGTTATTTCAGAACAACAAAAACTAAAAGACAGAAGAAAAACATAAGCTTTCTTCTCCATTTTCTGACAGAATTAGGCCCATGTAAATGTTCCTTTGCCTTCTTTAGCTTGGAACAGTTTGGTAATCTACCATTAAGGCTAGGGAGCTTACAATTTAGAGACATCCTAACCAAAACCCACCTTTGTATCTTCACAAAGAGGCTTGAAAGCTTGAGAAAATCCCCAGCTCTAGTAGCCTCAACACCTAAATTTTCTCCCTCAGTCCCTCTTCACCAGCAAAAGATAAAAATAATAAAAATTTTCTGTTTTCAATTAAGTCTTTTTGGGCCCCATACCAGCTCCCACTCCAAAATTTTCAAATTCAACAAATAATAATAAAAATTTCCAACCAAATTCAAATTTATAAAATCTACAGGGCATTCAATAATAAAATAGAAAATAACAAACTAAATTTGAGTTTCTAGCCAGTTATACAACTTCTTAATTGGATGATTACATAATAATTCATCCTAAATACTTTGTATTTCAAACAATTGGATGATTTCTCATATAGTTCAGATGATGGTTTTTGTCTTCAAGGATTGGGTGCATAATTACTTATAAAGAGAAATAGAAAAGAGAAATGAACTTGCCTTTAAAAGTCTTGACAGTCAAACATGTAGCTATTATAATAAAAAAGGGCCTAGATTTTCAGTAAAGAAGCTCTCCTCAACTTGATTTGCAATTGATCCCCATTGTGTAAGCTTTATTTCATTTCCTCTGTTCAAATTTTCCAATGTTACAGTGTAAGTTCATGTAATATAAGTGCATGTATTGGCTTATCAAAAAATAAAAAGCGCATGTATTGAAAATAATTAAAAAAAAAAAAAAAAAAAAAAACTCTATAGTCATGACATTTATGTTTCTCATTGAGATATTTGATCCTTTGATCATTTTGATTGGGTTGACACTTTACTCCCTCTCTCATTTCTGCAAGACAAAATTGACATAATCTAATTGGTTTGGATGGTTTTACAGAAAAAAAGTTATTATTACATTTACCATTTTGCCATCAATGATCTTCATATTAGGTGCAAAATTAGAACATGCCATAATCCCCACTATTGTTAATCAAGTTAACCTGATATAAATAAGAAGATTTGAGAACCTAGGTTCTTAATGCTTATATTTTAAATATTGCCAAGCATATATGTTTGTCGTTTCGGGCTTTCCCTGTCTTCCTAGTCACTTACTTAAGATTTCATAGTAAAAAGACTTAGAACTCGGAGATTCAGCTATTATGAAATCTTAAGAACTTGGTTAATGTGCTCATACAAGTTCTAGCTTTAAAACATTCAAGTTAAGTTTGTAAAAATTAAACTCCAGAAGATATAGCAATGCAATTTTTTATAGGTAAAGCACACATATAATCGACATGATCATTAAAACAGAGTAAAATTCAACTAACCTTCGTGACTCTTTTACAATTTTATTTGGATTGTGTGTCACAACAACATACCAATGCAATTATTAATTACTTAAAATTCAAAAAAAAAATTTATTTATACATGATAAGTTACAATTCAAATTGAGTTTCATGAGTTCTTTAAATGTAAATAGAACACTACAATATTTAGAAGTTAGATGTACATAGACAAATAGCTAACTCTATACTAAAAAAAATTCAGAAATTTAGTACAAATGCAAACGAATACCATACCTTTAACATTGATCGGAATGGAGGAAAAGACTGTAGAGAAAGGCAATAAAAAAGCAAGAATTAATTAGGAATATTAAATCTAAATAAAAGTGAATGGAAGAACAAAAATTAAGAATGAAACCTGCTTTAAAACAACAAACGAATGTACAAAGAATTAAATTTGTTGCTGTTTGGTATTCCTTGAAATTTGCTGTTTTAAATCTGTTGCAGGGAAGGAACAACACAAATGTACAAAGAATTATAAATTGAACAGTCGTGAATTGGTTTGGAGATAGTATTGAACAGTCGTAAAATAAAGTGATATAAAAAAGTATAGAGAGAAAAAGGGGTTAGGAATTGAAATCCCTAAATTGACCACCAAAAAAAAAAAAAACCTAATTAAAGATGAAATCCTTAAATTGACAAAAAAATGTAATTAAAGACAATAGGAAAAGATATTATTCATAGATTACTTGAGAGATACCGATAGAGAATGCTCTGATATAGATGCTGGGTTGGAGATTGAAAACGTTGGCTCGCTTTCTGTGAAATAGCTGGGATTTGCGTTTGAGAGAGTGTAGATGTTTTGCGTTTGGTGAGAAATGTCGAAAGGAGAGATGTTGGGTTTGTTTTTGTAGAAAGGAGAGGTTCTGTCATTCTGCCTTTGCACTATTGCTTTAGTGTTTTGGTTTCAGAATCATATCGGGGAAGAGTATTTGGTTTGAGAAAGGAGAATATATATATATATATATATATATATATATATATATATATATTTAATAAAAATAAATAAATCAGATTTAAAAAAAAAAAAAATGCTGATGTGAAAAATTGTGAGAGTTTCAAAAGTTTCGGTTATATATATATATATAGATCAATAAGGTTTTATTGTATACATGGTTATGTGGCAGCAAAAAGAAAGCAACATGTGTCTAAAGGTCATGTGCAATGCACATATTATTAGCTAGACCCTTATATACTTGTCCATTTCTTTTAGCTGCCACATAAACCTATATCTAGCAATTAATAAATTCATAGGGTTGACATAAAGGCCAATAAGCCTAAAAAGTAGTATGGATGTGGTAATTGGGAAGGGGAGCCCAAAGGATTTAGGAAAAACCCATAGGAGAGAAAGAGAAAGAAAATGGGCCAAGGAAGCCCAAGAGATGGAATGGGCTAGCCCAGCAGGAATGTTGGCCAGTAAAGCCTAAAAGAAGAAAGAATGTAAGAAATGGACTGGCAGGAGCTTCAACTTGTAAGCCCAAAGGTAACAACAAAGTAAAAGGATAAGTGATGTCATAGCAGGAGAAGTGCAGTTGCATGGCAGGAGCACCAACTAGCCCATGGACACAGGAAATAAGGGGACATGGGCCAAGTAGGAGAGAGAGATAGCCCGTACCCAAGCAATGCCCAGTCCAAAGAGAAGATAGAATGTATAGAATGAGAACCCAAAGGCCCATGTATCTTTCATGCTGCAAAAGTTAAACAAATATCAGAATGTACAGCAGAATCAGATAAACATGGAGGCAATGACAAATGTGCGAAGGCCAGAAAAGTAATGGATTCAAACAGAAGTGGAGGTGGGCCATGAGTTAGAGGTATGAAAGGGTATGGTCTAGCGGTGGGGAGAAGAAGGGCGCCTATTTTGGGGTTCCTGCTCAAATTCTTTTGGGGAGATATGTTCTGTTAGGATGATATCTCATTCAAAAGAAGTAAACCTGAGCTGGAATCACTTGATGCATGCCATAGAGGTAGGTAAGGGAGATGTTTAATCCTTATCCAAATGATAGTATTAAGAGAAATGAGAGACAACAAAAACCATTTTTGTCTGCAAATGAGGCATGGCGCAGCCTATACAGTGTAATGGTAGTGGCTGAGCAGCTGGCAGGCTAGTGGGTGCTCTTAGAAGGACGCCCACAATGAGCCAAAAGCGGTTAAGGGGTAAAAATAATAAATCTTGTCATGGCAGGTAGTATAAAAGGCCATAGGTGTGAATAATAAAAAAAGGGAGGAGGAAGGCACAATGGCAAACAAAAAAGAGAGGTAGAAAGAAAGAAAAGAAAGCCAAGTAAACAAAGAAACAAAAGAAAAAGAAAAGATACAGAAATCCCAAAAGAAATGAAGAAACATGAGTGCTAGAAATAGAGGCATGTATCAATAGGCTACCCATTTCTCTCCTTCTCAATAGACCTACTCTCTAATAAGCTAAGAATTCAAGCTTAAGCCATCTAGGTCCTTAATTTTTCCAAAGTGTGTAATCTCTACAACAGGAACTCCCTTTGAGGTTACCCACATTGGAGATTGGCTCCTTTTTGGGCTTGTGTTTGCTGAAGAACTAAACCAATTTCGTTGGCAGACGAATCCTTTCTTTTTAGTTGATAAATGATTAACTTGTTATCTTACTGCTAAAATTTTTGTCGTGAACTTGTTATTCGTAATTGAATTGCTCTATTCTCTCTTGCTGTGTTATTCACGTATTATTGTTATTAGTAGAAATGTTTTAGTTATCTTGCTGTAATGTGCTTCCTATTGTAATATCTGTAATAGTTGTTCTTGCCATGAGCATGCGGTACATTCAAGGCTCCTACTAGGACGTGTCTATATGGGGTTGGCCCAACTTGCGCACAAGCTGGCTTAAGGTGTGTTGCAGTTATGCCAGTCCTAACTCTCCTACCTTAGAATCATGGGTCATGGCACACCAGGAGAAATCAAGCCCAAAATACAAAAAAGGCCCACTACACACATCTTTGTATTTTATATCAAATTTTTGATCAATTTATAGAATATAGAGCTAATAAAGCTAATTTTTTTAATAAAAAATCTGACATAAAATACAATAATGTGATTTATGGGCACATTCCAGTGCCCATTAATGATAACATTTCCCTTAGGTAGTGTGATGCCATTTTGCAACCACCAATCACCTAGATCATATCTTGAGGGGGCGGAAAATTCCACACTTTTCCATCCTTAAATAGATAAAGTGTTTGTTTGGCTAACTTAATTTTAGCCAAATTATTTACTATTTAACTTATTTTTGCTACTATTTAAGGGTCACACCGCACTTTTTAGTACTATTCATGGGTTCTACTATACTATTTTAACTAACATTTACTTTTATCTATAGTGCTTTCAGTAAAAAGTATTCATTTTTAGCAAAATAAGCAGATCCCATAACAGACCCAAAAGAATAAAGTGTTAGCAACATATTAATCTTGAGGGGGCAGAAAACTTTCACCATGTTCTTGTCAATACTTTTAAGAATTTAGGGTTTGTTTGAATATCGCTTATTTTGCTGAAAACTAAAAATATTGCAGCAATATAATTTTAAAATGTGAACAATAGCCGTGAGTCTCAGTTTTAAAACATTGCTGTAACTCTTCATTTGTTGGTTAAACAATAGCAGTGAGTCCCAATTTTAAAATGCAAAACACGTTAAACGTGAGTCCCAATTTTAAAACGCAAAACACGTTAAACGTGCTAGGCAAACACAATGCTAGACAAACGCACGCTTAATGATCAAAAACGATAAAAGAGATCTAGTAGAAATCGTAGAATTAGACTTTGGCTTTGAAAAAAGGGTCCTTAACAGGATACGATGACGCTAGAGTAGCTAGACGGTCAAATCAAGATAATTCACAGCCGCCTAAACAGGGTCCTCAAATTTTTTTTTTTTTTAGTTTCATCTTTCTTTCTTTTTTTTTGTCTTCTATGTATAGATTCGATCAGACCCGATATTTGATATATTTTTCTTAAAAATAACAAAACTTTAGAAGTGATCAGTAACTTGAAAAAGAAAAAAGAAAAATGTCTGTATTTGGTAAGCTAGAGGCTGAAGTAGAGGCTAACAGCAAGAGAATACACGAGACAGCCAAAATTTGCCCTAAATATTTTCAGAAAGTTGAGTTAAAAGAAGGTGAATGGGGAGGAGAGGGCTCTGTCACGTGCTGGTATTTTATCATTGGTAGGATAACTAAGATTTTTATTTTGTTGTTCATCTTCGATATCGTATATCTCTGGATTCTTCAACGTTTTATATGTCAGGGCTGCATGAAAAGCTTTTACGTTGTGGAAGATACAGGGTCCGTTTGGATAACACTTATTGTTGCTGAAAGTTGCTGAAAACTGATTGTTGCTGAAAACACTGTAGCAAAATAATTTTTAAATGTGTGACTAGTACCGTGGGACCCATTTTTAATATTTTTTATTGCGTAAATAGTACATGAACAATGCGTGAACAGTGCACACACTGTCATGAACAGTATTTTTTTTGTCTCAAAAGTCAAAAAAACCGGCACAAAAAAAAAAAAAAAAAAAGAAAAAAAAAAAAAAGAGGAAACGCAACTTCACTTTGAGCAAAAAGAAGTGCTATCCAAACCTTACCACAATATACTCCTCTTCTACACATTTTTAGCTAATTATATTTTGTGAAAATTGACAATTCTATATATATATATATATATATTAAAAGTCAAAAGACTCAAAACTCAGATAATATCTAATTAGATTGTGCCATGCGCTTTATATAATTTTTTATTTTAGTGATAAGTAAATTATTGAGTGTAAAAATTGAAGAGTCCAAATCTAATTAGTTTTAAATTAGATTTCAATTAGAATTCAATTTTGAGCCAAATGTTCATTTAATTTTTGAATTTGTGTAGCTAGTGAACTATTGGTTGTAAAAACCGAAGAATCTAAATCCAATTAAATTCTAAATTGCATGTATGTGTATATATATATATATATATATATATATATATGTAAGGACGCAATTTGGCTCCCAAGCCCGAGGGATGGGGAAAAAATTGTAGCGTTTTGCCCCCTTTCCCAAACTAATTAGGGAAATGTCCTTTTTTTGTAACTCAATTTGAGATAAATCGAGTTAAATTTTTTTTTTTTTTCTAAAACCCTATAGTGGTGTTTTAAGGAGCCTATAATGACGTTTTAAGGACCTATAGTAGTGTTTTATAACTCGACCTCGATGAACTTGAGTTATAGGCATTTTTTTTTAAGCTATAACTCGATTTCATGAAGTTCAAGTTACAAAACGCCACTATAGGTCCTTAAAACATCACTATAGACTCCTTAAAAATGCCACTATAGGGCCTAACTCGATTTATCTCAAATCGAGTTTCAAAAGAGGGGCATTTCTCTAATTAGTTTGAGAAAGAGGGTAAAACGTTACATAATTTGTGTGAAAAGGGCATTTGCCCTTTTTCTCCCAAGGGATGGATGGATTTAGGTTTAAAAAGTCTTATACAATGAATTTGAAGAGACTGTGTTAGAAAACTAGCCCCTAATGAATTGAAACAACAATTAAAGTAAATCCAGATGACAAGAAGACAAAGATAAATTGGTTTTACACAAAGCAAATTGTCCTCGGCACAATCCGAGGAGATTAGTCCTAGTATATCTTTCTTTGAATTTGATTACAAGTTCAGTTCTTGTTGCTACAGTGTTTTTCTCTCAAATCTTCGATCCCCTTCCCTCAAAGTCCTCTCTCCATTTTATACTTATCTTCTCTCTCTCATCTCTACCCTCCACGTGTAGATTAGATTGCTGGTGTAAATCCTTGTCCCACCAACACCTTCCTAAAATATTTAGGAACAGCTATAAGGCTGAAAATTACTGTTTAGGTATCATTTCCTCATTAATGCGGTTAAAGGGTTAGCTACAGAGTATTTAATGTGGTGGCAATAGCTTTCTCTTAGATATTTCATACTTTCCCTTCATCCTATGCCTTCACAATATGTATTCTTATCAATAGAACCTCTTGGAACGTTGCCCTGGATGGCAGACCACATCTTCGGGCCTCTGCTTTACTTAGCCAAGGAGGTAATCTTCCTCATACCACCTTCTTGGACCATCATGGCCAGATCCTTTCCTTTATTCATTAATGTCGACCTCCATAACAATGTTTACCCATCCTCGGACTACTAGGCGTCCTTGGACTAGGCCCTTGGCCCAATATATATTACTGGGCTTATTATCCCTACAATATATATATATATATATATATATATATAGAAACTATTACATATTTTATAAATGTATAGTTTTAAAAAGGTGTAAACTAATACCATATATAATTTGAATACCTTCTAATGTATAATTTAAAACGTATAATTGTAATCGTTTTTAATTGTACTCGACTACCCATGTATATGCACAAGGTTACATACTAATTATTCTTAATAGAAAAAAATAATAATAATTAGAGTTCTATTGAAACAATTTATACTTATAAAAGAATCCGAATCTTCAAGATTTTTTTCCAAATTTTTTATTTTTATTTTGAGTAATGTTACAGATACAAACTATTTTACAACATTTTTATAAAATGCTGTTGTGTCACTAATATCACATTTTTACTTGCAATAACTATTTGGAAAATACTAAAGCCACATCAACAATATGTAAAAATGTTATAAAATAGTTTGTGTCTGTAGCATTACTCTTTTATTTTTAAGTAAAAGTGCATCTAGATCTTGAAAGGATGGGTTTCACTTTTTCTTCCTCCAAAAATGTGAATTCAGATGTACAGAGAAGTGGATTTCAAAATTTTTATTTTTACTTTTATAAAAAAATTTCTTCTAAAGGAAATCTGGATGTCCATTTTTTGTTTTTTTTTTTTTCTATTATCCAATCTCTTTTTTCTCTCTACTAACACCACCACCATCATCATTATTATTTATTTATTAGCTTTATTAATAATAGGAATAATAATAAATATTTTTTTTAGAAAGTTTCAACCTATAACGATTGCTTCTGGTGATAGCAATTTATCATCAGACCAAGACACTAATAGATTTTTGGTGTAGGAGAGAATTGAACTCCAGATCTCTCTTATTTAATAGTCAGAGACTTTACTAATTGAGTTAATTGAAACCTACAAAATAATAAACATCTTATTGTTGTTGTTATTGTTGTTATTATTATTGTTGTTGTTAGTACTTAGTAGTATTATTAGTGTTAGTATATTAGAAGCAGTTAGAAATTAGAACTATAATAATAATTAGTAATCTTATTTTTTTATTTAAGTATAATCATTATCATTATTAGTGCCACTACTACAACAATTACTCCAAACTACTATTTACATTTTCATTATCATAGTAAATAATGAACCCTATGAATTTAGTAATATTATAATTTTTATGTTTTTGTTGTTGTTATAATCATCCCTATTATTATTTTTCAATACATCGATAGTTGAGGCTGGGAGAATTTGAACGACAGATATTTCTTTATTATTTAATTAATATTATTAGTACTACTACTACAAGAACAACAACAATTGCTACTACTGCAATTACTTGAAACCACTATTTATATTTTCATTATCACAATAAATAATAAACCCTAAGAACTTAATAATTTGTTTAATTCTTATGTTGTGTTGTTGTTATTGGTATTATTAATACTTTTGTTGATGTTATTATCATCACCATCTCTGTTATTTAAGTACCATTGTCAACTCTCAGTGTTAATACAATGCTTAATTTCTTTATCTATTAATGAAAAACTGCCAATTGTCTCGCCGATTGTCATACTTATATAATATCTCAAATAAAATATATTCATTCCTTTTGATAAACTTAATTTTTTAGAAATTGGTTAAGGCAAAAAAAAAAAAAGAAAAAAAAAAAGAAAAAAGAAAAAAAGAAGTAATGCAGTCAACACAGTTTTTATGTTTTTCAAAACAAATTTCATCATTGCTAAGTTGTGGAACAATGCATGGGTGTCATATGCCTCCATTATTTACGGTCGATCACTTTAATAATTGTGAAAAAATTTGAGTTCGTACCATTACTGAAAAAAAAAATGGTTATGTTAACCAACGTTATTTTGTATCATCAAGATGGTTTCGACAGGTACCACTTGCAATGAGAAATAGTAAAAACTAAAAAAACATAACTTTTAAACTAAAAGTTACTCAACTCCTAGAACCAATAGATTACATTAAAAAAATTCAACTTGAATGGGACCCAAAAGAAAATACTCCTCTCTCTCTCAAAAAGTATATTTTTCGACTAGTCACTTTAATACATGCACTTCTAAAAAAAATAGTAGGGTAGCTCTTGTCAACAAGTTCCATCAAACCATTTTTTTTCTCTCTTTTAACCTAAAACTTATTATCAAAGGTCATATTTAAGATAAATAAATTTATTTTATGTTTTGCATAATATGCTTTATATACAATTGTTGTTAAAAGTCTATTCTTAATTTGATTTTAAGTGAATTTGCCCATTACTTGTAAAGGATTTTCTTTTTAAGTTTTTTTTTATTAGTAAAAACAATATATAACACCAAATGAAGTGAAAATCGCTCAAACAAACCATATATATATATATATATATATTACTTAAAGTTATCACCTTAAAACTAAAATTCTATCAAGGTGGTTAGAAATAAGAAAAATTATATATAATAGGGATTTGCCTTCGTCTTCAAAATGATTAGAATATATGTGAACATCCTTCAATACCAAGTTTATTTAATTAAGTTTAACCAAATTCATTAGTACAAAAATTAAAAATAGCCCAAGCCCAAAAACTGAAAAATTTTATTGATAATCCAACAAATCCGAAGAACTTCATCAAACATAACCACAATTGAAACTGAGAAAAGGACAAGAAGTCGCAAAGGTTAAAGAGCAAATGATAATGAGTCTAAAAACAAACCTGACCAAACCATGGGAATGCCTTTTGTCTCAGAGAAAGTGCGGTTTCCTTAGAGATTTTCCTTAGCCCTTTGCTCAACATGTATATATATACTCATGTTATAGTTCATTGTAACACATGTTATTATACTACAGTCTTATACAATAAAGAAGTAACCCTTAGTGGTTTCCTTTATGGATGTAAGCCGACGAGGCTAAATCACATAACCCTCGTGTTTTCAGTGTCCTTATTCTATATTTCTTCTTTTGTATCTACTCTAGCATATACAACATGGTATAACACATTGCATTGCTAATATATTTAACATAATTAAATAGGATGAGAACCCAAGTCAAGAAACTTTACACCATGGTACATTTAAGAGGCAGTGCAAGTCTACAACTATGACTTTCATCAAAAAATAAATTGTACAACTTTGACAAATACAAATGTCCTGTACCATAACAGTTGAGAGGCAGTGAAGTCTACAAGTATGACTTTCAGCAAAAAAATAAATTTTACAACTTTGATGAATACAAAACTCTTGTACCATAACAGTACAGAGGCAGTGAAAGTCTACAACTATGACTTTTAGCAAAAAAGAAAAAAAAAAAGAAAAAAAGTGTCTACAACTATGACGTACTAATCACGCAATGAGTGACAAAAATCAGCCCCTGATTTTTTCTCACCGTTATAAAATACTTCCATGTTGTGGGTGGAAAGTTCATAGTATTTCTCCATTCTCTCAAGTTTGAGGACATCATGGAAATTACTTCCCATCTACTTGCAATTGCAGGGTTTTTTCTATTGTCTCTATTGTACAATCAATGGAGGGTGAGAATTGGAAGTCACAAAATTAAGCGTATGTTGGCTCCAGAGCCATCAGGTGCCTTGCCAATCATAGGTCACCTTCATAAACTACGTGGCCAAAACCCAATTGCACGAACCTTAGGTGTTATGGCTGATAAAGTTGGTCCCATCTTCATGATCAGACTTGGCATGAAACCTGCACTTGTGATTAGCAATCATGAGGCAGTCAAGGAGTGCTTCACTACAAATGACAAGGCTTTTGCTGCACGTCCAATGTCTAGCCAAGGAAAGCACCTTGGCTACAACTATGCAGTATTTGTTTTTTCCAGTTGTGGAAAATATTGGCTCAAGATCCGAAAGCTAATCAAGCTAGAACTCCTCTCTAGTCGTCGGCTTGAAACGCTAAAGAATGTGCAAGTATTCGAGGTGGAAACTGTGATTACAGATTTGTACACTCTCTGCAAGAGCAACGAGGGCAACCAAGCCAGCGTGGTGATTAGTGAGTGGGTTGAGCGCCTAACCTTTAATATTATTACTAGAATGATAGCAGGGAAGAGATACTTTGATAGCTTCAGTCATGGAAATGATGGAGAGGCACAAGCCGCACAACATATAGAGAAAAATATTAAAGCCTACATGTACGCATCTGGGGTCCCTATCATTTCGGATCTAATTCCATTTCTAGGATGTTTTGATTTGCTGGGCCAAGTAAAATCAATGAAGCATATTGCAAGGGAATTGGACTCTGTAGCAGGAAATTGGATTGAAGAACATAGTATGAGAAGGCTGAAGGGTAGTGAACCAACCGACAAGCTGGACTTCATCGATGTCATGTTATCCGAAATTGAGGATGATGCATTCGGCCATACGCGTGAAACCATTATAAAGGCAACAGCAATGGTAAGTTATTGTCATTTATCGCACAACTTAATTAATCAACCATGTTTTTATTTTGTTTTGTAATTTTTTTTTTTTGAGAAACAAACATACACACAAGAGAGAGGGAAAGAGGTTCTAACATAAAGGCACATCACAACTTCACTCAAAAGTTATGGTAACTTTTAAGAGAGGGTGGGACAAGTTATACTACATACAACACACTCTCTTAAGTAATGTGGGACAATTACCCTTTTTTTTTTTTTTTTTTTTGTAATTTCAATTAACTCAATTGGTTAATTCTTCTATGTTGTCAAATATAATAAGAGATATAGGCAGGGATGGAGCTACTCTTTGACCAGGGAGACCATGCCCCCCACCCCCTGTAGCGGATTTTGAGAAAATTTTTTCTATAGGTATATTTAATTTTCAATTAGCCCCTCCCCCCCCCCCCCCCAAAAAAAAAGAAAACTTGGTCATCATTGGTCTCTTTTTGCTTATTATCAGCTCACTCCTGACATTTTGGATCCAAATAAATTTATGGTTGGCCACTCTATGAAACACTGCACATGCTACAACTTGCAGTTTATCTCTGTTTAAAACAGAGGAGAAAAAAATATGAAGGATCTGAGTTTGACTAAAATAATCAAGAGGCATAGTGAGAGAAAGGAAGGTGAGAACAATATGAAAAACATGATTTAACAAAACATAAAAAAGAGAAGTCGGGAAAAAAAAAAAGACGAGAAAGAAGATTATTAGTGTTAGTTTGGATACAAACGCGTTTGTGTTTGTGCTAGCGGTTGCGTTTTTTGTGTAGGTTTAGTGCACTATTCATGAGACCCACAAGTACGGATTTTAGCAAATTTTTCTTTAAAATTGGGTTCCACGGCACCACACATTTAAAAATTATTTTACTACAGTGTTTTTAGTTTCTAGTTTTCAGCAATAAGCGGTATCCAAACAGACCCTTAGAAAACACACTAATAAAGAAGAGCAAGCAAATATCAAAAAAGTGAGTAACACCTGTTTAAATAGACCAAATGTGAGGTAAACAGTAAAAACAAGAATGGGTGGGATTGGGAACAGAGAAAGTGATTTATTTATAGTTTACAAAATACCCTACGGGTTTGTTTATTTACAAAAATACCATATTTGCTTTATTTTTAATAGCAATCTAATCATTTTTATTTAATTTTTGTAAAACAACATATTAAATTCATTATAAATTATACTTTTATTTAGTTTAATAATGGTGTGTGTCGTGTGGGTGTGTGTGTGTTAATATTTATATTTGATGTTAATTGCGAAACAGTGTATCAGTACACACTAATACCAAAATATTTCATTCAATAGTAAATCTGAAATAGAATTCAAAATCTTGATCTCAATTCAAAAAATTGTTGATATTTCAATTCCATAAAATTTTAATGCCTCAGTTTCCAAAAATTATTAAGCAAAACTATAAAAAGTTGATTAACAAATGAGTTTTATTCAATGCTCCAAACCCCCCCCCCCCCCTTCCAATTTAAATTCCTGACTCCATCCCTAAATATAGGTTGAACCCTCTCTACAAAGAATATAATACTCTATAAAGAAACATTACTTTCTAATTTGGGAAAAATTTGTTACATACACTATAAAAACTAATAACAAGTGCACTTCTAATTAAGTGTGGCCTCAATTTCATGTTGTAGAGTCTCATCTTGGGTGGCTTTGAGACATCATCTCTAACCTTGACATGGCTCATGTCCATATTATTAAATAACAAGCACGCTTTGAAGCAAGCTCAGGAAGAGCTCGATCTCAAGGTTGGTAGAGACAGGTGGGTGGATGACCATGATATCAAAGATCTAGTTTACATCCAAGCCATAGTGAAGGAAACGTTGCGCTTGTACCCACCAAGCCCCCTATCAGTTCCACATGAGGCCACGGAGGATTGTCATGTTTGTGGCTATTACGTCCCAAAGGGTACTCGTTTGCTTGTTAATGTGTGGAAGTTGCACCGAGATCCAAGAATTTGGGAGGACCCAGAAAAGTTTCTACCAGAGAGGTTCCTCACAAGCCATGCAAGTATAGATGCTTCAGGTCAACATTTTGAGTTCATACCATTTGGGTCTGGGAGACGATTCTGCCCGGGTTACACAATTGCATTGCAAGTATCTCACCTAGTACTAGCTCGCTTGCTTCAGGGATTTGAGTTCACGACACCATCAAATATGTTGGTAGACATGACGGAAGGTTTGGGCATTACCTTACCTAAGGCAACTCCCCTTGAAGCTCTTCTCACTCCACGCCTTGCTTCTAGACTCTATCAATCCCAAACAGAAATATAAATCATGCTTTCCAAAAGTGTCTATTTTCAATAAGCTTGCATGTGCAAGGAGCTTTATAGTTCAATAATGTTGCTTGTCTCCTTTATATGGAGAACTCAGTTCAATCTCTGTTTGATTGAATGTAATAATAATTATAAAAGAAAAATAAGCTTGCACGCTATTTTGACTTCATGCCATATGGATGGATTTGAGCCCCTAATATGGTCACATTAATTTGACAACTGTAAGTTGAAGGATCATGATCGGTTGGATGGCATTGTTGTTAATGGTGAGGATGGGCCTATTGGTTTCAATGTTTTTTAACAAGGATTTTACTAAGAGGCACCCTTTAGGAACTTTTTTATGGGAAAAGAAAAAAAATAGTTAATTCTTTTGTCTTTTTCTTTTTTAGCTTTTCAATTTTTCATTTAAAAAATTCTTGAAATGGTTTATTAATAGATGTCCTTAATGAAAATTATGATGGAAAATAATTCTCCCATTTAAGTAAGATCAGCATAATAAACCAAATATGGCAAAAAGATTATAAAATAAACCAAATGTGGAAAAAAAGATTAAAAAAACATGAAAAATAAATAAACACAATTAATTAACCTAAACATAGTCAAACATAATCAAATATCATGTGAAAAATAACTAAATAAACAGAAATAAGATTTTTTTTTCCCTAATCTGGGTTTGTGGTGTGTACACATACTCAACTATGCGTACCCATGGTTGAACCATACACACGCATACTCGATGGCTGCATACGCATCCTTTAGCACAAATCCAAAAAATTACATTTTTAGAGATTAATTAAACAAAGATATAACATTTGAGATCAAACAAGCATGTTATAACTCTAAACACTAAACTAACATGAAGCAAATAAAACAAATATCAACATAAACAAATAATTTAGAAACAAAATCAAAGAATTTAACTAAACTACATTAAATAAATAAACATGTTAAAATTTACATAAAACTAAAATAACAAACCAAGAACAATAAGAACAGATTATTATTGGGAAATTTAGACCCCGGTTAATAGAATTAATAAGTTTTAAACCCAAGTTTTTAATTAGATTTATTATGAATAAAACTTGTTAAAACAGATAAGCATCAATATCATGTCAACAATAAATACAGTGAAAATGTAAATAAGACAAGATATGATGATCCAAGAAAACCAATGAAACAAACTAGTTTCACAGTAAAAAACCTGGGGGAAAACCTTCCTGAAAAACAATCCACTATAGTAAAAAGAAGTTTCAGATCTAGTACAAAACCTTTATCAGTACAAAACCTTTATCCCTAGACTCTACAATCTCCGTAGATGAACTCACAGCAAAAACCTTCTACCACTTCTGAATCTCTGTACTCTTTAATATATGAACGCCACCCTTTTGATGCACAAATCCCAATACGTGACTAACCAATTGCATGGATCCTAGTACGCGACTTAATCACCAACTAGAAGAAGATTGTTAGCCACAAAGTTCTTCACTTCATCAACAATGAAGATCAAGAAGCACTTGGTTACAAAACCCTAAGGCGCAAAGACGCAATAGCTTCTTTCAGAGAAAATAACGCATCGGTCACCTTTTGCATATGTTCTCTTTGTATTCTCCTATGTGACGGCCTCTAAAATAAGCCTTATATATAGGTCTAGAATTGTGAGAAAAGAAACCCTACACAAATACATAAGCCTGGCCCAAAAATCAAGTATGAAATTTCTGATTTCCATAACCTCGATAGATAGCAGGTGTCGAGCAGGTGTCAAGATTTAAACTTCGACAGATACAGCTATAGAGGAGGTGTCGAGGGGACAGAAGTTTTCTTGATCGATTCACCAACTGTCGAGAAGCTATCGAGATTGCGATAAGAATCAGCTGAAGAGCTCAATAGATAGCCTAGCTGTCGGGAGGCGTCAAGCAACTGTCGAGCTATCTGTCCGCAGGTGTCGAGCTATCTATCTAGCTTTATTGAACAACTTTTCTTTACTTGTTTCTTGGTCCAATCTTCATGGCTTTAATACTAGACTTGATCAACATGTTTCTTGAAGTATTAAACACGTCCTAGATCTATCCAAATACAAGTAAAGTGTGTTTTGTCAAAGGATTAGCCAATTACATAAAAGAATAACATATGTTCTTAACAAGTGAAACACATATGTCCTAATAATTATAAACAACCTAAAATTAGATTAGAACATATAAAAAAGATCATAACATCAATCAAACATGATAAGAACATTTATGATAACATCAAACAAAGAACCATGTGAATCCTATATAGCAAAGTGAGAAATCATGGAAAAGATGTCACGACCCAAATCCATGGAACATGAATTTAGATGCATGACTAACCTATTGAACTTATATAACTCAATGAACATAGTTGATCCAAAATAAATTAATACTCCAAAGAAACAATGCTCTTAATAAATAACCTCTTACAAAAATCTAAACTCCACAAATTGGAAATAATCTCCAAAAATAAAACATGAGTTACAAAATAAGGATAACTAAAATTCTATAAGTCTTCAAGTAATATAGAAATCGCCTACAACTTCCACACTCAACCTTGCACCTTACAAAGCGATCAGAAGGTCCTATACTCCCAACTACACTTCAATCTGAAAAATAGTAATTAATGGGGTGAGCCACATCTAGTAAGTAATTATACAGAATACACAACAAAACAGAGTCAAGCCAAGCACGAGTATTTTGATTTTTCACAAACTCATTCAATGATATCAAAAAGAATTATTTCAAAACATATAATGAATCACTTAATAAATATGTAATCACATCTTAAAATCATTAGAAATCACATACATATAATTGATCAGAGCACAGTGTCACATATACACATCACATATTCTCACATACAATCCTGTGAGCGGATACCAACATCTAACCCCTGCTGGTGAGGGATCAACACATATTCTCACATACAATCCTGTGAGCGAATTTACACATAAATCTGATATATCTGATCAATTCTAAAAAAAACGTTCATTCTGAGTCACATATCACAAAACGAAATATATACAAAATAGAATAATTTTCTTAATATTAACAATTATTCCAAATATACAGGCATAGCGAATATCACAATATTGAATTGAACATAAATCAAAGGATGCTTGACTTTCATGGGGAACGAATAGAAACTGAGAAGTTTATGTAAATATATTACAATTCTTGAGTAAATCTGAAAATTTGATTTGCTAAAAGAAACTTTTTAAATACCATTTGGAGAATAGGAACATGACTTTGAACTCACTTGGTTTTAACAATTTTAAAGAACAATAACCTTTTTAGAAAATTTACTTTGAAACTCAATTATTTTCGAAAAATAGTTTAGTATAGAAATCATCTATTAAATGAGATTTGGACATTCAAAACGTTATTTAAAATTCGAAGTTTCTCTTTAAAACATTGTCTAAAAGTCGAAGTTTCTCTTTCAATAATGTAAAAATAATGCTTTCGATAAACTTTCGAAAATATAAGTTTGAAATACAAAACTTTTGAAAACCTTTAACTTCTAAGAACCTAGTGGACAAAACTTGTGCATATTATGCATAATTACTTACAGCACTTGGATTGCTCTGAAAGTCCAGTCGAAACAACCTCCAAAAAGCCTCAAAATACTCTTAAATAAGACCTATATTCAATCATGAAAATTACTTAATATCCTTCACAAAATATAAATCTTATTGACTTATACAAATTGACTCACTAAAATTATACTTGCTGAACTAAACGATAACACTAATGCAAAACCTCTCTACCCAAGAATATGTTTCCATAAATTTATCAAAACTTAGAGCCAGCAGCCAAATACTTAGGATTTAATATATGTCCTAAACGAAAGTAAAACTTGAAACATGAATTTAGGCTCTATAACTGAAACTTTGTTCTAAAATACACATTACGGGCAAACCTAGGATTTAATATATAACCCCAATGAGAAACGTGGGCCAAAACTTAATCTAACTTGTTCATGGACTTAATATCATTGGCCCTAATGTATTAAATATCTAAGCATTATTTTGAGATGAAAATAGAATTCGGGTAAGAGAAATAAGTCTGCCATTAACCTCTGAAAGAATTGTAAACGCGTTGATCTCTGATGGTTCATTATAGTCAAAGTCTAGGCAAAGACTACCAAGGCCATCACTTTATCCATCAGAGAACATGAACTTTGACAAAATGTGAGCAGCCTAGTGTGAACACTATGCAGCCTTATTCATGGTTTAATAGTAAAATCCCAACGGCAAGGAAAACGGTGGCAGCATTGTTGACTTATTAAAAATATATATATATATATATATATATATATCCTAATGAAAACGTAAGAGTCCTATACATATATAAGATTTGATCCATTATAAAATTCTAAACCTTTGATTCTTGATTCTAACAATTGAAAATCATACTTGGAACTCTTTGGCTGTCTCTTCAATTGTACGTGTTCTAAACTTCAAAGAAAAACACCTCTTAGCCTCCTTAGTGATGAAACCCTAATTTAGTTTTTCCTCCGCCTTATATTCAACACATCAAAGATGTGGGCTTAGTGGGGTAGTGGGCTAGAGTTTGAAACCCACTTGAACTTATCTCTTCAGTCTCCAAGAGGCCCATAAAACATCTCCCTTTTATTTATTTATCATTTTAACTGCCACACTAAATTGTATGCATTAAAACTTTAATTTTCTCACCTATTTTGGTAACACCACAAAATTGTCTACTCCCATCTTACTATGCACACCCATACAATACCTCAACTCTATATTAAAATTGACAAGGTACAGTGATAATCATAAAATCAAAATTGGGGTATTACAAAAGAGACTTACGTTGCTTTAGACTCACAAATTTGAGATAGTTTAACCGACCCTTCTGTGCCTACATTACAAATATTAGATTGTGATAACAAGAATAATTAAAGAACATAACAATGGTTAGTAATCATAACTCAAGAACAAAAGATTTTGAAAATGTTTTAGAAAAAAAATTTGAAAACAAACTTTCTGCCTTTGAACTAATTAAAGAAAGCTTTTTTATTTGTGAAAAACTTACAAAGGTGTTGTGTTACGGTTTTGGAAAGAGAAAATAGGGTTTTAGAGAAGATGGAGACCAAAAAATTACTATCTCTAACTAGGGTTTTGATTGGAGACATAAGATATATATTTATAAGTTAAAATTAGGGTTTTCGGGAATTTTTAATGGTCTTTGGATGTTTCCAAGGGTCTAGGGGCTGGACCACATTAAAGAATAATGCTTTGGGCCCTTAAAAATGAAGTTCTACTGCCTAGAAAATTGGCCTGCATACGCATCTTTCGAGGTTGCGCATGCACCCTTGATTCTTGCGTACACATGCCCTAATTCTTAGTAGTTTTGATGGCCTAACTTCAAACGGTCATAACTTACTCAATATATATCCAAATTAGAAAAATTTTGTGTTCAAATTGAAGCCCAAGATTCTACTTTCCAATGAAACAAACCTCACTTAAAAATTCTTTGTGGATGAAAGGTTATGGTCAAAACAGTGAGCGAAGGTCATTTTTCAAAATTGTTTTCAATGCGATTTGAGCACTTCTAAGTTATGAATTGTGATTACTTCTAAACTATTGTGAATTCTCTAAATACCTTTGGTTGACATATGTCAAGCTCATCATTGGGGTTAGGAACCAATATTTATTAACGGGTACATAATGAGGTGTTTACACCCCCTTAACAATATTATTGATTCTTTTAAGAGTTATGCTAAAGCCACAAAATTTTCTTCAATAATTTTACAAAACTTCTAATGTAGTAAATTTTTATTGGTTCACATTTAGGCCCATCACTGACATCACTTTTTTACTTACTAATAACCGTTGATCACAGTAGAAATTTGTAAAAAAAATTATAACTTTAGCATTTTCTTCCTTTTAAAAGCTATAAAATTTTTTTTTTATAGATTTAAAATCTAATACAAAATATTCATTCAAAAAAAATTAACCCAATAGCAAAAATTACAAATAGTAAAGTTAAAAACAATTAAGCTCAATTAACCAATTTTACCAAAAACGAACTACCCTCCCTTTTAAAAATTAAAAAAAAAAAATTGTGTCCTTACCGGGAAGGAGATGCATACATAAAAAACACAAATAAATAAAAAATGAAAATCTCTTTAGTAGTTAAGTAGCAAAACTGGATGCCGGAGTCGTTGCACGCAATTTTATTTATTTATTAAATCACTAAAATCCTTAAACCCTTCAATTCTTGTTAAAAACATGGCTCTCTCTCTCTCTCTCTCTCTCTCTCTCTCTCTCTCTCTCTCTCTCTCTCTCTCTCTCTCTCTCTCTCCACGTAATTTATCATTTCAATCACAATGTCTTTGCATCAAGTCTCTTCTCTTGTTATTCTATTTCTAATTCTTTTGTTATTCCATTGTTTTCCAAGAACATATTGGTAAGTCTAAATCAGTTTAATTAGGGTGTTGGGTGCAAATTGCAAATTGACATACTATTATATACATACAATACTACAACAAAACTTTTTTAGGGTTACATTGGGCAGTATCAATATTACAACTGACCATATTTTTGTCACATTTAGTGGTTCTTTTATTTTATTTTACTCATATTTGATGGTTCTATCGTCATATTAAATAGTTCCAACATCACATATAATCATATTTTTGTCATATTTGATGGTTTCCTTATTTTTTTTTGTTTACTCTCATTTAACGGTTCCATTGTCACATTAAGTATTACTAACATCACATATGATATGATCGTACCCAACCTAACCCAATGCACCCAATAATTGACGAATATATAACAAAAATACCCCACAAAACCTACAAAATGACTGAAATACCCTCGAAACTTATAAAATAACTAAAATACCCTTGAAACACTCTAAAATTACCAGAATGCCTTTAGAAGCTAAAAAAATTATCTAAATACCCTTAAAACCTAAACAAATGATCGAATAACCTTAAAACCTAAAAAATGACCGAAGTGACCCTGAAACCTAAAAGATGATTGAAATACCCTTATAACCTAAAAAAAAGATTGTAATGCCTACGAAACCTAAAAAATTATTGAAATACCTTAAAAAAAATTATATATCTTAGTTTTGTATTCTAAATATTAGTACTTTTCCCCCATCAATCTGCATTTTTTCTAATTCTTTTGTTATTCCATTTTTTTCCCAAGAACATATTGGAAAGTCCAAATCAATTTGGTCAAGGTGTTAGGTGCAAGTTAGTAAATAACCAAAATACCCCTCAAAAACATTTAAAAGGAGTAAAATATCCCTAAAACCTTGAAATAACCCAAACACCCATAATGATAGTTTTATAATATAATTTCCTCTTTACCAAAAAAAAAAAGATAGTGATGATGGTGATTACAAAAATCCCAAGCTTTTCTTGGCCTTGATTTTGATTGGGCTAAGCTTGATGGTTGGGAGAACTTGTATGTTTAGGCCCATTGACCTAGCACATGTACGTACTTCTATAAGTTGGGATAATTTCAAATTCAATTAAGTTAGCCCAACACTTAAACAATATTTTGCAAAGTCCAAGTTGAAACAATGGCTTCCTCCTTTTCTTTTTTTCTTTTTTTTCTTTTATATATATATATATATTAAATTTATGTTAAATGAAATTACTAAAATAGTTAGCTTTAAATGAAACTTTAATATTAAAATTTTCAATTAATTAAAAAAATCTTCTAGTCAAAATTGTGTTAATAAAAATTTTAAAAGATCTAATAAAAGTTTGTCGGGAAAGATTTGTGCCTTTATGTCATCTAATGATTGGTATTTTCCTAATAAAAAAAGACCACTTGGCTGAAACTTTTGCGATTGTTGCTTTGTGCATTTGGAGCAATCAAAATACAAAACACTATGACTAGGTTATGACAACCTACAAAATTTATAGTAGTGCAGTGGAATTGATGCAAGAGTACCGATCTGTGATTCAGGATATTCATGTTTTAGCCAAAAAGGCGAACATCGCAATTGCTAACAAAACATTCAGAAACTGTATGTAATCGAAAAGAAAGAGAAAGAATGGCCTTTTTGGTGAACTTGATGCTCACATATAAACGTCTGTATATTGTTCCTTATAAAATGATATATATATATATATATAAACAGAAAAAGTAAGAGTTTATGTCAATAATATCTTTATACTACATGTAAACCATATGTGAATATGTTTGTCTCGATCAAAACCATAACGCCCAAAGATAGCAGCTTTGAGTCTCACGACTAAGAGATTTCCTTGTACTGGTCAAGTCTCATTATTAGCTCCATCTAATTAAGCTTCTACATGAAAAAGATTAAAATTCCCTTAGCAATATATCATTCCTTGAAACACCAACAAAGATATATGTCAGCATAGGCTGTAATGTGTTCATTATAAGGTCACATGCTTTTGAAGATATTATCTCACTGAGGAAAGCCAAAGGAACCTGGAATTTTCATCAGCCAAAGCAATCTATAGAAGATCAATGTTCTAAGTTACCATCTACTTGACATGCATTAGATTTTTATTTCAAGCAAATTTAAATTTTTTTTTTTTTTTTTTTACTGAGTTACCTCAATTTTTGCTAATATTTTAAATATTTGAGTTCAACTTTGAGGGCAAAATACCATATCTTGATACTATCAATTGTTGAACAACCCCAATTAAGTAACAAGACATGAAAGATCAATGTTTTGAATAATCGATTTCTGATTAACAGTACACAACATCCTTAGACGGCTAGACCACACTATCTTTTCTCTTAACAGAATTTCTTACACAAAGATAACTTAATTCTCTCTTCCCTTTAATCTATTGTTGTCGGACTTCTACTCCAGTGCACTATTTGCATCTCCCTAGTAAGGGGAAAAAAAGGAACCAAGTAAAAACAGCCAAATCAATGAAATAAAAACATAATCAAAATATGTCAGACCAGAGAATCCAATTAGGACATGAGCCCAACACATATAGAAGTAGTATCTCCAAAATTTAGACATTACATGATACTATGCTTAGAAATAAAATGTTTTTGCTATTGTCCTCAGCCAGTAGTATAACTAAATATCAATAATCAAGTCATATTTTGACAACTCTGAACTTTAATGTTGAAACCCAAAAATCTTGGTGTTGCTTTTAAAGTTTACAGACTCATAGACTAATCAATAAAAATAATCAGATCATTCAAACCCTCAACAACTACACCAAATCAACATTTTTACATTCAAATAGATATTCCTAGAAGCCCTTCAATGTCAAGGTTTTATAAAGAGATAGAGTAATTAATTATGTTAGAAAGCATGCAAATATATATATATATATATATATATATATATATGTTCTCCATTACATCCAATTGTGACAAATAGTTGCAGAACTCTTCCACCACTATAAAATGCACAGATGACCATTCTAATTCACATTATGTGCCAAATTGCGAATACCAAATTTTCTAAACAATTGAAAATAAAAATAATTAAAGACCCAATTGAATTTGGTAGCTAAAATGATGCCCACGACATTATCAACCATAACATAAAAGTCAAAAGCAATGAACATAAGTTATCACAACTGATTCCTGCGAATGTAATCCAAGAAGCTGAATGCCAATTCTCTTTGGCACTGAATGTGCCCTCAAGACTTGTAGGCACTTCCAACAAAACCAGTAAAGCAATAGCGTACCTAAAGCCTAGTTTATCATCATACACGTATATACGACCATCTGCACTTTCACCAAATTCACTAAGTTTATATTCAAAGTACCACTGAACAAATACAGTCCCTAAAGCATTCAGAGTAAATTTCACAAATTAGAGAGATGTCACTTAATCATTGAAAGGCTAGTATTTTCATTGATACAGTCGTAAAGAAACTATTTCTTGTGGAAAGCTGTAGAACATTCTTTTTTTTTTTTGGCAAAGACAATAGAGCTGTAGAACATTCTTACATGTTGAACTCTAATTATAATTTCATTCGTTATTTTGTTTGTTTGCCTTTTTGTTGTTTGATTTAGGTAGATTTTGTTCTTTTTAACAATCTTTTCATAAATAGGTTTTGAGTTTAAGATGTTACCCTCCACTTATATGTTTTGTGGAAAGTAATTTTTGTTATCATTATGTTTTAGGGCGGAGGCTGTGTCTACACTTGTAGGCCATACACAATGCGTATCTTCTGTGGTATGGCCACAGCAAGAAACAATATATTCTGCATCACGGGATCATTCTGTTAGATTATGGGATGCCGAGACTTGCAAAAATTTGTCGGACATAGTAAGTGCAAATATCCTCAACGGCTAGTTTTGTTAAGAATAAACCCATAACCATTGAACCAACAAATGGTTTTGATCAAATGATACCCAACGGCTAGTTCCGGCACTGCAGCAAACGATGTCGTTCCTGTTGTAATGTAAATGTATTTAAATAAAACGCTGCGTTTAAGACTTGTACTATTAGTTGGAACGCTGCGTTTTTTGTTCTTATGTTAGTTCCATTATACCGTGTGCTTTGTACAATCATGAGATCAGTTGGGCAGTTGAGGGTTAGTTAGTTGGTTCTTAATTTTCCTCCGCATTATACGGATCCATCCCGAGAATTTAGGGATTAGATCAGTCAGTTACTAGATCCTGTAATCTGTATATATACTGTACATGACATGTAATACAAGTGTGAAGAAAATCATTTTTTCCGGAAATCTCTTCTCTCTTCGTCTCTCTCTAAACTCTCTCTGATCTTTCTCTTTGTGCTCTCTGTTCTTCACCACTTCACACAGAGTGTTTCATAGTGTGAACACCATTGTAGAATCTTCTCAGCCTTAGTTAGATTCTTTTCAAGTTTATCTGTGGTGGGAATGGGAGGGCGTGTGTTTGGTTATCAAAATTTCTTGAAGTGGGCTTATATTGACCACCTTATTTCCATGCCGATTGAAATCACTGACTGGTGGAAGGGTGACAGCGTAATTAGTGGTGGTGCTGACTCAAAGCTCTGCATTTCTTCTGGAATTTCTGTGCTGTGAGGTAAAAGCTGTTACTCATACCGCGATAATTGAATTATGGACTTACAATTGTAAAAGCCATTCTTTTCCAAGCCTGTGTATTCTGATATTGTCTGCTCTCTCCACTCTTCACATCTTCCTCTTCTAGTGTCAGTCTCATCTCAACTGTAGCGACAATCTGATGTGGTCCAGTCAGCGCAAAGTTCAGTACTTGCATTAAAAGGAAAAAAAAAAAAAAAGAGAGGAATTTAATCAATCACCAAGAGTTTGAAGCACATGGATAAACCGGAGAACATAGGGTTGCCCAGGGTTAAAGAGGCAAGGCTTTATATGTACCATATAAATTTAGACTGAATTTTGAATTTCCACTAACCAGAGTGGTATGTAAGGTTTAGTACTGGAAAAATGGGATTCAGTTGCCTTTTGTTTAAATGGTTCGTTCCATTGGGTAGTTTCATTTGCTACCTTCCTTTGGGTACTGCATTTTTGGTACTACTGCTGACTATGGATGCAAATTGTTGTTGTTGCCTTCAGGTTTACATCCTGTGCCTTTTTGGAGCAAATTATCGAAACGTTCAAATTGACAGTAGTCGAGGATTTATTAATGTTGCTTTAATGTTGGGGCTTAATAATTTTTGAACTAGTTGTTTACGTTTGTTGCTTGAGCTGTTAGTTAGTATAACTAGAGTTTGGGAAGTTTTTCCTCCAATCAAATGGTTAAACGTTGACGAATCAGAAGTTCACATGAAACTTAAAATAGAAAATAAAATTATAAGATCATGGTAAATGGAAAGCTGGAACTTTACTAGGTTGACTGTTTCCTTAGAGCAAGTGAGCAACCATCAACGAGAATAACTCTTTAAAGAGAATTTTTGCTGCTTAAAATGAGTACTATCTAGAACAAAGGTCGATCACCTGTCTCCTCCCTCATTGAACAAAACTCTCCATTAAAATTATTATTATTATTATTTTATGTAATTGGGCTTATTATTATTATTTATGTAATAGGAACATGAGAGTAAGTTTATACAACTTACATATTTTATCATCTTATTTTTTATTCTCAATCAAACAAAAGAGTTTTCTATCCCTCTACTTTTTCATTCTTTCAACTAAATACACATGAGTGAAAACAAAGGTCTTGTCTAATAACCATTTTTGTTTTTTGCTTTTTTGTTTTCAGAAACTTGTTTTTAGTAATAGAAATAAAAAATAGTTTTCTTCTATTTTCAAAGTCAAAAGTTTAATGTAAAGATTTTGGTTTAATTTTTTGTTCCCACCAAGATTTGAAGCTTGGACTTCACTTAAGTGCATAATTACACTTGTTTTCTCTGTGTAAGCTCCCTGGGAATCTGAAATAAAAACACACCTATTTGCTTGTTTTTAGTTTCCTTTGTAAATTTAAACGTGGAAACAATTTTTTTTCCTATTTGTTTTCAATTACCAAACAAGTTGTCAAGTCTAGAAAATAGAAAACAGTTTTTGAAAATAAAAAACTGGGAAAAAAAACAGTTACCAAATTGTGGGGACCAAAAATACAAAGCTACAATAACTAGCTTTGAATTCAAATCAACACAACTAATTTCTTGAGGATGAGAGATGAAAATCCACAAGGGGAAGATCACAAAGATAATTGGCAACAAATATAACTGAATTAAGGCTTTATATGCATAGAAACCGTATTCTCAAGGTACAAATAGAGGATTTAAGGATAAATACAAGTGAAGACTCTTCTCACATTCTCTCTCCTGTTGTTCCTTTGATTTTTTCTGGTCCTGTTGCTCTCCTCCTTCTTTTATAGCCATCCTCCTCTTCTTCTAGTTGTCCTGCTCTTAGTTGGATTTAGAGGGATATTTGTCACATCAACACATTTTTCTGCTATTTCTTGATCATGAAGATAGAATTTTGTGGGTGTTTCCATTGTTCAGGCTAGTCATTCAACATTCAATGTGGCTGACATTAGGTGAGGAAAGCCTTTAATGCAGAGGTGACTATTACATTGGGTTTTGTGCTTTCTTCGACGTGTTTTTCGGGAAAGTAGGTGAATAAAGAGTGTCTTTAGCTTAGAGAATGATCGTTTCTCAGCTGGGTCATGTTTCCTCGAGAAGATGGGTTTCACAGATTACCTTTGTTGTGGGCCCAAATGGTCTCTTCTCAACGGGAGGCCTTTTGATCCCTCATCAACTGTCACGCTAGGCCTATTCCGCGGATGGGGTTTCTTGGGACTTCCTTTCCGGCTAAGGTTTTTGGGTGGCAAATTTAGGTCCACTCCCTATACACAAACATACCCTAAATCTTTTTTTATTTCCTCACTATTTTATATCACACACACACACTTTTCCATCCCAACCAAACAAAGCCTAAAGTGTCAGTCAATTAAGATGGCTAGACAATTTTCTCCATTACAATTAAAATTTGAAAACTATTAATACTTTAAGGATTTAATGTTTGAAAAAAAAAATCAAAATTTCAATAACTATTTATGTAACTAATCGCTAGCTCGTGCGATGCACAGGAAAGTTTTTAGTAACTATAATATTTTAGCAAATCAAATGCTTTAAAATTTGAAAATCTTAAAGAACTTACATTAGCACTCATCAATTTGTTTACAAGGCCAATGCTAAATAGATCTACAAATTGCATTCTCATATCCTCTGTCATTTGCAAGCTGACAGGACTCTTTTCATTATGGTTTGCATCCTTCTATCCTTCAAAAGTATTAAGAAGTGCCATGTGGTCACTGCATAAGAATGTGTATAAGGCTATACAAAATTCTGTCATTATAATCAACATCCTAAAGCTAATATACAATCCAAAAATGTGTAACCAATGTTACATATTAGAGTGTTGTAGAGGGCAGAGAGTAGAGCAAACATTTTCTTACAACCACAACCATATGGCTTAGAGTTCTAACCATTATTCTAAGGAACCCAACAATGTCAATAACCCAAAAAGTATTGTTGTGATACATTTACTTTAGGAAAAATAAATTTGAGCAATCAAAATCAAACAAATCTATCTTAAAATTACAATTTTAGACACAAACCCACTATGAAATTCCATTTAGCCTGCGTTTGGATTCAGATGTTTTGGCCTGCATTTGCCATTTTTGCTTTCTTTTTTTCTTTTCTTTTTTTAGCGCTTATGAACAGTAACCCGCACTGTTCATGCATGTGGATTACACTGTGCAGAAGACAAAGGGCACTGTTTACGCACTGTTCATGGGATCCACAACCACTTTATTCAGAAAAAAATTAAAAATGGGTCCCACAGCACTATTCACACATTTAAAAATTATTTTGCTACAGTATTTTTAGTTTTCAGTTTTCAACAAAATAAGCTGTATCCAAACGAACCATTAAATTGTCTATCGCTTTCATCGAACTATTTGATTAATAGGCATACAAACAACACTTAGTGTAAGTAAAGCCAATAAAAGTCACCAAAAAAGGAAAACCATCTTGCTGGAAACATCACAAAGACCAATAAATTAGACAGAAATATAAAATTAAAAAAACTCATGTACAAACACGTATCTATGAAATACTAAAAAATATATAACAAATTTCTTCTATCTTCATTTAATAAAGAAAAATGATAACAAACTGTTATTCTAACTTTCATAAATTGCACTTATATCCTTTTTTATAGGCAAGCAAAAAATGCATAGCTCAAGTTGTAATAACAAAATTGGAAAATTCTTAATGGAAGAAGGTAAACTATCTATGCATTCAGCCGTTAGGCATATGAAAGCAACAATAACACCAATTAATCAATTATCCAACCTAGCACACACTATCCTTAAGTTGATCCTAGGCACCTATTTTGGAACCCATGTTATTACAACAACAAAAGCACAAAAAATCCTCTCTATCTAACAAATCAAAAAACTCTACAGAAAAGTACCAAATTTAATATGATTTTTTTTTTTTTTTTACTTAACCAAATTTAATATGATATTACCTACTTTGGTTTGAAAGAAGATCACAAAGACATCACAATAAAGAATGAGATGGAATATACTCCTTCAGTACTACCATGCTTCCAATCAGCTAGTCTTCTTTTCCACTCTTCCAACTACAAAATCCAATGCTACCTTTGCATTGAGAGGAACTTAATAATAATAATAAAGCAAACAATAAAAATGAAACTATTCGTCCTTTTCATCTAATATGTAACTTAATAGATGGTCTCAGGCACTTTTTGCACATAGATTCTTTAAATTGTATATCAAATTAGAATGAAGAAATTACATGTAAAAGCCAATTCAATAGAGAGATCTATCACACATAGTGATCAATAGTTTAAAAACAAAAGCCTTGTAATGTATCTGCCGTATAGTGTAATCATACAAATATGTGCTTATTTAAGAATATTTCCATAACATACTTACCCTTATTTGAATTTCAAGAGGAGTGTGATCTTTTTGCCACTCAATTATTCAACTACATAAAAAACGATAATCATAATAACAAAACTAGTCACTGTATTAAAATCCTATTTTCAACTTCAAACCACCTTGTCTCCCTAGTCCAGCTCTCATTTCTGACCAATTGTTTCAGCATAGTCCAATTCAAAATGTTTTTCTTCTTCTATTCTTTTTATTTTATAAGAACTCTATTTTTCACTATAGTCCAATTAAACTGTAATTAACTCAGAGATCATATGTTGACTACAAAATTGGTTCTACAAATACAAAATTTGTATTTAAAGCAACGCAAAAGACAATTCAAGTCAAATGAAACAGTCAAGACTAACATAGTAAGAGTCCAAAGCTATTAAAGATGCAATTTAAAAGCTATAAATACAGTACCTGATAATAATAAGGAAGTTAAAGCATGAAGCTGGTGGTTTATAATCTATACAAAATTATAATAAACCAAGTGGGCCTTGGCAAATCTCTCACATATTAGAATAACATACCTTAGATCTTTAGAACTCAAGCATTACACAATACATTATACACACACACACATATATTTAAACAGTAAAGGGATTCATACTTTGATCTCAGTCAATTATTATTTAATACTACATCAATTCGAGGGGATCCTAAAGTAGGAAGCAATTTGACACCCATTGATTTTAAAACTCCAAAAGTTGTTTAGGTAGCTTCCCCAGTGAATTAGGCTGCAATGAACTGCACAAACTGGCCTTGATACCAATTGTGCTTTCAATGTTAGATGCTCAGGTCTTTCTGAGAAATTACACTACCTCTTTTAGGTTTTTAACTTTGATGTAAATCTTTTTTTTTTTTAATAAATAATTACGATGGGATTTTTTTTATTTAAAATTATGACGTTAGTTTCATGATTATAACCATTATCATTAAGCCAAGATATCAATTAATTTTTTGTATAGGCAGGATTTGAATTCAAGTTCCTTGTCTAAGGACTAAAAAATTATGAGTTGAATTAAAGGGAGCCCACAACTTTGATCTAAAAGTTATTTAGAACAACAAAAACTAAAAGACAGAAGAAAAACAGAAGCTTTCTTCTCCATTTTCTGATAGAATTAGGCCCATGTAAAGGTTCCTTTGCCTTCTTCAGCTTGGAACAGTTTGGTAATCTACCATTAAGGCCAGGTAGCTTACAATTTAGAGACATCCTAACCAAAACCCACCTATGTATCTTCACAAAGAGGCTTGAAAGCTTGAGAAAAACCCCAGCTCCAGCAACCTCAACACCTAAATTTTCTCCCTCAGTCCCTCTTCACCGGCAAAAGATAAACATAATAAAAAAAAATTTGTTTTCAATTAAGTCTTTCTAGGCCCCATACCAGCTCCCACCCCAAAATTTTCAAATTCACAAATAATAATAAAAATTTCCAACCAAATTCAAATTTATAAAATCTACCAAGCATTCAATAATCAAATAGAAAATAACAAACTAAATATCGGTTTCCAGCCAGTTATACAACTTCTTAATTGGATGCTTACATAATAATTTAGCCAAAATAATTTGTATTTCAAACAATTGGATGATTTCTCATGTAGTTCAGAAGATGGGTTTTGTCTTCAAGGATTGGGTGCATAATTACTTATAAAGAGAAATGAGCTTGCCCTTAAAAGTCTTGACAGTAAAACATGTAGCTATTATGATAAAAGGGCCTAGATTTTCAGTAAAGAAGCTCTCGTTACTTGATTTGCAACTGATCCCCAAAGTGTAAGCTTTATTTCATTTCCTCTATTCAAACTTTCCAATGTTACAGTGTAAGTTCATATAATATAAGTGCATGTATTGGCTTATCAAAAAATAAAAAATAAAAAGCGCATGTATTAAAAATAATTTTTTTTTAAAGACATACTCTATAGTCATGACATTTTTGTTTCTCATCGAGACATTTGATCCTTTGATCATTTTGATTGGGTTGACACTTTACTCCCTCTCTCATTTCTGCAAGACAAAATTGACATAATCTAATTGGTCTGGATGGTTTTACAGAAAAAAAGTTATTGTCACATTTGCCATTTTGCCATTAATGATCTTCATATTAGGTGCAGTATTAGAACATGTCATAATCCCCATTATTGTTAATCAAGTTAACCTAGTAAAAATAAGAAGATTTGAGAACCAAGGTTCTTAATGCTCATATTTTAAATATTGCCAAGCATATATGTTTGTTGTTTCAGGGCTTTCCCTATCTTCCTAGTCACTTACTTAAGATTTCATAGTAAAAGGACTTAGAACTTTGAGATTCAGCTATTATGAAATCTTAAGAACTTGGTTAATGTGCTCATGCAAGTTCTAGCTTTAAAACATTCAAGTTAAGTCTATAAAAATCAAACTCCAGAAGATACAACAATGCAATTGTTTATAGATAAAGCACACATATAATCAACATGATCATTAAAACAAAGTAAAATTCAACCAACCTTCATGACTCTTTTACAATTTTATTTGGATTGTGTGTCTCAACAGCATACCAATGCAATTATTAATTACTTAAAATTTAAAAAAAAAAAATTATACATGATAAGTTACAATTCAATCGAGTCTCGTGAGTTCTTTAAATGTAAACAAAACACTACAATATTTAGAAATTAGATGTACATAGACAAATAGCTAGCTCTATACTAAAAAAAAAATCAGAAATTTAGTACAGAGGCAAACGAATACTATACCTTTAACATTGATTCGAATGGAGAAAAATATTGAAGAGAAAGGCAATAAAAAAACAGAAATTAATCAGGAATATTAAATCTAAATAAAAGTGAATGGAAGAACAAAAATTAAGAATGAAACCTGCTTTAAAATAGCAAACGAATGTACAAAGAATTAAATCTGTTGTTGTTTGGTATTCATTGAAATCTACTATTTTAAATCTGTTGCAGGGAAGGAACAACACAAACGTACAAAGAATTATAAATTGAACAGTTGTGAATTGGTTTGGAGATAGTATTGAACAACTGTAAAATAAAGTGATGTAAAAAAGAATAGAGAGAAAAAGGGGTTAGGAATTGAAATCCCTAAATTGACAAAAAAAACCTAATTAAAGACAATAGGAAAAGAGATTATTCATAGATTAATTGAGAGATACCAATAGAGAATGCTCTGATATGAAGGCTAGGTCAGAGATTGAAAACGTTGGCTCCCATGGTCGTGCCCTTGCAAGCTTTCTGTGAAATAGCTTGGATCTGCGTTTAAGAGAGTGTAGATGTTCTGCGTTTGGTGAGTAATGTCGAAAGAGAGATGCTGGGTTTGGTTTTGTAGAAAGGAGAGGTTCTGCCGTTCTGCCCTTGCACTATTGCTTTAGTGTTTTGGTTTTAGAATTATATCGGGGAAGAGTATTTGGATTGAGAAAGGAGAGTATATATATTTAATAAAAAGAAATAAATCATATTTAAAAATTAAAAAAAATGCTAATGTGGAAAATTGTGGGAGCTTCAAAAGTTTCGGTTATATATATATATATATATAGATTGATAAGGTTTTGCTGCATACATGGTTATGTGGCAACAAAAAGAAAGCAACATGTGTCTAAAGGTCATGTGCAATGCACATATTATTAGCTAGACCCTTAGATACTTATCCATTTCTTTTGGCTGTCACATAAACCTATATGCAGCAATTGTTGCATACAAGTATGTAGCAAAATCTTTACTTTATTTAATAAGCAATGATGCATAATTGTGTGCACAATCACAAAATAAGGTGTCTACAATCATATCACTTCACTTGTCTATCATTTAAATCAAACATACATGAGTGAAAACTAAATTTTTTTTTTCTGTCCCCCGCGTCACGTCTGTCAATTAATCTCAAGGGACAAACAATTTTCTCCATTGCAATTAATGTTTGAAAACGATCAAAATCTCTAGGATCACTTCCCTAAGAAACAACTTTATGTCACATTGTTGATGCCCACCTTGACGAAAGGGCCCAATAGCAAAAGAAGCCCAACAATATGAAAAGGATGAGGAGAGAAAATAGTAAAGTAAAGACTAGCAAGCCAGAATGGCAGAAATAATGGTCAACAAACCCAAAAAACTAATAAGTGGCGAGGAAGATGCAAATGGGCTGAGGAAGCCCAAGCAATGAAAGTAGTAAACTCACGGGAATAGTAAGAGGTAGAAAAGAAATAAATGGGTAGGGGAAGCCCAAGAAATGAATTAATAAATTCATAGAGTTGACATAAAAGCCAATAAGCCCGAAAGGTAGTATGGATGTGGTAATTGGGTCGGGGCCCAAAGGATTTAGCAAAAACCCATAGGAGAGAGAAAGAGAAAGAAAATGGGCCAAGAAAGCCCAAGGAATGAAATGGGCCAAGGAAGCCCAAGAGATGGAATGGGTTGGCCCAGTAGGAATATTGGCCAATAAAGCCCAAAAGAAGAAAGAATGTAAGAAATGGACTGGTGGGAGCTTCAGCTTGTAAGCCCAGAGGTAACAACAAAGTAAAAGGATAAGTGATGTCATTGTAGGAGCAGTGCAGTTGCATGGCAGGAGCATCAGTAAGCCCACGAACACGAGAAAGAAGGGGATATGGGCTAGATAGGAGGGAGAGAGAGCCCGCACCCAAGCAATGCCCAGTCCAAAGAGAAGATGGAATGTATAGAACGAGAACCCAAAGGCCTATGTATCTTTCATGCCGCAAGAGTTAAACAAATACCAGAATGTATAACAGAATCGGACAAACGTGGAGGCAATGGCAAATGTGTGAAGGCCAAAAAAGTAATGGATTCAGACATAAGTGGAGCATGCACACAGGGCTTAGGCACCACATACTTGTACCCAGCCAATACAGGGGAAGGGGGCCATGAGTTAGGGGTATGAGAGGGTGTGGTCTAGCGATGGGGAGAAGGGGGGAGCCTATTTTGGGGTTCCTACTCAAATTCTTTTAGGGAGATATGTTCCACTGGGATGATACCTCACTCAAAAGAAATAAACCTGAGCTGGAATCACTAGATGCATGCAGTAGAGGTAGGTAAGGGAGAGGTTTAATCCTTATCCAGATGAGAGTATTAAGAGAAATGAGAGACAAAACAACAACTATTTTTGTTTGCAAATGAGGCGTGGTGTAGCCTACACAATGTAATGGTAGTGGCTGAGTAGCTGACAAGCCAGTGGGCAGTCTTAGAAGGATGCCCACAATGAGCCAAAAGCGGTTAAAGGGTAAAAATGATAAATCTTGTCATGGCAGGTAGTATAAAAGGCCATAGGTGTGAATAATGAAAAAAGGGAGGAGGGAGGCACAACGGCAAACAAAAAAGAGAGTTAGAAAGAAAGAAAAGAAAGCAAAGTAAACAAAGAAACAAAAGAAAAAGGAAGATATAGAAATCCTAAAAGAAATGAAGAAACATGAGTGCTAGAAATAGAGGCATGTATCAATAGGCCACCCATTTCTCTCCTTCTCAATAGACCCACTTTCTGATAAGCTAAGAATTCAAGCTTAAGCCATCTAGGTCCTTTTTCCAAAGAGTGTAATCTCTACAGTAGGAACTCCCTTTGAGGTTACCCACATTGGAGATTGGCTCCTTTTTGGGCTTGTGTTTGTTAAAGAGCTAAACCTATTTCTTTGGCAGACAAATCCTTTCTTTTTAGTTGATAAATGATTAACTTGTTATCTTACTGCTAAACTTTTTGTCGTGATCTTGTTATTCGTAATTGAATTGCTCTATTCTTTATTGCTGTGTTATTCACATATTATTGTTATTAGTAGAAATGTTTTAGTTATCTTGACGCATCATGCATCCTACTGTAATATCTATAACAGTTGTTCTTGCCATGAGCACGCGGTACATTCAAGGCTCCTGCTAGGGCTTGTCTATATGGAGATGGCCCAACTTGCGCACAAGCTGGCTTAAGGTGTGTTTCAATTAGGCCAGTCCTAACTCTCCTACCTTAGAATCACGGGTCATGGCACACTAGGAGAAATCAAGCCCAAAACACAAAAAAGGCCCACCACACGCATCATTGTATTTTATATCAAAATTTTGATCAATTTATAGAATATAGAGCTAATAAAGCTAATTTTTTAATAAAATATCTAACATAAAATACAATAATATGATTTATGGGCACATTCCCGTGCCCATTAACGTTAACATTTCCCTTAGGTAGTGTGATGCCATTTTGCAACCACCAATCACCCAGATCATATCTTGACAGGCAGAAAATTCCACACTTTTCCACGTTTAAAATGTTCCACACTTTTCCATCCTTAAATAGATAAAGTGTCTGTTTGGCTAACTTAATTTTTACCAAATTATTTTACTATTCACCTTATTTTTGCTACTAGTTATGGGTTACATTGCACTTTTTGGTACTATTCATAGGTCCCACTATACTATTTTAACTAACATTTACTTTTATCTACAATACTTTCAGTAAAAAGTTTTTAATTTTAGCAAAATAAGCGGATCTCAAACAGACCAAAAAGAATAAAGTGTCGGTGACATATTAATCTTGAGGGGGCAGAAAATTTTCACCATGTTTTAAAACTTGTGAATACTTTTAAGAGTTTAGGGTATGTTTGGATATCATTTATTTTGCTAAAAACTGAAAATATTGCAGCAAAATTATTTTAAAACGTGAACAATAGCTGTGGGTCCCAGTTTTAAAACACTGTTGTGGCTTTTCATTTGTTGGCTGAACAGTAGTCGTGAGTCCCATTTTTAAAACGCAAAACACGTTAAATGTGAGTATCAGTTTTAAAACGAAAAAACATTAAACGTGCTAAGCAAACCAAGGACGGACCCAGGTCGAGGCCTAAGGGGGCCCGAGCCCCCCCTGGGCCTAAAAAAAAAAAATAGCAGGTTAAATTTTCCAAAAAAAAAAAAGGCTTGGGCCCCCCTTAGTTTTTAACTCAGGCCCCCCTCCCAAAAATCATGAATTCCTAGCCCAACCAGCCAGCCCAGGAGGCAAGAGCCCATGACCCATGTAAAAAAATAAATAAATAAATAAAACTCAGCAGTCCAAAATGCCAAAACCTAACAGAGAAAGTGAAAATCGAAGGAAAAAAAAAAAGAAAAAAAAAAGAAAAAGAAAGGAAACTTAGGAAAGTGAGAGGCGAGACAGAGAGATGGAGAGAGTACCCAGAGTCAGAGAGAGAGACCCACGCCGTGACGCCACCGCCCACACCCACGCAGTGTCGCCGTGACGTCGCCACCCACACCCACGCTTGTGAGACCCATCTTGCTACCCAGTACCCATGCCGACGTCGCCATAATCATGCAAGAGTCTCAGCTGTCACTGCCGCCCACGCAAGACCCATCTTGCCGCCGCCGTCAATTGCTCGATCTGCCCAACCCAGCTTCGTTGCTCCAGCCTTCACAGTTTACAGGTATTTAATCTATCCTTTCCTTCAAAACCTAATAAAATGTTTGTGAGTCTCAAAATCTAACAATCTGTGCTTGTGGACTTGTGGTGTTTGTGTTTTTACTAATGAGTGATGAATTGATGTTGGTGATTGTGAATTGAATCTGTGCTGCCTGTGGTTTTTTTTTTTTTTTTTTTTGGCTTTTTAGGTTTTTGGCTTTGTGACTCTCTGTCGCTCTGTGTTTGTGACTCTCTCTCTTGTATTATATAGATAAGAGAGATAGAGAGAGTAGAGATTGTAGAGATTACTCAGATTAGAGAATATTTGTTTGACTGTTTGTTTGTTCTTTGTTGACTGGTAGTTGGGTATAATAGGGACAAGTGACACAAAAAAAAAAAAAAAAAAAAAAAAAAAAAAAGGAGGAAGAAGGTAAAGTTAAGAAAAGTTTTTGTTAGTAGTGGAGAATAAATTTATTGTGTCGGTAGTGGGATTGGGTTAGTGGGCCAATGTCAAAAAGATGGAGACAACACAAAGACAAAGTGATAAATAAAGGCAAACCAAAGACAAAAAGAAAAAAAAAACAAATCATATAATATAGAAAATTGTCACACAAATTTAAGAAAATAACAGTGATTCACTTACGCCTATTTCTATCCACAAGATTTCAGAAATTATGACAAACAGGTGTTTGAGAATGAGTTTTATCATTTTAAGTATAATGTAGTTCGGGATCCAGAGTTCAAAAAATTGAAAAGTTTATCTGAGTTGTGTTAATGGTTAGTGAGAACTGGAAATTCAGAATACTACAAACTTGTTTATAGAATGGTGAGACTTTTGCTTACCCTTCTAGTTTCTACTGCTACTACAGAATAAGCATTTTCAGCTATGAAAATTGTCAAAACTAACCTTCAAAACAAAATGGAAAATGATTTTTTGACGAACTCTTTGATGTTATACATTGAAAAGAATATAGTTTCGACATTTAGTTTGGATTCAATTGTAGATGATTTTGAAGATTTGAAAGAGTGTCGAGTTCCCTTTTCATAGATGACTGTATTAAGAAATAATAGTGTTTCGTGTCTTTTATTTTTGTTGGTAGATAATTGTATTTCAATATATTAAGAAACAATGATTTTTAGATATTTGTCTTAGTTAATAGTTTATTAATACTATATGAATACGTATTTAAAATTTATTTTTTTTCGCTTATTTCCGACTCTCTCTATCTTGAAATCTTGAGTTCTTCCCTGAGGCAAACGCACGCTCAATGGTCAAAAACGAGAGATTTGGTAGAAACCGTAGAATTAGACTTTGGCTTTGAAAAAAAGGGTCCTTAACAGGATACGATAGCGCTGGAGTAGTTAGACGGTCAAATCAAGATAATTCACAGCCGCCTAAACAGGGTCCTCACCTTTTTTTTTTTTTTTTTTTTTTTTTCTTTTTTTAGTTTCATCATTCTCTTTTTTGTCTTCTATATATAGACTCGATCAGACCCGATATTTGATATACTTTTCTTAAAAAAAAAAAAAAAAAAACTTTAGAAGTGAGTTACTATTATTAACTTGAAAAAAAAAAAAAAAGTCTGTATTCACCATGTTCTAAAACTCTTCGGACTTTGGCTTTGAAAAAAGGGTCCTGAAAAGGATATGGCGGCGCTAGATATTTGACATGATCAGCAAAATTTGCCCTAAGTATTTTCCCTAAGTATTTTCAGCAAGAGAATACACGAGACAGCCAAATTTGCCCAAAGTATTTTCAGAAAGTTGAGTTAAAAGAAGGTGAATGGAGAGAAGAGGGCTCTGTCACGTGCTGGTATTTTATCATTGGTAGGATAACTAAGATTTTTAATTTGTTGTTCATCTTCGATATCGTATATCTTTGGATTCTTCAACGTTTTATATGTCAGGGCTGCATGAAAAGCTTTTACGCTGTGGAAGATACGATACTCTCCTCTTCTAAACATTTTTAGCTAATTATAGGCTCTATCGGTACATATATTTAAAAATACATATTTTCAGTTTTTAAACAATATTATACATTTTTTTACACTTTTTTACTCACACGTATTTTAAAAAATACAAATAACATTACCAAACGACCCCTATATTTTGTGAATATTGACAATTCTATATATATATTAAAAGTCAAAAGACTCAAAACTCTGATAAAATTCAATGAGATTGTGCCATGTGTTTTATATAATTTTTTATTTTAGTGATAAGTAAATTATTGAGTGTAAAAATTAAAAAGTCCAAATCCAATTAGTTCTAAATTAGATTTCAATTAGAATCCAATTTTGAGCCATATGTCCATTTAATTTTTGAATTTCTGTAGCTAGTGAACTATTGGTTGTAAAAAACGAAGAATCTAAATCCAATTAAATTCTAAATTATATATATATATATATATATATAGAAACTATTACATATTTTATAAATGTATAGTCAGGGGCGTAGTTAGGATTTTTTACATGGGGGGGCCGATTTTTGACGATGATGATTATTATCGTTGTATGGACAGTCTATATATTTAGGTTGATATGGACCTTCTTTAAGATAAACTTGTTGGATTTCATCTTGTTTGTTGATAGGAAATTCATATATTTGTTTACGTGATCCTGGATCACGATCTATCTCTTTAGACTGAATTCTTGAACATTTGGAGGGGTGTTCATCAGGCATTGAAGTATTAGCATTTATTTCTACAGCCACATTTGTTTCTATAGCCACAGGTGTCCTAAATTTTGAATTGCTAACATCTTTTTTTTTAAGAATGCATCAATTGTTTTTCGTTTGCTCATAATTCTTTTATCTTTAAGAATATGACTCAAAAATTAACCTGAAAAGAACTAAAAAAATAAAATCTTAATTAGAAATTTTTACTTAATTATATGGATGTTATTCATACTCAAGAAAAAAAATAAATTTTCCACTATAATTTAAACAGTCAACCCATCATCATTTATATTATTCAAATTTTCCTGTATTTTATTTTTTTTTAATTAAGAATAACCCCTCAAACAAAAGCAAAAATTAAACACACAAGTACACAACATAAACTAAACAATTTAACAACACTCACTGCCACATGGTATCTAACTAATCAAAAATAGATAATAAATCAAAAAAAAATTTACCTTAGAAACTTTATCTTCCCTTCAAGACTCATCACAAACAACCTCCCTTCAAGACTCTTCACAAAGTGCAAACTTTATCTTCCCTTCAACTATATATTTCTCTAAAAATCTATGAAAAATTAAAGAGCATGTGAATATTTAAGTGTAGATAGTTGAGAAAATAAAAAACACTAAAAAGAGATGAAGCGGAGACTGAAAACTCACCCTCTAACTACGCCCCTGCTCTAAATGATTTATTTTAAGAAAGTAAGAAGAAAGAAAATAATGGTCAGTTTTTTTTTTTTGGGGATCGTGAGGACTAAGTTTGAGAGGAGGGTTGAGCTGAGCTAAGGGTTTTGTTTTGTTTAGGGGCTGCTGGAACCACTGAAGTGGGCGGTGGCGTGTAAACAGTAGACAGGAAGAGAGTAAAAAGAGAAACAAAAGAAAGGGTTCTGAATCTTCTGATTTGGAGTTGGAGAATGGGTGATAAAGTTGGGTAGTGCATTGGGTATTTATATATAAGTGGGTTGTGGGCCATATTTTGTTTTATTAGAGGATAAAAAGGCCTACAATTGAAACTAGAGCCTGGGAGTGAATTGAAGTATTGCACAGAAATGGGAGGGGGGGCTGAATGTACATCATTGGGGGGGCCCAATTAAAATTTGTATATATGCTGATGGACTTTTTTTTTTTTTTTTTTTTTTTTGCAGGGGCCACGGCCCCCTCAAGGGGCAACGTGGCTCCGCCCCTGTGTATAGTTTCAAAAAGGTGTAAATTAATACCATATATAATTTGAACACCTTTTAATGTATAATTTAAACCGTATAATTGTAATTTTTTTTAATTGTACATGACTACCCATGTATATTCACAAGATTAAATACTAATTATTCTTAATAGACAAAAAAAAAAATTATTATAGTTCTATTGAAACAATTTATACGATAAAAGAATCTAAATCTTCAAGATTTTTTTTTTCAATTTTTTTTTGAGTGATGCTACAGACACAAACTATTTTACAATATTTTAACAAACTGCTGATGTGACAAATTCTTACTAATTCTAATATGGGCCCATTACTAACATCACATTTTTACTTGCAATAACTATTTTGAAAATACTAAAGCCACATCAGCAATTTATAAAAATACTGTAAAATAGTTTGTGTCAGTAGCATTACTGTTTTATTTTTAAGTAAAAGTGCATCCGGATCTTGAAAGGATGGGTTTCACTTTTTCTTCCTCCAAAAAAAGTGAATTCTGACGTACAGAGAAGTGGATTTCAAAATTTTTATTTTTACTTTTATAAAAAGTTTCTTCCAAAGGAAGTATGGATGTCCATTTTTTGTATTTTTTTTTTTCCCTATTATCCAATCTCTTTTTTCTCTCTACTAACACCACCATCATCATCATTATTATTTATTTATTAACTTTATTAATAATAGGTATAATAATAAATATTTTTTTTAGAAAGTTTCAACCTATAATGATTGCTTCTGATGATAGCTATTAATCATCAGACCAAGACACTAATAGATTTTTGGTGTAAGAGAGAATTGATCTCCAGATCTCTCTTATTCAATAATCAGAGACTCTACCAATTGAGTTAATTGAAATCTACAAAATAATAAATATCTTATTGTTGTTGTTATTGCTGTTACTATTATTGTTGTTGTTAGTACTTAGTAGTATTATTAGTGTTGTAAATTAATACCATATATAATTTGAACACCTTCTAATATATAATTTAAACCGTATAATTGTAATTTTTTTTAATTGTACCTGACTACCCATGTATATTCACGAGATTACATACTAATTATTCTTAATAGACAAAAAAAAAATTATTATAGTTCTATTGAAACAATTTATACGATAAAAGAATCTAAATCTTCAAGATTTTTTTTTCCAATTTTTTTTTTATTTTGAGTAATGCTACAGACACAAACTATTTTACAATATTTTTACAAACTGCTGATGTGACAAATTCTTACTAATTCTAATATGGGCTCATTACTAACATCACATTTTTACTTGTAATAACTATTTTGAAAATACTAAAGCCACATCAGCAGTTTGTAAAAATACTGTAAAATAGTTTGTGTCAGTAGCATTACTCTTTTATTTTTAAGTAAAAGTGCATCCGGATCTTGAAAGTATGGGTTTCACTATTTCTTCCTCCAAAAAAAGTGAATTCTGATGTACAGAGAAGTGGATTTCAAAATTTTTATTTTTACTTTTATAAAAAGTTTCTTCCAAAGGAAATCTGGATGTCCATTTTTTGTATTTTTTTTTTCCCTATTATCCAATCTCTTTTTTCTCTCTACTAACACCACCATCATCATCATTATTATTTATTTATTAGCTTTATTAATAATAGGAATAATAATAAATATTTTTTTTGAGAAAGTTTTAACCTATAATGACTGCTTCTGATGATAGCTATTTATCATAAGACCAAGACACTAATAGATTTTTGGTGTAAGAGAGAATTGATCTCCAGATCTCTCTTATTCAATAATCAGAGACTCTACCAATTGAGCTAATTGAAATCTACAAAATAATAAATATCTTATTGTTGTTGTTATTGCTGTTACTATTATTGTTGTTGTTAGTACTTAGTAGTATTATTAGTGTTGTAAATTAATACCATATATAACTTGAACACCTTCTAATGTATAATTTAAACCGTATAATTGTAATTTTTTTTAATTGTACCTGACTACCCATGTATATTCACGAGATTACATACTAATTATTCTTAATAGACAAAAAAAAAAATTATTATAGTTCTATTGAAACAATTTATACGATAAAAGAATCTAAATCTTCAAGATTTTTTTTTCCAATTTTTTTTTTTATTTTGAGTAATGCTACAGACACAAACTATTTTACAATATTTTTACAAACTGCTGATGTGACAAATTCTTACTAATTCTAATATGGGCTCATTACTAACATCACATTTTTACTTGCAATAACTATTTTGAAAATACTAAAGCCACATCAGCAGTTTGTAAAAATACTGTAAAATAGTTTGTGTCAGTAGCATTACTCTTTTATTTTTAAGTAAAAGTGCATCCGGATCTTGAAAGTATGGGTTTCACTATTTCTTCCTCCAAAAAAAGTGAATTCTAACGTACAGAGAAGTGGATTTCAAAATTTTTATTTTTACTTTTATAAAAAGTTTCTTCCAAAGGAAATCTGGATGTCCATTTTTTGTATTTTTTTTCCCTATTATCCAATCTCTTTTTTCTCTCTACTAACACCACCATCATCATCATTATTATTTATTTATTAGCTTTATTAATAATAGGAATAATAATAAATATTTTTTTTGAGAAAGTTTTAACCTATAATGACTGCTTCTGATGATAGCTATTTATCATCTGACCAAGACACTAATAGATTTTTGGTGTAAGAGAGAATTGATCTCCAGATCTCTCTTATTCAATAATCAGAGACTCTACCAATTGAGCTAATTGAAATCTACAAAATAATAAATATCTTATTGTTGTTGTTATTGCTGTTACTATTATTGTTGTTGTTAGTACTTAGTAGTATTATTAGTGTTGTAAATTAATACCATATATAATTTGAACACCTTCTAATGTATAATTTAAATCGTATAATTGTAATTTTTTTTAATTGTACCTGACTACCCATGTATATTCACGAGATTACATACTAATTATTCTTAATAGACAAAAAAAAAAAAAAAATTACTATAGTTCTATTGAAACAATTTATACGATAAAAGAATTTAAATCTTCAAGATTTTTTTTTCCAAATTTTTTTTTTATTTTGAGTAATGCTACAGACACAAACTATTTTACAATATTTTTACAAATTGCTGATGTGACAAATTTTTACTAATTCTAATATGGGCCCATTACTAACATCACATTTTTACTTGCAATAACTATTTTGAAAATACTAAAACCACATCAGCAGTTTGTAAAAATATTGTAAAATAGTTTGTGTCAGTAGCATTACTCTTTTATTTTTAAGTAAAAGTGCATCCGGATCTTGCAAGGATGGGTTTCACTTTTTCTTCCTCCAAAAAAAGTGAATTCTGATGTACAGAGAAGTGGATTTCAAAATTTTTATTTTTACTTTTATAAAAAGTTTCTTCCAAAGGAAATTTGGATGTCCATTTTTTGTTTTTTTTTTTTCCCTATTATCCATTCTCTTTTTTCTCTCTACTAACACCACCATCATCATCATTATTATTTATTTATTAGCTTTATTAATAATAAGAATAATAATAAATATTTTTTTTGAGAAAGTTTCAACCTATAATGATTGCTTCTGATGATAGCTATTTATCATCAAACCAAGACACTAATAGATTTTTGGTATAAGAGAGAATTGATCTCCAGATCTTTCTTATTCAATAATCAGAGACTCTACCAATTAAGTTAATTGAAATCTACAAAATAATAAATATCTTATTGTTGTTGTTATTGCTGTTACTATTATTGTTGTTGTTAGTACTTAGTAGTATTATTAGCGTTAGTATATTAGAAGTAGTTAGAACTTAGAACTATAATAATAATTAGTAATCTTATTTTTTATTTAAGTATAATCATTATCATTATTAGTGCAACTACTACAACAATTATTCCAAACTACTATTTACATTTTCATTATCATAGTAAATAATAAACCCAATGAATTTAGTAATATTGTAATTTTTTTATGTTTTTATTGTTGTTATAATCATCCCCATTATTATTTTTTGATACATAGATAGTTGAGGTTGGGAAAATTTGAATGATAGATATTTCTTTATTATTTAATTAATATTATTAGTGTCACGCCCCGTATCCAACTATAAAAATAGACACGTGACAACCACCGAACACTTATAAAGTAAGCACCCTATAAGTGTGCAAGACCTTCTTAGCAACTAAAACTTCTCCTTAAAAATTAAATCAAATAAATCCAAAATACATCAACAATTTCTTTATGAATAGATCTCCAATAATTTAATAGGAACAAAATCCAAACCTCATGTACATAATGCCAATTGCACAATATATATAAAACTATTAGAAGACCATCCAATTTCAAAATCACTAAGCTTTTTTTCCTCTCACAACACAACATCAAAACTCCCAAAACTTGCTATTCTTCACAATCTGAAACTAGAGGGAAAAAATGGGGAGGGGGGGTGAGTTGACAACTCAATAAGTAACCAAAGTCCTAATAAGTTCTATCAAGCAATAGATCTGTAAAGTATAAGATGTAATATGTGTTTTCAAAAGTTATAATATACTATGTGTTTTCAAAATAACTGAAGAAGTTTCATAGTTTTAAAATAATAAGTTGCACATAGATCACATACTTTAATCTTACAAATATATCATAAATGGTTTAGAAATTAGTCAGTTTTCCATATATCAAAAGCTATAACTTACAATAGGTTTCAAAAACACATAAGCAGTTTTAGTGACTTAAAATAGTTCAAATATTCAAACGTAATTCATATTCTTAACAATCTTATTACTATGGTCACGCTATATCCTTGTGACTGGGCATCAAAGTACCAATAAATAACTCTCATTGGCTGGGTATCAAAGTACTAATGAATAACTCCCATTGATTTGGGTATCAAAATCAATCATAGTCAGATTGTCCTTAATCATATATATAAAATCATAGTTTCTAACAAAAATATATCTTATTCAAGAATGTATATAAAAATCATATACTCAGTATTAAAATATATTTGTAATAATCATTGACTTGAAATCAGTAATAAAATAGAAATAAAAATTCTAACAATTATAAATAATTTTCAGTAGTTAAAAATACATTAATATAAGCTAAATAAAACCCAATTAGGATAATATTACTTTCCTCCAAAAGCTATTCCAAAAGGAACTTTTTCCTGGCACTTCCTCTAAATTCCTTAGATATCACCTAGAACAATTTTAAGCACTATACTCAATAATCAAATAGTTAAAAAAATGTATAACAATACCCTATCAGAAGAGAGAATACTAAGAATATCCTATAACTTTTCACTATTATCTCAACGCGAAAATCCACATATTCACCATATATATTTTCTTTACTTTCTGCCATTAATAATACCCTAGAATAAGATCTATAGAACGCATAAGGGTAAAAGTCACTTGTAAAAGAAGAGCAAAATCTGGACTCCTTTTCAGGTACACAATTGATTTTTTTTTTTTTTTTTTTTTTTTTTGCCACCTGCCACCATTATCATCTTTTGAGATGAAGACAACTCCAAGTACAAGTTAGGCCATGTGCCTTGAGGAAAAACAGTCATTATTTTTATTTGATTTTGTTAATGTGTGTCTTATTTTTATTTGATTTTGCTAATATGTGTCTTATTTTTATTTGGATTTTGTTAATATATGCTCTAAAGATACACAATAATTTTTATTTTTAGAAAAAAAAAAATTTAAAAATTAAAAAAATATTAACAAGTTTTTTAATATTTAAAAAAATATTTTTAAAAGTAGATGAAGACACACATTAACCAAATTCTTTTTATTTTTATTTTTCACTATAATATATGACTTGTCAGACTTCATTGACTCCCTATTCACCCCTACCAAAACCCATAAACAAAATATAATAATAAAAAAAACTTTAAGAGCATTCGCACCAGCTCTGCTATATATGTGTAAAATACACATTCTGATCATTTTTACACATTTTGCTCCAAAAAACACTCCACATCAGTCCTTCTAAATTCATCTAAAATTGTGGAAATTTATCAACGAGCTACAGTACCCGTGTATATTTACACGGGTACTGTAGCTCGTGTATTTAATTTTTTAATAATTTTTTCTCCCTCATCAACTAACTGACGCTCATCTCCCACCTCTCTTCCCCAACTTCCGGCGCGCCAAAATCAACTAACAATGATCCCAAACAGACCCACACACAAACACACATACAAACCCAAACAGCCAGAATCAACTAAAAATTAACCTAAACAAACCCACACACAAACACACCCACACACAAACAAACCCAAACGGAGAGAGATATCGGTGCTTATCGGAGCGATCTGGGCTGTCGGAGCTCGTGGGTCTGCCGGTGAAGCGTGGAGCGGCCGATGAAGAGAGGATCTGGATCGCCGGAGATCGTGGGTCTTGCTTAAGCTCGTGGATCGCCGGTGAAGCGTGAGGGAGACCGAGAGTGATCTGGATCGCCAGATGGATCGCCGGAGTTTGATCGGATAAAGCTTGATCGGATGGATCGCCGGAGCTTGATCGGACCGAGAGGGAGACCGGATAAAGCTTGATCGGAGATGGCTATAGAGAGGGAGACCGAGAGGGAGACTTGTGATCTGGATCGCTGATGGATCGCCGGAGCTTGATCGGACCGAGAGGGAGATCGAGAGGGAGACCGTGAGAGATATGAGAGGGAGACTGTGAGAGATAGAGAGAAAGAAAGAATCAGATAAATGGAAATAGAGAAAGAAAGAAAGTGGGACACAAAGCGTATAAAAAGGTGAGAAGGAAATAATAAAATAATTAAAAAAATTGATTATTTAAATAGAAGAAGGGATAGAATAGATGAACTGATGTGAGGGTATTGTAAAAGTGAATGGCTAAAATAGAAAAAGTAGGTTTTTATGTGTAAAATAGATACAAATTTTACACGAGCTGATGCGAATGCTCTAAGGCTGCTTGTTTCTTGTTTTAACCCTTACCTATAGTGACACACTTACATCATCAATATGACGCTGCTGCTGCATCGACTTTCCTATTCACCAAAAGTACAACTTTTTAAGACAAAAACTGTGTAGAACCGGACCACCATGACCATGCCTAATTTTCTGCAGATCCGTCCATACTTAACGCAATAGTGGCGTAGGAAAAGAATATCTATTATCGAAACAGTACAGATACCAAGAATATCATTTTAAATTTTATTAATGTGTGCCTTTAGAGCATACATTAATTTTTATTTTTGAAAAAAATTTTATCGAGAATTGAAAAAGTAATGACAGTTTTTTCAATTTTCGAGAAAATGTTTCCAAAAATAGAAAGTTTAATGTGTGCCCTAAGGGCACATATTAACCGGACCCTATCATTTAATCCCTTCTCCAGTTCAGATCGTAAAATTCATTAAATATTTAAATAGTTTCACCGCCGGGCCAAAATATCTACATAAAAAAATAAATAAAATAAATAAATAAACTCTAATACCACATAAATTTTAAATTTGACAAAAGAACAAGATTTCTTAATCTCTTACCTCAAGAGTGTAGTCGATCCTTCTCTACTTCAGTCCTTTAGGTAGTCTTCTCTCTTAAAATATCTCTCCATATACGTTGACTTAATAAACTTATGTATAACTAGGGTTTCAACCTCATTTTCTAAAAACTCACTTATAATTACAAAAGATAAAATTGGCCCCACGAAAAAAACAAAATTACTTAAATACCTCCCTTTTAATTTTTTTTTTCTTTCGGGTATTACAATCTGAATAAGAATTCAGTCCCCTGAATTCATTACAAGCTAAAAGAATTATCACACTTCCACTACACTACTCTAAAGCCACAATTGTATCGATCTATACAAATTTATCACTCATCACCATAGTTCAAAACTATTTCACAACATATGCATAGACTTTTCCTTCCCAAGATTTGTATAATAAAAATTTCCAAAGCAAATGGAGCCATGATGCTTCCACTACCTAATACATACCACTGTAAAATCTCTTACTCAATTACCCATAGTTTAAGAACAACCATATGACGAAAAAATATAAGATTCTTTAAAGATATACATATCTCTAGTCTAAATAGCTATCTAAGTTCCTTTCAATATGAATAAAAGTTCCAAGGCCCATTCGTTAAGATTAACCCCAATAATTGATTTTCCATCAATTATTAATTTCAACAAAATTCCAAGGCCTAAGTAGTGTCCAAAAATTACAATAAGGGAAATCCACAATTTTGAGATTCACCATAGACCATTGAATGCTAGCATCCGTTTAATTCTATACCTCAAAATTAAGTAGTGCATCCAAGGTTCCAATCATTCCTAAGTTCAAAACTAATTTACAACATATACATAGATCACTATATCTTTTCTTCCTCAAGTTTTGTAAGAAAAAGAAATTTCAAAATCTCCATAAATAATCAATTGAGCATTGATATAAGGTTTTCATAGAACCTCTATCTTAACCATAAATTATCTTCTCATATAAGCAACATTTATTCACCTTTAATCTCCAAATGATACTTGGGCTGGAACTCATTGAAGAGCTGGATTCCTTATAATTACATGGCCTATTATGAAAACAAATCTCTAAGTATACATCGGCTAGAAGGGAATAGTCCATGAAGTATCTAAACCCCCTTTTTTTTTCTACCTTGCAAATAATAGTCCTAGCATCTAGAACTTAAGAGTACAGTGCAATTTATAATCACTAACCATCTGCCAATATAAAACAAAAGGTACAACAATTGACTATATTTCAAATTGTAATAGTCTTTCAAAATAAACTCTCTTGCCATCCCAACTCCTTCAATATCCAATAAAAAATATGGTTCACTAGTCCAATTTAGTACTACCACGTACTTGTGTTCTATCCACTTCATTTTCTATTAAGCCAATCCATTAACTCTTATCAATTAAGTTCAAAGAATTACATTTCTGGCATCAAAACTTATTTCCCCAGGATATTAAACAATCCTCCAAGTCCATAGAAAGAAATTGAGGACCTCAAACTTCTAAGAACATAACATGTCTCAAAAACATTTAGGGACTACCTCATACATAAATTAGGCTATGGTAATCCATGTAGGTCAACCCTAACAAGAACAGTGATCCAAAAGAAGGTCGGTCCTAACATTAGAATCCAAGGAAGTCCACCGATATATTACTGAATTCTTTAAACACTTTCAGAATTTATATAATAACATATAATATAATGTGAACTACAATAACCACAAATTAATTTCCTTCACACTACGAACTTTCCGTTAATTTCCTTACTCCATATAAACTAAAATCAAGGAATCATAGCTCTAACATCAAACCTTAACCCCTAAATAAAGTTTTGCAATTTCCAATTCCCTAAAAGCACTCCAAATTCTGAATAGGGCATAAAGTAAACTATCATTCAATAATTAAACCTATGAGAATCTCTTACAGATCAAACTAACCTTAAGTAGGTTGACTATATTAGGCAAAACTATCAAATAAGTTTTCAAAAGATCAGTCGCAAAACAGCATGAAGATTTCCTTTGCTTGTTCTTTCTCACTCTCTTTTCCTTTTAATAAGAAGAAGAGGTTTTAATAACCAATTTGATCAATTACAAAATTTTCAAGAATAAACTACACCCACTTAATACTAGTATAAGATTATAGAAGGATATCAATTAAAATCCTCCATTTTGTATTTATAAGTCATGTATGCATAACCACATAGACATAAGTATAAAATCCTTCAAATATGACCTAACAAATTATCCTATGATGGAACCTCACTTACACTTCTCATCAAGTCATCAAAAGAACACTATCTATGGCTTAACAACCCTCATAAACAATGATTATAATTGTAATCCCTATTGCGCAAACCTTATTCCAAATCAAATCTTGGTATAGAGTATGCAAGATCATAACCTAAGCTCTAATGCCATTAAAATTGTTAGGCCCCGAACCCAACTATAAAGATAGGCACGTGACAACCGCCGCACACTTATAAAGTAAGCATCCTACAAGTGTGCAAGGCCTTCTTAGCAACTAAAACTTATCCTCAAAAATTAAATCAAATAAATCCAAAATACATTAACAATTTCTTTATGAATAGATCTCCAATAATTTAATAGGAACAAAATCCAAACCTCATGTACATAATGCCAATTGGACAATATATATAAAACTATTAGAAGACCATCCAATTTTAAAATCACTAAGCTTCTTTTACTACTCACAACACAACATCAAAACTCCCAAAATTTGCTATCCTTCACAATCTAAAATTGAAAAGAAAAAAAGGGGTGGGGGGGGGGGGGGGGGGGGAGGAGGGGGGTGAGTTAACAACTCAATAAGTAACCAAAGTCTTAATAAGTTCTATTAAGCAATAGATCTATAAAGTATAAGATGTAATATGTGTTTTCAAAAGTTATGATACACTGTGTTTTCAAAATAACTAAAGAAGTTTCATAGTCTTAAAATAATAAGTTGCACATAGATCACATACTTTAATCTTACAAATATATCATAGATGACTTAGAAAATAGTCAGTTTTCTATATATCAAAAGCTATAACTTACAATAAGTTTCTAAAACACATAAGCAATTTTAGTAACTCAAAATAGTTCAAATATTTAAACATAATTCATATTCTTAATAATCTTATAACTATGGTCACGCTATATTCCCATGACTGGGTATCAGAGTACCAATAAATAACCCTCATTGGCTGGGTATCAGAGTACCAATGAATAACCTCCATTGGTTTGGGTATTAGAATCAATTCATAGTCAGATTGTCTATAATCATATATATGAAATCATAGTTTCTAACAAAAATATATCTTATTCAAGCATATATATAAAAATCATATACTCGGTATGAAAATATATTTGTAACAATCATTTACTTGAAATCAGTAATACAATAGATATAAAAATCCTAATAATTATAAACAATTTTTAGTAGTTAAAAATACATTAATATAAGCTAAATAAAACTCAATTAGGATAATATTACTTACCTCCAAAAGCTATTCTAAAAGAAACTTTTCCCTAGAACTTCCTCTAAAATCCTTAGATATTACCTAGAATAATTTTCAATCACTATACTCAATAATCAAATAGTTAAGAAAAATGTACGACGATACCCAACTAAAAAAGAGACTACTAAAAATATCTTATAATTTTTCACTATTATCTCAACGCGAAAATCCACATATTTACTGTATATATTTTCTTTATTTTTTGCCACTAATAATACTCAAGGATAAGACCTATAGAATGCATAAGGGTAAAAGTCACTTGTAAAAGAAGAGCAAAATGTAAACTCCTCTTCAGGTACACTTTTTTTTTCTGCCGCCTGCCACCATTATCATCTTTTGAGACGAAGACAACACCAAGTACAAGCTAAGCCATGTGCCTTAAAGAAAAACAGCCATTATTTTTATTTTTATTTATCACAATAATTTATGACTTGTCAGACTTCATTGACTCCCTATTCACCCCTACTATAGCTGCAGGGAATTCACTTTTGTATTATATATGTTGATGGTAGATGGCTCTCTAGAACGAACCAGTTGTGACCCCTACCAAAACCAATTAACAAAATATAATAATAAAAAGAAGTTTAAGGCTGCTTGTTTCTTGTTTTAGCCCTCGTCTGTACTGACACACTCACATCGTCAATATGACGCTACTGCTGTTGCATCGACTTTCCTATTTACCAGAAGTACAACTATTACTAGTCAAGCAATGAGTCACAAAAATCAGCCCGTGAGTTTTTTCTCACCGTTATAAAATACTACCAAATTGTGAGTGAAAAGTTCATAGTATTCTCCATTCCCTCAAGTTTGAGGACATCATGGAAATTACTTCCTATCTACTTGCAATTGCAGGGTTTTTCCTATTGGCTCTATTGTACAATCAATGGGAGCTGAGAATTGGAAGTCACAAAATTAAGGGTATGTTGGCTCCAGAGCCATCAGGTGCCTTGCCAATCATAGGTCACCTTCATAAACTACGTGGCCAAAACCCAATTGCACGAACCTTAGGTGCTATGGCTGATAAAGTTGGTCCCATCTTCATGATCAGACTTGGCATGAAACCTGCACTTGTGATTAGCAATCATGAGGCAGTCAAGGAGTGCTTCACTACAAATGACAAGACTTTTGTTGCACGTCCAATGTCTAGCCAAGGAAAGCACCTTGGCTACAACTATGCAGCTTTTGGTTTTTCCAGTCATGAAAAATATTTGCTCAAGATCCGAAAGCTAATCAAGCTAGAACTCCTCTCTAGTCGTCCGCTTGAAACGCTAAAGAATGTGCAAGTATTCGAGGTGGAAACCGTGATTAAAGATTTGTACACTCTCTGCAAGAGCAACGAGGGCAACCAAGCCAACGTGGTGATTAGTGAGTGGGTTGAGCGCCTAGCCTTTAATATTATTACTAGAATGATAGCAGGGAAGAGATACTTTGATAGCTTCAGTCATGGAAATGATGGAGAGGCACAAGCCGCACAGCGTATAGGGAAAAATATTAAAGCCTTCATGTACGCAGCTGGGGTCCCTATCATTTCGGATCTAATTCCATTTCTAGGATGTTTTGATTTGCTGGGCCAAGTAAAATCTATGAAGCGTATTGCAAGGGAATTGGACTCTGTAGCAGGAAGTTGGATTGAAGAACATAGTATGAGAAGGCTGAAGGGTAGTGAACCAACCGACAAGCTGGACTTCATCGATGTCATGTTATCCGAAATTGAGGATGATGCATTCGGCCATACGCGTGAAACCATTATAAAGGCAACAGCAATGGTATGTTATTGTCATTTATCGCACCCCTTAATTAATCAACCATGTTTTTATTTTGTTTTGTGATTTCAATTGGCTGAATTAGTAAATTTTTTTATGTTGTTGAATATAATAAGAGATATAGTCAGGGACCGAGCTACTCTTTGACCAGGGGGCCATGGCCTTTATTATTTTGTTTTATGATTTCAGTTGGCTCAATTAGTAAATTCTTTTATGTTGTCAAATATAATAAGAGATATAGGCTGGGACGGAGCTACTCTTTGACCAGGGGAGCCATGGCCTCCCCTGGATTTTGAGAAAGATTTTTCTATAGGTATATTTAATTTTCGATTAGCCCAAAAAAAAAAAAATTGGTCATCGTTAGTCTCTTTTTGCTTATTATCAGCTCACTCTTGGCATTTTGGATCCAAATAAATTTATGATCGGCCACTCTGTGAACCACTGAACATGCTGCAGCTTGCAGTTCATCTCTGTTTAAAACAGAGGAGAAAAAAATATGAAGAATCTGAGTCTAACTAAAATAATCAAGAGGCATAGTGAGAGAAAGGAAGGTGAGAACAATATGAAAAACATGATTTAACAAAAACATAAAAAAGAGAAGTCGAAAAAAAAAAAAAAAAGACGAAGAAGAAGATTATTAGTGTTAGTTTGGATACAAATGCGTTTGCGTTTGTGCTGGCGGTTGCGTTTTTTGTGTGTGTCATGTGCACTGTTTATGAGACTTATAAATACAGATTTCAACAAATTTTTTTTTTAAACTGAATTTCACGTCATTATATATTTAAAAATTATTTTACTACAATATTTTTAATTTTAAATTTTTAACAATAAGCAGTATTTAAACATAGACACACGGACGAAGAAGAGCCAGCAAATATCATAAAGTGAGTAACACCGGTTTAAAGACCAGAGGTGAGGTAAACAGTAAAAACAAGAATGGGTGGGATTGGGAAGGGAGAAAGTGATTTATTTGTAGTTTACAAAATACCCTATAAGTTTGTTTATTTACAAAAATACCATATTTACTTTATTTTTAATACCAATCTAATCATTTTATTTGATTTTTGTAAAACAATATATTAAATTCATTATAAATTATACTTTTATTTAGTTTAAGGATGGGTTTGGATTGTGCTAAAAAGGAAAAAAAAAATGCGCATTTGCATTTTTTCTGTGGGTCTCGTGCACTGTTCACAGGATCTGCAAGTACGGATTTCAACAAATTTTTCTTTAAAACTAGATCCCACGATACTATTCACACATTTAAAAATTATTTTGGTACAGTGTTTTTAATTTTTAGTTTTCAGCAATAAGCGGTATCCAAATGGACTCTAATAATGGTGTGTGTGTGGGTGTGTGTGTTAATATTTATATTTGATGTTAACTGTGAAACAGTGTATCAGTACACACTAATGACAAAATATATCATTCCAATAGTAAATCTGAAATAGAATTCAAAATTTTGATCTCAATTCAAAAAATTGTTGATATTTCAATTCCATAAAATGTTAATACCTCAGTTCCCAAAAATTCTTAAGCAAAACTATAGAAAGTTGAATAACAAATGAGTTTTATTCAATACTCCAGCCCCCTTCAATCAAATTCCTGGCTTAATCCCTAGATATTGGTTAAACCCTCTCTACAAAGAATATAATACTTTATAAAGAAACATTACTTTCTAATTTGGGAAAAATTTGTTACATACACTATGTAATAACTAATAACTAGTGCACTTCTAATTAAGTGTGGCCTCAATTTCATGTTGTAGAGTCTCATCTTGGGTGGCTTTGAGACTACATCTCTAACCTTGACATGGCTCCTGTCCATATTATTAAATAACAAGCACGCTTTGAAGCAAGCTCAGGAAGAGCTCGATCTCAAGGTTGGTAGAGACAGGTGGGTGGATGACCATGATATCAAAGATCTAGTTTACATCCAGGCCATAGTGAAGGAAACGTTGCGCTTGTACCCACCAAGCCCCCTATCAGTTCCACATGAGGCCACGGAGGATTGTCACGTTTGTGGCTATTACGTCCCAAAGGGTACTCGTTTGCTTGTTAATGTGTGGAAGTTGCACCGAGATCCAAGAATTTGGGAGGACCCAGAAAAGTTTCTACCAGAGAGGTTCCTCACAAGCCATGCAAGTATAGACGCTTCAGGTCAACATTTTGAGTACATACCATTTGGGTCTGGGAGACGATTCTGCCCGGGTTACACAATTGCATTGCAAGTATCTTACCTGGCAGTAGCTCGCTTGCTTCAGGGATTTGAGTTCACAACACCATCAAATATGCTGGTTGACATGACGGAAGGGTTGGGAATTACCTTACCTAAGGCAACTCCCCTTGAAGCTCTTCTCACTCCACGCCTTGCTTCCAGACTCTATCAATCCCAGACAGAAATATAAACCATGCTTTACAAAAGTATCTGTTTTCAATAAGCTTGCATATGCAAGGAGCTTTATAGTTCAATAATGTCGTTTGTCTCCTTTATATGAAGAACTCAGTTCAATCTCCGTTTGATTGAATGTAATAATAAGCTTGCACGCTATTTTGACTTCATGCCATATGGATGGATTTGAGCCCCTAATATGGTCACATATGACAACTGTAAGTTGAAGTATCATGATTGGTTGGATGGCATTGTTGTTAATGGTGATGGACCTATTGGTTTCAATGTTTTTTAACCAAGATTTTACTAAGAGGCGCCCTTTAGGAACTTTTTATGGGAAAAAAGGGAAAAAAAAAAAAAGCAATTAATTTTTTTTTTTAGTTTTTTCAATTTTTTATGAAAAGGTTTCTTGAAATGGTTCATTAATAGATTTTCTTAATGAAAATTATGATGGAAAATAAATCTCCCATTTAAGTAAGATCAGCATAGTAAACCAAACAAGGCAAAAAGATTATAAAATAAACTAAATATGGCAAAAAGATTCAAACAAACATGAAAAATCATTAAACACAATTAATTAACCTAAAGATAGTCAAACATAATCAAATATCATGTGAAAAATAACTAAATAAACAAAAATAAGAATTTTGCCCGAACTTGGGTTCGGGGTGTGCACGCATACCCAACTATGCGAATGCATGGTTAAACCATGCGCACACATACCCGATGGATGTGTACGCATCCTTTAGCATAGATCTGAAAAATTACATTTTTAGAGATTAATCAAACAAAGATGTATGGGGGTTGGTCCTGGGGTTGTTGGGCCTTGGGCCCTAAACTAGAGATACAACACTTGACCCCCTCCCCATTGGACTTAACACCTTGAACTAGACACCCCCTTGAGACTCACCATGAGCCCAATAGACATAACGGGATCATTTAACCCTGAACGTCAAAGGCAAACCACTCCTAATCAAACTTATCTTGGTCGGGTAGGTGGTTGCTCGGCAGAATGATGACTCAACTTCTCGGTATTGCCTTAGGAAATATCGCTGCCGAGCGGGATTTTTGGAGGTGGGAATCAGTCCCAATGCCACTATCACCTCACCCACCTAAACACCCACCTAAAGACAATGGAATTGGACCTTCATTCACACTAATAGAGGGAAGTAATCATAACATCCCCACTAATCTAAAACTATAAATAGGAGTGTTAAAGGAGAAAAGGGGGGTTGGCAATTCTGGGAAGAATACTGAGAGAAGAGAGCAAACACTTGAAGAAAGCAAAGGAGTTATTCTGTGAGGAAGAGAGAAAGGCTAAGGAAATAGAAGGGTATTTAGGTCTACTGGGCATAAGACCACCCATAGTAGGAAACCCAAAAGACCATGAAATAAATAGATTGTGAGCCCAAGTAGAGGTTAGGCCCAAAATCCATATTTTGGGTACGCACAAAAGATATAACATGTGAGATCAAACAAGCATGTTAGAACCCTAAACACTAAACTAACATGAAGCAAATAAAACAAACATCATCATAAACAAATAATTTAGAAACAAAATCAAAGAATTAAACTAGACTACATTGAATAAATAAACATGTTATACTTTACATAAAACTAAAATAAGAAACTAAGAACAACAAGAACAAATTATAAACAACTTAAAATTAGATTAGAACATATCAAAAAGGTCATAACATCAATCAAACATGATAAGAAAACTTATGATAACATCAAACAAGGAACCATGTGAATCCTATATAGCAAAGTGAGAAATCATGGAAAAGAGACTCATCTTGCTTTAGAATCACAAATTTGAGATTGTTTAACCAAGCCCTCAATGCTTACAACACAACTATTAGGCTGAAGGAACAAGAATAATTAAAGAATACAACAAATGGTTAGTAATCAAAACTCAAGAACAAAAGATTTTGAAAAGGTTTTAGAAAACAATATGGAAAACAAACTTTCTGTCTTAGAACTAACTAAAAATAGCTTTTTTATTTGTAAAAAATGTGCAAAGGTGTTGTGTTAGGGTTTTGAAAAGAGAAAATAGGGTTTAGAGAATATGGCGGCCAAAAAATCACTCTCTCTAGCTAGGGTTTTGATTAGAGACATAAGATGAGTATTTTTAAGTTAAAATTAGGGTTTTCGGGGCTTTTTATGGTCTTTGGATGTTCCCAAGGGTCTAGGAGCTGGCCTACATCAAAGAATGATGTTTTGGGCCCTTAAAAATGAAGTTCCATTGCCCAGAAAATTGGCCAACATATGCATCTTTCAAGGGTGTGCACACACCCTTGATTCATGTGTACACATGCCCTAATTTTTGATAGTTTTGATGGCCCGACTTCAAACGGTCCACAAACTTTTCTACAATAATTTTACAAAACTTTTGAGGTAGTAAATTCTTATTGGTTTACATTTAGACTTATCACTGACATCATTTTTTTACTTACTAACAACCGCTCATCACAATAGAAATTTGTAAAAAAAATTTGTAACTTTAGTATTTTCCTCCTTTTAAAAGCTATAAAAAAAATTTATAGATTTAAAATCTAAAACAAAATATACACTAAAAAAAATTAGCCCATCAACAAAAATTACTAATAGTAAAGTTAAAAACAATTAAGCTTAATTAACTAATTTTACCAAAAACGAACAACCTGACCCTTTTAAAAATTTTAAACAAAATAATTTTGTCCTTACCAAGAAGGAGATGCACACATAAAACACACAAATAAATAATAAATAAAAATGAAAATCCCTTTAGCAGTTAAGTAGCAAAATTGGATGTCAGAGCCATTGCACGCAATTTTATTTATTTATTAAATCACTAAAATCCTTAAACCTCTCTCTCTCTCTCTCTCTCTCTCTCTCTCTCTCTCTCTCTCTCTCTCTCTCTCTCTCTCTCTCTCTCTCTCTCTCTCTCTCTCTCTCTCTCTCTCTCTCTCTCTCTCTCTCTGTTCGAAGTTTATCATTTCAATCATAATCTCTTTGCATCAAGTCTCTTCTCTTGTTATTCCATTTCTAATTCTTTTGTTATTCCATTGTTTTCCAAGAACATATTGGTAAGTCTAAATCAGTTTAATTAGGGTGTTGGGTGCAAATTGTAAACTAGCCTACTATTATATACATGCAATACTACAACAAAATGTTTTTAGCGTTACATTGGGCAGTATCAATATTACAACTGACCATACTTTTGTCACATTTAGTGGTTTTTTTTTTTTTTTTTACTCACATTTGATGGTTCTATCATCACATTAAGCAATTTCAACATCACATATAATTGTATTTTTGTCATATTTTGTAGTTTTCTTATTTATTTATTTTTTTACTCATATTTGACAGTTCAATTGTTACATTAAGCATTACTAATATCACATATGATATGACCGTATCCAACCTAACCCAATCCACCCAATAATCGACGAATATATATAACAAAAATACCCCCAAAACCTAAAAAATGTCTGAAATACCCTTGAAACTTATAAAGTAACCAAAATACCCCTGAAACCCTCTAAAATTACCATAATGCCTTTAGATTCTAAAAATGATTGAATGACCTTGAAATCTAAAAAATGACCGGAGTGACCTTGAAACCTAAAAATGACTGAAATACCCTTATAACCTAAAAAAATATTATAATACCCCCGAAACCTAAAAAATTATCAAAATTCCCTCGAAACCTTAAAAAAAATTGTATATCTTAGTTTCGTATTATAAATATTAGTACTTTTCCCCCTTCGATCTACAAAATTTTCTAATTCTTTTGTTATACCATTTGTTTCCTGAGAACATATTGGAAAGTCCACATCAGTTTGATCAAGGTGTTGGGTGCAAGTTAGTACATAACCAAAATACCCCTCAAAAACATTTAAAAGGAGTAAAATATCCCTAAAACCTTGAAATAACCCAAACACCCATAATGACAGTGATGATGATGATCACAAAAATCCCAAGCTTTTCTAGGCCTTGATTTTGATTGGGCTAAGCTTGATGCTAACGGTGATGGTTGGGAGATGTACGTTTAGGCCCATGGACCTAGCACATGTACGTGCTTCTATAAGTTGGGATAATTTCAAATTCAATTAAGTTAGCCGAACACTTTAATAATATTTTGTAAAGTCCAAGTTGAAACGATGGTTTCCTTCTCTCTCTCTTTTTTTTTTTTTTTTTTTTTTTTTTTTTTTTTTTTTTTTTTAATTATATATATATATATATATATATTAAATATATGTTAAATGAAATTACTAAAATAGTTAGCTTTAAATGAAAATTTAATATTAAAATTTTCAATTAATTAAAAAAATCTTCTAGTCAAAACTGTGTTAATAAAAATTTTATAAGATCTTATAAAAGTTTGTGGGGAAAGATTTGTGCCTTTTATGTCATATAATGATTGGTATTTCCAAATAAAAGAAGGCCACTTGACTGAAACTTTTGCAATTGTTGCTTTATGCATTTGGAACAATCAAAATGCAAAACACCAAGCCAAGGTTATGACAACCTGCAAAATTTATATTAGAGCAGTGGAATTGATACATGAGTACCGATTTGTGATTCAGGATATTTATGTTTTAGCCAAAAAGGCAAACATCGCAAATTGCTAACAAAACATTCAGAAACTGCATATAATCAAAGAGAAAGAGAACGAGTAAGAGTTTATATCAATAATATCTTTATACTACATGTAAACCATACATGAATATGTTTGTCTAGATAAAAACCAGAAAGCCCAAAGATAGCAGCTTCAGTCTCACGACTAATTGAGCTTCTACGTGAATATGTAAACCATATGATAGAGATTTCCTTGTACTAGTCAAGTCTCATTGTTAGCTCCATCTAATTGAGCTTCTACATGAAAAAGAATAAAATTCCCTTAGCAACATATCATCCCTTGAAACACCAATAAAGATATATGTCAGCATAGGCTGTAATGTGTTCATTATAGGTTCACTACAAGTTTTTGAAGTTATTACCTCACTGAGGAAAGCCAAAGGAACCTTGGAATTTTCAAAAGCCAAAGAAATCCAGAGAAGATCAATTTTCTAAGTTACCATCTAATTGACATGCATTAGATTTTTATTTCAAGCAAATTTTAAATATTAATTTTTTTTTTACTGAGTTCTAACGTTTAACAACAATAAGGAAATAAAATTCAAGACTTGGTATTTACCTCAATTTTTGCTAATATTTTAAATATTTGAGCTCAACATTGAGTGCAAAATATCATAACTTGATACTATCAATTGTTGAACAACCCCAATTAAATAACAAGACATGAAAGAGCTAAAGCTATCAATATTTTGAATAGCTGATTTCTGATTAACAGTAGTCAACATCCTTAGACCACACTATCTTTTCTCTTAACAGAATTTCTTAAACACAAAGATAACTTGATTCTCTCTTCCCTTTAATCCATTGTTGTCGGACTTCTGCTCCAGTGCACCATTTGCATCTCCCTAGTAAGGGGAAAAAAAGGAACTAAGTAAAAAAAGCCAAATCTATAAAATAAAAGCATAATCAAAATATGTCAGACCAGAGAATCCAATGAAGGCATAAGCCCAACACAGAGAGCAGTAGCATCTCCAAAATTTGGACATTACATGATACTACGCATAACAATAAAATGTTTTTGCTGTTGTCATCAGCCAGTAGTATAAATTAATATCAATAATCATGTCATATTTTGACAACCCTGAACTTTAATGTTGGAACCCAAAGATCTTGGTGTTGCTCCTAAAGTTTACAGACCCATAGACTAATCAAAAATAATAATCAGATCATTCAAACCCTCAACAACTACACCAAGTCAACATGTTTACATTCAAATAGATATTCCTAGAAGTCCTTCAATGTCAAGGTTTTATACAGGAGATGGAATAAAGTTAATTATGTTAGAAAGCATGCCAAAAAAAAAAAAAAAAAAAAAGTTCTCCATTACATTAACGTCCAATTGTGACATTGTAGAACCCTTCCACCACTATATTCTAATTCACATTATGTGCTAAATTGCCAATGCCAAATTTTCTAAACAATTGAAAATAAAAATAATTGAAGACCCAATTGAATTTAGCAGCTAAAATGATGCCTACGACATTATCAGCCATAACATAAAAGTCAAAAGCAATGAACATAAGTTATCACAACTGATTCTTGTTGGAAATATTTTAGTGAATAAACAAGTTTTGATACAAAATTAATATCCAAAATAATTAGCAAGAATGTAAAATAAAAAGGAGTTTAGAACGATTTCACAATGCTATAAAATCACGCTACAAAAGCGTTGTCCTTAAAGGTTGATTCATGCCACCCGGAGTAAAACTTGGTGCGGCTAATTCTCTTGGTCAAACAACCCCCTAGGATTAGACTATAACGTCAACCTTCGTGATGAACGCACTTCCACTCATGAAGGTTAAAGAACAATCATCTATTACCTTTTCTTAGAACAAATATAAATTGTAGAAAACTATGTGAGAGAGACATATTATAGAATTGTGTATATCTAAATATAGAGTAATAAACTATGACCCATAAGAAAGGGTGTGATGATAGTATTATATAGGCTATTCATGACAATAACGGTCTACAGTTATTAGTTACTAATAATCCATAAAAGCCCAACGGCTATATTATCTATTATTGCCCAATGACTATTTTACTCATATATTATCTATTATCTACCTTGGTTTTGTCTAGCACTTAGCCATCACTGCTTGGAGTAGAAAGACTCGTCTCTGCCGTTGGAAAGCTTACCTTTAAGGCCATAATGGCCTTGGGCTTGCTTCGCCGAGGAGGGGTCCTTTCGCGGATTGGGCCCTTGGCCTAGCGCTGGCCTGGACATGGGTGACCTTGCCCTCCATCCCCCCGTGTGACAGTAGCCCCGTGCCGCGCCACTTTTTTTTTTTTTAATTACGAGGCGTCTATTGGCTATTTGTGTGGCGTGTTTGACGCTTCGGTACGCGAGGCGCACCCTCATTAATATCATTGCAGATTTACGAGGACCCAACGACTGGTAGACTCTTTGGAAGTTGGGTAGAGTTAATACTGCCTGTAATTCTTCTTTTGAACTCTGTGCAGATTGATTTCCATCAGCCTTTGCCCTCTATATAAGGCACTCTGGGGAAATCGTTTTCTCTCATTCCACACATCCTTGAATTTAATAGGAATCTAAGGTTCTCCACTTTCTAGGCATTTCCAAGGGCCTTGCCAAAATTGGGATTAAGGCTTAGGGAAATAGGGTGGCCCTGGGTAAGGGCAAGGAAGTCGAGCCCCCTTCAGGAGCCAAGAATGCCGCCCCGACCTCGGACAACACAGCGGAGGCGAAGTAAGCAGAGGCCAAAGATGCTCCTTCCTCTCGGCCGAGCGAGAAAGAGGATCCTTCTTACAGATAGGAGGAAGGTTCGCGAGGAACATAACATCTCTCTCCAGTACGCGAATTCGCATTCGCCGACCCTCCAAGCTGGTAGTGATTCGCCAGTGCCCGGTCGTTGTGAAACTGGGAGAGAATCAAGGGAACACCCTGGGGTGGGACCAACAAGCGCCACGGCTTCCTCTTCTTTCTCATCACCAGTACCGTCCAAGCTGGCCCCGGAGTTATTAGTAGCATTAAAACAAGCCTGCCTCAACCTCTCTTTTTATTGTTGGCTTTAAAACAAGCCTACCTAAGCCCCTGTTCTTGTAGTTAGCTTTAGAACAAGCCTGCCTAAGCCCCTGCTGTGTGATGTACTTTCATTTGTTTAATAAAGAATTGACTGCACTTTTTTGCTTATTTTATTTTTTGAATCTTTAGCTTCTCCTCAATAACTATTTCATGTATGTATGTGTCATTATCTTTCCCTCCAACGGGACCTGAAACTGATGCTGCTAACTGTAACAAAATATCACCATCTTGACTTTAACAAAACTGACAGTAGCATTCGGCCGCTAATTTCACGTGAGTTAAGTACATAAATGTAACCGGGAGAATTTCCATGTGTTTTATATTGCCGAGATGACCCTCTCCCATGATTAACCATCGCATTCACCAATACACAAGTTCCTCTCCACAGACGGCGCCAATTGTAGGGACCGGGTTTGCACACCCTCGGTCCGGTTGATGAGTGGACTCCAGCCCGGTTAGCCCCTTACAATAAATTTGTTGAGAGTGGGTTAAAGGACTAGGCATCAATGAATGGGATAACGGTTAATTGTGAGATTTAGGAACAATCAAACAGAGCTTAGCCCAACTTCTACGAGAAAGTTCATCCTCGGAACAATCCGAGGAGCTTTTCTCTCCTTATTATTAATGAGCGAACTAAGTTACAAAAAACCCATCTACCTCTATGGGAGGTTTCTCCTATTATATAGCCCCTTTTCTATTGATCTCTGCCTTCCACTTGTTGGTCATCCAAGCCTATACTCTGGGGGCTTGTCCCATCAGCCGTCTTTCCAGACCTCCTGTTAGTTGAAGTAACCAAGATATCACTGTTCAGAGGTCACTTCTTCATTAATGCGGCCAGAATGTCAGCTGCGTGCTTTTAATATGGGGGTGACACCTCCCTCCTGGATCGTTCTTCCTCAGTGCCCCCATGGCCGACCCAGGGTAGTTATCCTTTTTCGTTGGGATGCTCTGGGAGGCGGCTTTTAATGATATGTTGATCCTCTCCTCTTCGATCTCGGTTGGCCGAGGACATGGTCGTCCTCGGCGATGCTCCATGGCGATTTGGGCCTTCCTCGCTCATCCTCGGACGCTGCATTGTCCTCGGCGTGGGCTTTGGGCCTGATATGGAATGGGTCGTGGTTGCCAAATTCCCAGGCCCCACAGCTAATATTATTATTTCACATGCTTGAAGTGAAATGACAATATGATAGATTTTTAGGGATTCAGATCCCCTATATTTCCTAGGGTACTTCACCAATAAATTTTTTTAAATCCTAGCCACTCTTTTATGATTTAATGATCTAGATTCTGTCATGTCAGCATTCCATTAATAATAATCTTAATTGTTTTGTTTGCAATATTATTTTATTATTTTAAGTGTATTGTTAGTAGAATGCTGATATGACAAAATCTAGACCTTCAAATTATAAAAGAGTGGTTAGGATTTAAAGAAATCTACTTATAGAGTCCCCTAGGAAATCTAGAGATCTGAATCCGATTTTTAGATATTTCGCATGAGAAACATACTTCTATATATGAAACTTCATAAAATCTTGATTGAAACAAAATTCAATCATGTGTTGCCAAATGAAATTAATTGCTCACAACATTGATCATACCAAAGTCTTAGTCTATCATGACATAAATTTCACATGTCATGACCTAAATCATTTTATTAAACGTCCGAATCTTATAAATCTAACATGTTCCTAAATGATGCAGGATATGAGAAATGCAAAATGATCTTATAACAAATGATTCAATAAATATATTCTACCAAAATTATACCATGACTATCACATCCTACTTATTGACAAAATGTAATCTAAATACATATGGAATCAAGAAATCACTTTTCCTTTTTTTTTTTTTTTTACCAATGAAAAATGGGTTAGCCCGTCTTAACACAATAAATCATTCCATTTCTTTTGACTTATAAGTAAGATCAACATAATAAGTATATTCTTCTTAAAGAAAAAACATAATAAGTACATCATTATATTTTACCTAAACCAAAGATCGATTGCAATCACTATTGAACACGTTCTTGATGTAATGCTCCATGCGTAAATTGACTATAATCCTACCAAACAAGGCTTATCGATCTTTGTCTTTATTTTAATAGAGTTAGTAAATTTACTTACCCAACATTTACTCCAAAGCAGTACCACACATTGCACTTTCCTTTTTTTTAATTTATTTGGATGAAAGGTTGGAACATTGCAGTTTCCTTGGCTTAGCTTATTTGTATTTTGTACCCCACATGGACATAGCTTTTGGGACATAATACAAACGCACTACCCCATAGCATTGAAAACATAAGTGACATAAAATGTCATCATACCAAAACCAGCGTCTATGTTCTAAAACCTCGAAGGCATTAGGCATAGAAAGACGAAAGCATGTGAACTTTGACAAAAAAAATAAATGCATTTGAGCAGTCTTTTTCTTCCTTTCATTTTATTTTTTCTTCTTTCCCTTAAAGCCTGTCACAGCGAGCAAGCACGCCGGGCATGTTTGCCATATTTTAAGCACTTTGGTCCTCCAGTCCAAGTCTAAAATGGGCACCCACATAAACAAATCAAAAGAAGCAACTTCTAAATTACTACATTATTACAACAAAAAAAAATTAGTAAACACACGTCCATGAAGACTTTCCCCTCCCTCCTATAGAGTGAGAGACAAAGGCAACATAATAAAACCATAGATGCTAAGTCAGAATCTGACTGCAGATCATCAAATGTAGATCAAACAGCACTTTGATATACACTCGTGGGAGGTCCTAAGATCAAATTTATAGAACATGTGAGTTTGTAGGAATATTGGGTCTAGTTCTATCATTTTAGAAGGGGAATAAATGACAACAAGATAACAGAATTGTACATATACAGATGGATAATCCTAAAGATATAAATATATTCATCTCTGTGATATACTTAGATGATTAATCTCACAGGTAAAGGAAGTGTACAAGGAGAAAATTATCATGTTTATAACTCTTAAAACACACTCAGCATATCAGATTTTAACATAAACAAAAACAAATTCAAAAATATAGTTAAAGCTGCTACAAACTCAGAATCTGTCTGCAGTCGATGCATATTTAAGACAAAAGTTTTGTGCCTTGCATTTCATCTAAAATACACAGCCTAGGTATAAATTCCAGTAATTAATTTTCCTGCATTATATGAAATTCAGATGATGTAACATTGTTCTTGGGAATCATTAACAAGAGGATCTAATTAGATATCAAGATTCTCATTGTAGAAACAACAGCTATTTGACACCTAAAATACCACTTGGAGACATAAACACTTCGATGACATAATTTATGACTTCCAAGAACTAGTCCAACAAAAAAATTCAGTATCAACTTCTATACTTTATTGGCCCTGGAATATTACAGCAAAATCCAACCCCAGTTAATAATGAGGCAAGATGGCAGGACCAATAAAAGTTGCCTCCAAAACAACACTTATCTACGCATTCAGCCTTTGGTTCTCATAATTGTGATGCTGCCTTTTCCTCCTTCAGTGCGGATTTTTGTTTTCCCAACTACAGGCTTCCCAGAGAAAGCTGAAGTAGGGTAAGAAGCAGCAGGATCTTCATTACCTTTCTTTGATTTTGAAGGAGGTGGAGTGAGAATCCGCTGGTTTATCTCCTTCAGAGTTACGTCTCCATGAGCCCCACTGGGTTTAATGAAGGCAAATGGATAGGCCACAGAAGCAGCCAACTTAGTTGGAGTCCGTATGTAAGACTTCCTACCTATGCAGGCAAAACAGAGATCCAAAACCAGTTAGTTTTATTTTATTATTTATTGTATATATCTATATTGACACCAGGCATAATAATCTTGCTGCACCTCATAATGTTGTAACCTCAAGCTTAAGGACATCAACTTGAAGAGCACACGTGTTTAAAATCTCTTGTAACCTTAGTTTGTTTGCTTGTTTTTTTTTTTTTCCCCTATTTCTGGCTTAGGGTTTCATAACCGTTGTTAGTCATAAGTAGGTCACTATATCCAAGCAGCGAAGGGATAGTTGCCACATTGTCACAGGGATAACCGTTATAAGAGGATCCATTAATCTTTTGAGAACAATAAATATAAGCAACAAGAAAATATGGGAACAGAGAAAGACCTTTAAAAATAATTTTTTGCGGGGTTCGAGAAACTTGCTGTTGGACCGCATTAGCTTCATACTCTTGTGGGAAGTCACACAAATCTACAAGAGAAAACAAATTCAATAATATAAATAATGGTGCACAGAGGAAAAATAGAAAGAAGATAACAAAGAAACAATGGTACATACAAGGCAAAAACAACCCCACATACCTCCAATATCGAACTGAATATCAGATGCCCCAGAGAAATTCCTGAATCTCACATAATAAAGGAATCAGATTGACAAAATTAGTGGTCACACTAAAAAGCTTAAGTCCAGAGAAGCATACATATCATCAGGGCTGAAATTCATCTCAGTATCATTAAAGCATTCTGCAAGCCACTCTTCAGATGAGTGATCCAGGCTCTCATAAGCAGAAGCAGATGCATTTCCTAAGATATATTGCATTGTGATTAGAAACTAAGAATAATAAATTATAGTACATAATCATAAGAGAAGAATATTCCAAGAGATGAACCTGGAGGCCCAGAAACCCAATATGATGTTTCAGGGAAAATCTCTTCAATTGAATCCTCCCTCTCCTAAGCATAGGATAGAACAAATGATTACAACAACAACAACAACAACAACAACAATGATGATGATGATGATATTCAGATAATATCTTCAGCAAATGTGAAGTAATGTTTGTGTAAATTGAGTGCTATGACACTGGTATTGGACTAGTTTTTATTCCAACAGCTATATTGGTCACAAAAATACCAAACTCAAAATTCCTAAAGGAAAAAAAAAAAAAAAACCCATTAAATCTTGGTTTAGCAAATTAGATAATTAACACACAGTCATACTACATAATTACTACAAATGAGTTACAGCCTAAATGAATATCACATTATGTGGAAAACAGTCTTTTTCCTAATTAACAATATAAAAGGTTCTACTAAAATAGAAATATGCAGATATTTATCAAGCAGTTCTAATATGTTATCTATTGCACATCAGATTTCTGCCCCAGAGCTTGAAAAAGCTTTTTCTTTTCCACATCACAAATTCAAAAGAGATTTCAATTATAGCAATAGAACCATGTGAAATTATTTTCATTTGACAATTAAGACAAGTCAAGAGTTACCCCGCACTCAATTGATTTTAGGAATGCAGATGACTTCTCTTCATGGGAAGGATCCATAGCTTTACTGTTGAATTGTAGCATCCGGCGCCTCTTTACTTGTGAAGAAGTCTCTCTACATTCTTCTGGTTCCTTGGTCATATTCTCTGAAAACAAAACTATCAAATTATTAAACTAAAGAATAAGGCACCATCCACTGAATTGGACATACAAGCGAGATTATGTCACAAGATAACGGGAACAAACGAAGGATGAGGGGAAAAAGATACCACTATGAGAAACATGGTAAGCCAAATCCCCACAAGCCTTGATGGGGGTTGTTTCATCAAGCATGTAGGAAAGATCTTCTTCGTTCTGAGGCACTCCATTCCATAGGCATTCAGATATGTCTGCTCAAAACAATCAAAGCAACTCAAACATCCCAATTTCGAGTATACAAACCAACAAGCAAATTATGAAACAGAATAAGAACTTACCACTATTGGGATCCTTTTGGAGACAGTAATCCTCCCTATGCCAATTCCATGACTCACTAATACCAATTCACGCAAAGTGGAAAGAAAACCGGTGTTCATAAATAAACATTTCTAAAGCTAAACAAGGTAAATGCATAAATCACAAAAGTTTTAAATTCATGCCAGTGTCAATGTGAAAGAAATCTAAGGAGCTCACGACCCAAATTGCCTATATTAATAGTTGTTAACTATGAAATCTACATTGATATTTTTCTCCTATTTAAGGTGCAAATAAAACAAATTTCAAGGACTTAAAGAGAAATCCCAAACAAGCATCATCATGGGAGCACCTAACAAATCAGAACTAGAAAAGTAAAATGACAACAATTGGAAGAATCGTTCAGAAGAATCATACTTTTAACAGTAAACTAATGCGTATGCTACTTGGATCTAAACACACACACAATTCAGAATCAGGTCCAACAAATGAGTAAAGAAAAAGCAAAAGAAAGAAGAAAAAAAAAGGAAAAAAAAATAATGACCCACCAATTAAATCAGAGCCCACATCTCATCCTCATTCTCATTATACCCTCAAAGATAAACCCAACAGTTATTAATTTTTTTTTTTTTAACAAATATTTTGACTAAAAAAATCAAAGAAAGTCAAGCAAAATGCATTTTCCCAACAAAATAAAAAATAAAAATTTGGGGGAAGATAATAAACCCAGATAAGATTGTACATTTTCATTTTTCAGAACAAACCCAGAAACACATTTCACGAAAAACAATAAACATGCAAACCCAGTACCCAATCAGAGAGAGAGAGAGAGAGATTTACTTGTCATTGTTGTAATCCATTTTCAACAACAACTAAAAAAAAAAAAAGAAACGAAAACCACAGCCCTTCTTCTTCCTCTTCTACCACACTACAACAGCAAAAGTAGCCGTTACTCGAAAGATCGATTTCCTCACTCTTCTCTGTAAATATATAAATATAACACTCTATATGTGGGTTTTTTTTTTTTGAGTCTGGTGGTGTTGCTTGCTTGAGATGTGTGCTATTTATTTTGTTTTGGAAAACAAAGAAAAAAGCGCCGACTCTCACACACACACTCTCTCTCTCTCTCCCTTTGTTTTTTTTTTTTTTTTTTGGTTGGTTTAGTATCAGTGTGTGTGTGCGCGTTAGACTGAAATATCGGACGGACATGAGAGAAAAAAGGGACAGTGAGTGAGTGAGAGAGTGAGGTCCACACCACACGACTATGACTACTAAACTGCACGCTTTTACACTCTAGGACCCATTCTAATCCTTCTCCTCTTTAATATCCCAACACCATTTTTTTTTTCTTCTCTTTAATTAAAAGATACAAACTCTATTATCAAAAACAAAAACAAAAATTTAAACAAAACAAAACAAATCCACCAAAGCCGTAATAATTTCCAACATATTTTTCTTTTCTTGGAATTATTATCTTGTTATAAGGCCATTATTAGCCTCAAAGGTTCAACATATAATTGAGGATAAGAACCTTTTCTTTTTAATTAACCATTTTTCAATATACTCATATCTATTCTTTATTTTATACTTTATTTTATTAAAATATAATTTTTTTTATTTATTTTCTCACTTTTCAAAACATTAACTTTTTTTTTTCATTTCAGAGATTAAAAAAAAAAAGCTTATGAAAAATGAAAATGCTAATATTTATTATTTCTCCCACTTTTTAAAACATTGTAGCAAAATATTATTTTAAGGGACGTGTGGATCGAGGAAGCTGATGTGGGGTTTTTCCTTTTTAGAGTTTATTTCCTAAATTAACCCAAGCCCATTATCTTTTGTTTTCTTTTTTTTTTAAGAAAACTAATATGAATACTTAATATATAGCTTCATTCTCTAAAAAAAATGTACCAAATATTATTACAAATGCATTTTATTTGGTTTAAGATTTTGAAAGATTTTTTTAAATTTTGACACAAAAATCATAAATGAAAAAAAAAAAAAATCAATGTAGGTATGTCTATATATGTTAAGTATTTTTTATATTATTATTTATTATTTAGTAGCATAATTATGTTATTTTTATATAATTTCATGCGATATTATGAAAAAAATTAATTAATTAAATATTTAATATAGTAGTATTTTCTATTTCAATTTTTGACTATGTTTTCAAAGAAAATAACTGATGAATAAAAGACATCATATTTATATTTATTTAATATATTTCTTCATTCACTTACCTTTTTCTTTTCTTTTTTTTTTTCTTTTCTTTTTTTTTTGAGAATCCTTCATTCACTTACTTAGTGGTCGGTTTTGAATTATGAACTACGTATTTCATTCTTTACTAGTTTTTCTAAGTAAAAATCTGAATGTAATTGGTTTAATATGCTTTTTTTTTTGTCCCAAAAAAATGCTATGTTTATCATTTTAATCGATTTAAATGATGACTTATCATTTTTTTTTTCATTTTAATTTTTAAAACATCTAAGAGCATGTTTGGTAAGAGGATTTTTATTTTTATTTTTTTCAAAACAGTATAAAAATAATTTTCAATAAATTGAATGTAAAAATAGTTTTCAAATAATCATTTTTATATTATATGTGATTGGCTCCCATTTTTAAGAACAATTTTTAAAATACTTAAAAAAAAAAAATGACGTGAGGGAATAGAACTAATGTACCTTTCTTTCCTTCTTTTTATTTTTTATTTTTAGATAATGATAAGTTCCAAATTTGAAATGTGAGAATTTTTTTGTGATAAAAATAAGTTTCTTTATTTAAGGGATAAAAGAGTTTGGGTAAATCTATAGAGTTTACTGTTTTCAATTTACGGTCCGTTTGGTTCCCGTAAAATATTTTCCGAAAAATACTTGTTTTCCAAAAATGCTATTTTCCGGAAAAGAAAAATATTTTCAAGTGTTTGGTTGTATTATGAAAATTTTTGTAGAAAATATTTTTATGTGTTTGGTTCTATTAGGAAAATGCTATTTTCCTACCATTTTTTCACAATTTCTGACAACAACAACAACAACAGCAGCAAATTCCAGCAACAACAACACAACAACAACAACAATCAGTTCATATAAAAAAAAAAAAAAAAAAAAAAAACAACAGCAACACAAAACCCACAGAAAATCCACCATCCACACCACCGCAATGAAAAAAAAAAAAAAAAAAATCAGAGAAGGACGACGAGATCAAGAGGGCGGCGCGATCTAGACGACGATGAGATTGAAGATGATGATTTGACCCAGAGGAGGACGGCGTGATCTCGGCGCGATCTCGCAGGCACAAACTTAGCGCCGTGATCGCGATCTTGGCGCGATCGAGAGGGCGGCACGATCTTGGCGCAATCGGTGACGAAGGAGGCGACGAGATCAGAGACGAAGGAGGCGACGAGATCAAGGACGAAGGAGGCGACAGCGACGAGGATGGCGATCTGACCGGCGAGGACGTGCTTCAGGTGGAGTGTGCTTGGGCTCTCTCTCACTCTCTCTCTTTGGGTGTATTTTCCGGAAATGCTTTGAAGGTAAAATAAGAGTGTAAATTGGTTTCCGTTCAAAATGCCTTATTTTTCGGTCAACGTGAATCATTTTTTCCATTGACTATATTTTCCATAAGAACCAAACACCGTATTTTCCGGAAAATCATTTCCAGAATTAATTTGAAGCCAAAACAAACGGAGCCTTAATTACAACTAGGAAATTATTTTTTGAATACTATATTTTGAAAACATTAGTCAAACAATAGATTCAAATGTGAGATCTACCATTTTATAGTTTCCAAAACAAAATATTGTATTTAAATTCTCTTATCAAACCTGCCCTAAACAAATTGTGGTCTAAAGATATCTATTTCTCTTTCCCCACTTAATTTTTAAAACGTCCAAAACCAAGATAAAGAGATAACTATTCATCTCCTCTGTACTCTCCTCTCCCTCCATTCCTCTAAACATACAATTAAACATTTTCAACAAAATTTGCCATTCGTTTGACAATCTTGCTATATACTGTAGATTTTTTCTTCTTCTTCTTCTTCTTTTCCTTTTCATTTTTGAGCTAAAGTTGGAATTCTGAGTTTTAGCATTAGGGTTGTTTAGTGCACAAGTTCAACTTAGTAAATGACATAAATATACTTGTCTATTCACTTTATTTTTTATTTTTTGGAAATGATACCAATGCTTACCCAACAACAACAATAAAACGAGAAAAGTTAACGGATGCTCTAAAAGTATTTTATTTATAAAATAAATTTAGAAATTTTTTATGGAATTATAAAAAGGCAATTAATTTTTTTTACAAATTTTATATTTCCCATAAAAATAGCATCAAAATTTTCTTAAAATTGTCTACTAACAAATGCCCTAGGGGTATAATAAAATTTGGCCATTAATTTGTTTTTAAATTATAATGTAAAGCACTTTTATAATCAACTTGCCTTTCTTTAGAGAAAAAAAAAATACTATTATATTTTGTATTCGTTAGCAATTTAAAACTATACTTCTGAGAGCAATCACAAATGGATTCTTTTATATTCGTTAGCAATTTAAACTAAGCTCATTGGATCCAAAGTTTGTTTAAAAAAAAAAAATCCAAGTAATATCAAAGCACACACTTTTCTTGTATTTGGCATACAAAATAAGCAATTTATAGGAGTGATTATTCAGTACACTTGGTGGATTACAAGCTCTTCTTAGATACCTAATAGTCATTATTCACATTTCACATGCTTTTTATAATAAAAAAAAATGATAAAAGATTAAAAGATAGAATAGAATTTTATTTTATTGCATTTTCTTCATGATAGTGCAAGCATGGTTTGACCATCAGAGCTTTTATTTGGGGCAAAATAGGTAAATACTCTTAATTTTAAAATTATGTAGCAAAATACTACTCTTTCCAAAGTATTTAGCAAAATGCCCTTATTTTAGAATTCAATTTTAACAAAATCGAGTTGTAAAAAACTCGATATCCTCAAAATCGAATTTTATGTGTATTCTTAAGTATAACTCGAAATTACTAATGTCAAGTTCTATTTAAATTTTCAAAAAATTTTAAGTGGCAATATATGTCGAGTTCTACTTATAATTCAATTTTGTTAAAATCGAATTCCAAAAATAGGAGAATTTTGCTAAATACTTTGAAAAGTGAAGTATTTTGTTACATAGTTTTAAAATTAAGGATATTTACTCATTTTATCCATTTTATTCAACAACAATAAATTTTACTAATTAAGTTAACTCATTCCAAATGATACTTTTTAAAATATGTTTGGATACCGCTTATTACCGAAAACTGTAAATTTATTATTAAAAATACTATAATAAAATAATTTTTAAACTATAAATAGTGCCTGTGAGACCTTCTTATTTTTTATTTTTTATTTTTTATTTTTTATTTTTTTTGCATTTTTCATACTTGTGATCCTATAAACAAACGCCCACGTAGTGCGAAAGTAAAATCCTCCGTTAAAAATAGGGAGCTGTCAAAGTCATACGGTCCCACGCAGGCAGGACCCTTTTGGGTTGGTCTAGAATGTAGAAGTTATTATATATCATATGACTATTCGATTCCTTATGAATTAGGCGCCCGTACTGACTTTTTTTAGGTGCAATGCGAATGGGGTAATAATTTTAAATTTAATTAGACACCTGAAATTTCTCTATCGAGTTAACGTGTCTTTGCAGTAGGTGGAGTTGGGCAGGGGAGCGTTAGAAAAGGTATGCAAAAAAATTCAAAAAATAAACAAAGAAAAATATTCTGACTGCCCAACAAAATAAAAAGTAGAAAAATCTATACAATTTCACTTCAATGCATTGTAGAAGATACATGGATTTATATATCATTGATAAAAAAAAAATTATATAAAAATGATAATATAAGAGAAAGTGTACTTTGGTCACGACAATGGTCACTTGATTTTTAATGATGGGGGACCATAAATATTGAAATCTTAATCACTGATAGTCATGAGAAAAATACCATGTTCATGATATGTCACAATCTTTATGGTGGTTGCATTTATTTCGAATAATATGAGCTTTGCCACTCCTGACTGCATGCTTATCCTCATAAAATAGAAATCAAGCCTATATAATGCCAGTGATTTGTATATAATATAAGTAGTCGGACTAAATTCTAAATTACCTCTTAAAGTTTGGAGGCATATTGATTTTTTACCCCGCTTATGTTTAAAAATTTAGATTCAATGTCTAACATTATATAATGTTTTGATTTGGGCATTTTTGTTTATACATGTCGATGACATAGTCGTTAAATGTCATATATATATATAAGCTCAACACAACAACTTTTTTTTTTTTCTATTAAAAAATATGTCATTTTGAGTTGTAGACACTTCATTTTGTATACCAATAACTTAAGCCATCGTTCTACAATAACGACACCAAAAAGAGTAAGTATAAGCTATACAAAGCATTGAAGGCTGCCAAAAATATTTGTTAAAAACTTTACTATGGCAGCTAAGAAAAATTATTAGGTATTCCCGGAGTATGGAAAAATGGTACACCTTTCTCTTATATTCATGATAGAACTCACTATAAATTTAATAAATGGACCCTACCATGAATATGAGAGGTGGAAGCACAATTTTTTTGTGTTTCGAGAGTATCTAAGAATTACTTTGCAGCTAACAACGATAAAAACCCAAATATAGAAATTTTTTATATGAAAATTGATGCAAAACCTAGGTCCCACATTAGGTGTTTCTACCTCCATCATGCTTACAGCACCATCATGTCTAGGCAGTGGATTTGCTAAAACATTAGGTTGTATTTGAGAATTTGGATTTGGATTTAAAATTAATATATTTGAAATCAAGGGATTTTAAATCCATTGATTTAAGAAGTTATTTCAAATCCAAGCATTTTAAAAGTTTAAAATCCTTGGTAGATTTGTGAAATCCAAATCCTTGACATTTTTTAAACTTTCCAAACAAGCTATTTTGATTTTAATCACTAAATTCAAATCCAAATACCCAAATTATGTCATCCAAACACACCATAGGCGTCTTTGCTTCTTCAAACTTTAGAATCTTGTGGTCGGTCAAATCTTGGAGCTTATGCCTTAGTTGCTGGCAACCTTCTAAGGAGTAAAGAGTGCACAAGGACACAATAGTGGAATTTGCAAGTCTTTCTTAGATTTTTGTCTCTTGGAAGGTAGCCTTCCTTTCATCCTCAGGATTTGTGGTGCAATAAGTCTGTTTTTTGCAATAGGATTAGGTACATTGCAGCTGCAGAGGTGTAGGATTGTTGGGCAGTGCTTGTACTACTATATGGTCTGGCATTGGAGATTGGTCCTTCCCTTTGTCCTTCCAAGACCATAGGTACTTCTCAATCTTTCTTCTTTGGTCTTTACTCAAAAGGGTCATCAATGTTCCACCCAAAAAAAAAGGGTCATCAATGTTATTATGTCGGTAATTCTCTTTCATTTGATACCGTCTTCAATTCTGTCCTTTCTCCTATTAGTATCTGTATCAGGTTAACGAAAAAATGAACTTGATTCCCAACCATATTCTCATACTATGGTCGCTTAAAGGCATCGATGGAAGATTAGAACTATCTCTTTCTCAAGTCATTAGAGACTGAACTTGGTCTATGCATTCCCTTCATTTTTGTGGATACTACAAATGTCTCCGTACTCTTCTTTTCCATCATTTGTAGATTAAACCGATCAAAAGTAGTGTTAGAGTTTAAGTAAGGTATTTGCAAGGTCTATCCACCAATTGAACTTCTTTAGTTTGAGCCTGAGGTACCACACTACTACTAGTTTAGTGACTCAATGAGGATCCTTGAAGGTATGGATTAGAAGTGGATCATCGTCAGGACATCGTATCCTTATTTTTTCTTATTAAAAGCATATCATTGTTGGCAAATTTTGAATTTAAAATTCTAAATAGTTTCATATCCTTAATATATCTTATTATTTTTAATAAGATAATATGGTTATTTTTTTTTGTATTTATAGAAAAGCGGACAATAAATAATACTACTATTGATTTAAATGCATTATCCCCTGACTGTGGGGTACACTTCAATCAACCCCTATACATTATTAAAAAAAGAACACATACAACATGTCAAAGATTACATCACAACAATTGAAGGAAACACTTTAAAGTTTAAAACCAAATCAAACAAATATTATTAGACATGGAAAGTCAATTAATTAAATCAAACCTAATAAGCATGCATTGACAAAAGCGATTTTATTCTAAACATGTTTAAATCACATTAAACATGGAATAATTAAGAGATAAAACCATGACAAATCATTAACTATATTCTAGTCCTACATATTCAAAGCCAAACAGATCACAAAACACAATGGAAAAGAATCAATTTAATAAAAACATGACCTTTTGCCTAATTTGGGTTTGGGATGTATACACATACGTGACATTGGGCTAAGATCGATGATACATACGCATCCTAATACAAAACTTGTAGTTTACACGTTCAGACAATAAAACAAATTAACATAAATATAAAATAAACTACATTATTGATATAACACAATAATGAAATAAATGCACAAGAACAATAAGAACATATCTTAATCAATCCAAGATTGGATTAATACATATCAAAAAAGTTAAAAACTATTAAACAAATCAAACATAAGAATTTAAATGAACTAAATCAAGATACTCGTGTGAATCCTATTAAGCGAAGAAATAGATCATTGAAAGAATACTCAACTTACTTAGGTTCACGAGTTTAGAATTTTTTTTAACAAACCCCTTAGTGCCTATTGTTAGGGTCATATTTTCTATGTAATTGGCTAGTTTTTTGACAAAACGCACTTTATTTGTAACTGGGTAAATCTAAGTTGGGTTTGATACATATCAAATGGAAGTATTAAAGACATGAAGATTGATCCAAGAAACAAGTGAAGAAAAGTTGTTTTAGTAAAACTCGACGGATAGCTGCTATTGAGAATTAATGGGAAGCTCAGCACATAGCTCAACACAAGCTTAATCTATCGAGAACTATGATTTTAGAATTTCCAGATCTGAAATTCAGCTTATGCTGATGTATTTGTTTAGGGTTTCTTTTCTCATAATGCTAGACATATATAAGGTTTATTTTAAAAGCCATCATATACGGATACAAAGACCAAGAGTTTAATTTTTTCTATGAAAAACTACTACGTTTGTATGCCATAGGGTTTTGTAATCAAGTACTTCCTAATCTTCATCATTTTTGAAAGTATTTCCTGATCTTCATCATTTTTGAAGTGAAGAACTTTGCAGCCAATAACAATCATTCAAATTGCTGGAGTTAGTCACGTGTTGAGATTTGTGCAAAAGAGTTGGTCACAGATTAGAGATTTGTGCAACAAAGGAAAGAAGCCTAATACAAGATCTAATCCAATTGGGTATTGGAGCGAAGGTTTAGCTATAGGTTGGTATTTCGGGATAAGCGAAGGTAATGGTAAGATTCCTTATACTTGTAACCACTTGATTGTTAATTAGTGGATTTTTAGGAGTGGTAACCTTAAATTCATCCGGTGGGGTTTTTGCCTTGAGAGAGGTTTTTCCCATTCATCAACAAATCACCAAGTTATTTATTTTCCGCTGCATATTAGTTATTTGGTGATTTGTCAGTGCCTCCACGATTTGCATGTAATTTAACTTAATTAATCAACTTAAGTAATTGAATAAATTAACTAGAGTCAAACTATCTTAACCCAACACCTACAACGCAGAGATTAAATTGAGAGAAGAGAACACAATAGAACTTAGTAATCACGATGCAAGAACAAACTAATTTGAAAAATGTTTTTGAAAATGAAATTAAAAAATAGTTTCTATCTTATGTGACTACTAGAGAGAGGTTTCTAAATACTTAAAAGTGTGCAAGTATGCTAGTGAGAGAGATTAGAGAAGGGAAATAGGATTTTTAGAAAGCATGGTGGCTAAAAGAAACTCTCTCTATCTAGGTTTTTCGGAATAGAGGCATATATAGGAGTCAACTAGGGTTTCAGAGCCTTTTTGGAGGATTTTTGGACATCCTTAAGGGTCTATGAGGCACCACCACCTAAAGATTTAAGTGTTAGGCGCATAAATATGGAAAATAAGGGTTCTAGAAGTGAGGTTGCATACGTAGCACCAAAGTCGTGTACGTAGACTCACCAAGATCCCTGAAATTTAATTACACTGTTACCCTGACTTTGAATGTTCATAACTTACTCATTTTAAATCCTAGTTGGGCAAAATTGAAGCATAAGATGTCTACTTTCTAAATAAGAAAGCCTCATTCAAAAATTATTTGTGATTAAAAAGTTATGGTCAAAATAGTTAGCAAATGTTATTTTTCAACATTATTTTCAAAGTTATTTTGAGCACTTTTGAGTTATGATTACCTTTGAACTATTAAGAACACTTCAATTAATCTTAGTTGACATATTTCAAGCTCATCATTGGTCCTGAAGATTAAAGGTTGTTTACATATATAAAATAAGGTGTCTATAATGAGAGCCTATAAGGAGATTCACAATTAGGAACCCAAAGATGGCACATTTATTTGTAACAACGATGTCGTGGGATGAGGCTAGCACTTTGGATGGTGGGGATTCAATTGATGTGGGAGGATTGACTGGCAATGGAGATGGGAACAATGAGACAACAACACACACACACACACACACACACAAACTAACTCACTCTCTCTCTCTCACATCAAAATCTCATTTTCCAATCTAGAAAATTCACAATTCGATTTTGTTTTTGATTATGAGATATGTAAAATGTTTTGATTAACTCTCAATAAGGACATTAAAGGCTTTGAGAAAGTTGGTTTTTGCTCATGCATTTTAGCCTTTTGCACAAATGGATAACCTAATTGGTCAATTTTGGTTATTTTTGCCTAATTTTATGTTTGGTTGATGAGTAAATGAGGCAAAGGAAAAGTTAGAATTTTGTGTTACTTAGAGGGGATATTGCCACATTTTAAGATTTAGGATGGATTGAAGTATACCTTATAGTTAAGGGGCAAAATTGCAATTAGTCAAATTATATTTCAATTTTGGTTTTTTTTTTTTTTTTAACAATACTATTTCAATTATTTACTAGACTCGTCATATGCACTTTGCCCTTGTAATAATGCTCTTTTATTTATTTATTTATTTGATTTAATGTTATAATGTTTAAAAGTAATATATAAATAACCGTGTGTAATTTTTTTTTTTGAAAAGAAAGAGGTAAGATAGCGTGGAATAATATTTAAAAATGAGATAGAAATAGTATCCTAAGTTTTAGGCCAAATGGAGAAGATAAAGGAGAAAACCTAAAATTTAGGAACAGTAAATTACTCTTTTAACCAATTTGTGTTTTTTAATTTAAAATTATTTAACTAAAAGATAGGGGTATTTTGGAGAGTATAAGAATTTGTGTGAGGGTATTTTAGTAACCAAAATATTGAAAACTAAACCAAAAATTCTTTTATATATAGTATAGAAGAATAGATACATATAAAGTATAGAATTAACTTTTAAGAACATTGCATTGATATTTCTCAACAAAAAGAACATTGCATTGACCTCCTAAGAGGTTTATCATTATTGCAACCGTCTCTTTTTGAATACAGAATAAAACACTCATATCTCTTAAAATACAAACTATTTCTTAAAGCATTTCTTTTGGAAAATTTTAAAATCTTTTCTTAATTATTTAGAGAAAATTAATGCAAATAGTTTACATTTTAGAAGAATTAAATATCTTTTTCAACTAGAATGAAGGTAAGTATAATAACAAAAAAAAAAAAAAAAAAAAAAAACCTCAGAAGAGGCAAATGTAATTCTCTCCTAAATAATCTTAAAAAAAAAAAAAAAAAATTCTAATTGAGGAGAAACTAGAAAGAACCAATTCAATTCAAACAATGACATCATGGGTAACTGAGTAACCGACGTCCTTTGCTTCCTAGATCTAACTCACTTTCCTTGCCTTCTTTCCTTATTAAAAACAAAAATCCAGTTATTCTCTTTTTCAATTTATTTTTAATTAAAAAAAAAAACAACAACCAGAGAGCTCTAACCAAGCTCGAATCTCTCTGTTATCTTTGTGAGACAAAAGCAGTTAATCTGAGGAAGAAGAAACCAAACGCAAAGAAGTGAAGATGAATATATTCAGATTATCTGGTGATATGACCCATTTGGCCAGCGTCCTCGTCTTGCTCCTCAAGATCCACACCATCAAATCTTGCGCTGGTACCACTCTCTCTCTCTCTCTCTCTCTCTTTCTTTTTAATCTATTTTATACAATATCACCTATAAATTGTCTCTGTATTTTTGGATTGCTTGTCTCTCAGTGCTCATTTCTGGGTAATGTTGCAAATGTGTTTTTGTGTTCTAATGTAATTGAACTTGTAGCACTGAGAGCTAAATTTTTGTTCAAATCTGACCCATTTTGGACCGGATCCGACACAAACTTCTGGGGTTGTTGAAATTTACGTTTTTATGTACTGGGTTTCTGGGTTTTTTTCGTTTTTTTGGAGAGAGGGGAGATTGAGATTCGTTTGAATGCAACATGCTGTTAAGATTTACAACAATGTTACAGACACGACAAATTTCACATCTCTCGAGGTGGCAAATTGTACTACTGACATCACTATTATTTTGCACTAATCTCGACTTGACACCTCAATATCTGAAAGGTTGTGTATCTAGAGTAGACTTATTGTAAATTTATGTTGCCCCTCCCATGGGGGCCGGTTGGTTTGTGGAATTGTGGATTCCATGTAGGAGTCTTGTTAGGTTCCATGAACCAAATGGCCATTCTTTAAGGATTAGAATAAGTACCATAAACAAATTCACTCTCTAACATTACCAAATTAGCTTTAACCATTCAACTCTGACTTAGCTTTGAGGATCAGTCTGAACATGATTGATTTCGAGCCAATGAGCTCTAGGTCAGTTGGCTCCTTCTCCCCTTATAAGTTTTAGGTGGAGGGTGAGGTGGTGGGTTCAACACGAATTCGGTGTGTGTGTGACATAACAACTGAAAAAAAAAAAAAGGACTGAGCCCAGATTCAACCATTTAAGAATTTTATCGAATCTAGTATTAACACTGTGACGTAGGACAGTAGCAATGAAGGACCTTTACCTTAGCTAGGATTATTTGGCATCAGAACTTTGTAGGGTTTTTGGATATATGGGGCTAGGGCTTTATTGGGAAAGAGATGGAAACTATTAGGGAATATAGGGTTTCTAATGGTGTAAGGGAAGGGTAGGATTTGGAGATGAAACAAAGTGGAAAACTTTAGAGTTTGGGTGGCTTTTCCTGGGCCGAGAACTGTGATTAGGATTAGTGTTTTGGCTTCTTGTGGTGGTTTGATTGAGGTAGGGGTGGCTTATGCTAATATGCTTTTAAAGATTAAGATTTTTGAAAATAGTTTGTGCAAGTTTTGGATATTGTCTTGGCTAGAATTTTCTGGGAACTTGCTAGAAAATTGAAAGGAAAATGAAAAGGAGAAGCAATAAATAAACATAAGTATCAGTGCATCACACTTAGGTTTGCATCGTCTCACCTGTGACGGGGTTACATTTCACAGAATGCTTAAGGGCAATCTTTTTTTTTGATAAATAATTAAGGGCAATCTCGAAAACTGAAAATGATACATAACAGACCAAAAGTGTAGCCATATCCATAATCAGAAAATTGCAGAAATATCCTCGACACTTGAAATATACATAAAATAAATTATATCTGATCAGTAGCTAATAAACACCAGGAAACATAATAATTAAATCATAAGCAGCTAACAAGCCAATTCAAGCTTATTGTGTTGGAAGCGTTTATACTTATCAGAAGGCTGTAAGATCACCTTAATCAAAAGCACTCTCTCAAGCTTGCCTACTTATTTCCTATCTCTCTTCCCTATTCCTGTGGATATTGCTATTCGTATTGAGAGGCTTCAAAGGAATTTTCTTTGGGGTGGGATAGATGAGTCTCCAAAATTCCGGCTAGTAAAATGGGCCCAGGTTTGTTCTCCCTTGCAGTCTGGCGATTTGGGTATTAGAAACTTGAGAGCCTTCAATCAAGCCTTGTTGGGAAAATGGTTATGGAGATACGGAAGAGAGACAACCCATCTCTGGAGGCGGGTTATTGAGACTAAATATGGGAATGATTGGGGAGGTTGGTGTACAAAAGAAGTCTCTAATCCTTATGGTGTTTGTCTTTGGAGAACCATAAGACAAGGATGGCCAGTCTTTTCTAAATCCATACAGTTCGAGGTTGGTGTTGGCGACGGAATAAAATTTTGGCATCATGTGTGGTGTGGGAGTTGTACTCTTTGGGAGGCTTTTCTGGTACTCTATAATATTAGTTGTAATAAGGAGTCTCCCATTGCTGATGTTATGCACTTTCCTAACTAGAGGCTTCACTGGGATCTTCTTTTTTCTAGAGCTCCTCAAGATTGGGAAACTGAGCATTTTTACTCCTTTCTTGATCTTATCAATTCATTGCCCCTTAATGGTGAAGGTCAGGACAAACTTTGTTGGAAACCAACAGGGAATAAGAACTTTAAAGTGAGTGAGTTCTATCTCTCCCTTTCCCCTACTCTTGACATTTCTTTCCCTTGGAAACTTGTGTGGCACTCAAAGGTCCCTAGTAGAGTTGCTTTCTTCTCGTGGACTGCCTTATTAGGCAAGATTTTGACTACTGAAAATATATGGTACAAGGGTGTCGCAGTTGTTGATTGGTGCTATATGTGTAAAAAGAGTGGGGAATCGGTGAATCACCTTCTCCTTCATTGTCCTATTGCTTATGAATTATGGTCTATGGTGTGGGCTCTTTTTGGTCTTCATTGGGTTATGCCGCATGGTGTCTCTGATTTATTTTCGAGTTGGCAAGGTTCCTTCGGTGGGCATCGGAGTATTGATTTATGGAGGGCTGTCCCTCATTGTGTCCTATGGTGTATTTGGTGAGAGCGGAACTCAAGATGTTTTGAAGGGAAGGAGCGGTCTACTTTGGATCTTAAATCCCTTCTTCTTCATACCTTACTAGAGTGGTGTTCTTCATTTAATCTTTTCCCTTGTTCTAATTTTCTTGTAATGCTTGATCTTTGTAATTTTTGTGTTTGATGTGCTGGTTTCCATGTTCACCCCCGGTGTACCTGAGCTTCTTTTTAATACAATTTCTTTATTTATAAAAAAAAAAAAAGAAGCCAATTCAAGGTCTTCATTGGCATTATCTGGTACATTTACAATTATGCTGGGATATTAGAATTATCACGAGTTCAGCGAATATCCCTCTCCCTTCAAATCACCTACATTAGACATAGTGATTATTGTATACCCACACACTTCTCCATGGAAAAACCACTCCGTTGGGGCCTTTTAAAGCCTTGTAATAGGAATGCATTTCAAACTTACCATTAATGCTTATTCTGTGTCTCAACTGATCAGGGCCCATACCTCTTGGGGATGTTGGAATACAAGGTATCAAAGCACAAATAAACTAATTCCAGTTCTCAATCATTAGACACATACAAAACAAATTTTCCATGAACATATCTCTCCCACACTCAAGATCTCCAAGTAGGAAAAACACAAACATCCTTCTCCACTGCTAAAGATTACAAATCTGGATATAGCACCTTCAAAGGTTGAGTCCCAACGATAAACATCATGCCAAAACTGTACTGCAACCATCTTCAATCATGTATTGAACATAGCTCGCAAATCTCTCCCAACCAGCCTTGACACTCCTCCATAGACGAAAACCATAGTTGTTTTTTTTTTTTTTTTTGATAAGTAGTTGTTCTGCCTACCTTTGTTGTCTAATGTCCCCACTCTTTGCCACATGTCAAACAAATAATCCATCTCCATAGCTGATTTTTCTTCTCCCCATACAACCATACCAGAAATATTTCAAACAAATTAGATTTTTTTTTTTCTCCATACAAAGCCATAACCATGTGCTCAACAAAGCTCTATTAAATTACCCACCTTCCTTATCACAAAACCGCCATTTGTAAAGGAAGAGAAAATTGTATACCAATCCACTAGATGGAACTTACAAAGTGATTAGTTCGGGGAATCTAATGTGCCCCTTGGATGCCCGGGAATGTAAGTAGCCCATGTTTGATTTGATAAGATTCCTTGGAATGTGAAATCCTCATATATGTTATTCCTAGGAATCTCATAAGAAAAATTTATTCTTCCCAAAATATTATTAGGTTTATAAATACAATGTCAAGTGTATTTCCCATCTCTTTTATGCGTCTTTCTACAAAAACATAATAAGGCAAATAATATGAACCATGAATCAAGTTAAATCTTCTACAATAATAATCTCGAAGGTTAGCCGTTAGCCATTTACCAGAACTAATATCTCATCATTGAAATACATGAATGGATCTAGCTTCTCCGTCTTTCACCAAATCCCATCTTATTCAACACAAATAATAGACAGTCCCAGTTTTACGTGCTTGTGGGCATTCTAAATATCCAGTTTACAGGATCCTTTTCGAAACTGTGCTTGTACTTTAGTTTCCCTTTTCTTTTAATCAGGAGTGATTTAAAAAAAAAAAAAAAACCAAGGTGTAGTATTCACTTTTTCTGATCTGTTATCTGTTTGGGAACACCAAATGAAGTGATCTGAAGAATTACTTTTGATTAAGTGAAATTCAAGAAAAGAAAATTTTAAGAAAATTCTATCCTCCATAGGAGGGAATCATCTTGCCTTTGTTAGCAAGTAAGAAATTAGCCTTTTGAAAGAGAAGAGAGGCTATGCTTCTCTTAGGTGGTAGGTTCACTTTTATGTAATCTGTCTCATTGAACATTGTGGTCTAAAAGCTGTCCATGGTTAAAGTTCCTGCCAAAGTTGCACCTATGTTATAAATATGTCTTATAAATATTTAGGGATTGTAGCTTGAGTGAGGGAAGAAAATGAATTGGTCTCTAGGACTTTGGGGGTCTTTTGATTCCTGTACATGGTCCTTTCAAAATTGGTATCACAGTTTTTTGTGAATCCCATTTGGGTCTTCTTACCCCTAAATTTTGACAAACACTCCCTAAGTTTCTTTGGGAAGATGATTTCTTTGTTTTTGGAGATCACCACTGGTCCCAATATTAGAATTGCAAATGTATATGGATCACATTTACGTGATTCACTACCTCCTTGCAGTCTGCATGTAAAAATCAGTGTTAAATTTCTGGTAGAGCAGTTAGAGGTGGTGTAACTTCATAATAGAGATTTTTGCTTTTATTTGGCTAAGAAAAGTCTGAGTCAGGTGCACATCATCCATCCCCAAAACCACTGTTCTTGTAGTTGTTAGTTAAAAAGTATTTCTTTTTCTTTTCTTTTCTCTTTTTTTTTTTGGTGTGAATTCTTTTCTTTGTGTATATTTAAAAGCACATGTATGTGGAGGATACCTCCTTCACATATTAAAATCTATAGTGGCATTAGATTCATATTAAGTTCTTTATCTGTTTTCTGCATGATTTTTAGTTTAATTATGTAAATTTCTTGTTTAGGATCTTCTGATTAAAACGGAACTCTTTTTTTGCTTTTGAAATATGCTAGAGTTTTTTTTTTTAAACCTTTGATGTGCGTCATTAAATGCAGGTATTTCTTTGAAGACACAAGAACTCTATGCCCTAGTTTTTGCTACCCGCTACTTGGATATTTTTACGGACTATATATCTTTTTATAATACCATCATGAAGTTAATATTCTTGGGGAGCTCATTTTCAATTGTTTGGTACATGAGGCGCCACAAAATTGTTCGTAGGTCCTATGATAAAGACCAAGATACCTTCCGCCATTATTTCCTTGTACTGCCTTGCTTATTCTTTGCCCTAGTTATCAATGAGAAGTTCACCTTTAAGGAGGTATGCTTGCATCTTAGTTTAGTTATATTTTTTATAACATTGTGCAAATGATAGCTATAGTTTCAAGCTCCTATACCATCTTTACATCTTTTAAACAAGCTTTTTGACAGAAGATGGTTGTCTTCAATTCCCTCATTTTCTTTCTAATGTACTTCACATTAAAATGGATCAGGTCATGTGGACATTTTCTTTATATTTAGAAGCCGTGGCCATACTTCCTCAGCTCGTACTGTTACAAAGAACTAGAAATATTGACAACTTGACAGGGCAATATGTATTTCTTCTTGGGTATGCTATTTCTTTAATTCAATTTATGAAACAGTGATAACAGTTTAGATTTTTGTCTTATTCATTTTTCTTCATTGTAGTATAGTATAATTTTAAGCTACTTGACTATCTTTAGAACCATGTAAAATATCAGTGCTGGTTTATCACTGGGTGACAATGCATGCCTGTGTTTGTTTGTTGTTTTTCCTCTAATTTTTTTCTTTTTAAATTTTAGTTTTAATGTGCTTCCACAGAATTCAAAATAGATTTTGTTTTTCTGCTTTTATGGTTCCAAATGAATTTCAACGGTTGCATCACTCAAGCACGGAGGATGGTGCCTTGCACCTATGGTGTATAGATTATAGAATCCTAGTGCCTTGAGGGCACCTTCCATTTTTAACTATTCTGGGTAAATTTAGGTGAATCCCTATTTTCCTGACTCTTAAAATTTTCAATATTTTACTGGTGGAATGGAAACATTTGGTTGTATGAGTACAATTTTATGTGGATTGTTTGGACGGAAAGAAATCGGCGCTCTTTTGAGGATATTGAGAAATCCTTGGTTCAGTTACAAGCTCTATGCCAGAAGACTTTGTTTGATTGGTCTAGGTGTTGGGGCTTCTTGAATTGTTCTTCTATCATTGAGTTTCTTTCTTCTCTTAGTATTGCACCTTAAGTTTTTTCATTGTTGTTTGTTGCTGTTTGTTGTTTTGTTGCTTTTTCTTGTGTTCACCATCATGAACACTTTGTATTTGCTTTCTTCAGTTTTACAGTTTGTTTAATAATACTCTTATTACCTATAAAAAAAAAAGTTTTAACTTGATAAGTGCAAAGTTTGGTAAGAAAAGAAAGCTCTATTAAATTATAAAATTCAACTATTCCTGAAAAGAAACTCCTCTCATCTTTTCCGTAACAATCATCCCAATTGTAAATTTCATATGTGGACCATAGTTCGCATGTAAGTACTGTGGATCTCCTTTTAGGACGAATTCTTGAAGCTTACAAGGAAGGTTATGTAGACTTCCTCGGGTGGGTCATATTCATTCATATTAATAGCAAGAGGAGAAGAAGTACAAGTGTTATGTAAGAAAGAAATCTGTGATTGACACAATGATACTACAAATGGATAGCATCTATGATAGCTTGAGATTAAATTTACCAGTTTAAAGAACACCAAAAGAAAACTTGCATAAGTTAGTCCACCATATTCAGGTTAATTCCAGTGAATATTCAAACTTTTGATCCTTCTAAATTAAATTTCCACAAAATGTTGCAATATCAGTTTTTTTTTTTTCAAAGAAAAATTGCTTCATGTATTTTTCTTAATTACCATTTTTTAAGTCATGATTTTCCTGCAGCATCTGGAAGAGATGTTATAGTGAAAGGGCAGATGTTATATAAGATGATATGTAATAATTGGCTTCACGATTTTTTTTTTTTTTCTTTCTTTCTGTTGTAGTCTTTAATGTTGTTTCCTTCTCTGTTTGTCTGTCTGTCTCTCTCTGTCTCTCTCTCTCTCTAAGTTGCTTCTTCTTACGTGTAATGTTTGAATGCCAAAACCAAAAAAATCCTACTCTTATAGGATTGCCTTACAATTGGTTCAGTTTATAGGTGTACATGTTATGTGCTAATTTGACCAAGTTGTTGCATCCTTGATATATGTGCCAAGAAAATAGAACCTGCTTGTGATCATTCAATTTCTGTCCATCTTAATGCAGTGCTTACCGAGCATTATACATTCTCAACTGGATCTATCGCTACTTCACTGAGCCACACTATGTCCATTGGATACGTATGACTCTCTCTCTCTCTCTCATATTTTTCTCTCTTAATGCAGGTTAGCTTGTGTTTTGTGTATGCATGTTAGTCAGATGCATTCATACACATACAAATCTCTATGTCTTTTTTGCAATAAATTTTATTTAATTATAAAAAAAGAATATATGTATATGTGTATGTGTATGTGTATGTGTATGCATATGTAATACACATTCATAACATAGCAAAATAGTATGTGCGTATATCTCTATCTGGTGTATTTAATGAAGACATTTATATTAGTGCCTCCTTTTATGTACACTTGGAATTGTGAACTATTATATAAACATGGCTCCCTGTCGGTTTTCTGAAAGGATTTTTTTTTTTTTTTTTTTTTTTTTTTCTGGTAGAATTACTGATTATACTTTTTGCAGTGGGCGATGTTCTTAGAGGCAGTTGCTAACAGTGCAGCTTCCAATAAAAAAGGAAAATATGAATAGCACGATAGCACTCCTGCAGTGTGTTGCTCACGCTGTCGTTGCAGCAAGTATCTCATGTTGAACCATTTCTGCATAATAGTGCCTTTGACATAGTTTATGGGTCCATATGTGAACATCACCCATATAATAATATGCATGTGATCAAGATTTACTTTGGTTTAATTTGCCACCCTTTAGTGCCTGTGTTTCTGCTAATTTAATGTCATGTCTGATTTTTCATTACAGTTTTGCAATTTGGTCTAACTTTTCATTTTTGGGAAAACTATGCTAACCTCCCTTTAGACTTATCAAAATGTCACTTTTCCCAAAAAGATTGTGTAAATGACATTCTTCATTTAGTTTTGTATGAATGCAACAGGTCACTTTTCCCAAAATGATTGTGTAAATGACATTCTTCATTGAGTTTTGTATGAATGCAACAGATAAAGTCATATCCTTCCACATTGTTACTTCCTTGAATCTTTCATTTTAAAACAAGATTTCTACTCATTTGTACAAACCTCAAGGAGGAGTGTCTTTTGTACAAATCTCAAGCGGGGAGTGTCATTTCATTCATAGTTTGGGCTGGAACCTTTAAAATAAAACTCCGTTAGGAAAGTTAGACATAGATTTATCTGTCACATAAGCAAATCCCAAGGGGAGGAGTGTCATTTCGTGAAATCTCAAGGGATGGTGGTGTATTTTACACCTTTTTCTTGGGAAGTGGCTGTAGAAATAGAATTAAGCCTAATGCTTTGAGCTCCAAGACCACATTTTGAGATTTTAAAACCTCTTTTATGCATAGGGCTAGAATTTGTTATAACTTCTTGAATATAATTACCTTTAAAACTGATAACCATATATATATATATATATATATATATAGTGTATTATAAAGTAGCTAATATTTGAAATTTTGAACTCCTTTTATGTGGGTGTTTTGATTATTGTTTTTTCCTGTAATTTGGTGTTGAGTTTTCTTGTTTGGTTGTTGCAGCTTGGATAGCTGGGCTTGTTCAAACGTTGCTTTATGCTGACTTCTTCTATTATTATTTCCATAGGTAAATGCTCCTGCTCTTACAAAAAGTTGTGTTCATGCTAATGATTCAAATTCCATCTTTGAGTCTTCTAATCTTTTATGTGAATTTTGAAATTATGGTTGCAGCTGGAAGAACAACAAAAAGCTTCAATTGCCAGCTTGAGTACATCCTCCTTATTTGTTAGGAACTAAATTTGTCTTGTAATGCTTAAGGATATGCAAATGCTTCCATGCAAAATGCATTTAGAGATATGTCAGTTTTTAACAAAGACATTTGTCTGGCCTAAAAAAAAGAAAGTAATAGTGGTTATTGGTTTTTTGGGGGCAATAATTTTAAGTGCAGGTCACCGGCAAACAATGGACATCGCCATATGGAGGAATCAAATTTAAGATGTCTGAGCTGATCCTGTATCTATATCAATTATTTTACCTGAATTTTGATGACCAAAAAAATAGAAAGAAGATAATGTAATAGACTTCAGAGTTCAGACAATGCGCTGCTAGTATGGCTTAATCACTTGCATCAGTTTGATTTCCTAACCTTCTGTTTCTGGGTTAGCATCATTGTTAGATTGCAGTCAAGTGACTCAAGTCCTGGTTGTTATGTATCCATAGTGCCAGCATATCAATCAACGAATCGATCTACCCGTGCATACCATATTTTATGAATTAGTCTTGCTACCAACATGGAATATAGGAGTGTGCAAAAAACTGACGAACCGAACAAATTGACCGAAATTGACCGAATTGTAGCCAAAATTTCGGTTCGGTTTTGGTTTCATTTTTTAAAAACCGAAATTTTTAGTTTCAGTTTCGGTGCTGGATTTTTTTACCCGAAACCGAACCAAACCGACTGAATATATATATATATATATATATATATATATATATATATATATATATATATATATATATATATGTAACTCTATTACATAACTGATCGGTGGCTTAGTGGCATGCTACTTTGTGGTTTGGCTAGCTGATCTCAGGTTTGAGCCTTCGTGTGGGGGCATGTGTTTTTTTGCTATTTAATTTTTTAAAACCCTAGAGCATGAGATAAATGCGGAAATATCCCTCTCCTATTTTATTCTTCCCTTTTCTTTTCTTCAGTTCAGCTGCCCCCTTCCCCAACTTTTTCTCTCAATTTTTTCTATCTTTTAAAGAGTTCACCCCTTAGCCCCTCCTCTTCTCTCACTGCTCCACGCCTCCACACGTCGGCCTTCTTGCACCAACCTTCACATGCTGGCCTTCCTACGCCAGTCTCAACACACCAAGCTCCCTACGCCAGCTAAGCTTTTCATTCTCACGAAGTCACAGTGACCCTCTCTCTCTCTTTAATTTGTCCATAGTTTCTTCTCTCTTTTTTATATTTTGGGTTTGTTTAATATTGAATCAATGCTATTTTTTCAATTTTTATGTGCAAATAAAGTTAGGGTTTTGAAAAAACTCATGTGCTTGGTTGTTTATTTTTTCAATTTCTTCTCTCTTTTTTATATTCTGGGTTTAGTTTAGTTTAGTTTTTTTTTTTTTTTTTGTTTGCTTTCTTAGAAAATAAATGATGAGGAACCGAAATCGACCGAAAAACTAACCAAAACTGAAACAAATCAAAACCGACGGTTTTTCAACTATTTCGGTTGGTTTCGGTTGAGACTTTTAAAAACTGAAAATTTTGGTTTCAGTTGGCCGGATAAAAAAAACCAACCAAACCGAACTGATTATAGCCCTAATGGAATAATTTGTTGGATTTTTCACATCTCACTCTCATAGCATTTGAAATAGGAATAAGTTTTTCTCTAAACTAGTTTGGGAGAATTTCTTGCAATTATTCATTAAGTGGTGATTTATAAGTTAACAATGCTAGACCTACAACAAATTACATAACTTTTGTCATAGCTTACCCATGTGACGTAACGAGTTGTAAATGGTGGAGTTGTGGAATCACAAGGACCTGCTACTTTTTCTCACCCACTCACATCTTGTCACCTGAACAAGTTGTGACAAAAGTGATGCCATTAGCATTTTTTTTTAGTAATGGTAGAGCCATAAGTTATTTTATAAACTGCTGCTGATGTTGACTATAATACGTTAGCTATTAAAATACTAAAAAAACCACATCAGATATTAAAAAAACATAAATGAAATTTTCATTCCAAAGTCGTCTTTGAGGGAACCAGGGCTGTCACCAAGTTTACTAGTTCTTAATTGAACTAATTGATGTCTTTGTGTCCTTCCTCAACCACCCCCCCTTGATATCGTCTCACCGTAGTTTGTAACTTTGATAGAGAAATTATATGAATTGTTGATTTCTTTTTTTTTTTTTTTTTGAAACTAATTGTTGGTTTTGAGAATTATTTGAAATAATTGATTGGTTTTCTATGGGATGTGAATGCAAATGTGTTTGGCTTGCCGAATAGAAATTGCATAGAGATATAATTGGATATTCTTAAGTCTCTTTATCTAATTGGTCAATTAAAAAAAAAAAAAGCAGTATATTAAATGACTCCTACTTTGATCCTCAAAAAACAAAAACAAAAAAGACTCCTATTTTGATGGGTAAGTGGAGATTAAGTTGTACAAGAAATTGGTTCTCTCTCTACTCATGCAAAAAGTATTTATTTTTCTCATTACAAATACTAATTTTGACGTGTATAGCAAAGAAGATCAAGAGAGAGAAATCTATCCTATTGTTAGTTAATAGATTAAGCTAGATTAGCCTATTGGACTTAGCCCAGTATATTACTTGTACTACACTCATATTACTTGTACTGCACACATACCTAGCCTATATAAAGCTCTCTTTTGTACATTGCTTTATACACATTAATATACAGACTATTCAGTCTTTCTCTCTCACTTTATATTGTTAACATTGTATTAGAGCCATTCCTCTGACTTTTTGGTTCTTGTGGACATCTCCGGCGTTCTTCCGCTGCCCTCGCCTTCATCCAGTAGTCACTGTCAGAAGCAAGTCACTGCCGTCACACCCACAGTCCCTGCAACTCTCAGATCTCAACGTTCTGCTCATCCAACTGCCAAAGCAAAGGCATAGAGTGACAGAACAGCCAATCCCAAGCAAAACCCAACCAAGAAGGGCCAGAAAACACCTCACACGCGCCGGTTGAAGTTTCTGCCTCTCGAGCACACGCTCCACGCACCTACACGCGCTGTTAGTATATCACACGCGCCTCATGCGCTAGTAACCAAGTCTTCACGCGCATCCACGCCCTGCTCCGTTTCGCATACTGCCACGTCAGCCCTATGGTGACGTCACACTGCTATGTCAGCATTGAGAGCCGTTGACTTTGACCAGACTGTTGACTTTGACCAAAGTCAAAAAAATTTCAACAGTACCTGTCTTGCTCAGTTTTTCGCATAGATTTCGATTTTGGGCTCCGTTTCTGCATTTGAGCTCTCTAAATCCCATTTTTTGGTCATTTTCTTCATTATGGCTCAACAAAATGAACAGGATATCATACGTCCTATCACCATTATGTTAGATGGTTCTACTAATTATCATGTATGGTCTCAGAATATGACTGTCTTTCTCAAGGGTCGTAAACTGTGGAGATATGTGACTGGTTCAATTCCTAAGCCAGTACCAAACCCTAAGTCCAAAGCAACAACTGCTGAAGATGCTTCCAAGATTGCTGTTACAACAGATGATTATGAAGAACGCTTAGAGGAATGGGAGAGTATTCAGAGTAAGATCTTGTCTTGGTTTATCAATACCTCTATTCCCTCCATTCATAATCTTCTTCCTCGTCTTGAGACTGCTGAGGCTGCTTGGAAATTTCTGGCCGATTGCTATAATTGCACTAATGATTCAAGCCTGGAGTTCCACATTGGATCAAAACTTTACCAAATGTGCCAAGAGACAGGTCAGTCTATTTCTGATTTTTATTCTCAGACTTCTACTATGTGGGAACAACTCTCTGCTGTAGATCCTCTAGTAGTGTGTTCTAAGGACATTGAGCTCTTTGTCAAATATCGAGATCGTCGTAAATTTATGCACTTCATAATAGGTTTATGTGAGGATTTTGAGCCTACTAGGGCTTCTCTGCTTAGTCGGTCTCTTACTCCTTCTCTTGATGCTGCAATCAAGGAGCTCATTTTTTAGAAGAACCGTCAGCCTACTCATCACATGTCATCATCTAATCATGTATTGGTTACACCATATCCACAGCCTCCTATTGCTGCATTCACTACTCCTCCACGAATAAACTTTGGACGTCCCACCTCTCAGTCTTCCAAAGGTACTCGCTGTGAGTTTTGCTGTGCCAAAGGCTATGACATCTTAGTTTGTCACAAACTGCAGAAATTTGTACAAGAGCAGAATAAAGCTTCTCTTCCTCGGGTAGCTGCTGTATGTCCTTCAGATCCATTAGTTCCTACTAGTCCATCTTTAGCTTCCTCGCTTACTACGGCTGACATTGAGGTAGTTGTTCAACAGGTTTTATCCTGCACTTTCACTGCCCTTTCTGTCACCTCAGGTAAATAACCTTGGTTTTTTGATATTGCATGTTGTAACCATATGACTCCTAATGAATCCCAATTTTCTGATAAGGTACTCTTAGAATATCCAATCACCATTTACACTGCTGATGGAACTCCTATGCCTGTTAGTCATAAAAAAACAATCTCTTCTCCTTGTTTATCATTTAGTGACACTTTTCATATCCCAAAGTTATCCCTCAATTTGCTTTCTGTTGGTCAACTTTGTGAATTAGACGTAGATCTTTTATTTACTAATTATGGTGTGGATGTGCAAGATCCCCGGACAGGTCAAGTAATTGGGATAGGCCGTAAGGTTGGTCACATGTTTGAGGTTCATGACTTGAGCATTCCTTCACAAGTTGTTTCTGCAGCTGCTACCATTGCCACCTCCTCACCTGATCTATGGCATGCTCGTCTTGGTCATCCATCCTTATCTCGTCTTCAGTTGTTAGCTTTTCAAGGTCATTTAGGTTCAGTTCAGTTTCAAAAATTTGATTGTACTTCCTGTCATTTTGGCAAACAAACAAAATTGCCATTTAATAATAGTGACTCATTTTCTTCTACACCTTTTGATCTTATCCATTATGATATTTGGGGTCTTGCCTCTGTTCCCACTGAAGGGGGATCTAGTTATTTTGTCATATTTGTGGATGATTTTTCTCGATATACTTGGATTTATCTGCTTCACCATAGATCTGAACTTGTGTCTATATACCAAACATTTCATAAAATGATTGAAACACAATTCAATCACACCGTTAAAGTTTTTCGATCAGATAATGCTCAAGAATATAATGATAAATCTTTCCTATCCTTTTTAGACAATCATGGTACCCTTACTCAGCAGTCTTGTCCTTACACCTCTCAACAAAATGGTTGTGCAGAACGAAAACATCGTCACATTCTTGATGTTGTCCGCACCCTTCTCATTTCTGCCTCTCTTCCTGAGCGCTTTTGAGGTAAGGCTGCACTCACTGCTATATACACCATTAATCGTATTCCTTCACCAACTACACACAACAAATTACCATTTGAGCTTTTCTATGGTCAAACCCCCGACTACTCCTCTCTTCGGGTTTTTGGTTGTGCTTGTTTTGTCTCTCTTCCTCCTCATGAATGAACAAAGCTCTAGCCTCGTGCTTGTCTCTGTTGTTTCCTTGGTTATGGTGTATCTTAAAAGGGGTTTCGCTGCTATGATCTTATTTCTCATCGTCTTCGTGTCTCTCGTCATGTTGAGTTTGAGAACATCGTCCTTTCACAAGTCTTTAGCAATTTCCTGTGTCCTCTTCCTCTGAGTCTCCCATTTTTACTGATCTTTTCCTCCCTCTCTATCTTGAACTTGTAGAGGATTCTTCGACATTGGCTGTCTCTTTAGACGACTCATCTCCGGTTCTGTCCTCAGCATATGACTCACCTGTCTTGGATCTTGTGGCACCACCCTCTCCTAAGTCTCCTGATAGTCCTGTTCCACACGGGTAAGCATTCCTCCCCCTTATCTCTCTGATTATCACTGCTCTTTTGCCCTTGCCACTCTCTATGAACCTCACACCTATCGTGAGGCCCAACTAACCCTCTTTGGTAGCAAGTTATGAATGATGAACTAGATGTCCTTCATAAGAATCACACTTGGGATATGGTTGATTTTCCTCCTGGTTAGTCTATAGTAAGCTGTAGGTAGGTTTACAAGATCAAGACCAAGGCTGATGGATCTATTGAACGATACAAGGCTTGCCTAGTTGCTAAGGGCTTTACCCAGGAGTATGGCATTGACTATAAGGAAACATTTGCTCCTGTTACTCGCCTTACATCTGTCAGATGTCTCATCGCTATGACTGCTGTTCGCCGTTGGCCTCTTTATCAAATGGATGTGAAGAATGCTTTCCTCAATGGAGATCTTCAAGAAGAAGTGTACATGTAACCACCCCCTGGTTATCCATACTCAAGCAGTCAAGTTTGTCACCTTCGTCGTGCTCTTTATGGCCTCAAGCAGGCTCCTCGAGCTTGGTTTGAAAAGTTTAGCTCAGTTGTTGCTCAGCAGAGTTTCACTTCGAGTCCTTATGACACTGCTCTCTTCGTCCGAAGATCCTCTGCTGGTATCACTCTTATTCTTCTCTATGTTGATAATATGATTATTACTGGAGATGATTCTGCAGGTATCCGCTCTCTTCAGCACTTCCTTAATCAGCATTTTGAGATGAAAGATTTGGGCACTCTCAGTTATTTTCTTGGGCTTGAGGTTACCTTATCCTCTGCTGGATACTATCTTTCCTAAGCTAAATATGCTTCTAATCTTCTCTCCAAAGCCGGTATCACCAACAACAAGACTGTTTCCATTCCCTTGAAATACAATGCAAAGCTCACACCCTTGGATGGTGAACCTATATCCGATGCTACTCGCTATCGTCATTTGGTTGGTAGTCTGATCTATCTCACTATTACGTGTCTTGATATTTCACATGCCGTGGGTATCGTTAGTAAGTTCATGGATGCCCCTTGTTCTGTCCACTATGATGCTATTCTTTGGATTCTCTGATATGTCAAGGGCGCACTTTATCATGGTCTACACTACTCCTCTCAGTCTTCTCTCGAACTTCATGCTTATTCAGATGCGGATTGGGCAGGTGATCCGACTGATCGATGCTCTATCACAGGTTTCTGTTTCCTATTGGGTACCTCTCTTATCTCGTGGTGTAGCAAGAAGCAGGATGTTGTTTCCCATTCCAGTACTGAGGCTGAGTATCGTGCCCTTACTGACACCACCTGCGAGCTTGTCTAGCTTCGCTGGCTCTTGGCTGACATGGATGCTCCACAGCCCACTGCTACTCCTCTTTATTGTGACAATCATAGTGCTATCTACATTGTCCATAATGATATCTTCCACGAACGCACAAAGCACACTGAGATCGACTGCCACATCACTTGCCAGCATCTCAAGAAAGGCAATCTCAAGTTATTCTCCATCTCCTCTACTGACTAGCCTACTGATATCTTCACAAAGTCTCACCCATTTGGTCGTCTTCGAGATCTTATATCCAAACTCCAGTTGGCTTCCTCCTTGCCACCTCGAGTTTGAGGGGGGATGTTAGTGTATAGATTAGGCTAGATTAGCCCATTGGGCTTAGTCTAGTATATTACTTGTACTGCACTCATATTACTTGTACTGTACACATACCTAGCCTATATAAGGCTATCTTTTGTACATTGCTTTATACACATTAATATACAGACTATTCAGTCTTTCTCTCTCACTTTATATTGTTAACACCTATAAAGAAGTTTCATTAGTCAAAGAGTGGAACTTGTGAAAACTAACGAAATGGATTCAAGTAAGTCTTATTCTTAATTATGTTTTATGTATTTGTGAAGATTTGGAATTGATGGAGTCGTTAATGATATAATAACTAATAACGTAACAAAAATTTACAAAAGTCACCCTAAAATTTTATCCATGTGGGCACCACGGCAGTTCACATAGGTTAATGAAACATTATGGTAGTTCATACTCTAACTAGCCACATCATGTGACATAACTCATCTCAAGCCTACAAATTTCATCTAATCTACCCGAGATCTCTATAATCTCACCTCATTTGTTGGTGAACAATACATTCTTCATCTTTGGAGTGCAAAGAGCTATTCCAATGGCTCCTTGCTGGGATTCTATGCAAATAGAAGCTTTTGGTAGATTCTATCAATATTGGAATTTATCTCTAATTCAATATGTTACTTTTGTTTATTTGATTTTTTGAAGATTTAAGTATTTGATATTGTAATTATGTTGGACCTCGAACTTGAGAGCTTGATATCAAGCTTGAGTTTGACTTAATTAATGAATTGAACAAAGCCAAACCAAACTCAAGCTTTTGGATTCTTTTGACAAGATTGAGTTTGAGCAATTTTTTGTAGGCCTGATTTTAGTTCAAGCCAAGCTTGAACATTAGCCAAACCAAACTCAAGCTTTTAGACTTTTTGATAAAATTGAGTTTGAGCAATTTTTTGCAGGCTTGATTTGAGTTCAAACCAAACTTGAACATTTTACTTTTATCGTCAAGATAAGCTAGAACATTCACTGCTCAGTAAAGCTTCGATCATTTTGAGCCCTAATCAAGATGAGTTGGCTTAAAGCCTTAAACCCTTCAACAACAATATGCATGATCATAATTTATTCTAGTTTTTTATCCCCCCCACACCACCCCCCCCCCCCCCCCCCACCCACCCAAAAAAAAAAAATTCTAATTAGATATATTTATGTGGATTGGATGTCTTTTCGATTTGGCTGCATAAGGAAGATATGTTAGAAAGATCTTGGTCAATTATCTGAGACACTACTAAGGGGAGTAGGGATTACTCTCAATCATTTCACTGGTTGACAATTCATATTTGAAAGTTGAGACGAAGGGGTAGTAGGAACTTAGTCACACTTTTAAAATTTCATAATCTTTTGTAGAAGATGCTGATGCTTTTGAAATGATTGGAAACCAAAGTCAAAGACTAAAGTATCCCTCAGAGTCGGTGTCCCAACAAACAAGTATGCAATAGAATTGAATTCGGATCACATTATACAGTCATGAGTTTTTGCAACTGGGTGCTTGGTTTGATCTAAAAGAACAACATTTTTTTTTTTTTTTGTATGCATACAACAAGGTCTAGAGAGGTAAAATTCTCAACCTATCACAAGCTGCCACATCATACTACCAAGTCCAAAAAGTACGACCAATTACAAAGCGCCATATATTGCTACTAGTTTCCACTATCACCATTCAAAAACCAACAAAGATTTGCCAAGTTAAGGGAACTGGTGGAAGAAACCCTATGTGCTCGAATTGTGTTTGTTATCATGTCTTGCAGTTGTTGGACAGATAACGAGGCGATTGAGGTGGAATGCCCATGTTGAGAAGTGTCTTCAACTCCTTTTCCTTTGTTAACTTTTGCGTTTCCAAACTTGTGCTCTTAAAATCAAAGTTTGAGATTCATCCATGCAGTCTGGATTCCTTCAAGGTTATACTAATACTTCCTTAAGCAGTCAAACACAGATCCTAGATCTGCGAGGTCTTCTCTCCTTTTTGTTTTAACCACTAGATCATCAACATAACACAATAGATGAATTCTCACAAGTGTATTCTAAACTTAAAATTACATTGAGTTACCAATTCAACCAATTATTCATATTCGGTGCCTACCAGTTTTCCACCTACTATTTCCATTCGGTACCAAACATTCTCATCTACCATTCCCATCGAAAATTCCCATCCACCATTCTCATCTAACATACCCGTCTATTGTTCTTCGTCTCTTTGCTATAAATAGAAGGTTTGGATTCATTGACGTTCATCAAGAAAAACACACCAAGTCATGAAATGGAGATCTGTTTCTTTCAAATTTTTAGATCCTCCTTCTCACAACCATTTCTCACTAGAGCCTCATCATTCCCAATACTTAGCAATGGCAACCACCATTGCTTCATAATCAGCTTGAACCCAACCTTTACATGGTTCAATCTCGAAATTTAGCTATCTACACATGGGTTGATCAAGAAGAGTTAATTTTTGGTCCAAGAATCCAACCAACCAATATAGTGAAAAATTCATTACTAAAATGATGCTCAACTATGATTGTTTAGCTCTCATTTAATCCCATTATGAAGGATAATGGAATAATCAATGCCAACATGAAGAAATACTCTAGTTTTAAATTCATCAAACTGGTAGCAACTTTGTAGTTCGAAATTTGTCTAGCAGAAATAAACAACTTTGATCATGTTTAGGCTATGAGCATTTCCTCAGTAAAGGACATTGCTTTTGATAACGATATCTCCTCAGGTGATTTAGGGAGTGTTTGATAGAGTAATTTGAGATGAGATTTTTGTAGATTTTTGAAATATGTGTAAGTGAAAAAATATGCTTAAAGATGTTTAAAATGTAAAAATGTGAATTTAAGATTGGAAAACAAACAGGCCCTTAATAAAATTATATTCAGGTATTAATAATTAAAAAAAAAATAGAACACCAATACCAACCAAATATCAACAGCCAAAGCAGACTACAAAAGATAGTGACGATAGTCCCCCCTTTCAAAAACTCTTTCAATATCAAAATGTTTTCATTTCCGAATCGCAAGACACATTGGAAATGAAAAAAAAAAATTTGTGCTAACAAATAAATAATTGACAGAAACACAATTTTAAGTAACAAATGTTTATTATACTGAAACTTATGATCTCAAATTCTCGATTGCTTGATCGTGCTATCAGGTCCATCGCAATTTGAGAACCTGACCTTACTAACACCTCAAACAAGAGTGTAACTTGGAAAAAAACCTTGACACTTATCAAATATCAATAATTTGATGTAATAAATCCAAAAATAGAAAGAGAGCGAGATAAGACATTGGGGAATTAATATCAAGTACTAAATATAGAACATAATGTAGGATCTGAAGGCAATTTTTTTATTTATGGAGACACACACACACTTACATCGACACTCCCAACTCCAAAACTGCTAGCGGCACTTAGAGTCCGAAGGCAATAACCACGCATTAAACGTCACACTAAAAAGTAGAAAGTATCATCGGTACACATGACCTCAACTTCAACATTTCCAGCTCATTAGATCCATTTCTAATTACAGTAATATTTTGATTAACAAAGCAAAATAAGAAATTTTGTACTTCACATCTGCCATGTTGTTTGAAGTTAAGGGCACCTGTTCCCGCCTCCAGTTTGGTGAAGCATTGCGTCAATCTCATCACCATCCTCCATCTCAAGCTAATCCCATGACAAAGTTACATGCATAAAACAAAGAGAGAAAACACCAAAACAATGAGTAGGAGGCAAAAAAAAAAAAATTGGAATTCTCAAATAAAATCACCGGCATGACCATAAATCTCTAGAACACTTCGAATGAGTACATTTGGATGCATTTTGTTAATTGGTTATTCGATGAAGTACTCTAGAGAAAGTTGGCGAAAATGTTTTTATTTTTTATTTTTTTTGGTGTGGGGCCTGCCATAATAAGATCACAAAATCCCAAAAAGCACTTTTTTTTTTTTTTTTTTTTTTGCTGTTGCCAAATGCAATCAGACTGAATCAACTCAAAATACTAATACATAATTGTCATGAAATGCCTCAACCAGAAAAACAAAAGAATAATGCAGTCAGGCCATGTTATAACAGAATTCAATATACTTCCAACAGTTGAAAACCAATTATGAAGATAAAAAGCTGCAGAATGTGATTGCTATAAATTTAACACCTTCCAATAATATTGCCTTGAAATAAAAAAAGTAAGACTAAAATTTGCAAGTAAGACTATGGAAACTGTGGACCATCTCCTTTGTCCTACAGTTCATTCTTTTGGGTGCATATGCTTCAAATTTTTTTGGGATTCATTGGGTCATGCCAAGTTCCGTAGCTAGTTTATTATTTTGTTGGTGGCAAGGGGTTGGGAAACATAATTCAGATATCTGGAATTTGGTCCCAGGATGTTTGATGTGGATCATTTGGATGGAATGTAATCATCACTCCTTCAAGAATAATATTGACTAAAATTTGCAAGTATGCAAAAATTTTGGAAATAATTAAATTCTACCTCATCTGGGGTCTGTTCTCCCCGGAGTCTTCGCCCATCAAACAAGAATGCAATGGAGTTGAACTCCACAGACTGACGTTCACAGTATGCAGTCATGAGTTTCCGAAGCTGGGTGCTTCGTTTGATCCTAAAGAACACCTCATTGCCATCCTACAATCATGGATATAATAAGTTTTGGAAAAGGAGGCAGCACACTTTGTTGATGCAAACAGGAAGTTTTATTAAAAAGCTAAAAAAGGCAACTCTAACAAAAGCAAAATTAAAAGTGATATGGCATGAAGGATACTAATCCCACAGTTAATATAAACTAGAAATTTATATTGAAAAGTATACAATGGAATGTGCACATAGGCACCCATGGATAAAATAAGAAAGAAGAGATCATTGTTTGTTCAAGAAGTGACAATTTTGAGTCCCAAGAATCCAACCAACCAATATGGTGGAACAATCCAACACTAAATTCAGCTCAACTAAGGTTGTTTAGCCTTTAGCCCTCATTTAATACAAGGACTAAAGATAAGCAATGCAAACATTAAAATTCACTAGTCTTAATAAAAATTCTTGAAAAATTTTGCATATTGGTAATTTAAATTTTGCCCATCAGACCAAAACAGTTTCAATTTGATTCCACATCCAGCTATTTCCAAGTAAATGAGTGTTCTTTATAGTAGCTAAAAGTACCAAACCAATCATATATGATTTACACCAATTTTAGGGCATTGATTCTCCCACACTTGTTAGTGAATATCATTTGTACACATCACTCGTTTCTCATAATAAATGTGCACGTCATGAGTGTGTACATCATGATCGTAATTATGGACGCTGTGGGTATGGAGTGTAATATAATGAATGTGAAGTAATATTTTCCGAAAAATTAATCACATATATTCCTAAATCTAAACTAACATGTGTTAACATACCTCACACAGTTCAACATAATTGCAAACAATCCTATATAGTGCCGACTGCCAACAAACCATATTAAAACCACATAACACCATATCACATAGCTATATTTTTCACATAACACCAAGCGTATACAAAGGTTTTTTTTAATTATGCTCAAACATTCATGAAACATACTTTACATAGTGACAACACACCATTTTTCACCACAAAATAACACCATAACATTGCATGATGACACAAACCCAGAAAAATTAAGCCAAAACAACGAACACCCAGATGAAAAAATTCAATTCCCAAAAAAAAAAAAAAAAAAAAATATAAAACCTGGCCTTTGACTTTGAGATTAATGTGTGCAGACTGATCCATAGGCTTCTTGTCTTCCTCTTGTCCTCCTGTACCAACACCAGTACCGCCACCTCCTACTGTTGCAGACATCTTCACAATTCTCACTCTCTTTTAAACCACTCAGAACTCTCTCTCTCTCTCAATCTGTCAATCTCAGAATCCCTTTGTGGGTTTTGCTTTTGGGTTCTCTCTCTCTCTCCGCCAATACATATAGGAAAAAAAACTCCGCACACACAAAGAAAAGAGACTCCGAATCAGAGAGCACGACATACTAAGCGTTACACACACGCTACTATAATTTTTCTCACTCGCGGGAATGGCATTATCGTAATTTTTAAATTAGTTAATTACGAGATCGTCCTTGTTTTGATGAGGTGGCGTTTGTATTTGAGCGAGTAATTTTAGTTTTGGAATAAACTACTTCTCAAAAAAAAAAAAACAAAAAAAAAGTTTTGGAATAAACTGAAATTAAGAAAGGTTTGGATTCCGGTGGGGGATAGACTATAGAGGAATCCATTGAAATGGTGCTGTGGGGAATGGACGGATGTAATTGAGTGAGAGCGGAATCGGACGGGTGAGAATGTGTGGATGAGGGCAACTCAGTGGTCATCTTTGGTTGGATTCTGGGTCAGTTTTTGTTTTGGTAATGGGGTTTTTGATTGGCGAGTACGATGTGTACTTTATTTTTAAAATGGGTTTTTTTATGACTTTTGAAGGGATCGGATTCTTCCTTATCCAATACCAGTGGTCACTGTAATTGAAACCGGTTCATCCCGTCTGATGTTGCAATTTATGGTTTATTAGTGTATTTTTGGTAGGGTAGTTTAAGTAACACTTTTTAGTTTTTAAGCACTAAAAATTGTGAGTTCAAAAAAATAATATATTTGATAAGAGATTTTATTTAAGAGTATTTGAGTTATATTTTTCATTTTAATGTGTTTAAACACTAAATTTAAAAAGCTTTTTCTACCGATTTTTTTATTTTTAAATAACATTATTGGTACTTTTATAAATATTTAGAAATTTATGGAACCCATGTGATAAGACTTAACATAACTATAACTCTCTTTTTTTCTCACGCTCACCTTATCTTTTTCTTTTTTTATTCTCTCACTTTTTCTCCATTCTCTCTCACGTGCACTTATTTAATAAATAGTAGCCTCTGAGCATGCGCTTACGTGAAGTCAAATATTCTGTTTCACTCTTCCTTCTCCACTATATACTCTACAAATAAAAACATGTTATATGTTCATCTAATTTATTAAATGCTAAATTTATGTCTTCTATTATTTTAATTTCCTAAAATAAATAAATAAATAACCCATTATATTTAGGTAATTGAAATAATAGAAGGCATAAATTTTGTATTTAATTAATTAGATATACATGTTTAGGGTTTAGGGTAAATAGTGGAGCAGGAAAAGTGGGATAGAAGATTTGGACTCGCTCACGTGCGTGTTCAGAGGCTCTTCTATTATTTGGGTAAGGATTAATTTAAAGCATTTATTATAATTTGGAATTACTACATTTTCCAATTAAAAAAAAAAAAACCTAGGGATGTGATGCGTGGTTAAATAATTTTTCATTGCACTCCTAGGTTTATTTATTTATTTTTTTGGTGATTGGAAAATATAGTAATCCCAAATTATTATAAATGCTCTAAATTAATCCTTATCCAAACAATAGAAGAGCCTCTGAGCACGCGTGTGAGTGCGTGCTCAGAGGCTAGTATTCCATAAATATCATCCTTTTTTTTTTCTTTTTTTTCTTTCTTTTTTTTGTGTTGCTTCTAATGTGATTATTAATAGATTAATTTTTGAAACATTACTATAATTAGAATTAGGATTTGTAGAAGATTGTTCATTAAAAAAAGCAACAAAAAATTACATCCACCTATATATATGTCAGGGTATGAAAGCAAATGTTTATGATTCAGCGTCTTATATTGAGCCTACCAATTGTTTCACAGCAACATTTGCAACAAACCTGTTGTGTAATTGTAAGAGGCAAATGAAGCCACGTTAGAATAACACCATTGTCACATTAATTTAAATTGTCAAATACACATATTCCACATAAACATATAATGTACTACAATGTGTGGTAAATAGAGAAGTTAGGATGTTTTTTTTGAAATACCTTGTTCTCCAAATATACACTATCGTGAAGTGAGTTTTGTCCCATCCTAGCTTTTAAGCATGATATGATGTTGGATTGTGTTTCCTTCATATTGACAATACACATCTTTTATCAATAAAACACATTCATAATATTAAATATGAAACCAAAATGAAAAAATTCAACTTATTTGGTAGGCGTTAAAATCTTGAAATATACCTAGGATGAATGCAATGAAATCTCTTTGTACAAAATATTCTTCGTGTGAACTCTTTCCTCCCCAGGTATTGTTCCTTTTTGAACTAATAGTTTCGTGGTAGATTGAGATACCCCTCTTGATAGGGCCACATACAATTGGCTGTGGCTAAAAACATGATCAGGAAGATATATGCCAACGTTGGGAATTGTTTGACCTTGTGCTTTGTTAATTGTAAGTGCAAAACTCAAGCGTATTAGAAATTGACGCCTTATCATCACAAATGGGAGATGCACATTTTATGTAGTTTTCAAAGGAATTCTTGGTAGAAACACACGTGTTCCAACCTTTGTCCAGTCAAAATTTCTGCATCAATTGCATTATTAAAACACCCACGACATAGTAATCTTGTACCGTTACATAAATTCACTTTTGGATCTATATTTCGCAATAGCATTATTGGAGCACCTTTTTTCAGCCTTAGGATATGTGGTGGTAAACCTCCTGGAGATATAGAATTTAAGAAATCATGTTGATATAAATGTTGTGTATCATCTTCAACTTGATCAAACGAATATAACTTTTGTTCTTCTCCTGGAAATTGTGTGATTATCTTCTCATTAATTTTATCCACATCCTCATTAATTGGTGTTAACAATGCCCTATCAACCATGTATCTTGCATTGTAAGCATGATTTTGCAAATCTGTAAAAACTTGTTCAATTAGTTGAGCAATTCAATGATCACCCTCCCATGGTATTGCCATAGAAGACGGAACTTTAATTAGATCGTCTGTTGCAAATTGTTCAATTCCATCACCAATGCGCCTTATGTACTCTGAAAATTGTTGATCGTTAATAGATCTCATGTTTTGAGTTAAATGTAAGATCTTGATATATCTCCATAATGGGGAGTTGACTATACATGCATCTAACAACTTTGCCTTTGTGCCTTTGGGAATAACAGGTAGTACTTGACGAAAATCTCCTCCCAATATTAGCACCTTTCCACCAAAAGGTGAATTAACTTCCATAAGATCCTGCAATGTTCTATCTAATGCTTCAAGTGCACGTCGATTCACCATAGGAGCTTCATCCCAAATAAGCACTACCGCACGTCTAATGAGTTCAGCCAAATAAGATTGTTTACTTATAGAGCAAGTTGATGATGCTTCAGGAATTAAAGGTATTTTAAATCTTGAATGTGCTGTTCTTCCACCAGGTAGTAATGTTACTGCAATACCAGATGTTGCTGTGGCAATTGTGATATGACCATCACTTCTTAAAAATGCTAGTAATGCGCGATACAAAAATGTTTTTTCAGTTCCTCCTGGACCATCACAAAGAATGCCATTGTTTGTTTACGTTGAATGACTTCCATTATTGTGTTATAAGCAAATTTTTGATCGTTATTCAACTTGTCCACTAATGTCAATTCTTCATTATCCATAGGAATGGTAAAGCTCATCTTGTATGATTCTAGGCATGGATGAACTTTCATCAGATGTTGCAGTTATTGTCGGCAAATCAAATTCTGTGATACGTTTACCATGTTGCAATAGTAATAGTTTTAAATCATTTAGAAGCCTATTTGTATGAACTACATCCATTGTGATAGATGATGATGGATAATCGTCAACCATATGCAGGTAGAACTCATTCCACAAATCTCATACTCTAGTTGGTTCACAGAATACCAATATAGTTGCAAACAATCTTCTCAAAGCTGATGGCATTCTAATGTTTGCTGCCTCAAGCATACATATGCTATTATCATTCTCTAATAAATCCCTCTGTTCAGCTGCTTGCTTAAAAGTTTGGTAGGTTATCCCATTCACAGTCAATAAATCTTGAAATCTTGTTAGTCCTTTCACATGGTTCAAAATGACACGCAAATAAAATCTTTCTCCCTCTGATGGTGAAACAGTATATATCTTGCCAATTACCTTTTTATGAGATATTCTCCGTCTCCAACTTTTACTATTCCTATTCCAACAATAATGCTTAGGGAATTCTTTATATAAGTATTGCCTTGCTTCTGAATGTCTGATGACGAATTCTTTATATAACTTTTACTATGAATTCTTTATAATAATGCTTAGGGAATTCTTTATATAACTTTTATATAAGTATTGCCTTGAAAGCAATAGGATGTCTGATGACGAATCTTTTGATGAATTCTATGCTAAACTGAATGATATTGTTAATTCTGTTTTTAATTTGGGTGAAATCTATGATCAACCTAAAATTGTTAGGAAGATTCTTAGATCCTTGACTGAGGACTTTAGACCCAAAGTGACTGCAATTACTGAGAGCAAGGATGTGGACTCTATCCCTGTTGATGAGCTTGTAAGATCTCTTCAGTCCTATGAGCTAGACCTACCCAAAGCTAGCAAATCCAAGTCAATGGCTCTTAAGTCAGTTGATGATGTTAAGGTTGGTGGATTTGATGATGAGCTCTCTGCTACAGAGATTGCTTACTTTGCCAAAAACTTTAGAAACTTTCTTAAGAATAGTAATAGAAAGGCAAGAGGTACAAACACTGCTGAACCTAGAAACTTTAGGAAGAATGATCCCACTAAGGTTAATAACTTTGAAAATCTAGAGAAAAAGTAGGTCAATCTTTCAATAATTCTTTGGGTTCTCAATGTTTTGAATGTCAAGGGTATGGCCATGTTAAATCTGAATGTCCTACATTCTTGAGGTCTAAGGGTAAAGTTAGCGTGTCTGTTAAAGAAAACCCTTCTAATGGGGAACTCTCTGAAGATGCAGATCTTCAAGAAGCCTATAATAAACTTTGCAAAGTTACTGCAAAGGATGCTATGAATGTTAAACTTGTCTTGAGAGTAGAATCATCCTTACAACTTGAAAAGAAATTGTAGCTTCCTTCCATTTTGGAGTAAAAATCCACATTTATCATATTCAACTATTACAAGAGGAAGAGGCGTGGGAACTCTTTTGCAAGAAAGCCTTCTCAAGCAGTCCAAATGGATGTTGTCCATTAGAGCTTAAATCATTTGCCCAAGAACTTGTGCAAAAATGTGAAGGCCTCCCTCTAGCAATAGCAGCTTTGGGTAGTCTTATGTACTCCAAGAATATGTCTCAATGGAACGAAATATACAATAGCTTGAATTGGAGTGTAGGTAACAATCCTGAGCTAGACACTGTGAAAAGCATCTTGTTGCTTAGTTTCAATGATTTGCCACATCAATTGAAGCACTGTTTCTTATATTGCTCCCTTTTCCCAGAAGATCATGAGATTCGGAGAAAGAGGCTCGTTAAGTTATAGATGGCAGAAGGATTTGTAGAACAAGCTAAAGGGTCCACTCCAGAAGAAGTAGCGGGGAGCTATTTAATAGAACTAATTTTCCAGAGCATGCTTCAAGTTGTACGGAGGAATAGATATGGAGGGCCAAAGGCATGTAAAATGCATGACATTATGCGGGATATTGCTCTAGCATTATCAGAGAGACAAAGGTTTGGTGTTGTACTTGATGGAGGAGAAACTACAAAAGAATGCAAAGCACGCCGCATGTCAATTTACAAAACTGATAGAGAACTTGAATCATTTATTGGCATGTCAAAGCTTCGTTCTTTTCTTGTTTTCAACAAGTTGTTGAAAGCATTACCTTTTGGAGGTAAAATTTTAAGGGTCCTTGATTTGGAAAATGCCCCCATTGATAAATTGTCTGGTGAACTATTCAACTTATTCAATTTAAGGTATTTGAATTTAAGGGGAACTTTAGTTAACAAGCTTCCAAAATCTATTAAGAAGCTCATTAACCTTCAATCCTTGGACATCAAGGACACACAGATAGAAGTCGTTCCTCGTGAAATAGGGAAGTTGCATAACTTGCGTCATCTAATTGCACACCATTTCACTAAAAAATGGATAGATTTAAAATTTGTTATTGGGGCACGAGCACCATCAAATATCTATAAATTAAAGAATTTGCAATCAATCACTTTTATGGAAGCAAAAGGTGACTTGTTAAGACAGATTGGGAGCATGACCCAACTTAGGAGGATCAGTATTTCAATTGTGAAAGAAGCAGATGAAATGGATTTATGTCTCTCAATTCAAAACATGAGGCTTCTTCACTTCTTGAGTATAAAGGTAACAAATGTAGAGGAAACCCTCCGAATGGATGCACTTTCATCTCCTCCTCCCAACCTTCAGAAACTTTGTTTGGTTGGAAAACTAGAAAAGGTACCACAGTGGTTTTGTTCACTTCAAAGAATTACAAAATTGCATTTGCATTGGTCAAGACTGGACGAAGATCTACTCCCTTACATCGCTACTTGGCCCCGTTTGGGACATCTTACACTTACTAACGCCTGTGTTGGAAACCAACTATGTTTTAGTATAGGCTTTGTTAAGCTTACACTATTGAGCATTCTTAATTTCCCTCAATTGAATGAGATAATAATAGAAAAGGGGGTGATGCCAAATATGAAATCCCTAGAGATTGAGAGCTGCATGGAGTTAAAGACAGTGCCTAAGGGCACTGAATACCTTAAAAATCTCCAATAACTATTTTTGAAATCTGTCTCGATGAAACTTAAAAATTGCATCAAGGAAGAAGGTAGCGTGGATTTTCCAAAGGTGCAGCACATCCCAAGATCTACCTCGAGTAGTAATTCAGATTGTTTCATGAAGGTAGCTTCTCAATTCTATCTATTTTTATTCTTCTTTGTATCTTTAAATGAACGGTTGTTGCATTCATTTTTATCTTTTATCTTTTAAAAAATAAAAAATAATAACTTTGAATAATTTAACTATTTCACTAACAAATTTGTATATGCCCGTAACATGCTTGATTATTATGTGTTTGGAATTAATGGTTTATGAAATGATAAATAAGTAATCTTTTCTAATGATTAATTATGCTTCACCTTATCTCTGTTTTTTTATTGTTTTACTTGCGGTATAATCATGCTCACCACCAGTGCTTTCTAATTCTATTGCTTGATTGGTTGGAATTTGTATTAGCTACCAATTTGTTATAAAGACATCAAGCCCCTCCAAATAGAACAAATTACTGAAATTAGTTTCTGGGTCTGACTTAAAATAACGTGTATATATATATATGTGTGTGTGTGTGTGTATTTAGGTGTGTATGCGTGTAATATACATGCGTGCTTGTAGGTGTGTTTTCTACGTGGACCATACGTTCTAAGAAAGTCCTGTGTGGATTTTGTAACTTGTAAGACTGGAATATACAAGAAGGTGACTTATGTAATCCCATGACTTTTGCTGGATTTTTCATAATGTTTATTTCATGTGTGTCAATTTTCCTAAGCTGCAGCATGTGATTTTCAATTGCATGTACAGAGGTTTCTTAGATTTTTGGTTTGGTTTTGATTATGATGTCTTATTTTTGGTTTGGAACATGTATTTATCTGTTTTAATAAGCCACATGTTAGCCCTTGATTTGTTTACATATAATTATTTGTGTTTCACTAACAAGTTTATGCATGTCCGTGAAATGCCAGAAATATATTGTTAGTCCACTTTGTAATAGCTTAGATTTTTGGAACTAATAGTTTCCAAAATGATAAGTAATTTTTTCTAACCATTCATTATATTCTAATGAACTGAACCTTGACAAAACTTACCATATCTCTGGTTGTTGTTGTTGTTGTTGTTGTTGTTGTTGTTGTTGTTTTTTTTTTTTTTTTTAATAGCAGAATCATGCTAAAGATTTTGAGCATGCCCTGTTTGCTTCCAAAAAGGATCAGATTTGTCTAGAGCTTCAATTCGATGTATCATTTGGGTAATGTGTTTATTGTTCATTAAATAAAGAGCCTGGTTAACGGGTGCTTTTAGGTTATGATCATTCTATTGTGTCTAAATGTGAGTATTTTCATTTGATTTCACCTATATCCCACATGATTAGTTTCAAGTTTCCTCCCATATTTCCTATTAGGGACACAGAAATTAACCTTCCCGTTAAACAGCTGCTACTCTTCTCCACAAGACAACTAACCCACCCCCTTTTCAATGTACCTTTGACTTGCATTCCCATCGCAGCATGACACAATCATAAATTTCAGGACTTTTCGCAATGTTAAAAATATGAGATAATTTGGCCCAGAATGCAGTGATATAATAATAGCAAAAATTGCTTCCATTGTCACAAGTTGCATTTGCATGATGCATCTAAAGGCATGCAGCGAGATTTAGAACTTCTTCCAAATCTTCTTGGATTTACTTGAAAATTTTCTATTTTCTAATTATAACCATGTCAGAGAATGTTAATGGAAGTTCTTCATCAACAGCCTCTATTTGATCAGACAGCTTGTTGAACCACTTTCTTCTTTTGAGTTGCCCCATTAGGTTCCACAGGTTAGTTGGGGTCTTCAGGTAAATCTAAATACAGGTGCTTTAATATGAAAAGAGTGGTATCATGATCCCTTAAATAGTTTCTGTACGCCAAGAGATTCACAAATTAAAACAAGATCAATGTACATAAGCAACACAACATAGTTTTCAGATCCGGACTGGACCATTCGGTTTGACCTGGGTAACCGGGAACCTCTCCCTAACACGGTTCTTTTAATCATCAAAACGGTTCAATGCACAAAAAGCACGAAACTGTTCAAACCGCGGTCGAACTGCCCGAATTTGAAAACCGTAAACGGTTCTAACGGTTTAGATCAATGCTTTTTTAAAAAGAAAATTAAAAAAAAAAAATAGAAGCTCACAGCACCTTATCACCATGGTTGAAGCTTCAACCACTTTGAGATGCTGTTAAACATTGAAAATATTGAAATCCCATCATCTCTATCTCGCTAGCCCTGTCTCTCGTTTGTTATCTGTTCAGAATTTTTCTTCCTAATCTTCTTCTTTTTCTCTCTGTCTTGTTTTCCTGTCTCTACTCTCTACATGTTGCATAAACTGGTTTAAGAAAACTTAAGAAAGGTAAAATAAAAAAAAAAAAAATAAAAAGGTGTGAACTGGGAAGTTGAAGTGACGGAAGGAACGAATGAAACTTAAGAAGATGAAAGAAGAAAAAGACAAGAACACTAGAAGTAAATGGGTGAAGATGTCTTGATGAGACCTGACGTGATGTTGGTGGGTAAATGGAGGGAATAAAAAGAAAAAGGTTTTAAATTTGTATTGGGTTAGAAATTGACGTACTGATATTTGTACACAATATTTCTTTAATATTTTTATAATAAATTCTTGTATTAGGTTAATATTTAAAGTAACGTTAATTTTATAATAAATTCACCATAAATCTTAAGTTGAAAAATGTTTATTTTCAAAATAAATTTCCAAAATGAAGATAGAATGTAACAGAACACATTAATAATAATAATAATAATAATAATAATAATATGAGCTAAACTAGAAATTTATATTGAAAAGTATACAATGGAACGTGCACATAGGCACCGATGGATAAAATAAGAAAGAAGAGATCATTGTTTGTTTAAGAAGTGACAATTTTGAGTCCCAACAATCCAACCAACCAATATGATAGAACAATCCAATATTAAGTGCCTGTTTGGATAGAGGGAGGAATGAGAGAGAGCCTAGAGAGGGGTAGAATAGAGTTAATTAAAAATATATTAATTTTGAGCTAAATCTAATATTTTCTACTCTACATCTCCTCTCTTTCCTTAATCCAAATAGACCATATATTCAGCGCAGATCATAAATTCAGCTCAACTAAGGTTGTTTAGCCTTTAGCCCTCATTTAATACAAGGACTAAAGATAAGCAATGCAAACATTAAAATTCACTAGACTTAATAAAAATTCTTGAAACATTTTGCAAATTGGTAATTTAAATTTTGTCCACCAGACCAAAACAGTTTCAATTTGATTCCACATCCAGCTATTTCCAAGTAAATGAGTGTTCTTTATAGCAGCTAAAAGTACCAAACCAAACATATATGATTTACACCAACTATTTATTCAGTCTAGTAAGTGCCAGCTACAGACACAGTGAGAACATGTATAGTAAATTCCAGAGAAGGTCCGGATTGGGGATTCTCAAACAGCGATCGGTTGAGAGGTGGGTGACCCCAATCTATTTGATAAGGGCCAAGTACACCTTCCGAGTATTCAAACAACATAGTTCTATTAAATAAAGTAGACCCAGCTCATTCTTGAACTATTAGAAATGCATCTGTTAAAAGATTTTAACAAGTGCAAAAACTCAACTAAGAATAAATGCCTTCACGTCATTGATGACTTTCATTTACAAATTACTTCATTTAGAATTTACAAATATTTCCAAAATGAAGATACAATGTAACAGAACACCATAACATTGCATGATGACACAAACCCAGAAAAATTAAACCAAAACAACGAACACCCACATGAAAAAATTCAATTCCCAAAAAAAAAAATGATATAAAACCTGTCCTTTGACTTTTAGATTAATGTGTGCAGACTGATCCACAGGTTTCTTGTCTTCCTCTTGTCCTACTGTACCAACACCAGTACCGCCACCTCCTACTGTTGCAGACATCTTCACAATTCTCACTCTCTTTTAAATCACTCAGAACTCTCTCTCTGATATCTTTCTCTCTCTCAATCTGTCAATCTCAGAATCCCTTTGTGGGTTTTGCTTTTGGGTTCTATCTCTCTCTCTCTCCGCCAATACATATAGGAAAAAAAAACTCTGCACACACAAAGAAAAGAGACTCCGAATCAGAGAGCACGACCAACTAAGCGTTACACACACGCTACTATAATTTTTCTCACTCGCGGGAATGGCATTATCGTAATTTTAAAGTTAGTTAATTACGAGGTCGTCCTTGTCTTGATGAGGTGGCGTTTGTATTTGAGCGAGTAATTTTAGTTTTGGAATAAACTTCTTCTCAAAAAAAAAAACAAAAAAAATGTTTTGGAATAAACTGAAATTAAGAAAGGTTTGGATTCCGGTGGGGGTAGACTATGGAGGAATCCATTGAAAAGGTGCTGTGGGGAATGGACGGACGTAATTGAGTGAGAGAGGAGTCGGACGGGTGAGAATATGTGGTTGAGGGTAACTCAATGGTCATCTTTGGTTGGATTCTGGGTCGGTTTTGTTTTGGTAAAGGGGGTTTTTGATTGGTGAGTACGATGTGTACTTTATTTTTAAAAATAGGGTTTTAAGATTTTTTGATTGCTAAAATATTTCATTTAAAAGCGTTTGAGTTATGTATCTTATTTTAGGATGTTTAGAAAAATTTTTAAATAACATTATTTAATGATATTTTTGTAAATATTTAAAAAAGTGTGAGAATCCACCTAATAAGACTTAACATCATTACATCCCTCTCTCTCTCTCTTTCTCTCACACAGCTCATCTTTTTCTTTTCTTTTTTTCTTTTTATTTTTTATTCTTTTTCTCTTTTCCTCTATTCTCTCTCACGTGGACTCTTCTAATAAATATTAAAAAAATAATTTTCCTTGTTAGGAAGTTACCACTTTTTTTTTTTTTAAATATATATATATACACACATATACATACACATACCAAACACGTAATTATATTTTTCACATATTAAAATATATTGTTTGAAACATAGTACCAAAAACATTTTTTGCATTATAAGTACTTTAAACACATATTTTCATAACATCTTTTAAATTACATTTTTTACATCATTTTGAACAACAATACTTGAAAGCTACTATCTAAATAATTCTGAAAATCTCTATTTTATTTCATTTTTTATTCCCTCCTATTTAGGGCAGTAAATGGGGGATATTTGGCATTTAGCCTAATTTTGCAAACAATTTTGTTAGTTGACAAGTTTTGCCAACATATTTGTTAAGTCGCATTTCAAATCTTTGAGATCAAAATCACAGAACGAACTTAAGACTCGATTTTCTTCAAAGAAAACCAAGAGAAAAACTCAAGCTTACCACCGATCCTTCTTCTTCTCTCCAAATCTAATATTTCTTCTTCTCATTAGATTAAGCCCAAATCAGGCCTTGGAGGGCGAAGCTAATCCTCTCCGAATTTGTAGATCTGGTCATTTGGTGCTTCTCTGCAGTTGTTCTCTCTCTTTTCTTCTTTGCTTTTTTTTTTTTTTTTTCTTCTCTACTCTCTAATTCTCTTTCTTCTTCTTTACTAGGTCTGTCATGTTGTTGTTTATATAGAACTCAAGTCTTCAAGACTCAAGATGTATGTTTGGCTTTCTTGTCAATTAACAAAATTTTTGGTAAAATCAAGCTAAATACCAAAAATATCCTTGTAAATGAGATGAGCTAAGTATTAAAAGTTCAAACTAGTTCATTTTATTATTATTTTTTTAACACAAAATGGGTTTGAACTTATCACCAAACAAAATTTTATGTTCAAGATTGTTCACAATCTACTTAATTAACATATTATTTTCTAAATATATATTGTGAAATTGTGAATGTGTGGTCAGAAAATCGAGTAGCCTTGGCCCACTCCAAGCCAGGCCCAAATGGCCCACGCCGAGGATGCACGATGGGTCCGAGGATGAAGGCGCAAAGACCAACCCCCGAGGAGCATGTCCGAGGATGGTCCTGTCCTCGGGCGTCCGAGACCTCGGGGGAACACAAGGACCACCCCACCAAAGGAAATTCCTTTGCTGTCCGAGGAGGGGAGGGCTCAGTGCCACGCGTTGGCAACAGAAGTATGGAGAAGGGGCAAGCCCTAGGCGAACTGTCATCTCGGCATTGAATACGCTCACCTAACCCTCCTGGCCGCATTAATGGGGATGTAACCCCTTAACAGGGCAACATCGATCAGGGTGAGCCACTTGAGCACGGATATGACCTCTGATGGGACGAACGGTCAGAAGAGATGCCAATAGATGATCAACATGAAGAGGATGAGAGTTGGGGAAGGAAAGCCTCCTCGGCCCATGGCCGAGGAGCATTTCGAAGTTGTAAATTAGGCTTAGTGCTTTTCAATGAAAAATGGGTTTGTGCCCCGTTGTAAGCCGGTCAGTGCCTAAACCTTTGATCCACTTTCTAAAAATGTATTGTCGGGGAACTTGGGCCATAAAAAACCGTCCCTACAGTGAATAAAATGTTTTTTTTTTTTTTTAACTGCGAATAGACTATTTATATCATCAATAAGTTAAAAATAATAATTTAATATCATAAGAACTTATTGACAATCTTATACAATGCAATTTCAAGTCTATATGAGTATATTTTTAGACAATTATACATATAGTTTAGAGAGAAACTCTACAAACTCCTTATATATCTCTCTTTTTTTTTGGTGAATTTTAAAAAGCTAATCGTTGAATTTCATGTTTCTTATGTTCTTAACATGCATATCAAATTTCGTTCAAATTGGATATTATTTACTATTCGATCAATAAACTTATTTTTTATACACAATTTTAGATCATAAAAATTTGAAATTTCAACATTTGTTTAAAGAGATAACAATTGATTTTTGACCTTCTTGAAATTTTACATGCATAAAAAATATAATAAGAACATGCAATCTAACGACTAAATTATCAAAATTCACACTCAATATAGAGATATATGAGAAGTTTGTATAATTTCTCTCCAAATTAGTTTGGAGAGAAACTTTGTTCTATTATATATTGTTAAATCGAGTCTTTATGTTCACAAACACATTATTTTGTTTGAGCTTGACTTGTTTAATAATTGAATCTAAAATTAATACTTGAACTTGGTTTGTTCTCTAAACAAACGTTCATAGAAAAGCTTTTTTTAAATTAAACTCAAACTATTCATAAATAGTTTGGTTCATTTCTAACCCTACCCTCCATTAGAGTAAAGAGTATGATGTTTCTCTTCTTATTATTGAGAAAATGAGGGGGAAAAAAGGCATGTACAAAACATCAAGTGATTAGAGTTTTTTAAATTCTTAGAGATATAGATCAGAGAGAAAAGAAAGCAATTGAAAGATAAGGTTATGTATTGAAAATGCTTTTTATTTTTGTTTTCAAAAACTTATTTCTCAAAATAAAAAAAAAAAAAAAAATTCTTGTTTTTCAAAATCAAAGGTTTGAAAACAAAGCTCAGTACACAGTTTTCTAACTAAAAAATAAATAATAAAATTTTGGTGACTATGGTTGTACTTGCTCATTAATTTTTTTTTAATAAAAAGTAATGACAATAACTATGACTTATTTAATCGAATTTTTCAGCAGGACAATGGTTACGAGCAATTAGCAAATGTTATGATGCTTAGTGTCTTGTTCAATTTGGTGAAGTATTAGAGTGAAGTTATACTTATTATATCCATGAACACCATGTGCAGCAAATTTTTGTTTCACTCTGACATTTTACTGAAATCCAGGAAATTTTACGCACTATTTTAATGAATTAAATTATGATATAAACATAACACATCATATTACATTATCAGAGATAGATTTAGCAACTTTTGAACAACTTTTTTTTTTTTTTAATAGGGAAAAAAAACTTTAATTCACAAAAGAGAAACATTTACATCAAAGAATAAAACCTCTAAGGCAAGAGGAGGAGGATCTTCAATCTAAATTACATCATCAAAGATAGATTTAACAAACTTAGTTTAAAGACTGCGCCACTGAATTGCCAGATCTCCTAACATATGAGAAAGAGCCTTTGCGAAGACCAACCTCCAATGTCTTTATTTCTTGCAAAATATGCCAAAGTCATGAATAGTCCATATTCAACATAGAGAGTTTTGCTCCTAACATTAATATTATCCCCCTCAATGATGAGATCATGGAATCCAACTTTAATTGGTGTTAAAATCATTAGCTTTTTATCCATAAAAATGTGGGATTCTTTTTAAATCTTGTTTGTGTCTGAAGAAAATAAATTCAAACATTCCTACTAGTCACCATTTCTAAACTCCAATCATAAGTTTCTTTAGCTTTGCCATTTTTATGCCTTTTCTGAGCCCTTTTCTATTCAAAACAAATGAAAATATAGGTGAACTACTAGGACATCGACAGTCCAGTTATGTATGAAATACAAAAACTTAGCCAAAAATAGCTAAAGGCGAGTAAAACCAACCAACAAATTATATGCGTCATAGGAAGCAAACCCCGTACAACATACTCCAAATAGCAAGAAAGCAGCAGCATGGTAGCCATGCACATGACCTCAACTTTAAATTTATTGTTCTTTTTAAATATACAATTTTAAGTGCTTAAACAAGTTCCAACATTTTTTTCAACTAATTACACATCCTTTGATAGTGATTCTTCACAACATGAGTGGTACAAAAATACAACAACAAAACCTTAATCCCAAAACTTTGGGGTTGGCTATAAATCTTTAACAATAATCGCACTCTTCTACCAAAAAACCAAAAAGAAAACATTTGCTCCTAACACTGATACTACATCCCATTGACATATGATAATGAAAATAATAGATGAGTAACATGAGTTTCCTTTTTTCTTGGAGTTTTAGCACACTAATTTACAATGTGCAGACATCACAAGATTAGAACATGCAATATGAATAAAATGAAACAAGCATGACTTATCATGCAGCCACTGTAATGTTGAAGAAGTAGTGAGACTTGTAAACGTGTAAAGGATCTCACCTGCAAGAAATCATACACTAGTATAATTAAAATAAAGTATTAACCTTCTATTTTTAGGGAAAAGAATGAAAAGAACCATATCAACCATTAAAATTTTTGAGGAGCTTGCTCTCACTGATGGGGAGAAATGTTATAGGGTAGATTTGAGGTCCCAAGTGGAGCATTTTCTTTCTTTGGAAGAAATTTCCTAGAGACAAAAATTTAGGATGTTATGTATTAAGGAAGGGGATAATAATACCAAGTTCTTCCACAAGATGGCAAACTCGCAAATAAGGTATAATCATCAGAGGATCTTGAAGGTGGATGGGGTGGTTTTTGAGGAGGAATCTGAGGTTACTGTTCAAGTAGTACAATTTTATAAAAATTTGTATCACGAGTCCGAGGGGTGGAAGCCTTTTGTGGAGGGTTTGGAGTTTGATTGTATTGGGGATATGGAGAGTTTGGCTTGAAAGAAAGTTTGAGAGAGAGGAGATTTTTTAGGTTGTAAGAGACTTGGAATGGGAAAAGCTCCAGGTCCAGATGGTTACTACGGCTTTTTATCATCATTGTAAGAAAGTAGTGGAGAAAGACGTCTTAGTGGTCTTTGAAAAGTTTTTTCAACATTGTAAGTTTGAAAAATCTCTTAATGCTACTTTCATCGCTTTAATTCCAAAAAAGAATGATGCCTCTAACATTAGAGATTTTAGGCCTATTAGCTTGGTGGGGGAGTGTGTATAAGATCTTGGCTAAGGTTTTGGCAAATCGATTGAAAATGGTTTTAGATCAGTTGATTTCTAGGACTTGGAATAGCTTTGTGGGTGGAAGACAAATCCTTGATTTGTTTCTTATTACTAGTGAATGTGTTGATAGCCGAGTGAAGAGTTGGGTTCCTGGGGTTATATGTAAACTTGATGTTGGGAAAACCTACAATCATGTGAATTGAAAGGCTCTCTGTTTTGATTAATGAGTCTCTAGCTGTTTTTTTTTTTTTTTTTTTTTTTTTTTTTTTTTTTTTTTTTTGTAGTTCAAGCAGTTTAAGACAAGGGGATATGCTATCTCCTATGTTGTTTTTGATTATGATGGAGGTTTTTAGTAGGATGTTGAGAAAAGTGGAGGGAGCTGGCTTAATCCGTGGTTTTAAAGCCGAGGTAGGAGGGGTGGTGGGAAATGTGTTCAAATCTATTGTTTACAGATAATACTATTCTATTTTGTGATGCAAATGTGGAGCAAATTCTTCATATTTGGTTGTTGTTACTTTGTTTTTAGGCTATGACAAGTTTGAAGGTCAACATGCAGAAAAGTGAAATGGTTCCAATAGGGGAGGTAGACGATGTGCATGCTTTGGCTGAAATTTTGGGTTGCAGAGTTGGAATTTTGCCTATGTCTTATCTTGGCATGTTGTTGGAGGCTTCTCATAAATCTCCTTTAATTTGGAATCCTATTTAAGGGACAACAACATTTGTCCTTCCCCTAATGTATCATCATACTGAACAAAGGGGAAAGGTGCCTTTGGAAGTTGATTTCCACACCATAACATTGCAAAAGCAAATCCAACAAGCTGTTCAACTTAGAAGTAAAGATACAGGAAATGTCACCACACCCTTCACATATCCATTCACATAAAACCACACAAGACATCCTATTAGGACTAATACACCAACCCCATCATGCTTCCCGTCTTTCTCTCATACCACATGCCTTCAAAACCTATCCCATTCCACCACATATTCCACATAATGTATCCAAGACAAGAAGTATGTCAGGCAAACCTAGCAGGCACACTTGACACTACTAATTATGGTGAAAATGAACCCAAAGTTAAGCCAAGGTAAATCATCAGGCAAGAGCCTACATTGCAATCCAACTCAATAGACAAAATTTCTTCACTAGCAAACTCCTTGACTAGAATTAGCCAACTTCTGTACAAAAGTTATTTTCAAATCTAACACCACAATAAGACACATTGAAATGCATTGAAGGAACCTCAACCGCTTCAATACCTCAACCACTCTAGAATCTATCTACTTAATTCCTTCATCACCACATTCAATAGCAAAGAAGGAAGCACATAACCCTGCCTAAGCCCACATGCAATATCAAAAAATCTTACTGATAGAAACATTCACTAAATGTAAGTGGGGAAATTCGTTGGGTTCCCTTTTTATTAAAGTAGAAAACTTCTTGAGCACATAATAAGATCTCAGATTCTTTAGTAAAATTTTCAAATCTACTAAAGGCCAATGGTTTCAGTGGCTAAGTAGCAACACAGTTATAGGAGGTCAAGGAATCAAATCCTTATGAAATGGTTGGGGCATTAATTGGGGAGGACAATGCCTCATTTATAGATTATTTTGACCATCAACATCCACCCACCTCAACTCCACCCAACCAACACGCATTAGAACAGGCAAAAAAGATACAATTTTCAACCTTTGATAAGTGACAAACATTTCTAAGCATCATCTAAAGCATAATTTTCTGTAACAAGCTACAGAATTAAAGACTTCCTGGCGGCCAAAGGCAAAGCAAACCTATTTAAAATGTCCTAAAGCTATAAAAGAAATTTCTGGCATAACAACAATGAAAGTAAATGCTAAAACTTGATCAAAATAAAAATTACATGTTGCCTCACAAAAACCAGGCATTTAATTTTGGATTTTATTAAAAAATAACCAAATCCTTCAAACTATTTTATTAGTAAGGCAAGGTTTAAAACTATTTTCGTTTCTAACAATTCGAGTCCAGAGGATTCGATGTAAAATCAAGTCCTCTGGACTCGAATTGTTAGAAACCAAATATGTTTGAAACATTGCCTAACTAATAATATAGTTTGGGTTTTATAGTTATTTTTTTTTAAAATCCTTTAATTTTATAAGAAAGAAACACCTAGAGTATGTGTTCTGTTTAAAACTCCTACATATCCAACAACCAACATTGGGCAGTAATCATCAGTCATTGTAAAATAGGAATTTGAATCAAATTTCAGCACGGTTTTCTTTCTACAGGCATTGGCAACAATGCCAGTTACCTTTGAGCAATATTTTGCAAAGTGCAAACCTTACTTGATTCTATCCTGAATACGTGTGTTGAAGCTCTCTTTAAAAGTTGCCCAGTATATCATTTTATTAAACGCTTTAAAATCATGCTTTGTGATTTAAAAGTACACATATGCTCTAGACACAGATCTAGCAAGGTGATACGTAACCTAAATTTAAAAAGCCAAACATCTAAAATAGCATGATGAATTGACAAGTCAAATATGAAACTTATACCGAAGAATGAAAATCAATACGAATGTGAGCTTCATCTAAACATACTTGGGATTTAGGTGCCATTAGAATAGCTTGCTGCTTAGCATTCTCAACTTGGGCCTGTACCCATTGTCTTTCACTTGTTCCAAATCTCTCACAACATCGAACAGCCAGTAAACTTTCTGACATTAAGATGAGGAAAGAATAAGAAGAAGAATAAGAAAAAAGATTAGGAAACCAGAAGGTGGAAAACTTAAGCCTTACAATTCAGAAACATTGTAGCTATTTAGAGTCAAATAACAAGGAACCAAAACTTCATGCAACATGAAAAGAACTAAAAACAAGAAAATCACTTAGGAGTCAGCACCTAGGGTTGCTTCTAATCAGCCCTCAGCACCAATCATGAAGTCAGGAAAAAAAAAAAAAAAAAAAAAACCCTTCATGAGTACTTAGCACCTAGGCCTTTTGGGGTGTAAGTATAGATGTGGCTAGTGCTTTCATCGAGCCATTACACAATTGTATTTTTATTATTGGTTGAATTTTTACAATGGCTTGATACTAACTCCAACCAGCACTAGGGGTTTTTTTTATAGGTTTTTTCTTTCTTTCAAATGATGTTTCTGGCGATGGTTGTAAGTAAATCACTATATTTAACTTCAACACCACAACCCTATGATGATTGATCATTAATATATGTAACATATATAGTATATCTTCCAATATTACATATCTTTATACGAGATATTACTGAACAATAATATACATATATTAATTATCAGTCATTTTTTTTCTTTTTCTTTTTTTCAATTTTTGAAATTTCATCTTTGCAAGAAAATAGGAAAAATACTTAACAGATTAAAATCTCAATAAAGCAAAACAAATTCTGTATACACACTACATTCTCCAAAAAAAAAAAAAAAAAAAAAAAAAAAATTCTATACACTCACATATGCATGCCCAAATCACCATCCAATAAAGATGATGTACAAAGATAACTGAAAATGCAAAAAAAATATAGATATATTGAAATCAAAAGTAAAGCATGCACATAGGGAAAAGTAAAAAAAATAGGCTATAAAAGCAACAGGAAAGGATACCTCGTATAAAGATATTTGAGATTTAGTGTTGGTAAAAGTGCGCTTTAAGCGTGCTTAAGCTCAAAGTGCGAAGCCCCAAGGCTCCAGCGCTTCTTGCCTCAAAAGCTAGGTTCATTCAAAGAAGCACGCTTTGAGCTTTCCGCCTAGGCTCCATGAGGCCTCTGCGCTTAAGTGCACCCCTCACTTTTTACCAACGCTATTTGAGATGTCATCAAGACTCACCCAAGAACATTTGGATTTTCCCTCCTCAGCAACTAATCGGAAAGGACCCTGAAAATAATCATATTAGAAGTCCATAAAAGTATATATGTAACATCCAAAATACCATACTAAGTGCTTACATTCATGGCAAAACCCTAAACTATTGTACCACACAAAAGAATACAAAATGTGACAGAGAGATCAATTGTAGAGAAAGTAGGAAGTTATGGTGTTGAATGGGGCAATGGTGTTCAGAGTTAGTAGTGGGTTCTTATAGTGTTGGAGTATGGACATGTAGGGGGTGGATACTGTTTGTTCTCTAAATTTGTTTGATATGACATAGGAGATGGATCTTGAATTTGATTTGATTTGGCATGACCCTTGGTGTGGAGATATGTCGTTGAAAGATGCTCTTAGAATTGTCTCACATTGTAGTGGACAGGAATGCAATGCAACAGTAGCAAATTATTTGGATTTTTCAACTGTGTACATTATTCATTGGACCAGTTCAGAAAAACTAAGAATTGGAGCCTTTGGTTTCATTATTGGATGTTTTATCTGAAACTAAAGCAAATAGCGCATAATGGAGAAACTGCTTGAGTCCATTATTTGGATATATGGTGCCTTGACCTTATCAAGCCAAGGCCAGCCTTAAACAACAAGGCATAGTGGTACAATAGCATCTCATGGCATCTCAAGTCCCTCAAGTATGGCCAAACCCAAGCCACTATAATGACCAATATCCCACAATATGGTTGGCATGGTGGGTGTTCAAGAGCTGAAAACCATACTTCACCTTAAAAGGCATACTAGGCCAAATTAGGTGTAACAGGAGAACACATAAGTTATGATTGTTTGGCATGCCTTGTGGCATGTCATGTTGTGGTCTAGTGTAAGTGAATGTCTATGAGTGGTGGTAGGATTGTCTGGCTAGGCAAGCTCTATGCTTGTCCATTGAATGTTGTGCATGCCCTCCCTTGTGTAAACCACCAACAATATATATATATATAGAGAGAGAGAGAGAGACCTGCAACTTGATCTTTGAAAGCAATTAAGAGATCAAGCGCTGCCCTGAAAACACGCCCCAAAGCCTCAGCTAGAAGCAACAGAAGCAATGTCAATCCCAAGTAGCAAACCTTCTTATCATGTTCCCCAGAACATAAAAATCATTCACATGAAATAGCCAAATCTTCCCAAAGGGTAAATGAGCTGGTAACAAGTTTAAACAGACTTGCAGGCTGTTGTGGAATGAAATGATTTCTTCTTTCCCCCCATGAGGGAACCTGCGGCACAGTAATTTTGAAAAACAAAACTGTCATTGTACCTTTTTAAAAAATAAAAAAGAATCAACTGACTCAAGTTCCAATCATAAAAGGCATGACTAGCTATAAGATTCAAAAATTGACCCTCACAGCATCTTTGTACACAAGATGCTCGAGCATTTTAGTTGGCAGTGCTCTCAAATTAATTACATAATACTTCTTTGTGAACAACACTTCTTTTTTTCTTTTTCTTTTTGAGGAACTGGTAAGAAGAACATCGCTTCATGTCATTAATAAAACTCCATTACTTATGGAAAAAAAGAAAAGAATGATCCTTTATGACCAATGTCCCTACACCATTTATCATGCCAAAATACTCCCTTCTATCATCACCTAGTGCAAACCTAAAATAGTTTTCCCCCAACCCACCATTGGATTCTTCTCCGAAGGCTACACCCATGAAGCCTTTCATAACATTTAAGATCCATCCACCCTTAGTCTCCATATTTTAACCCAATGACACGTGTCCAATAGTGATTTCCTTCTTCACCAGATCTCCACAACCATTGACTTAGCTGGTTGAAACCCATGACAGAATGGAAACAAATCAAATTTAAATTCATCACCTAGCCAAATCTTTAAGAAATCCCACTACTTTTCCAATCTATTTGCCACAGTTGGGTTAGTGAATAATGAGAGGAAATAAGTTGGTAAACAAAAAAGTGTACTCAAAATAAAAGTAACATCTCCTCCCCACCCCCCCACCCCCCCCCAAAAAAAAAAAAAAAAAAAAACTTCCAACCTGCAAACTGTCTCTCCATTCTTTCTACATGATAATTAAATATTGCAATTGCCTTAAAAGCAAAACCCAATGGTAAAAATTATGCTCCTCCTTATTTATTATATAGGGAGGGGCCCCACACACCTAATGGTCAATTCGTAAGGCCCCAAAAAAATAAAAAGGGAGTTAAGCACCCCCCCACCCCCAAAAAAAATCAGTATCAAAGAGAGTCTTAATGCCAAACGTCATAGAAAACAATGAAAGCATGCTTGTCAATGACATTCTAGCTAGGAATGTTATGTAAAGGGGGAAAAGCAGCAAGGTGGATTTTTTTTCCCCTTTTTTTTGGTCAGTGGGTGGGTGGGGAGAGTTGTTTAAAATTGCAACCCAAAACCAAAAAGCTTATGAGAATAAGGCACTTAGAGGACAATAAGAATACTTATGAAGAGAAGTTTATGTTTTCTCCCTACCACTTTAATAAGAAGACATTTCAAGTATGACTTCTTTGCCCGACACAATTGCTCAATAGTGACTCTGAGATATGGGGCTCAACCCATTGATCCACTTTCCCTTTGCAGTTCTGGAAGAGTACTTGAATGAGCTTTGGAGCTGGCTCAATATCACTATCCTCCATATTTTTATCTGCCATGATTAGCATAAACGAAACAACACACAGACCTTATCTACCAAGTGAGGAGGAAAGGAGTAAAAAGGTAATTTAAAAGAATTAGTTCCACAAAAAATCATTTAGCCTTTTTCATTTACTTTCAAATGCTTTAACTGAACAGCTAGTAGTCAAAACAAAATTTATTAATTAAAAAGGAACTCACATATGAAATCATACTCCAAAGGCTTTGCTAGTAGTCTAGCTCTTTACAAATGAGGAAATGTGCAGTTCTCCTGGATACATAATTATCCAAAGGAACCAGAATATCGAAATGAAAATAGATCTAAAGAGAATCGAAATATGGGGAAAGTACATGAAAAGCACTAAAAAACAGGTTCTTCACGTGAAGCTTGTTAACAAAATATACTGGATATTAATTATTGGAGGATATCTTGCACCTTAAATGATTACTGTGTTCAAAACTGACTTACATGCCCAAGTTTAAACAATACGGTGCAACTTAATACTTCCTCTATCCTAGATTATTGGTCCCCACATTTTCAGATGTCACAAAATGGATGCCCCATTTAAAAAGTGAACCGAGGGTAAATATAGAAATGCTCTAAAAAAATAAGTCCGTAAATTTTCAAGGGGTGGTTAGGTGGTCTTGATTCAAGTCCTTTAAAAACTAAAAAGTTATATTCCCCAAAAGTGATTAACAATGTGGATTGTTGAACAGAGAGAGTAATTGATAGACATTATATCATGAATTTTTATTAACAGGTTTCATCATAGTCTTATGTCATCCAATGGAGAAAATCATACTTGGAAAGTAGTCGATAGCAAAGTCTGCCAATACTTCCATCATCAATGGCCATAGACTCCACATGTCCTTAGATATTTTCGGAGAAAAGAAAGTCATATATGACACAATTTCCAAAACTTCTACAAAAACTTCTGCACAGATATATCATGAAAGCATACTTGAGTGTTAAATTCAACAATGAACTTTAAAATTAAAATTTATTTTGTATTTTTTTTTTTAAGAAGGCAATTATCTTGTGACTCACAAATAGATCAAAGATTTCACTCTAAAAGTCTATGATACCAGTAACTAATTAAAACAATAAAAGCACTAAACAAGTAAATTTTGCACCCTCTTTTGAGTTTGAATGAGCACAAAAGCCTCAAAATAGGAGAACTGCATATGCTGCTAAGAGCCTCAGAAGAACCATATATGTGCTGCTCATGTGACTCCATAATAGGCCACTTGAAGTGACAAAAATAGCAGAACATAGTGCACTACATTGTAAATGCTTTATAACAATAATATTATTATTATGAATGATTATTATTATTATATATGCTTCAGTAATGGCTGATGCGCCATAAAACAAGAGATTTAGCTACTGTTTAAGGTTCATATTGTGTGGGACCCTTATTATTTAAAATCTAGCAGATAAACTAGAAGGGCAGGCATACCAAATTATGTAGACTCAAACTGAGGAAGAACTACTGGTGACTTGGCTAGAAACCAAACATAACAACTCAAAAAGGAAGGAGACCTCCAAAAAGTATACCTTGAATCTTCAAGGACTTTCATTGCCAGAACTATGTTAACATTCTGCTAAGTACTTTAGCCACTACGTTGCAGAAAAATAAACATTACCAAAGAGTATAAACGATCTAAACCTCATTGAATTTAAATTCCAAATGATACATCCAATTCTTTATTCTATCCATCTCAATATAGCAAACCCTTTGTAGTTGGCATAAAGAATTATTTAAGTTTAGGTGTAACAATGCTCTTAGCTTTGGAAGTGTAGCGTAAGATGAACTAGTCCTCTATAACCCTTACAAAGCTATGATCATATCATTCTTAAAAAAATAAATCAGAAAACACTAATTTATATTCCCAAGTTCTAATAAGCACAACTAAACAGCTGATGCTACTAATGAGTAGATTGATTAAACCACAAAACACATAAAATAAAAGGATAAAAAGGAGTTTGACCCTTTTTTTCTTTATAGATAAGTAGAGAGCGCCGGGGGGAGGAGTTAGATTTATGACAATTTTATCTTATTTTTTTTAATAATGCAAGGAACCCTTTCTAAAGAAGAGCCCTTTCAACTTGCCTCTAGTTAGTAAAACCTATGGGCAACTAACTCCAGTTGCTAGGTATCCCCTGATGAGCTATGAAAATTTTATCTTGAAAAAAAAATGGTAAAATCACTTGTTGCTTAGGTACCAAAGAATAAGGTTGATAACTCTGTCGGGTAAATAGCCACCAACACGAATCACAGTAAGCAAATTTATGTGACACTCCAAGATCTTTCTAGCATATTTCTAATGAAACATTTGAGCAAAAGCTTTGTTTTCTGAGTTTTGAATGTTCAAATCTACAAACCTGAGTAAAATAAGACTTTAAATGGTAGTGAAAAGTCAAAATGTCTCCTGCTGCAAGCCTCGTACTTATTTTAATATGTTTCAAATATAGGAAGTTACTAAGTGCATAGCCTATTGAAAATGTGAATCGTCCATTTCTTGACCTTAAACCATCCCCATGATTTCCTAAGCTAGCGATCAGCAGGCTGCCCTTCCAAGGGAACAGAACTCCCCAATATATTTAAGAAAAGAATCATCCACGCATTGAACACATTTGGATCAAATAGCTGCTTTGGAATCTCCAACTGAAAAGAACAAACAACAAATCCAAATGATATATAAAGTCATCTTCTGAATAAAGAAATCAGCCATTCTCAATTTGGACATGAAAAAGGATGAAAATAAGGTACAAACTTCCTCTTCTTCAAGACTTTTCCAAAACAAAAAGGTGAACCAAAGCTCTCTTCAGCTTTTTCTATTTCTCTTGTCTGTTAATTTGCTCTTATTTGACAGTAATTTGAGCAACAGAGGATTATTTGGAATTTTAAGTGATGTTAAGGTGTTGATTGCTCAATTTTAAACTTTCCAAGATATAGTTACTTGGACAATAGTTCAGGATAGATATTTGCAATTTATCCAAAATGAATTTAAGCATAACATGAGATGAGAACAATGATAACCTATTAAAACACCACCTAGAATGAAAACCCATGTATAAAGTTAGACTGCAAATCTTCCAAGATATAGTTACTTGGACAATAGTTCAGGATAGATATTTGCAATTTATCCAAAATGAATTTAAGCATAACATGAGATGAGAACAATGATAACCTATTAAAACACCACCTAGAATGAAAACCCATGTATAAAGTTAGACTGCAAATCTCTCCATCTAAGAACGAACATATATGGATGACCAAATATTTTACAAATAAGCTGGATCAAATCTGCAACATCCAATGGCGGGTTGACAATCTGGACAAGCCTGTTATGAACAGATGAGGGAATGTCTCCTCAACAATGTGATACATCGGTGATCTCTTCTCATCAAATTTAAAGCTACGAATATAAAAGAATAGAATACATTTCAACAAACAAAGCAAGACATCTTGCAAACAAGGGAAAAGATTCTACGTGAAAAATATTTATTATGTGATAAGAGTACCTCATCAATCGGAAATGTAACAGTAAAAAATAACATTGCTGAAGGCATCAGTACACAAAAAACCATTGGATAAGATGGTAAAGTTATGGCTCCTTCCCAGATTTTCAAAGTTCGAGTAACTGATCCCATGCCTCACACCACCCAAGTAGTGTCAATGCATTCGCTAGTAAAAGAAGCAGAGTACTAGACTTACCACTGTATCACAATATTGTGTACATTTAATAAAAATTTATAGAAAAAATAAAAATCAGAAAAACCTTAAAATCAAGATCCAAGGTAGTTTTTATTTATTTCTTTAAAATTGTAGGAAAATTTTCTCCTATTTGGTAGGGGGGGAGAAGTAGACTTTTGAGAGCCACAATTTTGTAAACTGAGCTTCTTTCTTAGAAACTGGTTGGGACGTATCCAAATGATAGCCTTGGAATTTGTTATAAACTAAATGTTTAGTTTGCCCAGTTATACACAATCATGTTGAGACTTAAGACACTAGAAAGTGATCACGAGGAGATTCTTAAGAGATCTGCTAGGAGAGCCAGATGAATTTATCAACATTTCTCTTTAGAGTAACAAAAACAGTAATAGGGCATCATTACAAGGTATAGTATACTACATTACTACTTTTAACAAATAAGTTACTTTTATGAACTAAAATTTGATTTTACAATATTAATCTTCAAGCAGGGGCGGCTCTATGTTGTAGTCAGGGGGTTCAAATGAACCCCCTGACCCGAATTTTATATATATATATATATATATAATATTTTTATTAAAATTTGTTTTGAACCCTGACAATACAAATTTGCACACCCTCACCTTCAAACCTGGCCTTTTTTATTTAAAGCCCAGCTTAAATTCTGAAAAAAAAAAAAAAAAAAAAAGGTCCAATAGAAAATTTCAGTCTTTAATTTCAGAAATACAAAATCCATAAATAAAATTTTGAAAAATCATAAAAATAAGGCCAAATAAAATCTAGTAGTTGCCGTTGCGTAGCCTCAAAAACTCCCACTATCCTTCTTTACTCTCCAAACCCAAAGGAAAAAGGCTACCTATGCTTCACACACAAAATCTACCACTACTTAGCCCCACAATCTGTCATTGCTGCCGCTTGATATGCCACCTGGATCTGGTTTTGACAATCTATGTTCTTAATCGCCACCTCCATACCTCTCTCTCTCACTATGAGTGTGTTTTTGCTTTGTCTTTATCTCTGTTCATGTGTCCTCTTCGAAGCTCCACCTCTTACTCACATGTTTGATGTCTTGCCATATGGTGTATTTGGGTTATAGTGTTTTGTATTTTTAATTGAATTTTGAGCTATATTTGTGTTTGATTGTGTAGTCACTGTTACTGTAGTTTCTATGAATCTATGTGTAGTTATAATTGAGTTTGTCTTTTGCACTTTTACTATTTGACTGAATTTGTGATTTGTGGGTAGTTGTTGGTTATGTGGGTTGGTCAATACATTAACACTAAAAGACAATAAAAATATAAAATATTTAAAGAATTATAAACTTATAAATTAAAAAATTGCAAAAAAAACCAATTAACAACAATAATTAATATGTTTATTACATTAGAAAAAAAATATGTCAAATTATCTAATAGTTTAATTTTTATTCTTTTGCTAGAACTATGGACAAATTTGTAATAAGTAAACTTCGTAGGCCATAAGATTCATCTCTTACTTAAGATTTATCTTCTACTCAAGTTTTTTATTGACCCCCTTGGACAAAAATCCTGGAGCCGCCCCTGTCTTCAAGGATTACATGACAGTACAATTTGGATTGCCATTGATGTTCATAGGAAGAAACACCATATTCAGATATGGTAATGGAATGAATTAACTAATAATATAAGTATTAACTAGCAAAAAGATTATTTGGAAATCATCAAAATATTAACATGATCAAGACAGCATTTACTTACAATATTTAACATGATCAAAATATTTAACATTTGCACAAATTATTAAGAATCTTACAAGACAACACTCTTAAACTTGTACCCTATATGATCTAGGAATTGAAAGTACATCATTCTCCATTGCTTATTGAATAGTAAAGGACCACATACACCCAAATTATTAAGAATCTTACAAGACAACACTCTTAAGCTTGTACCCTATATGATCTAGGAATTGAAAGTACATCATTCTCCATTGTTTATTGTATAGTAAAGGACCACATACACCCCCAAACCCAACCACCAAGCCGAGCGACATGCTCACATAGAACCAATCCACTTCAAGTCCACTAGTATCTTTACTTCTTATGTTGGGTTTTACACCATTTGTAGTACAACTATTAGTAAGTGGTGGTCCACACAGTTTGTTTCCAATAAAATTGGATGGATTAAGGCTTTGTAGTTGAGTGCTTAAAGGAATTTTCCCAATCAAATTGTTGTTTGACAAGTTCAAATGATTTAAAAATGTCAAACTTGACATGCTTGAGGGAACTTGACCCGAAAGTTGGTTCAAAGAGAAATCAATAGATTCCAGTGATCCCATAGCACCTATATTCTCAGGAATACTTCCGATCAAGAGATTATATGACAAATTCAAAGATTGTAATCCCTGGAGACTAGTAACTTCAATGGGGATCTTTCCTGATAAACTATTCTTGGAAAAGTCTATAAGTTTTACCATTGGGAGAATGGTGCTATACTCATAAATCTTTCCCTTTATCACAAGCAATTCACTTTCAAGTAGGAGATTTCGAATGGTGCTATAATCATAAATCTTTCCCTTTATCACAAGCAATTCACTTCCAAGTCCATAATGAGTATAAGAATGATAAGAATTCAAGTGATCATTTGAAATATTATTTGTGGCCATGGCGCTAAAATTTTTAACACATCTAGGTATGCTTCCAGAGAGCCTATTATGTGAAAGGTCCAATATTTGGAGTGAAGCTAAAGCACAGAGTTCTTTTGGTATGTGACCATGGAAATAGTTTGAGCGAAGGTTAAGAATCATCAAGCTTGTACATCTATGCCCAATCCAAGAAGGTATGTTTCCAGCAAATCTATTTTCAGCAACATCAATAATTACCAACTCTTTACAATTTTTCAAAGATGATGGTAATTTTCCAGAGAATTTGTTGTTGTATAGATGCAAAGAACCAAGATAAGTCAAAGATCCCATGGATGATGGAATACTGCCACTAAAATTGTTGTTCCCCAAATTCAAGACCGCCAAGGAGTTCCAATTCATCAAACAATTAGGTATTATTCCTGATAAATTATTTTTTTCAAGATAGAGATTTCCTATGTATTTTTGCTCATTCATTCTAAAACAAAAAAAGTGAGAAATGGATCCAGAGAATGAATTGTTAGAAAGATCTAGCATAGTCACATTAGAGGATATACAAGGTAAAGGACCTTTGAAATGGTTTGAACTTAAATCAATCACTAAAGCAGACAAAATCACGGGAATTTCTCCATGGATTAGATTGTGGGAGAGATTTAAATATTGGAATTGAGAAGACAAATTCCAAAATGAAGGAGGAACCACATCTGAAATCCTTGTATCAGAAATGTCTAAGGACACCAGATGCCTTTGTGAACAAAGCCATGGGGGAAATTTCGGCCCTAAATTCCATGATCCCAAGGATAAAGACTCAAGCTGAAAAGGAGGAATCCAATTTTGACTTACTTTTAAAGTCAGTTGGTTTCCAGATGCATCAAAGGTCCTCAAACTGGTTAAATTGGAAAAATGAACTTCAGACACGACACCTTTGAACATATTAGAACCAATACGTAAAGTCTCAAGTTTGGAAAGCTGTCCAAAATTTTGAGGCAGAGTTCCATTGAATTGATTGTATGAAAAATCCAGATATGTCAAAGATAGAAGATTTTCAAAAGATACTGGAAGTGGATCCAAAATTGAATTATTCCAAAAATCAAGTATGACTAGATTTTTCAAATGTCCAAAATTTTGAGGGAGAGTTCCGTTGAATAGATTGTTTGAAAAATCCAGGTATGTCAAAGATGAAAGATTTCCAAAAAACACTGGAATTGGACCTGAAATTGAATTAGAAGAAAAAGAAAGTTTGACTAGATTTTTAAATACCCCAAGTTCATCCGTCAAATGACCATGAAGTTGAGAATAACTTAAGTCTAAGATCTCTAGTCCATCTGAAACACACCCTGATAAACTTTCTAAAATTTCAGATATCTCCTGACTCCATTTGTTGTATGACAATGAGATTTCCCTTAAGTTACAGAGATTACCCAACGATCTTGGCAACTTTCCTCCAAGTTCATTTCCTGACAAGTCAATACTAATGGCAGATGTTAGGTTTCCAATGGCATTGGAGATTGTACCCTGCAAATTACTGAAGCGAAGGATGAGAAACTCAAGACGACTAAAACTATACAACCAATTGGGAATTGAAGAGTTGAAATTGTTTCCAGATAGATCGAGGTGCCTAAGAGAAGTCATGTTGTGGAGATCAACAGGGATTGGACCTTGAAAGTAATTGTCAGATAGATCAAGAGAAACAAGATTACGAAAACCAAATATCCATGATGGGATCAAAATTTTTTCAAATTGGTTCCCTGAAAGATCGAGGGTGAGGAGAGATGAAAAGTTAACGGTGGGTATCGGTGGAATGAAAGAAAGTTGGCAATCTAACAACCGCAACTCAAATAAGGAAGGGAGCGTGTCTGTGACTCGTAGCCAGTCAGAGGCTTTGCTAAGATTAACAAAACTCATATCAAGATGTTGTAGCAAAGGAAGACCAGAAAGCCATTGAAGGTTATTCACATATAAACCAGAAAAACTAGAGGTTTCGAGATTGAGATAGAGCAAATTGGAGAGATTTCCAAGTTGATGAGGTATTACTCCCACAAATCCCGCATTAGAGAGATTGAGAGACGTTAAACTCTTCATTGAACCGAGAAATGAGGGAATCGGAGAAGCAGAGAAATTATTGAAGCTGAGGTCAAAGTAATTCAAATGCTTCAAATCAAGCAGAGAAGGATTGAGCTTACCACCAAACATTGACCGCCGCTCATAGGCTTCATATTGTTCTTCAGATTCAAAACTACCTGAAGGAGGGAAGCTTCTGAGATTGAGTTGGTGGACGTGAGCAGTGAGGTTGTGGCAGACGACACCGACCCAGTGACAGCAATCCCCATCAACAGTCCAAGAGGAGAGCCGGTTTGAAGGATCAATAAGGTCTTGCTTGAAGTTGAGGAGGGCATGTCGCTCGCTATCGATGCAACGAATCTCAGAGTGAGTGTGTCCGGTGCAGAAAATGAAGAAATGAGGAAGAGGAATAATTAGAAAAGTGAGGAAAAGGAATCCTAAGGAACCCTCCATTATCAGATTATTATGAGAAGTAAGGGCTAATTGTGAAAAAGGATTCTAATTGGATGGTAATTTATAGGAGCACTTCTCCGTTTGATTTTGTTTTGTTTTACAATTCAACATTGACTGAAGTCTTGCAAGTATGACCCTCCCTCCATTTTGAGGGCCTTTATCTTGATCTGGCCACATATTTTATTTTGGCTGCCACGTATCAATTTTCATTGGTCAACTTCTATTGTCTTTGACTCTTTGTAGTCTTTCCTAGAAAAAAACACTTTCTCAGTGTCTCATTCAAGGGCCACGGCTATAAACTTTAATTAAGAGATTGACAATATTGTTTTAATTTAAAATAAATTGGAGAATTCTAAATATAAATAAAGTATACATTATGATGAAATCATGGCAAAGTGTTTAGCAACCTAAATATCCAATAAAAATAAGACAAGTTTATCCAATCTAACATACAATATTTAAATCACTAAATTTTTTATTGATTTTTATATGATCTTATGCACCATTAATATTACATTTTCATTTATCAAATTATTAATAACAATTTATTCCCCATATTAGTAGATATATTTATAAATAGTATGAGAAGCAAGTTTATCCCTCTTAAAGAAAATATATGCTTTTGGCCCCCTCATTTCCGGCTAAAATTTTGTATACATGTATAATTAGTATTTATTGTATTTTAAAAGAAAGTATAAAATAACATTTTACCTTAATTAAATAGGTTTACAATCCTATTAAACATAATTGTATACATCATTAAAAGGAAACCAAAAACTAAAAAAAGAGTAATTTTTGCTTACTTTGGAGGTTGGAGTTAATGGCGGAGGGTTTTGTCTTCATCCTCAAAATATTAGAGCACAATCACAGATGGCACCACCAAGCTCCGCTGATTTGCATCTTGGATTCTTTTTGGGCAAAAAATTAGAGCACCACCATAGTCACAAAAGGTTTTTTCTTCATCCTCTCTCTCTCTCTCTCTCCAACATTTAGACGCACTTGTTAGTCAATCTGCTTTGCTTTTTATTTTTTCTTCTTTTCTTTATTTCTTCGTTCAATCCTCTAGTGGTTTATTTATTCAAATAAGATTTTCTTTATAGATTTGAGATTATAATCTGCTTTAAGTCCTACACGTGGTGGGTTGCCCTTCAAGTTGTAGTCTAAAGCAAAGTTATCCTCCCCAACCTACACTTCAATTTAGATTACAGTTTGCTACAAGTCCTACACGTGGGACCCCAAGTGTGATTTTTCTTACCTTTGTTATTAGTCATTAAATTAATAAATCTATTATATGATATATAAATATAATAAACTATTATTATAACTGATACAAATATACTTTGTCTAATTTTTTTTTGTTTATATAAAAAGGAAAATTATTGATAATTTTATTTCTAATTCGCTACTTGACAATTCCCTCTTAAAGAGTATAGATTATAGTATTGAATAAAAATATTTAACTTTTTATATTACTGCTTGTTTTTGGCATATTTTGATTCCACATAAGTTAATATTATTAAATATTTTTGTCAATCTTACCTCATGAATTGTTTAAATTTAATAAATACACTTTTTGTAGTATGTGTTTATAGTACTATTTTAATTATTATACTTAGCATGAATGATGGATGTGGTAATATAGATAGGGGAAAATTTTAATCATCTCTTTTTTTCTTGGCCCCCCAAAGATAAATTTTTGGCTCTGCCACTGATCTAGACTTATTTTAATTGTATTCTTTTTAAGTAACACAAGTGATTAAGGACAATACTTCATAAAACCAAAGTCATTAGTTTGAACTTTGAATCTCTCTTTTTTTTCTACCCTTAAACCAAAACACATTAAATAGTCAACCAAAACTTTCCTTCCATTACAAAAAATTATTATAAGCTCATTATATTATACTAGAAGTTTTTTCTTAAACAATTATGTAGCCTTTGTCTTCTCATTAATGAGTTTTCCATGAAAGAAAGAAAAAAAAAAAATTTACTTATGGATTGTCTTAGATATCATCTAATTGATGTTTGTTTGTACACATAAAATTTAATTGAAGGGTTCATTAAATTTGCTCAGCCAAGAAATAAAAAAATAAAAATTGAGGCTTACCGTTGGTTGACGACTTATTTTTTTATATTTCCATCTCAATGCTTTCTGGAAATATCTTTAAAAAAAATTGGACAAAGAGTTTAAGAATTTGACCATTCTTTAATTGATGGATTTTTTTAATGGATTAATGGATGGTTTAGGACTCTGATATATTTAATTTATGATTATTATTATGATTACTCAAAATTATTCCAAATGCCATTATTTGGAACCTTACAATTGATTGATGACTTGTTTTTATATTTCCATCTCCATGCTTCATGGGAAATATCCTTAAAAATAATTGAACAAAGAGTTTGACGCTTTGAGTATTCTTTAATTGATGGTTTATTTATTTATTTGTTGAACAGATTCATTGATGATTTAGGACGCGCGTGTGTGTGTGTGTGTGTAAAAAAGACAATTGGTGTTATAGTGATTTGAGTGTGTGTGTGTGTGTAAAAAAGACAGTTGATGTTATAGTGATTTGAAATGGATTACCAAATTGGTTGTAAGAGTCTCTCTCTTCTCTTTCCCCCAATTCGGCATTGTCAATGCCAAATTTCTGTAAAACTTAGCACTTAGGTACCGAAACCTCCCCATCTTCTCAATCACTTAATTTTTTTTTTTCGGCAAATACCCATAAACTCAAATTTTAATAATATTTTGTTAAAAGACTCACAAAATTCAAAGAAAAATAACCAAAACTTTGACTTCCTTATTCAAAAACCCAAATTAGATCAAATATCCTCGGATTTTGTTACAAAGAGCCATTTAGTTTGCACAATTACGTAGAATCTTATCGTCTTTTGTTTGATACTTTACAAAGTGAACACTGCTTACTAAGAGACTCCAAATAGAGTTACCATGATTGCTAGATGAACACTAAGATCACCTATTAGAGTGGAAATGCACGTGTCAGTTATCTATTAGTAGTTCAAAGAGTTTGTTAGTTCCTGTTTAAAGTATAAAATAGGAATAACACTCATTGTAATCTTATTTGAGTTTGCTACAATTTTTATATATTAAAATTCCTAGAGTATAAAAATTCATGCTTTGAATTGAATTTTAAAATGAAAGTGTTTATTTGAATTTTAACTTTTACAAAACAGCTCCATATCTATATATTTCCATTTTATTAAATAAATAATCAAGTACTATGGAAATAGTCCATACTTTCTCATTTTGATTACCCATTAGTTACCACTTGTGCTATGATCCAAGGACAAATTGGTCAATTAACAACAATTAAAAATATGAGTGTGACTTACCTCCAGTACTTTTTTAACTGGACATGTCCGTTGTTTTAAATATACAATAACAAGTGGTAGTGAGTTTTAATCCCCCCCTTTTATTTATTTAGGAGATTCCTTTTAAGAAAGTAATGGCTGCAAAACTCCGCGTTGCGTATGATAATATTATTATTTTAGTTACTATTTATTAATAGTTGGTTTTTCATTATCTTTTAAATTAATAAAAACCATACATATACTTTTTCTTAAACCTTATATACATATTATTTACTTAATGTGAATGTTTACATATATAAACTCTATATATTCCATTTCTTTATATATGTAAAACCATAAACTACTACTCCATAATGATAGTGGCTAACTGATTTTATCATTTTTTATAATGCAATATGTTGAATAAAATAATATGAGAAGAAAAAAAAGTAAAAATAAAATATATAACAATAAAAACCAAATTAATTATCTTTAAATAAATACCAAATTATCCAAATCATGCTATGTAATATAATTATATTACATTCTTACATATTGTCTTTAATTTTTTATAATGCAATATGATAAAATTTAACAATCAAAGTGAACCAAAAAAAAAAAAAAACCTTAAAACACAATTAAATTGCATCAACCTAAAGTAGACTTCTAAAAAACACAAAAAGTTATCAACCTAAAGTAGAGAAGCAAAAAAAAAAAAAAAAAATCCACCAAAAAATTGAGAGAGAAAGAAAGAGAAATAATATTTTTTGTGAGGAAAAATTATGCATATAATGGAAGAGAGAATGTCAAATTTATAGTAAAAGGATGATAATAAGAAGTAACAAAATGAGTACAATAATAAGGAAGATAAAGGGAAAGATGAAGAGTGATATTAAGTTAGAGGGTAGTGAGGAGATGAAAATGTAAAGGGAATGAGAAAGGTTGAAGAAAGTGTAAAGTTAAAAAAATGAGATAATTTTATTTATTTGAAATAAAAAATATTATATGTTTAATACGTTGTTGAGTTTAAATATTGAATAAAATAAGATGAAAAGAAAAAAAAATGTAAAAAATAAAATAAACACCAAATTACCCAAATCATGTTATATAATAATATTATATATATTATATTCATATATATTATCTTTAATTTTTTTATAATACAATAGGATAACATTTAACAATCAAAGAGAGAGAGAGAGAGAAAAAAAAAAAAAACTAAATCGCATCAACCCAAAGTATAGTTATTATGAACACAAAAATTTATCAACTTAAAGTAGAGCTGCAAGAAAAATAATAAAAATAATCCAAAAAATATTGTGAGGGAGAGAGAGAAAAAAAAAAAACATTTTTGTGAGGGAAAACTATGCAAAGAATGGAAGAGAGAATGATAAATTTATAGTATGATGATGTGAGTGTAAGGAGACGAAATCAAAGAAGATGAAGGGAAAGATAAATTGTGATATTAAGGTAGAAGCTAGTGGTGAGATGAAAATGTAAGGGAGGGAGAGATGAATAGTGATATTAAAGTTGAGAGTAGTGGAGAGATAAAAAGGTAAGGGAAGGAGAAAGGTTGGAGAAAGTATAATTATTAAAAAAAAAAAAGTAAACATAAAAAAAAAATAATTTATAGAAGAATTGGAAAGAAAAATGATAATGACGTGGCTTAACTGGAGTGTAACAATAATAAATACTATGCTTCAGATTTTAGATATATATAAATATAAATTGGAGGTAAGGCAAACTCTAAAAATACACCGCACTCACATTTTGGAATTTTCTTTTTTGGGAGGAAATCCACGTTTTGGACTAAAACTCTCACTTAGGCCATCAAAAGGAGAGCCCATTTAGACATAAAAAATTATAAGATCCTATTTAAAAGCTTCTCTCTTTAAAAACAAAACTTGTTTCTTTTTCTCATACTAAAAAAGTAAAAATACTTGTACATTGCTCATTTTGATTTATATTTTTAGACTTGCTCCCCAAAACAAAAGAGTGTATCTTTCTTGAGGGCAACTTTAAACATGTTCCCTAAAAAACACCTATTCTTATCATAATCAGATTGTTCTCTAGTTTTAACCAAAACTCTAACTTTCAAAACCCTAAAAAACATAGTAATATTACAAATTTTTTCTCCATCCAATGATATGATAAGCCAAGAATAATAGGCATATATTGTAAGGATGGCAATGCGGTGTAGCCAAGTCAAATCATAGATACTATGTCCTTGTTTTGGGAGAATGTATTTTGCCATCGTTAATGAGATAACTCTAACAAAGGAGGGTGACTATAAGAGACCTCTTTAAAAAAAAGACTAATATTTTAGAAATGATAATAAAATATGTACAAATAAATAAATTATAAATATAAAAGGTATATAGAAATTCTATTCCATATAATTAAAATGTTATTAAATAAGAAATATATATATTAAAGATATGTTAGGGTGGAGTGACCAAAATATATACTATATATATTTATATATATCTTGTTAGAAAATCAAAACCATAAAAAAGTTATTTTTATAGAATAATTAATGTCTAGTTTGAAGTAGGGTACTATTTTTGCAATCCCCTAGTATTGATGATTGAATAGCCATATAAGAATTAAGAAGCCTCATTAGCTGGAGCCATAAATTTAGCAATTTAACACCACAAAAGTTACTTTATATATTTTACCACCTTACTTTACAAAATACCCAACATCGGTGGTTTTATTTTAGCTTTTAACACAATAAAATAATATAAACAACATAAGGAAATAATATATCTGCTACAATAAACAACAACCACTACCATCAGCACAATAAAATAATATAACTTTTAATAAAAAATATATATATATATATATATTTACCATCTTAGTTTTTATTTTATTTTTTTTTAGGGAGTTTACCATCTTAGTTACAATGATGGCTATGCAATATAGCTCAAAAGCCAAAATTGTTGGCTTTCCCTCTACCATTGCAGGCTTGCAATATGCTTTTTAGTATTGGTGGTGCTAAAATGCCATAATAGCAATATGGCATTTTAGCACCACAAATATTAATGTAAGGCTATGTTTAAAATCCATTGTAATATTCTAGTATGATAGGGTCTAGCTTCACATGACTTTTCCCACCTAAAGTCATGTGTCCTTTTTACTTTAACAAAGACAATAATTTCATTATTAGTAGCCAATGGAGTGATTAGACGTCAATTCATGGAACAAAAGTTGATAGTTTGAATCTCTCTTTTCCCATTCTCTTTAAGACCAAAACCTATTTATATTAACGGGGAAAAAAAAAACTTCGCTTCTCTATAAAAGAAGATTGTCTTATTACCAAAAAGATTGACTTATCCAAACCATTCAAACTTTCCAATCACTTTCTAATCCTTGTTCTTAGAGCGTAGATTCTAGAAAGCAACATAGACATTTTCTCACTATATGTCTGACTTGTTTGCTTAGTACTCTTCTACAAAAAAAAAAAAAAAAAAAAAAAAGGAAGTCTTTTTTACCATCAAAATTTGATTAGACTCAGAAAACTTAATTGAAGTGCTCCTTTTTGTTTTTTGTGGGAAAACAACTGCTCATTAAATTCACAAAACCAAAAAGAGAAAAAAGAAAAAAGAAGAAGTTCAAGCTTAGAGTTTTTTTTTTTTTTTTTTATTAATAAGTTCAAGCTTACAGTTGGTTGATGCATGACCTGTTTTCTATATGTCCATCTCATCGTTTTTTGGGAAATGTCCTTAACAAAAAAAATTAGACAAGGAGTTTGAGGCTTTGAGCATTTCATTAATTGATGGTTTATTTATTTATTTTTTGAGCTGATTAATTGACAGTTTAGGACTAATAAATATTTAAAATTATTGTTAGGATTAATCAAAATGATTATGAATGCCATTTTTTACAATCTTATAGTTGATTGATTGATGACCTATTTTCTATATTTTTATCTGAATAATTTATGGGAAATGTCCTTAAAAATAATTGGACAATGATTTTGATACTTTGGGCATAGTTTAATTGATGGTTTATTTACTTTTTTTTATTGGATTAATTGATGGTTTAACTGTTTAAGATTCATATATATATTAAAATCTAAACAATCAATAAGGGAGTCTTCCGATTTGCATAAAGTAAGCAAAGATAACTGGTCTTATAATAAATTAATAATATAAAAGGAAGTATCGAATTCGCTATTAGAGTCTTTCTCCTCTTCCCCCTAATTTGGCATCTCTGGAACATAACACCCATAAATTCAAATTTTAATAATATTTAGTCAAAAGGCTCATAAAATTCAAAGAAAAATAACTAGAACTTTGAGGCTCTTATTTGAATACCCAAATTAGATCAAATGCCTCCTAACCATAATGGGGTTGCTATATTGTCACCATTGTGATCAAAATCAAAATACAATTATACAAAAAGATAATTCTAAATTCTTGGCTGTTCAAACAATGCTAATTCAATTTTTTATACCTTTTCTTAATAAAAAATTACAAATTTATAATCCAAAGACTGAACTCTAAGTTCATTTTATTTTTTTGGGGAGTCTTTAGTCATAAAGACAAAGTATAATTGATTGTTTATTAGGTCATACAGAATACAGATAAATTCAACTAGGTCTGAAAGTAAAATGCTGAGTATTTTACACCCGGCCCAGTGGATATTTTTTCATACTTTCCTGAGTCCAAAATTTTGAAAGTTAATCAGAAAATGCACATCAGCTTCCGGCTACACTCCAAAGTCCAACTCCAAACGCCAAAGATAAAATATTATTGGTTAACCATAAAAAAAAAAAAAATATATATATATATATATATATATATTATTGGTTAGAATATAAAATATTATCTCTAACTACTTTGCCTGTGTGCTGATATGTTAGTCCTAGTCTCCCAGATATAATAATAAACTAATGAAATAGGTTCCATAAACAAAGGAAATGGATCATTGAGACCCCTTCAACACGTTTTAAAATTTTGGCCCACGTTATTTTTATTATTATTATTTTTTTGGGGTTTAATTTTGATTCTGCAAAGAGGTTTCTTCGAACTTTCCTGGATCAAAGAAAGCGCGTGTACCCAAAAAAATACTTACCAGTCAAAAAAATACTACTTATTTTAGCCTGGCATCACAACAACACACTCAATTCATTAACTCTCTCATTCTCAGCCAATTCTCTTTCTTTCTCAAAAAACTATTGTGAAATATCTCTCATTTTTTATTTCTCATTCACTTCGCTTCTTAAACTTTTTGACTTTGAAAAATTGTTTCCTAGTACCAATTTCTTCTTTTCACACTAACGTTGGGATAAAGATAAAGCTCGTGTCGGTGTGGCTCTAGAATCTTGACAAATAATGAGAAGAAATCAACATTCATTTAATGGGAATTCAAGGCGTCGAAATCTAATACCGTACGCATTGGGTTTTCTTTCTTTGCATATGGGTGAAGTTTCGGTGGGGGTACTAAAAGTCTAGATATGTGAGTCCCTAAGTCAAAGAAAAAAAAAAGTCAGTTAAAATGAACTTTAGCATGGTATGCCTTTTGTATTGAGTCCCAGAAGAGTTGGTTCCGCGAAATACCTCCATTGCTAAAGATTACATTGTAATCCAAAATTTTACAAGTGAATAAAATTTCTATCTTTCTCTTTAAAAAAAGAAAAATCATCATAGTGCCTGCACTGTTTCAATGGTATGCCTTGTGTGTGTACAGTTATATGCAACAATTTGTGTGAAATGAACACTACTCATTGAAGTCACAATTTCAACACAAAATGTATGCGTATGGTTGTGTACAACCGGTGTGAAATAAATATTGCTTATTGAACATACACTATGAATTCGTGATTTCAGTGCAAAGTGTGTGTATAATTGGGATTTTATTAAAAAATAACCAAATTCCTCAAACTATTTTATTAGTAAGGCAAAGTTTGAAACTATTGAAACTTGAGTGTAAGACACTCAATTTCCAAGTGCATTTCCGAAGGGCGAAATCGACTCCTCTGGAGTCGAATTGTTAGAAACCAAATATGTTTTAAAACTTGCCTAACTAATAATATAGTTTGAATTTTATAGTTATTTTTTTTTTAAATCTGAGCGGGTGTAACAGTTTATGTGAAATAAACGTTACTCATTGAAGTCATAATTTTAATGCTTGTCTCTTAGCATATAAAATTTGTCAAGTGAAAAATATTCAAATATTGCAATAAATTCCTGTTCCATGTTCGTAGAGTATACTTCATAACACGCAATAAGCATTTTCTCTGCAACACATCAACCAAAGAGTAAGACTAATCTTTCGCTCTCAGTTCCCACACACCTGCCGTGAAGAGAATAGAGTCAAGGCTTAGTAGATGGTTAACAAGTCAACAAGTCAATGAAGTGGTATATGTTTTGGGAAAAAAAAAGCTAGCCTCCCAAGTCTTCCACTATAAAAAGTTCTATTTATTTGTTTATAGTTGAAAAAATGTTTAATACTTTTTTTTTGGGCAAAAAAACAAAAACAAAAAGTTTATTAATAACAAAAAAAGATTGTACTTTAAAAGTCATTTGCCATAAATAAGCAAGTCTTTCTTTTTAGACCTAATAATTGCATAAGTAATGTATTCATATTAATCTTCGGTCTTCCTCTATAAAAGAAGTTTATCTTAGCTAGCCAGAGCATTCAAACTTTCCAAACAACTTCTGATCCTTGTTTTTATTAGAGTGTAGATTCCAAAAAGCAATATAAACATTTTCTCATAGCACGTCTAACACGTTTGCTTAGTCTTCCCCTACAAACAAAAAAGAACAGGAAGTCTTCCACTAATAACAGGGTAAAATTTATAAGCCACTCTCATGTGCACACGCAAAATATAACATATTTGTTATTATGTATTGATCTATTAGGGATTTGTTTACACGTTAATAAGTCATTTTATAATTTTTTTTAAAAAAATTCAAAATTCCATTTACGAGTCACATAAAAGATCTTAGTAGATTATGAACTTATATGCACTTGAAATTCGGAGTTTAACTTAAAAATAATATTAAAAATTGAAATTTATAATATAATTATTTTATATTTTATTATTTATACACAAATTTTATTAGTAAAGAATAATTATTACATAGTCAACCAAAGCTTTCCTTCCATTACAAAAAATTATTATAAGCTCATTATATTATACTTGAAGTTTTATATTAAACGGTTATGTAGCCTTTGTCTTCTCATTAATGAGTTTTCCATGTATGAAAAAAAACATCTAACTTATGGATTATCTTAGATATCTTCTAATTGATGTTTGTTTGTACTCATAAAATTTAATTGGAGGTTCATTAAATTTGCACAACCAAGAAATAAAAAATAAAAATTGAGGCTTACAGTTGGTTGAAGACTTATTTTTTTTTTATATTTTCATCTCAATGCTTTCCGGAAATGTCTTTAAAAAAAATTGGACAAAGAGTTTGAGAATTTGAGCATTCTTTAATTGATGGATTTTTTTAATGGATTAATGGATGGTTTAGGACTCGTATATATTTAATTTATAATTATTATTATGATTACTCAAAATTATTCCAAATGCCATTATTTGGAACCTTACAGTTGATTGATGACTTGTTTTTATATTTCCATCTCCATGCTTCGTGGGAAATATCCTTAAAAATAATCGAACAAAGAGTTTGAGGCTTTAAGCATTCTTTAATTGATGGTTTATTTATTTATTTGTTGAACAGATTTATTGATGATTTAGGACGTATGTATCTATATGTGTGTGTGTGTGTGTAAAAAAGATGATTGGTGTTATAGTAATTTGAAATGGAGTACCAAATTGGTTGTCAGAGTCTCTCTCTTCTCTTTCCCCCAATTCGTCATTGTCAATTCCAAATTTTTGTAAAACTTAGCACTTAGGGTACCAAAATCTCCCCATCTTCCCAATCACTTAAATATTTGTTTTTTTTTTTTTGGGACAAATACCCGTAAACTCATATTTTAATAATATTTTGTTAAAAGACTCATAAAATTCAAAGAAAAATAACCAAAACTTTGACTTCCTTATTCAAAAACCCAAATTAGATCAAATGCCTCCAAAGTCCTAACCATAATAAGGTTGCTATGCTGCCACCGTTGTGATCAAAATCAAAATACAAAATGATAATTCTAAATTCATGATTGTTCAAATAATGATAAGTCTATTTATATACCTTTTTTTTGTTTTAAAAATTACAAATTTATAATCCAAAGACTTTGAACTTCTAAAGTCTTAAAAGAGAGTTTGGAGATTTCATTTTTCTTTTCCGAAGTCTTTGGAGTCTCCTTTACGCTAGGTAGAACGTCTCAATTTAGAAAATTTTCTTAAATTACCTAATTTTCCTCACCATACTTTTTCATTTTGATGGAATTCCACAAATTTTTTTCCACAAATTTTTTTCTTATAGTACCTAATTTTCTACACCGAACTTTTTCTTTTTGATGGAATTCCACACTACACATTGAATACACTCAATAACATTTTTCTCCATCTAGTTTTTCCAAGAAAGCATCATTCAAGAAAATTAAAAATTGTGGGGGCCTTAGAATCTTGACAAACAATAATTGTGTGAAGAATTCAACAATCATTTCATGGAATAGGAGATATTGAAATCTAATACCCTCTAATACCGTATCCAACGTCAAACATTTAATCTATCTTTTACTTACTAATTGAAAAAGTATTTGAAAAAAATAAATTCGAGATCCTACATAAGATCGTGGGAGGTAGATGGGATTGTAGATCGAAGGATTAGATTGTGGATCATAAGATCCTATATTATTTGAGAAAAAAAACAAAAAATACACAATGGTATGTTAAATAATCACATAAATTAAATATTCATCGATGTAATTATCATACATCACTAAATCCATTTGTAAGCATTATTTAAAGAGGCCAAAAACCTCAAAATGTGACACTTTATTGGCATATTTTTTATTTGGGTCCAACTGACACTCACTCTATATTAGAGTGGAAAAACTTGGTCTATTAGGATTTTATTTTTCATTTAGGTCCAATTGAGCCTTCTATTAAGTTAAAAAAGATTACAAGAAACCAAGGTCATTTAAGATCGCCAGAATCGTACGATCCTACCAATCCTAAATGACTGCAAAAAATCCTTGAAAGATCTGGATCGTTTTGGGTAGATGGGATCGTAAAATCGTAGGATTGTAGAATTCAGATTGGGATTTTGACAACTATGCATGACACTCATAAATTCAAAATTTAATAATGTTTAGTCAAAAGGCTCATAAAATTCAAAGAAAAATAACCAAAATTTTGAGTCTCTTATTTGAATACCCAAATTAGATCAAATGCCTCCTAACCATAATGGGGTTGCTATGCTGCCACCATTGTGATCAAAATCAAAATACAATTATACAAAATGATAATTCTAAATTTGTGATTGTTCAAATAATACTAATTTAATTTTTAATACTTTTTTTTATAAAAAATTACAAATTTATAATCTAAAGACTGAACTCTAAGTTTGTTTTATTTTTTGGCCAGTCTTTAGCCTCCCTCATATAAGCTGGGCAGAACTTTTTGACTTAGAAAAATTGTTTCCTAGTACTAATTTCTCCCTTTCACACTAAGGTTGGGACAAAGATAAAGCTCATGTCAATGTGGCTCTAGAATCTTGACAAACAATGAGAAGAAATCAACATTCATTTAATGGGAATAGAGGACATCAAAATCTAATACCGTATGCATTGGGTTTTCTCTCTTTGTAGATGGGGTGAAGTTTCGGTGGGGGTACTGAAAGGCTAGATATGTGAGTCCCTAAGTCAAAGAAAAAAAAAGTCAGTTAAAATGAACTTTAGCACAATATGCCTTTTGTATTGAGTCCTAAAAGAGTTGGTTCGGCGAAGTATCTCCATTGCTAAAGAATACATTGCAATCCAAAATTTTACAAGTGAATAAAATTTCTTTCTTTCTCTTTAAAAAAGGAAAAATCATCATAGTGCTTGCACTATTTCAACAGTATGCCTTGTGTGTGTACAGTAATATGCAATAGTTTGTGTGAAATGAACACTACTCATTGAAGTCACAATTTCAATGCACAATGTATGTGTATGGTTGTGTACAACCGGTGTGAAATAAATATTGGTTATTGGACATACACTTTGAAGTCATGATTTCAGTGCAAAGTGTGTGTATAATTGTGTGCAACAGTTTGTGTGAAATAAACGTTACTCATTAAGTCACGATTTTAATGCTTGCCTCTTAATAAGATTTGTCAAGTGAAAAATATTCAAATATTGCAATAAATTCCTGTTCCATGTTCGTAGAGTATACTTCATAACATGCAATAAGCATTTTCTCTGCAACACATCAATCAAAGAGTAAGACTAATCTTTTGCGTGCTGTATGTCCTTCTCAGTTCCCACACACCTGCTGTGAAGAGAATAGAGTCAAGGCTTAGTAGATGGCCAACAAGTCAACAAGTCAATGAAGTGGTATATGTTCTTAAAAAAAAAAAAAAAAAAAAAAAAAAGAGAAGCTAGTCTCCCAAGTCTTCCACTATAAAAAGTTGTGTTTATTTGTTTATAGTTGAAAAAATGTTTAATACTTTTCTTTTGGTAAAAAAAAAAATGTTTATTAATAACCAAAAAAAAAAAAAAAGGTTTTACCTTAAAAGTCTTCTGTCATAAAAAAGTAAGTCCTTCTTTTTACACCTAATAATTGCATGAGTAATGTATTCATATTAATCTTCGGTATTCCTCTATAAAACAAGTTTATCTTAGCTAGCCAGACCATTCAAATTTTGCAATTAACTTCTGATCCTTGTTTTTATTAGAGTGTAGATTCCAAAAAGCAATATAAACATTTTTTCGCAGCACGTCTAACACGTTTGCTTAGTCTTCCACTACAAGCACAAAAGAAGAATAAGAAGTCTTCCACTAAGAACAGGATAAAATTTATAATCCACTCTCATGTGCACACACAAAATATAACAAAAGCATATTTGTTATTATGTATTGATCTATTTGGGATTTGTTTACACATTAATAAGTCATTTTGTATTTTTTTTTTTTAAATTCAAAATTCCATTTATGAGTCACATAAAAGATCTTAGTAGTTAGATAAACTCAAGTACAACTCATGCAAATTACGATAATCTGGTTAATATGGACTTGTAATATTTTAAAAAACTAGATTATGAACTTATATGCACTTGAAATTCGGAGTTTAACTTAAAAATAATATTAAACTTTGAAATTTATAATATAATTATTTTATATTTTATTATTTATACACAAATTTTATTAGTAAAGAATAATTATTACATTAGAAATTAATTTGTGCTTTATCATTTTTTATCAAGTCAAAGGCAGCAATAATTAATATTCTTTTTATTAAATTTGTGCTTTTTTATTTATCCTTTTTTCATCCTTTATTTTTCTTTTGTAGGTTTTGAGTCTTAAAAGACATTGACATAATATGAATGATTTTATTTTTCTTTTATAAATGAAGTTTGCATGTAAAAGAAATAATAACCCAATAGTTATTATATAAATTATAAAGAAATACATAAAAGAAAATTTATAAAACAGAAAAAGAACATAATAGGAAAAACAAATTAAGACGGGAACAAAAAGAAATTTATCCTTGAGTTCTATTCCTCAAAATCTTGGCATGTAGGCATATCATTCATTGGATGTGTTGAACTTAATAAAATACAGCTTCAAAATGCAAGAGCACAATAATAAATTTATGATCAAGCTGGTCTTTTTTTATTATTTTTTATTATTTTTTTATTTTAAATTCTTTCCAATTAAAAGCTTGTCTTTCGGCATATAAAATTGGTGTAGTTTTTTTGAGAAACAAATTTTTCTAGTTGAATACATTCACATCCTTCAATCAATCCTTCTTCCATCTTTGTAGAGTATAGTTTAAAAAAAGGCAATATTAAAATTTTCTCACGAAACATCAACATGTTTTCCAAAAAAGAAGTCTTCCACTATCAAAAGCTAGTCTCCTAAAGTCTTCCACTATAATTTTTTTTCTTAATAAAAAGAGTTTTTTTTTTTTTTTTTTTTTTTTAATTTTAGCTAAACTAAATTGATTGTGAGTGTGCTTCATGAAACAAAACTAGTGAGTTCAATTCTCTCTTTTCCCCCCTTCTCTTCACTATAGTGTGGATTTGTCGGGATGATGTTTTATTCATTTAAATGGGGCCAGTCTAAAAATCTGGTGGGCTTTATTTGCCTATTAGGCTGAATTTACTGAGAATTTGTTTTTGGATTTAATTCATTGGGCCATTTATTTAAGGGTTAGTATTTTTTTATTTCAGCCTTTTGCTAAATGAAGATAGGCTGGTGTAAAGTTTTAGTGTGCGCGCTTGTGTCTCGGATTAGGCCTAGGTTAATGGGCTGGCTGGACTTGATGTTGTATGTTGACTGAATTTCGTAGGTTTTGTTCAAGTTGGCATATTTTTGGTGGGATTTTGCCACTCAATTAATTAGATCTTCATTTAATATATATACATATATATATATATATATATAAATTAGATCTTAATTGAAGACTCATTGCCATTATACCATGCAATTCGTTATATTTCCTGAAAATTCGTTTACTGTTAAATCAATTAGCTTAAAGTCTTTGTAGTTCTACAATGGTTAAGGTATATCCCCAAAGATGCAAATTGTTGTACAAATACAATGATTGGAACCTAAACAGAAAAGAGCCCGTTAAGTCTGAAATTTCACTGGACAGCATATTACTTCCCCAAGTTTAGGTGAAGCAAAGACTGCCAATGTATCCAGCAGTTAAGAATGTCCCTAGACAAAATTTTAATGTGACAAATCCATGACCTCTAATTTGTATTCTATATTTATCATACAACAAGTGAAAGGGAAATAGGTCTTGAAAAAGAGTTGTTGGTAGTATTCAACATGGGCAATGTTTTGATATATATCGTAGCCAATGGAGTGATTAGACGTCAATTTAGTGATACTTGAGTCCATTGAAACATGGGATTGGTCCTTATATAAATCTTGACTTGAAAATGTCTAGATAATGATAGTCATGTATTGAAGCTCAGATAAAACCTAGCATGCTTGAGTAAATGTTTGATCCTAGCATGCTTGCTTATGATTGCCCCAAGAAAAAGTATGAATCTAATGTTAACATTGCTTCATACAATCTATTTAGCTTAAAATATTGAAAACCAATAATAATGATTAAACTCCCATTAAAATACATACAACACAACATCAAACATTTACTCATCTTTTCCTTTCCTCATTTTTCTCGGCAACCTAACATAGTTTGTGTTATATCCTACCCTATCGAGTTCAATTCAACAAGGTTAAATTTTCACTGGAACAAGACAATATTTTAAATATATATGAATTAAGATTAAAAAAAGAAAAGAACCCTATAGGCTATATTGGCTATGCTTGTTCCAAAATTTTCTGGGGAACCAAACAAGGCATAGACTGCTGACCCTTTTGGAAGAAGATTTTGAAGGGAGTGAGTTAACCTATGGAATAAAAAGATAGAGATCCCCCATGTAGTCTTCTTCTTCTTCTGGTTCCTCAGCTCCATTGGTGTCAGCTTGGCTCAATTCCCCCATGGTTGAGAGTTTGGTTACAGTGAGGCTTTGAGTCTGAGGACTCAATAAATGAGCCAATATTGGGCTTTAGAAAAAATCCTTGAACCCAAAGATTGGGCTATCTATAATTTGATTTCATCACTAATATGAGAATTGCTAGAAAAGAACCTTTTTTTTTTCTTCATTGCATGGTAATTCTAATTTTCCTCAAATAAGTCTATATGCATAGTAGTAAACTTACTACTATATTAAAATATTGGGTACATTCAATGAACATTTCAATAATTAAAAAAAAAAGTTAAAAAACTTTAAACTCAAGATACAAGGTATTTTTATTTAATTCTTTGAGATTAAAGAAAATAACTTTGAGAATATTCTCCTTAGACATTGAAGACCAAATTTGGCAGGGGAGAAATAGACTTAAGAGACCCACTCTTTCGTAGCCTAGGCTTCCTTCTTAGAAATGAGTTGGTCACATATGAATGGTTACATCTCATTTCATTGACAGTAAGACATCTCGAACTTTTGAATCAAATTCTAAATTTTTTCCACTATCATTATCTTCAAAACTTGCCCTTTTCTTTTGCAATTTTTTTCCCCATAATATTGTATCACTTACAACTTAATATTTGTTTCAAATAGCTGAATAATGTTTGTCTTTTTCTATTCGTTAAAGATAGATGCTAGGTTTATATATATATATATATATATATTTTTTTTTTTTTTTCTCTTTAATTTCAACACTATTATTTTTTTTTCTTCAATATATATGCAACAGCAACAAAGTTTTAGTCCAAAAACTTTGGAGTCAGTATAAATCCTTGTTAATTTATAAGGATGGATTACATGTATTTTTCTCTATAATTTATCAAATCCATAAACATTCTCTCTCTATTATCATGTGTGTATATATATATATATGCCTGCATCATTGTAGAGGTTACTTTTAGAAATTAGGCAAAGCAGATCTAGAAACTAGTCCCAGGAATATGTCACTTGTGCCAATGTATATGCCTGCATAGTGTACACTGTTTATTATTATTGTAATGTACTCTAATTCTCCAAAATGAACATTGCTTGCTGCTTCCTGTTATTTTAATTTTGGAAATATTCTAGACATATAAACTTTATTGATCGCATCCTGCACAAACTGCATGGGAGAATAAAATTATTTGCATTCAATGATGCCAACATTTTTACAAAATGGACAGATCGAAGGTAGCTATTTCTATCATCTCTTATACTTAATGCCACAATCAAAACAAGTCCACTTGTTTGTGATGCAATCTAGTAATAACAATATGCTTTGTCCAATAAATTATGACACAGTATACTAAACCAAGTGCGGTTATGCATTTCTTGATATTGTTTTCATCCGAAACAAATAAATCCTATTATCTTTATTGTATAATATGCATGATGATTTCTGTTAGGCCTTTTGTCATTGATACATAACTTTCTTTCCTTCTTCCAAAATAAAATCTTTGGGTTAGGCGCATGCGGTATCTGGACTGGAATGGCTGTGAATGATGAATGTAAACTGAAGTTCGTGGAGTTAAAAGCAAAGAGGAATTACCGGTTTATATGCATAAAGATTTTTTTTCATTGCATCATTGCATGGTGATTCTAATTTTCCTCAAATAAGTCTATATGCATAAAGATTATTGTTTCTCCTTTGGTATACATAGTAGCGTGTTGAAATAAAGAATAAAGGTACCATGTGTATTAAATCTTGATTAGCACTCAAAGAACACTCCAGGCAAATTTGCTTCCCATGCAATAATGTAAGTACTCAAAATGCTGATGACACAATGAAACTAGAAACTGGATTCCAATTTATATTTGGCTTGAGGCCATATCTTTGGAGGCGTGCAATTATATTGAAGGCCAAAACAATAAACAATTTAGTATGTAATAGTGCGTAAGAAAGTTCACTTCTTACGCACCTCATGAAAGGCCGCATCCTAAGCATCGAAGCCATCAACGCCATCCAAACCCTCAAGCGAGCTCACAAGTCCTCCTCCTCAAAGCCGATCTCCTCGCTCCCCTATGCCAAGACCACTGCGCCCTCGCTCTCCACGCCTTCTCCGCCGTCCGATCTGAATACAACAACCCGGACTTGTCCCTCTACGCTAACGTGGCCACCGCTCTCGCCAGGAACAAAATGGTGGAAGATCTCGACCGTCTGATATGTGACTTGGAGACAGATTGCGGTGGGGATGGGATCCAGTGTGACGACAAGGGGCTCATCAGGTTGATCACGGCGGTGATTGGCGCTGATAGGAGGGAATCCACGGTCAGGATTTAAAAAAATCTTTCTTTTTTAAAAGATAATAATTGTATGAGTAATGTTATAAATATAACAATTTTCACAATATTTGAAGGACAAAATTTGGCAACAAACTTTGTTATAATCTAAAACTACAATTTCACTTAATATTTTTTTATTAATATGAATTTTGACAAATTCACTATTAGTTTTTTTTTTTTATATCCTCTATACTTGCAAAATTTTCAATAAAATTAAAGTTTAATAAATATGTCATCTATCAAATGTTTAACAAGAAAAAAATTAAGGACAACCCAGTAAAAATATATTTTCAACTCTATTTAAAATGCCTACAAAATAGGATACTCTTCTACTAAATATTTCCATTTCAATGCTTTTCGGGAAATTTTCCAATGCTAAATATTACCATCTCAATGCTTTTTTATATTGCTAATGCTAAATATTATTAACATTCGACTTTATGGGTGTTATGTCTATTGTGTCAAATAATTTAGGTAATTGAGAAGAGGGAAAGAATTTGACTCGTATATATTTTTAAAAAATGGAGTTCTCTAGCTTTTCTAATGTAACAAAGACAATTGGTCTTATAATAATATGAAAGGGAGTACCAAATTTGTTGTTAGAGTTTCTCTCCTTTTCCCACCCTAGTTCAGCATTGAACCTCTAAAGGCTTAAAGAGAGTTTTGGGGATTTTGGTTTTTTTTTTTTTTTTTCTAGAGTCTTTGGAGTCCCCCTTACACTAGGCAGAACTTTTCAATTTAGAATTTTATTTTTATTTTATTACAGTACCTCTTTTTTTTTCAATGATAATTCAATTTAATACCTCTTGTACCAAAAAAAATACAAATTTATAATCCATAGACTTTAGACTTCTTAAGTCTTAAAAGACAATTTTGGAAAGTTCATTTTTTCTTGTCTAGAGACTTTAGACTTTAGAGTCTCTCTTATATGCGCTAGGCACAAGCACAACTTTCCCATTTAGAAAATTTGTTTGTTAGTATCAGATTATTACTATTATTATGTAAATAGTAAGGGTTTTACTAATCAAAATGATACTAATTGGATGATAATTTATAGGAGAGTTTTGTGCTTGATCAGTTTCTTTAATCTGAATGCTTTTTGTTTTACGCTTAAGATTCTACAACACATTATCTTCATTTTGTAGGTCTTTATATAACACTTTAAAGGAAAATTTCATTGGTCATCAGGGGTAATTTTTTTTATTTTTTTTATTTTTATAAATAAAGAATATAATATAAAGGCAAAAAAAATTCAGGGATCATAAGAATGAGATAAATGCCATTATGGGCATTGTTTTGGCGGTTATTTAGTATGTGAACTTTTTGTTGGTGGGAGCAATGGATTTTAATTGATTTATATTAGAAAATGCATTGAGAAACCTATATTAATATAGCATGTTAAATTCCTAAAAAAAAAAAAGAAGAAGCATTTTAAGTTTCTTATTAATAATAATAGAGTGAATTTTAATTAGATTTTTGAAAAGAAATAAAGATGATAATGGTTCTAATGATATTTTATTTTTATGCAAATAAACCTTATTGGAATTACAAAAATTATGTTGGATTGAACTAATTCTGGAGCTCTGAAGGAATACATCACCAATTGATGTATGATTTCACCGTAGGGGCGATAGTCTGCCCATGAAATGAAATGCTAGCGAATTCTCAAAGGTATATATCAATTGGTCCATTTTGTTTGTTTTTATTTTTTGTATTCTTAGCAAGTAAAAGCTTGTCTTTTAGCATATAAAATTTGTCAAGTGAAAAACATTCAAATATTGCAATCCTGTTCCATGTTCGTAGATTATAGTTCATAAGTCATAAACTCATAACATGTAATAAATATTTTCTCCCAACACATCAATCTAAGAGCAAGACTGATCTTTTGTGTGCTGCGTGTCCTTCTCAGTTCTCACACACCTGTCGTGAAGATACTAGAGTATAGACTTACGAGTCAATGAAGTTGTATTTGTTTTGGAAAAAAGAAAAAGAAAAAAAAAAGCTAGTCTCCCAAGTCTTCCACTATAAAAAGTTGTGTTTATTTATTTATTGTTGAACAAAATGTTTATTACTTTTTTTTCTCAAAAAAAAAAAAAAGTTTATTAATAACAAAAAAAGCTTGAACTTTAAAAGTCTTCCACCATAAAAAGCAAGTCTTTCTTTTTTAAAGATAATAATTGCATGAGTAATGTTATGAACATAGCAACTTTCACAATAATTTTTTTTTTTAATATCTAAGCCTATCATTAATATCACATTTTTATCTATTAAATTATTAAGGCTGTGTTTGTTTCGTGTAAAACGTTTTCCGGAAAATATGTATTTTCCGGAAATGCTATTTTCCGGAAAAGGAAAATATTTCTAAGTGTTTGGTTGAATAATGAAAATTGTTGTGGAAAATTGAGTTTATGTGTTTGGTTCTATTAGGAAAATGCTATTTTCCTAACCATTTTTTCATGTTGATTCCGACGACAACAACACCACGGCAACAACAGCACCCCAACAACAACAATAACAACAAATTAATTCCGGCGACAACAACAACAATTAAACTTTAAACAAACAAAACTAAGATGGGTCTCCTAAGATTAATTCCTCCGACGACAACAACAAACAAACAAAACTTTCCCACCCATCTCACCATCGCCGTCCTTCATCTCCACTGGGAATCGGGCCGGTATAATCGGTCCTACCCTCTGCCGCCGACACCAACAACCTCCACCACAGCCACCGCGGCCATCCCCGGTCTGGGTCGAAGGTCTGGGTCGTCGATCGAAGGTCGAAGGTCGAAGGCAATGGATCGAATGCCTGGGTCTGGGTCGAATGCCTGGGTCTGGGTCGAAAGCCTTTGGGCTTTGGTCGTGGGTCGCCAGCAGAGGCGAGCTCGAGCGGAGGCGAGATCACGCGGCAAAGGCGAGCTCGGGCGGAGGCGATCGAAGGCGAGATCGAGCGAAGGCGACGCGGTGCTTGGTGTGGATCGGAGCTTGGAGCTTGGAGCTCGTCGGAGAGTAGATCGGAGCTTGGAGCATGGAGCTCGTCGGTGTGTGGATCGTCGGTGTGTGGCTGGTCTCACCGTGGAGGATGGGTAAGTTTCTTGGCTCTCTCTTTTCTGCGTTCTCTCTGAACTCCTCTGTTTTGTGCGTTTTGGGCATTTTACGGAAACCATTTGAAGAGAAAATGAAGGCGTAAAATAATTTCCGGGTCAAAGGCGTAAAAAAGGTCAAACTGAAGCTGATTTTCCGGAAAATAAAATTTTCCGTTCCTGCCAAACACTGAGGCCAGGTGGTAAATGATTTCCGGAAATCATTTACCACCAAAACAAACGCACCCTAATAACAATTTGTCTTCTCGATAGTTGTAATTGTGTGTGTGTGTGTGTGTGTGACTCTAGACTTATTTTAAATTTTTAATTGTATTCTTCTTGAGTAACACAAGTGATTGAGGACAACGCTTCATAAAACCAAAGTCATTAGTTTGAATCTCTCACTTTTCCTCCTCTTAAACCAACTAAATAGTAAACCAAAGCTTTACTTCCATTACAAAAAAATTATTATAAACTCATTATTTTATAGGCGAAACTACGTTGTTAGTCCCTGAAGTTTACCTATTGGGCGCTTTTGGTCCCTCAAGTTTCAAATGAGCTCTATTGGTCCCTAAAATTTTAAAAATGAGCACTATTGGTCCATCTGTTAACTTCCGTTAGTTTCATTGTTTATGTGTCTAACGGATTAATGAGGTGGCAAATACTAGAGATGATACATCAATTTTTAAAAAACTAAATTCCCAAATCAAATTTATTTATATTAACTCATCTTAGTTTAAAAACTAAACAGAAAAAAGATAAAAAAAATAAAATAAAATAAAATAATTATCTTCAAAAATTCCCAATCTCATCATTCATTTCTAGATTTCCTCCTCATTGCGGCACCAATCTTGAAGTACACCCAGATTAGGGATTGGGCATCGTTATCTCCTTTAGCTACTTCCCAATTGTCAAGAATAATAGTCACCAAAACGATAGTAAGTCATGATCTTAGAACCAAAATCGATTTTCGGGCAGCATCCATGTTGGTTTTTATTCGCATATTCTGTCTACTCAAAAGGAAGATGAGTAGAACTCGTTAATGAGAAAGCAAAATGGATGGCACACTATATATTCAGCATCTATCCATGATTTTCTTGGTTTCTTCCCTTTGTCATCTTTATGCCTTTAGGTACTTATATCGTCTAAACACTTTAAAAAAGTATAATGGCACATCGATGAGATTAACAGTGCGATTCAAGATTAAGGTTGGCGGTGTGAAAGAAATCTGGAATGGACGATGAGAATGGGGATTTTTGAGAATTGGCTGTTTAGGTTTTAATCTTTTTCTTTTTAATTATATTTAATTTTTGGTTTTCAAAAAAAAAAAAAAGAATTAAATAAATATGATGTGGCAATTTTGTTTTTTGATAACTAATATTGTATTTGCCATGTCATTAACAAAAATGCCACATCATTGTTTCGTTAGACACATGGACAATAAAACTAACAGAAGTTAATAGAGGGAGTAATAGAGCTCATTTTTTAAACTTTAGGGACTAATAGAGCTCATTTGAAATTTGAGGGACCAAAAACACTTAGTAGGTAATTTTCAGGGACCAACATTGTAGTTTTGCCTATTTTATATTGGGAAATTCTTTTACTAAAATGTTATGTAGCTTTTCTCTTCTCATTAATGAGTTTTCCATGTAAGAAAATCAGCACCTTACTTATGGACTTTTGTTGATATCTTCTAATTTATGTTTGTTATTGTACTCATCAAATTCAATTGAAGTGCTCATTAAATTTGCACAACTAGGAAAAAAAAGTGAGGCTAATAGTTGGTCGTCGATGACCTGTTTTCTATATTTCCATCTCAATTCTTTCCGGGAAATGTCCTAAAAAATAATTGGACAAAGATTTTGAGGTTTTGAGCATTCTTTAATTGATGATTTATTTATTTATTTTGAACGAATTAATGGATGGTTTAGGAGTTAGGACTCACATATATTTAATTTATAATTATTGTTATGGTTAATCAAAATTATTCCAAATGCCATTATTTGGAACCTTGCAGTTGTTTGATGACTTGTTTTCTATATTGCCATCTCCATGCTTTCTGGGAAATGTCCTTAAAAATAATTGAACAAAGAGTTTGAGACTTTAACCATTCTTTAATTGATGGTTTGCGTAATGTAACCGAGACAATAGGTGTTATAGTAATATGAAAGAGAGTACTGCATTTGCTGTCAAGGTCTCTCTCCTCTCTTACCCCTAGTTCAGCATTGCCAATGCCAAATTTCTGTGGAATTTGGCGTACCAAATTTCCTCCCTCTTCTCAATTACCTAAATTTTTGACATAGTGGACATAACACCTATAAACTTGAATGTTAATAATATTTAGTTAAAATAAAAGACTCATAAAATTTAAAGAAAAATAAGCAATACTGCGAATCTTTTATTGGAAAACCCAAATTAAATCCAATGTTGCCTAACCATAATGGGGTTGCACCATTGTGATCAAAATCAAGATACAAAACGATAATTCTAAACTCGTGATTGTTCAAATAATGATAATTCAATTTATACAACTTTTGTTTTGTTTTGAAAATTACATGTTAGGTTTTAAGGAATTAAGAACTAATGTATTAGAATTTCAATATGTATATGTTCGCAAACCATGATCAAAACATTCAGTCTAGATTTAGGCTGTTCAAAGTGTGTTTATGTGTAAAGTTGGAATCGAGTGTACTGCAGGATTTATTGTGTAAATCTGCAAAGCTCGATCGATCCAAAATTAGACTCGATCAATCGAAGCTTGTGCAAATTGTTTTTCTACAAAATTTTCCAACTCAAGCCCAAGCCCATATGACGTGTAGGATTTGATGTTTTGCTTCTAGTATAAAAAGAAAAACCCTAGCCACATTTTAGAGGTTGTTGATATACTGTGTGTATGAATCTTTTGTGAGATTTAGAGGTGTTTGTCTTTATATATACTTAGGGTTATCAAGATCAAGATTGATGTCGAGAGCTTGGTGATCGCTTGAGTTGCTACATAATGAGCTTAAAGAAAACACAAGTGGGAGTACTTATGGTTGCTATGAATCTAAGAAAGAAGTAGTCCGTAGACTCGGAGTTGTCACATGGTCGTAGTAGTAGGTTTTCTACACAAGGTAGCAATAGAATGTTAGTGGTCTAAGTCGCTATTGTAAAACTTCAATTTTTTTATAGTGGATCTGTTTTACCTTGAAGATAGCCAGGTTAAATCATCCCCAAGTTTTTTATCGGTTTGGTTTTCCTGAGTTATCATATCGTTGTGTTCTTTATTTTCCGCATTACTTACTTGATATGATTTACTTATGTTAACCTAGACTTGAATAATTTATCTAAGCAATAACCTGGCTAAATAACTAGGTTAATCAACTTGTGTTTTAAGGGGTCTAAAAACATACATTACAAATTTATAATCCAAAGACTTCGAATCTCTAAAATCTTAAAGAGATTTTTGGAGACTTCGTTTTTCCTTTTTAGAGTCTTTGGAGTCTCTGTAACTCTGGGCAGAACTTTTCAATTTAGAAAATTGTTTCTTATTATTACAACACCTAATTTTCCATACTAAACATTGATTACACTTATTAGCATTTTTCTCCGTTTAGTTTTTCCAAGAAAGTGTTCAAAAAAATTAAAGATCATGAGGGGGTGAGATTTTTGTGGGGTGACTGAAGGCCTAGTTATGGTTTACCAAATAAAAATAAAGAAAAAAACAAAAGAAAAAAGAAAGCCTAGTTATGTGAGTGCCCGGTCCAAAACAAAAAGAAAAAGAAAAATTTGTTAGTTGTGTCAGATTTAATTATTCTATGTATGGACTATGGAGCAGTATACAGGTGTCTTTGATGTTTTAGGTTAGTCGTTTTGGTTTAAACTGATTTATATACTGTTAACAAAATTTAATGATTTTGATTGTAGTTATCCTAATTTTTCAGTTTTTTATTTATAAATTGGGAATGGATTTGGTCGAGCTCTTCATGTTTTAAGAAATCTTGGGTAATTTGTAGGGGTCTGATTGAAGTTTTCTTATTTTTAAGACCCTTGAAGAGAAAGACCAGTTTGTTTGAAAAATGAGTTTTGTTTCAATAATTTACTAGGATTAAATGCTTCTGAATTAGAAAGACTGAGTTTGCATGAGCGAAGAGTTTTAAGGCCTATTCTAGAAAAATGTATTTTCGAAATCGAAACCTTATATTGGTCACTAGGGTACAGAATCAGAGGTCCTAAAGCATACAAAGTATTTATCAGGTGTAAAACAAACTAATTTTTATTGAATAGATAGGTCAATTTAGTTGTCTTGAAACTTAACTTTGTTAAATAGAGGAATAGATTTGCCAATCCCTAGTGAATAGTCTATTCTTTAAATATAGTTAACCAAGCTATGAAACTATGCTGGGGAATAGACTTAGCAAATTAGATAAGCTTGCACCACTCAAAGAGTAACTTTAATAGCATTCCATGTTGTCCCCAAATTCGAAATTCCCATATATTTTGACATTGTCTTCTGCATTCTGATCAGTGTTCACCTTAGTTTACCTGTCTTGAATATGAAACTTAATTGCTTAACTTGCTAGTTGCCATTTGCCAACTTTAGTTTCCTGCACTAAGAGCCGTTTAGACCTTTGCATTCACTGTACAGGCTGAGTCATACATGATTCAAGGTCCATATTTGAGCAATAGAGGACCCTTAAGATGCCAATTATCCAGCGAAAGATAAGTACTATTTTCATATACAATATATGATGTAGGAGAAATTGTCCATCTAAAAAAAAGTCCAAAAAATTGTAAAACTTCCATATTGCCAAAATCAAGTAATTGTCCAAATTCCTTTTCACTATTGCTCGTCTGCTGCATTTATCTAAATAAATGAATAATTATCCAGTTTTAAATTTCCTGAAGCTAAAGGAAAGCATTGTTGAGAGAAATCTCAACAGGAAAAAAGATATAGTGTGGGTTTGGATTGCGCTCAATGTTGCGGCGCGTTTTCTCCTTTCCGTTTTCTTTCTTTTTTTTTTTTTTTTTTTTTTTTTGGGCCCGCTTTTGCTGACTTTGTGGGACAAAAAATACTGTTCATAACCGTGCGTGTATTGTTTACGCACTGTTTACGCAATATTTAATATTAAACATGGGTCCCACGATACTATTCACACATTTAAAAATTATTTTACTATAGTGTTTTCAGCAACAATCAGTTTTTAGCAACTTTCAGCAACAATAAGTTGTATCCAAACGGACCCTATAGTGACTTAACTATCATTTGAAACTTGAGAAAACAAAAGTGCAGCACTAAACTAATAACTGTATCAACGTCCTAGATAATTAAACCTTGTATTTATTAATTGAAAAGGTATTTTTAAAAATTAATTTTCTTTGGAGATTATAGAAAATAACTCCGAATATATTCTCCATAAACATTGAAGTGAAGATTCTGCACAGGGACAATTAAACGTTGCAAGGAATCCACCAAATACCCTCAGAATTTGTTACAAAGAGCCATTTAGTTTGCACAATTATGTACAACTAGTCGCAAACCCGCGCGTTGCGCGTGATAATTTTTTAGATAAAATACTATTTTAGTCCCTAGACTTTATAAAGAGTTTTTTTTTTTTTTTTTTTTTTTTACATAGTTTCATCATATTTTTCATAATCTTATCTATAACATTTTTTACCATTATCCTATATTTATTGGTTGATGATTTGCATAACATAGACATTAAATAAGAGGTAGAACCATTCAATAATTTTTTTTAAGTCATGGTGTATGAAGATTATGATTTTATATATATATATATATATATATAATCCCTAGTTAGGATTTGATTAGTTTTAAGTTTAAATTTTTATTATTATATTTAATTGTTGATTTTATTGCACTATAAAGTTTTCAATGTCCTCTGTATAGTCATCTCTATTTTATTTTTTACTCCTCTTTACCACTTTTTATTTTCCAAGTAACAATTATTAATTAACATTCGATTTCATTTCTTTTTGTTCTTCCTTCATTTATTTTTTATTTTTATTTTGATTTTCCTTTGCTAGTTGTAAATTTTATGATTATCAATAAGAAATAGATATCATGGATGGCTTAAATAGTTATAAATGTAGTTACGTTGGTGGTATGTTAAAAAGTCTTTTTTTTTTTTCCCTTCTGAATTTTCAAGGAAATATGAAAGACATTTCTCTAGTTTGGTCTCAATCAATTAAGATATCCACAATATATTAACGGAAGTAATAATAAGCCTAATTTTTTTTTAATGTATGAAGTGGCTAGGTTAGTGGTATGTCAAAGGTTTTAAAAAAAAAATTTAAAAATAATTCCAAGGAAATGTAAAAGGCCTTTTTTTGAAAAAAGAAATAGTGACTTTTTGAATTGTAAAAATATGATTGTTTTAATTACCTTGCTTATAGATTTCATTATTAAGTTATAAACATCTAAATTAAAGTAGATGAATATATAAATACAAAATTATATGTAAAGTTACAACTGCATAAGATAAATATATATATATATATATATTTTATTCATGAATCATTATTTCATTGTTTACTTATAAATATCTAAATTAAAGTTTTTTTTTTTTAAAAAATCTAAATTAAAATATATGAATGTGTACAGGTAAAATTATATGAAAAATTAAAACTACCTAAGATGCGTGTTTAACCACTTGTAGATGCGTGTTTTTGAAGACTAAAAGTATACACAATTGCCTTGCAAATCATCAAATTTGTTAGCTTTACAAAACTTATTTTTCATATTGCAAAAAACTTTACGAGAACTCCTCTTTTATGACAAACTTTTTTTTTTCTTCTTGCCGAAACAACTTAAGAATATTAAGACTTAAGTTAACACGTGTGGTAGTTGTAAAACACGTCAGTGATATGAAATATAGAAAAAACATTTTTAGTAGATTGTAATATAAACATTTTTTTTCTCAATATTTTATGTAACTTTTCCCATAAGATCAATATTGTTGGCATCCTTTAAAGATGATACATAATATATGGGCCTAGACACATTCAAAGGGTGCTATCTAAATTATATGACCCTTTATTACACAAATATATTGATTCCCCTAATGTATGGTAAAAGAAGACAGGTTTGTGTCTAGCCATTTTCTTGATTTGTGATGCATAATTTAATAGTATGGAGGATGTGACTGGATTCAAATGTTGAATAAAATAAGATAAGAGAAAAAAAAGAGTAAAAATAAACTATATAGTAGTAAATATCAAATTATCCAAGTTATTCTATGTAATATAATAACATTATATTATTATATAGTACTATATGTAGTAGGATAATATTTAATCAAATAGAATATAAAAGATAACATCTTAAAATACAAAACTAAATAGCATGAACCCAAAATAGAATTCTAATTAACACAAAAATTCACCAACCTAAAGGATTGATGCAATGAAAATAAAATATAAAAAAAATCAAACAAAAAATGAAAAACAAATTGAGAGAGAGAGAGAGAGAGGGGTAACCTTTTTTGTGTAGAAAACTATGCATAGAATGAAAAGAGAAATGTCAAATTTATAGTAAGATGTTGAGAATAAGAAGAGTCAAAATAAAGGAAAACAAAAAGGTAGAGAAATGATGATATTAAGGAAGAAAGTAGTGGGGAGATGAAGAGGTAAAAGGGAGGGAGAGTTTTAGAAAATTAATAATAAAAATAATGGTTAAAAGATATTTAAATTTTTCAATAATGGAGTTTTTAAGTCATCTTAAATGAGAAAATGTTTAAGAAATATATATAACAAAAATTGGAAATAAAAAATGATGACGTGGTTGATGATGTGGCTCAATGTGAGCGTAGCAACATTAAACACTACGCTTCAGCTTTTAGTAATATATAGATTATGTAGAATCTTGAAGTCTTTGGTTTTAGACTTTATAGAGTGATCGCTAATAATAGACTCAAAATGGAGCTACCAGGATAACTGGATGAACACTTAGATGGCCTAATGGAATGTATAAATTTTTCTTTTTAAAAAGCAGAAACGGAGACTGGGTGTCATGGCAAGGCATAGTTACTATAGTATACTACATTTTACAAATCTCTGCTTGTATGAGTTGAAAATTGATTAGATTGGATTGCCTTTGACGTATAGCAAGAAACATGTAATTCATATAAATTCTATCTGCCATCAATGTAAAGGATACTTTTAGAGATTAGGTAAAGCAGATCTAGAAAATAGTCCTAGGATTGTACTACTTGTCATAATATGTCTAGCACACTGCACACCATGTATTGTTGATACTTTACTGCAGTTCTCAAAAATGAATATTGCTTGCTGCTTTCTGTTATTTTATTTATGAAGATATTCTTGACATGCAAACTTTGTTCATCGGATCCTACACTAGTAGCATAAGAGAATAAAACAATATTTGTTCCATGATGTGAACATTTTAACAAAATAAACAACAGGTAGCATAAGAGAATAAAAATTTATTACCATCGTCTCTTATACTTAATGCCACAATCAAAACAAAAGAAGTGCCATTTGGTCATCTCGCAAGTACACTTGTTTGTGATGCAATCTAGTAATTTCTGAGTATTGATAATATGCTTTATTCAATAATTATGACATAGTATACTAAAAGAAGTGCTGCAATGCATTTTCTTGATATTGTTTTCCTCTTAAACAAATAAATCCTATTATCTTTATTGTATAATATGCATGATGACTTCTGTTAGGTCTTCAGTGATTGATACCTATCTTTATTTCCTTCTTCCAAAAATAAAAATAAAAATAAATAAATAATCTTTGGGTTAGGCAAATGCAACAACAAGAATGGCTGTCTGATGAAAGTAAACTGAAGTTCTTGGAGCTAAGAGAGAAGAGTAATTACTTGTTCATTAAGTGGTAGCCCAGATAAAATCTAAGGATTTATCGAGTATCTACCTGCCAATGAGTCCAGCTATGCTGTCTATGATTTTTTTTTTTCATCATTGATGATTGATGAGAATTACTAGAAAAGTAAGAGTTTTTCTTTGCATGGTAACTCTTATTTTCATCTATATGCATGCTTAAAGACTATTGTTTGTCATTTGGTGTACATAGTAGGATGTTAAAATAAAGAATAAAGGAAGGCACTACCATGATGAGCACTTTCAGAACACTTCTGCAGCTCTGCTGAGCAAAAATCACGGCAAATTTTGCTTCCCAAATTTAATGTAAGTACTCTCAAAATGTTGATGAGTAAAGAAACAATGGAATGAGAAATTGGATGCCAATTTATATTTGGCTTTCAGGCTAAACGCTGCTCCCCTCTGCTGGCATGTGACTATATTAAAGGCCAAAATAATAAACAATTTATGCAATTGTGTCTGAGAAAGTTCACTTCTCATGTTTTTCAGGTCACCTGGTACATCAAAGTTGAGAAGTACCATGGTCTATGCTTTAGCTTCAAGGATAGATGCAAGAGAGAATGGATGGCATTCAAGTCGAGTTGCAAGCAACAGAACCTAGTTAAATGAACCTTAAAATTGTAAAAGAGCGAGCACTTTTATTGTTTGCCATTTCACCCTTTTAATGTTTAGCCCTTCCTAACAATCACATTTTGTGAGCATCATTTTTTCTGCCCCTTGTACTGCGTATTATTTAGTGTTGTGTGGGCTCATACTAAACCCGTAGTATAATGTCACACTATGAATTCATCTGTCCTGATTATTACTTTTTAGGTTGTTTTGTCAGTCATTTTTGCTAGCACATAATTAAAACTACAGCCCATTTTAAGGAAGGGCAATATTTATTTCACACTAGTTGCACACAAATGTACACACACCATTTCTGCACTGAAATTGAGTGCAAAAATGGTGTGTACACTAGTGCAAAAATGGGATGCTTGTGTACGCTAGTATTTACCCTTTGAGGAATAGATAAGTAAACCTGCTTGTTTCCAGACTTGCTTAAAACTAGAAACACTACTGGCCCAATGTTCTATCCTTTTGGTGTAAAGTGAAATGGCTTACCACTTAAAAAAAATGGCTTACCACTATTTATATAAATAGTTTGTACAGATCATAGGCAAAAATCACAATCCTTAGAAATTTATCCATGTAAAATTTAGAACAAATTCAAGAGCTAATAAGACCTATTACAATATCAAACTAATCTTTGTGGCCTCTTGGAAAGCTAGAACCAAAGCTACCTTCTGAAGCATGCACAACAAAGACGGGCAATCATCAATAATATATAGAGTAGGCTTTTAGCATGTTACATGTGCATCATAGTACAAAATTGTATGACATAAATGTGCGAGAAACAACTCATTAACAGTGCCTACTCTGTATCCTTCCAGGGCATTGTGTTCTCAAATTATTTTAAAATGAAGTATGCATTTCAAAATGAATTATATTTCATATGGCAACGGTCAACAAAACTAGACCAAAAATTGAAAACGTTGGCTCCATTTTAGTATCAGCATATTTCTGAAATAAAATCTCACTACATAGAAGGTTGGCTATAAATTAAATCACATTTGCAGTGCATTGTCTACAACATCAACAAGACCAAACAATCATTAAGGCATAATATTTGAAACATACCTCACAGAAGATGATGCCTTTTACTTACATACCAATGTCAACAAGAACAAACTATCATTGAGGACATAATTTTTGAAGTCTACAGTGCAGAAGATGATACCTTTCACTTAGATACCCGCTTATTCAAAATTTCAAGGAACCAGTTCACTTCTAACATTGTAGTAATATTGATCTTTAGTGTCATTGATAAAACCGAAATAAGTACATGGAAGACCTTTTGAAGAAGAGAACTCCAAAAAGTCCCCAAGAACCAACAAAGAATCTAATTCTCATACCTATACATAACCAGGATGAGTCATCCTCATTTTTTTCCCATTGCTTTTGTGCAATTTTTGGCAAGGGGAGCTCCATCGCTTTCAAGATTGGCAATGTAGATATGCCCCAAGAAACTTCGCCAAAAAGATTTTCTATTGACAGATCTGAGAATTCCAACAATATCATGTTCACTGCCTGTTTTGGTATCTTTCCCATCAAATGAATTTGAGACAAGTTCAAGAAACACAATCCAGTAAGACCTTAGAAGAAACTGATCCAAACAAGTTACTCGAAAGGTCTATGCTCCTTACAAATACAGAATAATAACAGACTCTTGCAACGTGCAAGAGAAAAAAAAAAAAAAAAAAAAAAAAAAAAAAAAGAAGTAACCATAAGGTTCGAGTTCATTTGAGACCTTGGTATATGTCTTGAGGCTATTATTGGCAAAAATCCAATACCTAATGAGAAGCAACTCAAGAAAGTTACCATATTTTTGGAGGATAATTTCCATAAATTTTATTGGATTTTAAGCTGATAGCCACTAAAGCTGAGATTTGACCCTTCTGGCCTGGTACAAATCCCTATCCAGCTTGAAACAAGTCCCTGCAATGAATAGGAATAATTCTGAATAAGCTATGGTTCAAGTACAAAGGTTCAAGCTTATAAAAGGAAGCCAATGATTTGGGACAGGTATGAAATTTTCTTACTAATTGCTATTGTGCCATTGAATGATTTATAGAAAGATTAAGCTGGATGTAAAATTGACATTTACAGGGACTAATGTGTGTCATGAAATTGGCATTTAGACAACCAGAATGCTGAAAGAGAAGGGAACTATTCACTACCTGAAGCATTTTCTGTTCCCCTTTGAAGTTGATGTCACGTGCATAAAAATATTGCAGGGGAGAAAGATGAAAAACCCACCCTAGCCCATTCATATAAAGGCCATTTCCCTGTCAATTAAGAAACTAAAGCTGTGATATATTTCTAAGCTGTTGAGGTATTAATACTCCAAATTCTGCAAAGGAGAGACCGAGATGTCTAAGTCTCTCCTAGAAAACAAATAGCTTAGAATACCCTTACAAGTAGAATTATTAAACTTTGGTAATTTAGTAGTTCTAGCTAGAATAATGAAGGATTAATCTTGCCACCCAATATTAATCTATATCTATCAGCAGGATATGGAATTCCTTAGTGAAGCTGGACCCAACTTTCTACATATGTTGTGCATAAGACTCCAGTCCATCTACAACAATCTTTATGAATAGACAAAGTCAACAACCCATTTGAAGGATTTTTAAGACATTTGAAACTTAGTAGGGTATTAAAAGGAAAACTAAAGCAAAAGTAGCACAAGAATTATAAAAGAGATAGACATGATGAAGCAATAATTAAGGAAGAACTTTGCTCAAAGGAAACTTAATACGTTCATATCAGGCTTTAAATAGGCTTTTCACCAAAACTAGCCATCGATGCTTAGATCACAAATAATGTTTATGCTTTTGTACATTTTCTCTAAAAATAAACCATGGTTATCATTCTCAGAAGGAACTATATACCGGTAGTAGATAAACACGAGAATTTTCATGCATGCTAGGGTCATGATTCTCTGAAGACTTGTAAATCGAACCTTCAAGATTCACTATCTACAAAGTTTCTTTCAAGTGGGATAAAATATTCCATGGGGCACTATTGTGCTCAACTTCCAAGTTGCAAGTTTCGTGTTCTTTTCATTGGTCCCCAATAGTTCACCAGACAAGCTTTCATATTACGTAGGTCTTCAACCAAAACAAATCTTACCAGCTTTCACCGGACTGCTTCTTGGTCATGTGCCCCTTCTTATAAATTTGAAATGCTTTTTCTGAATTCTCAATTAAGAAAATGCATACCAGTAGCAAATAAGCGTATAGGAACATGCAAGCATGATATTGAATGACCAAGGTGCAAAGTTGGCTTGAGTTGTTGTAGCTTTTGCAAAAATAAGGAAGGAAGCAACATTGCCTGGCCAAGTGATGGTTAAACACAACCTTTGAATTTTTTTTTTTTTGGTAATTCATTTTTTAGATGAATGAGAATCTATTCAAAAAAAAAAACTAAGTATAAGATTTTGTTTCCTAAACATTTTATTTATTTATTTAGACCAGTGAGAATTATTCATCAGAAACAAAGACAGCAGTAACAGGCAGCAATAGTTGTCAACAAGTTTAGCAGACTGCCAAAGAACCAAAGCAATACAAAGAGCCCTATCATAGGATGAAATACTTTAGATTATAGGGCATCGTATCAACAAAAGCAAACAGAAGATAGACCAATGCAACAATTAAAATTAGAATCAAATACATTCATAGGGATATTCCAAACAGAACACAACCTTTGTTTCTATATGAACTTGCAATATGCCTGCTTGATGCCAGTCCATCTAACCTGTATGACAATAATCTTGAAGATAGTTTTTTCGTGCCATCAAGAGTTTTCTCCATCCAAGTGTGATATATATGAGCAATCCAAGAAACTTTAAGAATGATAACAACAAATCTCTTCTGCCTTTTAGAACCCATATTGCCAAGCTAACTCTGCATCCCAAGTAGTAGGTCATCTAGGAATTGAACAAAGCCTAATAGTTTCTCCCAAAAATGTTTTTAACATCCACAAGAATAGAATAGATGATCTCTACTTTCCCCATCTTCTAAACAAGCAACACAGTACACCACCTTGGTAACCCCATTGCAGCCACCAATCCCTAGATCTAGTCTTAATTGCTAGCCAAGCTATGAAACTAAGCTTGCAAATAGATTTACAAAACCAGGAAAGCTTGCACTGCTAAACATTTGGTGCGGTAAGTCCATGATGCCCCCTAAATTTGAATTTTCAAGATTTTGTTATTTCTAAATTGAAATTTTCTGCTGCATTTTGATCAATGTTCACCTCAAAAAACTTGCCATGAATATGAACCAAAGCCTCAAATTTTGGCTGCCAATTTTAGTTTCCTCCATTGCGAGCTGATGAGACATTTGCATTCACAACACTGTCATTACTGATCCAAGGTTCATATTCAAGTAACAGAGGATCCTCAAGATGCCAATTATCCAGCAAAAGATAAGTACCATTTCCCTCTTCAATATGATGTTTGAGAAATTGTCCACCTAAATTGGGGCCTAGATAAGTGTAAAACTTCCATATGGCCAATCGCAAGTAAGAGTTTAGATCCCTTACAGACATTACCTTTTAGCTATTGCTCCCCTGCAAGCACGACCAATATATTAAATGAATAACATCTCTAAAAAAAAAATGAAAGTCCAGTTTAAATGTCTTGAAACTGGAGGTAAGAACTGCTGAGAGATGTGTCTTTTAGGAGAGAGGTATTAAAAAATTAACTAAACAGAGAAGGCTAGATTTGGCATGGAAGGAGAAGTAGACGGTATATACCCATGCTTTCTCAATGTAGGCGTTCTTCTTAGTAACTGGTGGCAAGGGATCTACCAAATAGCCTAGTAATTTGTTACAAAGAACACACTAAGTTTGCCAAGTTATGCACAATCTTCTTGTCTTTCTTCGAGACTTTATAAAGTGATCGCTAGGAGATTCTAAAGAGCGCTAAAAGGATAGCTGAAAGAACACTTGCCTTATCATTTCAAGTTATAGCATATTGCTTAAACAAAACTACAAATGGGATTGCCTTTGAAATTTATAAGAAGAAACACCATATTCATATATGCCAATGGAGTGAACATAAATAATAATGTAATGGGGCCTCTTGGATTGGTCTAGGCATTGGGGCCTCTTGGATTGTTCTTCTATCATGGAGTTTACTTCTTCTCTTAGAATGGAATCTTGATTTATATGTTTCTATGTTTCTTTGCTTTTCGTCTTTTCTCTGTTCACCATCGTGAACACCTTGTATTCATATTTCTTTTTCTTTTTAATAATATTGACTAAATTTTGCAAGTATGCAAAAATTTTGGAAATAATTAAATTCTACCTCATCTGGGGTCTGTTCTCCCCGGAGTCTTCGCCCATCAAACAAGAATGCAATGGAGTTGAACTCCACAGACTGACGTTCACAGTATGCAGTCATGAGTTTCCGAAGCTGGGTGCTTCGTTTGATCTAAAGAACACCTCATTGCCATCCTACAATCAAACAAGACCCACAGGGATTAAAAAATGGGACGAAACTGGAAAAGGAGGCAGCACACTTTGTTGATGCAAACAGGAAGTTATATTAAAAAGCTATAAAAGGCAACTCTAACAGAAGCAAAATTAAAAGCGATATGGCATGAAGGATACTAATCCCACAGTTAATAAAAACTATAAATTTATATTGAAAAGTATACAATGGAATGTGCACATAGGCACCCATGGATAAAATAAGAAAGAAGAGATCATTGTTTGTTCAAGAAGTGACAATTTTGAGTCCCAAGAATCCAACCAACCAATATGGTGGAACAATCCAATACTAAATTCAGATTCAGCTCAACTAAGGTTGTTTAGCCTTTAGCCCTCATTTAATACAAGGACTAAAGATAAGCAATGCAAACATTAAAATTCACTAGTCTTAATAAAAATTCTTGAAACATTTTGCAAATTGGTATTTTAAATTTTGTCCACCAGACCAACATACTTAAGTTTAGTGACAACACACCATTTTTCACCACAAAATAACACCATAACATTGCATGATGACACAAACCCAGAATAATTAAACCAAAACAACGAACACCCAGATGAAAAAAACTCAATTCCCCCAAAAAAAATCATATAAAACCTGGCCTTTGACATTGAGAGTAATGTGTGCAGACTGATCCATAGGTTTCTTGTCCTCCTGTACCAACACCAGTACCGCCACCTCCTACTGTTGCAGACATCTTCACAATTCTCACTCTCTTTTAAATCACTCAGAACTCTCTCTCTCTCAATCTGTCAATCTCAGAATCCCTTTGTGGGTTTTGCTTTTGGGTTCTCTCTCTCTCTCTCTCTCCGCCAATGCAAACCTTGCTTGATTCTATCCTGAATACGTGTGTTGAAGCTCTCTTTAGAAGTTGCCCAGCATATCATTTTATTAAACGCTTTAAAATCTTGCTTTGTGATTTAAAAGTACACATATGCTCTAGACATGGATCTAGCAAAGGTGATACAGAACCTAAATTTAAAAAGCCAAACAGCTAAAATAGCATGATGAATTGACAAGTCAAATATGAAACTTATACCTAAGAATGAAAATCAATACGAATGTGAGCTTCATCTAAACATACTTGGGATTTAGGTGCCATTAGAATAGCTTGCTGCTTAGCATTCTCAACTTGGGCCTGTACCCATTGTCTTTCACTTGTTCCAAATCTCTCACAACATTGAACAGCCAGTAAACTTTCTGACATTAAGATGAGGGAAGAATAAGAAGAAGAATAAGAAAAAAGATTAGGAAACCAGAAGGTGGAAAACTTAAGCCTCACAATTCAGAAACATTGTAGCTATTTAGAGTCAAATAACAAGGAACCAAAACTTCATGCAACATGAAAAGAACTAAAAACAAGAAAATCACTTAGGAGTCAGCACCTAGAGTTGCTTCTAGTCAGCCCTCAGCACCAATCAGGAAGTCAGGAAGAGAAAAAAAAAAAAAAAAAAAAAACCCTTCATGAGTTAGCACCTAGGCCTTTTGGGGTGTAAGCAAAGATGTGGCTAGCACTTTCATCGGGCCATTACACAATTGTATTTTTATTATTGGTTGAATTTTTACAATGGCTTGATACTAACTCCAACCAGCACTAGGGGTTTTTTTTATAGGTTTTTTCTTTCTTTCAATTGATGTTTCTGGCGATGGTTGTAAGTAAATCACTATATTTAACTTCAACACCACAACCCTATGATGACTGATAATTAATATATGTAACATATATAGTATATCTTCCAATATTACATATCTTTATACGAGATATTACTGAACAATAATATACATATATTAATTATCAGTCATTTTTTTTTCTTTTTCTTTTTTTCAATTTTTGAAATTTCATCTTTGCAAGAAAATAGGAAAAATACTTAACAGATTAAAATCTCAATAAAGCAAAACAAATTCTGTATACACACTACATTCTCCCAAAAAAAAAAAAAATCTGTACACACTCACATATGCATGCCCAAATCACCATCCAATAAAGATGACGTACAAAGATAACTGAAAATGCAAAAAAAATCTAGATATATTGAAATCAAAAGTAAAGCATGCACACAGGGAAAAGTCAAAAAATAGGCTATAGAAGCAACAGGAAAGGATACCTCGTATAAAGATATTTGAGATTCAGTGTTGGTAAAAGCACGCTTTAAGCGTGCTTAAGCTCAAAGTGCGAAGCCCCAAGGCTCCAGCGCTTCTTGCCTCAAAAGCTAGGTTCATTCAAAGAAGCACGCTTTGAGCTTTGCGCCTAGGCTCCATGACGCCTCTGCGCTTAAGTGCACCCCTCGCTTTTTACCAACGCTATTTGAGATGTCATCAAGACTCACCCAAGAACATTTGGATTTTCCCTCCTCAGCAACAAATCGGAAAGGACCCTGAAAATAATCATATTAGAAGTCCATAAAAGTATATATGTAACATCCAAAATACTATACTAAGTGCTTAAATTCATGGCAAAACCCTAAACTACTGTACCACACAAAAGAATACAAAATGTGACAGAGAGATCAATTGTAGAGAAAGTAGGAAGTTATGGTGTTGAATGGGGCAATGGTGTTCAGAGTTAATAGCGAGTTCTTATAGTGTTGGAGTATGGACATATGTAGGGGGTGGATACTGTTTGTTCTCTAAATTTGTTTGATATGAGGTAAGAGATGGATCTTGAATTTGATTTGATTTGGCATGACCCTTGGTGTGGAGATATGTCGTTAAAAGTTTCTCTTAGAATTGTCTCACATTGTAGTGGACAGGAATGCAATGCAACAGTAGCAAATTATTTGGATTTTTCAACTGTGTACATTATTCATTGGACCAGTTCAGAAAAACTGAGAATTGGAGCCTTTGGTTTCATTTTTGGATGTTTTATCTGAAACTAAAGCAAATAGCGCATAATGGAGAAACTGCTTGAGTCCATTATTTGGATATGTGGTGCCTTGACCTTATCAAGCCAAGGCCAGCCTTAAACAACAAGGCATAGTGGTACAATAGCATCTCATGGCATCTCAAGTCCCTCAAGTATGGCCAAACCCAAGCCACTATAATGACCAATATTCCACAATATGGTTGGCATGGTGGGTGTTCAAGAGCTGAAAACCATACTTCACCTTAAAAGGCATACTAGGCCAAATTATTAATATATATATAAAAGCAGAGACCTCATGCGAGAGAGCATAAGGTTCTACCATGTGGCACACTCTATGAAGAGAATTGAGATACCTTTAAGCTATATTAGAGATAAAAACAAATTTAAAAGTGGAAACTCTTTATTTCCTTTGGTTCAATGTTTCAAAACTAATTTTTGTTACATTTTATATTCAATGTTTTAAGACTACTATTTATTTCCTTTGGTTCAATGTTTCAAGAGCTTCCATCTCTCACACACACAAAAAACTCTTTGCATTTCCATTCATCATTTTCACTTTTACTCCTTTATATACACATATTCATAGCCTTTTACATCATCCGATCTCAAATACACTTAGAAAAAAATAATGTCATTTAGCTTCAACCTTTCAATGACACATAACTCCAACGTTACAGTATCATTTGATTGTAACCCGTATGAGTAGGCTATGACGAAGGAAGGGGGCTTGTGTTTTTTATTCAATGACAGTAGCTTACGGTTTTGATGTTGAAGTCAGACATTGTAGATTTTGTGAAGGTTATGATTTGCTTGGAGTCTTTGGGGTTTGAGATTTTGGTTTAGGAAAAATATAAATGTATTTTATTTTAGAACAAAAGAAAAAGCAAAAGAAACATTCTAATTGATTATTTATGAAGTTAGCTTCTTCTTTTCTTTTCTTTTTTTAATTTTGTGTTAGAATTCATAATTTGTAGGTTTCTTTGTATGTAGCCACAGTGGTAAAAACAAAAATCTATGGTAACTTAAAAGTATTTTTCGCTTTTTTTAAAAGGATACATAAGCCCAACTAAAGTCAATTGAATTTTGAAAAATGAATGTGTTTTTAGCAAATTTCTCTTTGTTTAATCACGTTCTCTTTATGTTGATACTTACACAAGATTTCCTTAATTCCATTGAGATAATTAATTAGGTGTTTATGATCAAGGTCTCCATATTTGGTTGTGAGAATAGAGTGATTGAGAAAGTGTTTGGTAGGTTGCTTAAATTTATGTAATTTTAGGATATAAAAATATTTTATATTTTGAATTCTTATTTTGTAGATTTCAAAATCATTTAATCAATTTGAAAAATAAAATCTACTTTTAATGGTAAATATTATAATATATTATAATCTTACAATGTCATAATATTTTTTAAAATAAATTATGAATTAAAAAAAAAAAATCAAGTTTCAAAGTATTTAACAATATTGTGGGCAAACATAAATATTATATAACAAAATAAGTATTAAGTATTATATGTAGATTTTAATATATATAAAAATGATTTCAAATGAAATTGTAAAATAGTCCACGCATCACGCGGGATATCATCTAGTTAGGTGTAACAGGAGAACACATAAGTTATGATTGTTTGGCACATCTTGTGGCATGTCATGTTGTGGTCTAGTGTAAGTGAATGTCTGTGAGTGGTGGTAGGACTGTCTGGCTAGGCAAGCTCTATGCTTGTCCATTGAATGTCGTGCATGCCCTCCCTTGTATAACCACCAACAATATATATATATATATATATAGAGAGAGAGAGAGAGAGAGAGAGAGAGACCTGAAACCTGATCTTTGAAAGCAACTAAGAGATCAAGCGCTGCCCTGAAAACACGCCCCAAAGCCTCAGCTAGAAGCAACAGAAGTGATGTCAATCCCAAGTAGCAAAACTTCTTATCATGTTCCCCATAACTTAAAAATCATTCACATTTAATAGCCAAATCTTCCCAAAGGGTAAATGAGCTGGTAACAAGTTTAAACAGACTTGCCGGCTATTGTGGAATGAAAGGGTTTCTTCTTTCCCCCCAGGAGGGAACCTGTGGCTCAGTAATTTTGAAAAACAAAACTGTCATTGTACCTTTTTAAAAAATAAAAAAGAATCAACTGACCCAAGTTCCAATCATTAAAGGCATGACTAGCTATAAGATTCAAAAATTGACCCTCACAGCATCTTTGTACACAAGATGTACTTGAGCATTTTAGTCAGCAGTGCTCTCAAATTAATTACATAATACTTCTTTGTGAACAACACTTCTTTTTTTCTTTTTCTTTTTGAGGAGCTGGTAAGAAGAACATCGCTTCATGTCATTAATAAAACTACATTACATATGAAAAAAAAAGAATGATCCTTTATGACCAATGTCCCTACACCATTTATCATGCCAAAATACACCCTTCTATCATCACCTAGTGCAAACCTAAAATAGTACAAAAACCTCCCCCAACCCACCATTTGATACTTCTCCAAAGGCTACACCCATGAAGCCTTTCATAACATTTAAGATCCATCCACCCTTATTCTCCATATTTTAACCCAATAACACGTGTCCAATAGTGATTTCCTTCTTCACCAAATCTCCACAACCATTGACTTAGCTGGTTGAAACCCATGACAGAATGGAAACAAATCAAATTTAAATTCATCACCTAGCCAAATCTTTAAGAAATCCCACTACTTTTCCAATCTATTTGCCTCAGTTGGGTTAGTGAATAATGAGAGGAAATAAGTTGGTAAACAAAAAAGTGTACTAAAAATATAAGTAACATCTCCCCCCCCCCCCCCCCTCTCCCAAAAAAAAAAAAAAATCTTCCAACCTGCAAACTGTCTCTCCATTCTTTCTACATGATAATTAAATATTGCAATTGCCTTAAAAGCAAAACCCAATGGTAAAAATTATGCTCCTCCTTATTTATTATATAGGGAGGGACCCCACACACCTAATGGTCAATTCGTAAGGCCCCAAAAAAAATAAAAAGAGAGTTAAGCACCCCCCCACCCCCTAAAAAAAATCAGTATCAAAGAGAGTCTTAATGCCAGATGTCATAGAAAACAATGAAAGCATGCTTGTCAATGACATTCTAGCTAGGGATGTTATGTAAAGAGGGAAAAGCAGCAAGGTGGATTTTTTTCCCCCTTTTTTTGGTCAGTGGGTGGGTGGGGGGAGTTGTTTAAAATTGCAACCCAAAACCAAAAAGCTTATGAGAATAAGGCACTTAGAGGACAATATGAATACTTATAAAGAGAAGTTTATGTTTTCTCCCTACCACTTTAATAAGAAGACATTTCAAGTATGACTTCTCAGCCCGACGCAACTGCTCAACAGTGACTCTGAGATATGGGGCTCAACCCATTGATCCACTTTCCCTTTGCAGTTCTAGAAGAGTACTTGAATGAGCTTTGGAGCTGGCTCAATATCACTGTCCTCCATATTTTTATCTGCTATGATTAGCAAAAATGAAACAACACACAGACCTTATCTACCAAGTGAGGAGGAAAGGAGTAAAAAGGTAATTTAAAAGAATTAGTTCCACCAAAAATCATTTAGCCTTTTTCATTTACTTTCAAATGCTTTAACTGAACAACTAGTAGTCAAAACAAAATTTATTAATTTAAAAGGAACTCACAGATGAAATCATACTCCAAAGGCTTTGTTGGTAGTCTAGCTCTTTACAAGTGAGGAAATGTGCAGTTCTCCTGGATACATAATTATCCAAAGGAACCAGAATATCAAAATGAAAATAGATCTAAAGAGAATCGAAATATGGGGAAAGTACATGAAAAGCACTACAAAACAGGTTCTTCACATGAAGCTTATTAACAAAATATACTGGATATTAATTATTGGAGGATATCTTGCACCTTAAATGATTAAGGTGTTCAAAACTAACTTACATGCCCAAGTTTAAAAAAATACGGTGCAACTAAATACTTCCTCTGTCCTAGATTATTGGCCCCCCCATTTTCAGATGTCACAAAATGGATGCCCCATTTAAAAAGTGAACCGAGGGTAAATTTAGAAATGCTCTAAAAAAATAAGTCCGTAAATTTTCAAGGGGTGGTTAGGTGGTTTTGATTCAAGGCCTTTAAAAACTAAAAAGTTATATTCCCCAAAAGTGATTAACAATGTGGATTGTTGAACAGAGAGAGTAATTGACAGACATTATATCATGAATTTTTATTAACAAGTTTCGTCACAGTCTTATGTCATGCAGTGGAGAAAATCATACTTGGAAAGTATTCGATAGCAAAGTCTGCCAATACTTCCATCATCAATGGCCATAGACTCCACATGTCCATAGATATTGTCGGAGAAAAGAAAGTCATATATGACACAATTTCCAAAACTTCTACAAAAACTTCTGCACAGATATATCATGAAAGCATACTTGGGTGTTAAATTCAACAATGAACTTTAAAATTAAAATTTATTTTTTATTTTTTTTAAGAAGGCAATTATCTTGTGACTCACAGATAGATCAAAGATTTCACTCTAAAAGTCTATGATACCAGTAACTAATTAAAACAATAAAAGCATTAAACAAGTAAATTTTGCATCCTCTTTTGAGTTTCAATGAGCACAAAAGCCTCAAAATAGGAGAACTGCATATGCTGCTAAGAGCCTCAGAAGAACCATATATGTGCTGCTCATGTGACTCCACAATAGGCCACTTGAAGTGACAAAAATGGCAGAACATAGTGCACTACATTGTAGATGCTTTATAACAATAATATTATTATTATGAATGATTATTATTATATATGCTTCAGTAATGGCTGATGCACCATAAAATAAGAGATTTAGCTGCTGATTAAGGTTCATATTGTGTGGGACCCTGATTATTTAAAATCTAGCAGATAAACCAAAAGGGCAGGCATACCAAATTATGTAGACTCAAACTGAGGAAGAACTACTGGTGACTTGGCTGGAAACCAAACATAACAACTCAAAGAGGAAGGAGACCTCCAAAAAGTATACCTTGAATCTTCAAGGACTTTCATTGCCAGAACTATGTTAACATTCTGCTTAGTACTTTAGCCACTACGTTGCAGAAAATTTTTTTTTTTTTTGATAAGTAACGAAAATATTATTAAGAAACGAATAACAGCCAACCCGAGTACATTGGAAATGTACTATGGGGGCATAAAACAATAACCAAGATTACAACGATCAAGTAAAGCAGGAAGGGAAGCACAGGAAAAATGACAAAAGACAACACTCCACTCAAGTAGAGTGTGTAGAAAAAAAGACTTAATCTCTAACATAGAGCGTTCACATCCTTCAAAACTTCTAGCATTCCTTTCGCGCCAAATACACCATAACAAGCAATGAGGCACCATTCTCCACAACTCTATATTTCTATGACGTCCAAACTTACCTTGCCAAGACTCAAACAACTCAATAACCTTCTGAGGCATAACCCAATGAATTCCAAAAAAACAAAACACCAACGACCACAACTCACAAGCAATGGGGCAGTGAAGAAGAAGATGATCCACTGACTCCCCACAACTCTTACACATATAGCACCAGTCAAGCACTAGCACACGTCGTTTGCGAAGGTTATCTGTTGTTAAAATCTTACCTAAAGAAGCAAACCAAGAAAAGAAAGCTACCCTTGGAGGAACCTTCGATTTCCAAATCATCTTCCAAGGAAAGGATAAGATGGTTGGAGGGTAGAAAGAAATATAAAAGCCTCTAACCTCAAAACCTCTACTCCTTGCTGGCTTCCAACACACCCAATCTGGACCCAATCCCCGTACCGTCGAAGAGTAGACTGTATCCATAAACAGATCAAAAGATTCTTGTTCCCAATCTTGAGGAGGACGACGAAATTTAGCATCCCAATGAATCCTCCCACCCGACCAACATATAACCTCCGCTACTGAAGAGTCCTTTGTTCTACTAATACAATACAGTTCCGGAAAAGCCTCTTGGAGAGTACAATCGCCACACCACACATGCTTCCAAAACTTCACTCTAGTACCATCCCCCACATCATACAAAAGAAGTTTAGAAAAACTCATCCCACCACTCCTAATATGTCTCCACAAACTAACACCATAAGTACTGGTCACCTTTTTCGTGCACTAACCACCCCAGTCATTCCCATATTTCACCTCAATAACCCTCCTCCATAAAGCATCGGTCTCCATGCCATATCTCCATAACCATTTTCCTAACAATGCAGAATTAAAACTCCTCAATCGTCTAATTCCCAAACCTCCAACATGCAGTGGTTTACAAACCTGAGCCCAACTTACTAAGTGTAATTTAGGGTCACCATTAATACTGCTCCACATAAAATCTCGTTGTAACTTCTCCATACGATTTGCCACCTTCCCAAGTAAAGGCAGAAGAGAGAGGAAGTATGTAGATAAGGAGGAAAGAGTACTTTTAATAAGAGTTACCTTACCCCCCTTAGATAGATACAACCTTTTCCACCCTACTAATCTCCTTTCCAACTTCTCCAAAATAGGATTCCAAATGGACAACTCCTTAAACTTAGCTCCTAACGGTAACCTCAAATATCTCAATGGAAGAGAGGATTGCCTACAACCCAACATTCCCACCAGATCATCCATATTGTGCACCACCCCTATAGGAACCAACTCCGATTTCCCCAAGTTTATCTTTAAACCTAAGACCTCCTCAAATCTAGCCAAAATAGCTCTCAAACAAGCTATTTGCGTAGGATCAGCATCACAAAAAATAAAAGTGCCATCAGCAAATAAAAGATGAGACACCATCACTGAGTTACCAACCGTATTACCTACAGAGAAGCCTGAGAACTGACTAGTAGTAGCAGCCACATCCAACATACGATTCAAACCCTCCATAACAATATCAAATAACAACGGAGACAATGGGTCCCCTTGTCGAATGGGTCCCCTTGTCGAATCCCCCTAGAACTACCAAAAAAATCAGAAGGATTACCATTGATCAGAATGGAGAATTTCACATTGGAGATGCAATACATTATCCATTTTCGCCATTTCTCTGAAAGCCCACAGCGCTGAAGCATATACATTAAGAAACCCCAACTCACATGGTCATAAGCCTTCTCCACATCCAACTTACACAACACTCCTGGAACACCTGACTTCAATCTACTACCAATACATTCTGAAGCAATTAAAAAAGAGTCCAAAATCTGTCTACCTTTCACAAATGCATTCTGAGAATCTGAAATCAGCTCATGAGCCACCCTTCTAAGACGATTGGCCAACACCTTAGAAATAATCTTATAAATCCCACCAACTAAGCTAATAGGCCGAAAATCCTTAATCTCCACAGCATCCACCTTTTTGGGAATAAGAGCAAGGAAAGAAGCATTAAGGCTCTTCTCAAACACAGCCTGAGTATGAAAATTTTGAAACACTACCATAATTTCAGCCTTCAAAATACACCAGCAAGACTGAAAAAATGCCATAGAAAATCCATCCGGGCCAGGAGCCTTATCACCCTTAAAATCACTTAACACCCCAAACACCTCTTCCTCATCAAATGGCCTATCTAGCCAAAGTGCATCTTCCTCTGAGATACAAGAGAACTCCACATCATCTAATAAAGGTCTATGAGCCACAGTTTCAACATATAGCTGCCTATAAAAATGAGAAATACAACCTGCTATAGCCTCTGGATCTGAAGACAATTCTCCATCCACCATAAGCCTATCAATGGAATTAAATCTTCTGTGAGAGTTAGCTATACGATGAAAGAATTTGGTATTCCTGTCCCCTTCTCTAATACACAGTACTCTAGACTTCTGCCTCCAACAGATTTCCTCCATCAATGTCACTTTTTCTAGTTCACCTCGAACTCCCTCCAACTCCAGCCTTTCCTCCTCCACTAAAGCTCGACTATCCGCAACCATCTCCAAATCACTAAGCTCTTGCCACAATTTTCTCACCCGATCTTCAACATTTCCAAAAACCTCCACATTCCATTGCTTCAAGTCATTTTTCAAGAGCTTCAATTTATTGGCCAAAACAAAACTCGGAGCTTCTAACACATTATAAGATTCCCACCAAGATCGCACCCTCTCCACAAAACCTTCATCTTTAAGCCACATGTTCTCAAACCTAAACGGCCTCCTACCTCTTTGAAAGGAACCACCCTCCAGAAGAATCGGGAAGTGATCAGATAATAGCCTAGGCAAACGTTGTTGAGAGACAGATGGAAACTTATTCTCCCAATCTATAGAAAACAAAAATCTATCCAGCCTAGCCTTCGAAACAACTTCACGAGTATTAGACCAAGTGAAAGCGCCCCCCTTGGAGTGGAATATCAATGAGGCCTTGCTCAGAAATAAAACTGGAAAACTCCCGCATAGTAGCGTTAAAAGAGGTAGAACTAGAACGCTCGGAAGGAAACCTTACCACATTAAAATCACCACCCACACACCACGGAACATTCCACCGGCTGTTCAAATCAAATAATTCCTCCCATAAAAACCTTCTGTCTCTCACAGAATTAAGACCATAAACTCTAGTAAACGCCTAGACAAACTGATCTGACACACTTTTAAATCTACAAGAAACCGAAAATCGCCCCACAGCTTCCTCCACTTTATTGACAACCCGTGTATCCCACATCATAAGCACCCCTCCAGAAGCTCCACAAGAGCCTAGATAAGACCAATCAACATGTTGACCCCTCCACAAACTACGAATCACAGCTCTAGTTATTAACTCCATTTTAGTTTCTTGAAGACAAATAATATCTGGCCCCCATCTCCTAATCATATTACGAACCCGAAGCCTTTTATCCCTATCATTCAGCCCTCTAACATTCCAAGAAATAATCTTCAAATTCATTGATAAACCACCACAGCCCGCTCCTTACTTACATTCCTTGATTTTGTTGAACCAACCTCGACATTCATAGATGTCAATAAATTTTTCAACTCCCGCTGACCTTTCTGCCCCGACTTGCCATGCTTCATATGATCATCTACTGTCTTAAGCTTTTTAATCTTTTTCCTGGCCTCTATAGCTATCAGTAGTCCCGTAATCTGCTCCTCAAAACCTTCCAAAGAAGTGCCCACTGATTTTCTAAAAGCCTTAATCCGATTTGTTACCCATTGCGATAAATTATTACCCTCAACCGACTCCGTACACCCAACCTTCCGTTCAGAACTACACTCCAACTCCAAAGGAACTTCTGTGGCCAAAGGTACCACAACTAAAGGCTTGCCACTAGACTCCCAAGTCATTGACCTCTCATCAAAATCCCACATCTCCTCCTCTGCCTCATTAACAATAGACAAAGAATCAAATAACCCAACAGAGTCTTCTTCCCAGCAAACCATCTGACCATCATTGATAAAAGAATCATTACCTGTTTCATTCTCTACATCAGTGACTGAACAATCCGACACACTCTGGAGATTGATATAGAGATAGCGGAATCACAATTTGTCGACCATCCCGCAATTGTAACATCCACTCTTTAGAATTACCTCATGATTTGTCCAAGTCAGTGACCAATTCCCTAATAGTGGGAGAAGAATTAATTACCGCTTCACAATCAGAGACCTCATGCACCATCTCCCTTACATCCGGACCCGCTAATTCATCATCCTCATCCTTCGTCACCGCCGGAGATAACGATGTCTCCACCAGTTTTACCATCGGGTCCCCTGAAGACACCACCGGCAACTCGGCCGGCTCCAACGAAGAACAAAACAGAGCTACGTTTGGTGAACCCAGCTCGCATGCAACTTAGGTCACTTCCGATGGCACTATCGGCAGAGTGGGGGACTGGGTTACCCATCTCGGGCTCACCTGGACAGACCCACTTCTACCAGGAATTTCCGACGAAGAACAAAACGAAGCTACATTTGACGAACCCAGCTCGCATGCAACTTGGGTCACTTCCGATGGCACTATCGGCAAAGTGGGGGACTGGGTAGCCCATCTCGGACTCACCTGGACAAACCCACTCCCGCCAGGAATTTCCGGTGCCGATACGGAAGGATTTGAGCCCAATAAGACCATCGGAGCCATCGCCGGCCTCCTAGGTGGTAGAGAATGAAGCACCGAGCTCGCAGGGACCACCGTCGCACTCTCACCATACGAGACTGAACTCAGGCCTGAAGTGCTTGACTCTAACACTCCATCCTCAGATAAACACGTAATACTTGGGCTGGGCTTAATTTGGGTCTGCTTAGAGCAAGCCCCTGCCTCAAAGATAAAAGGCCTATTCAACAACGGGCCTGAGCAACTCTTAACACTTCCCATTCCGGGTGCATGGGCTTCAGAAAGCCCAGTGTCCATTTCCTTAAAAACACCCTGGGCAGAATTGGTCTCACGTGCCACCCACTTCACAGTTTGCTTATCACCCCTATAATGTTGCCAAAACACCCGCCTCTTTCCAAATTCATTTACTTCCACAATCAAACCTTTCCCTAACCAGCTAGACCTCCTAATTTGACGCTCCCTACCAGCACCAACATCAATCAAATTCAAATTATGCAATCTGAATTTATTTTGTTCCGGGATATTCTCCTTAGATTTAGCAACTCCATTAATATCACGGTGACTCCCCTCCACACCACCCACGGCAATCGGTATAGCTGTATTTGCCAGAACTTCAAGAGCCACCACCTGATTCCTAGCTTCGTCTTTTAGAGGCAGCGTTGTTTTCTCCACTACTTGCATCTCCTCTGTCTCTCTAATGGAGGGCTGATTCAACTGTTTCCTTACTTGCAGAGGCGCTTTTACCATATCAACAAAGGACCGAGAAGGGTGAATCAGTGAACCCAACTTAGCCTTGTACGGTAAAGCTTTTAGACCACCCACCGCATAATGAGAAGGTTCCAACATCCTCCTTAATTCAATTCCAAAGACCTTCCAACCTTGTTGTGCCTTGCCTGCAGGAATAATGATCGATCTTCTCATCCCGCCAATTTTTAATTCTGTTACTAACAAATATCGGCCAAACGAGTTAGAACCCCGTTGCACTATGTATGCGGTGTCGCCTTCCCTGAGCGTAAAGAAGTGTTTGGGGTTAACCCCAATCACCAAATGTTCCAAGCTTTGCATTAACCAACGTGCTACATTCCTACCCATAAAAACTGATTGCATGAAATACTTCCCCCGTTCAAAAATCTTAAGGGAGAAAAAGTTCCCCCCTTCCTCAACCACCAATTGAAACAACTTCGATTCAATAAAAAAACTACGAAATCCACCCATATCGATCCAAAACAGAAAGTAAAAGTAAACCGGGAACAATATTTGTGACTAATTTGAGGTAGCCGGGCCTCTCTAATCCAAAAGTATTGCTGATCTGCCTTGGCAGAACATAGTAAAAAATTACTCTTACAGTTTCGGCAGACAATCATCTAACACTGAGTTGTAAATCACTCTCAAAGTGACCATGGTTTACACTAAACAATAAGGAAAAAAATTATCTGCTAGTTTTCACCCAACCAAGAGAGAGAGAGAGAGAATCTCCTACAAAAGAACCTTTGGCACCATAAGAATCCAGTGTAGTTTAACGCATACTACATTGCAGAAAAATAAACATTACCAAAGAGTAAAAATGATCTAAACCTCATTGAATTTAAATTCCAAATGATACATCTAATTCTTTATTCTATCCATCTCAATATAGCAAACCCTTTGTAGTTGGCATAAAGAATTATTTAAGTTTAGGTGTAACAATGCTCTTAGCTTGGAAGCGTAGTGTAAGATGAACTGGTCCTCTATAAGCCTTACAAAGCTATGATCGTATCATTCTTAAAAAAAATAAATCAGAAAACACTAATTGATATTCACAAGTTCTAATAAGCACAACTAAACAGTTGATGCTACTGATGAGTAGATTGATTAAACCACAAAACACATAAAATAAAAGGCTAAAAAGGAGTTTGACCCTTTTTTTTGATAGATAAGTAGAGGGCGCCGGGGGGAGGAGTTAGATCTATGACAATTATATCTTATTTTTTTGAATAATGCAAGGAACCCTTTCTAAAGAAGAGCCCTTTCAACTTGCCTCTAGTTAGTAAACCTATAGGCAACTAACTCCAACTGCCAGGTATCCCCTAACGAGCTATGACAATTTTATCTTGAAAAAAAAAAAAAAAAAAAGTAAAATCACCTATTACTTAGGTACTGAAGAATAAGGTTGATAACTTTGTCAGGTAAACAGCCACCAACACGAATCACAGTAAGCAAATTTATGTGACACTCCAAGATCTTTCCAGCATATTTCTAATGAAACATTTGAGCAAAAGCTTTGTTTTTTGGGTTTTGAATGTTCAAATCTACAAACCTGAGTAAAATAAGACTTTAAATGGCAATGAAAAGGCAAAATGCCTCCTGCTGCAAGCCTCATACTTATTTTAATATGTTTCAAATATAGGAAGTTACCAAGTGTATAGCCTATTGAAAATGTGAATCGTCCATTTCTTGACCTTAAACCATCCCCATGATTTCCTAAGCTCGGGATCAGCAGGCTGCCCTTCCAAGGGAACAGAACTCCCCAATATATTTAAGAAAGAATCATCCACACATTGAACACGTTTGGATCAAATAGCTGCTTTGGAATCTCCAACTGAAAAGAACAAACAACAAACCCAAATGATATATAAAAGTCATCTTCTGAATAAAGAAATCAGCCATTCTCAATTTGGACATGAAAAAGGATGAAAATAAGGTAAAAACTTCCTCTTCTTCAAGACTTTTCCAAAACAAAAACAAACAAACAAAAAGGTGAAACAAAGCTCTCTTCAGCTTTTTCTATTTCTCTTTTCTGTTAATTTGCTCTTACTTTGACAGTAATTTGAGCAACAGAGGATTATTTGGAATTTTAAGTGATGTTAAGGTGTTGATTGCTCAATTTTAAACTTTCCAAGATATAGTTACTTGGACAATAGTTCAGGATAGATATTTGCAATTTATCCAAAATGAATTTAAGCATAACATGAAATGAGAACAATGATAACCTATTAAAACACCACCTAGAATGAAAACCCATGTATAAAGTTAGACTGCAAATCTCTCCATCTAAGAACAAACATATATGGGTGACCAAATATTTTACAAATAAGCTGGATCAAATCTGCAACATCCAATGGTGGGTTGACAATCTGGACAAGCCTGTTATGAACAGATGAGGGAATGTCTCCTCAACAATGTGATAAATCGGTGATCTCTTCTCATCAAATTTGAAGCTACGAATATAAAAGAATAGAATACATTTCAACAAACAAAGTCAGACATCTTGCAAACAAGGGAAAAGATTCTACGTGAAAAATATTTATTATGTGATAAGAGTACCTCATCAATCGGAAATGTATCAGTAAAAAATAGCATCGCTGAAGGCATCGGTACACAAAAAAATATTGGTTAAGATGGTAAAGTTATGGTTCCTTCCCAGATTTTCAAAGTTCGAGAGTACTGATCCCATGCCTCACACCACCCAAGTAGTGTCAATGCGTTCGCTAGTAAAAGAAGCATAGTACTAGACTTACCACTGTATCACAATATTGTGTACATTTAATAAAAATTTATAGAAAAAATAAAAATCAGAAAAACCTTAAAATCAAGATCCAAGGTAGTTTTTATTTATTTCTTTAAAATTGTAGGAAAATTTTCTCCTATTTGGCAGGGGAGGAGAAGTAGACTTTTGAGAGCCACAATTTTGTAAACTGGGCTTCCTTCTTAGAAATTGGTTGGGACGTATCCAAATGATAGCCTTGGAATTTGTTATAAACTAAACGTTTAGTTTGCCCAGTTATACACAATCATGTTGAGACTTTAGACATTAGAAAGTGATCGCTAGGAGATTCTAAAGAGATCTGCTAGGAAAGCCAGATGAATTTATCAACTTTTCTCTTTAGAGTAACAAAACAATAATAGGGCATCATTACAAGGTATAGTATACTACATTACTACTTTTAACAAATCAGTTACTTTTATGAACTAAAATTTGATTTTACAATATTAATCTTCGAGAGTAACAGAAACAGTAATAGGGCATCATTACAAGGTATAGTACACTACATTACTACTTTTAACAAATCAGTTACTTTTATGAACTAAAATTTGATTTTACAATATTAATCTTCAAGGATTACATGACACTACAATTTGGATTGCCATTGATGTTCATAGGAAGAAACACCATATTCAGATATGGTAATGGAGTGAATTAACTAATAATATAAGTATTAACCAGCAAAAAGATTATTTGGAAATCATCAAAATATTAACATGATCAAGACAGCATTTACTTACAATATTTAACATGATCAAAATATTTAACATTTGCACAAATTATTAAGAATCTTACAAGACAACACTCTTAAGCTTGTACCCTCTATGATCTAGGAATTGAAAGTACATCACTCTCCATTGCTTATTGAATAGTAAAGGAACACATACACCCAAATTATTAAAAATCTTACAAGACAACACTCTTAAGCTTGTACCCTATATGATCTAGGAATTGAAAATACATAATTCTTCATTGCTTATTGAATAGTAAAGGACCACATACACCCAAATTATTAAGAATCTTTCAAGACAACACTCTTAAGCTTGTACCCTATATGATCTAGGAATTGAAAATACATCATTCTCCATTGCTTATTGAATAGTAAAGGACCACATACACCCCAAAACCCAACCACAAAACCGAGTGACATGCTCACATAGAACCAATCCACTTTAAGTCCACTAGTATCTTTACTTCTTATGTTGGGTTTTACACCATTTGTGGTACAATTATTAGTAAGTGGTGGTCCACACAGTTTGTTTCCAATAAAACTGGATGGATCAAGGCTTTGTAGTTGAGTGCTTAAAGGAATTTTCCCAGTCAAATTGTTGTTTGACAAGTTCAAATGATTTAAAAATGTCAAACTTGACATGCTTGAGGGAACTTGACCCGAAAGTTGGTTCAAAGAGAAATCAATAGATTCCAGTGATCCCATAGCACCTATATTCTCAGGAATACTTCCGTTCAAGAGATTATATGACAAATTCAAAGATTGTAATCCTTGGAGACTAGTAACTTCGATGGGGATTTTTCCTGATAAACTATTCTTGGAAAAGTCTATACTTTTTACCAGTGGGAGAATGGTGCTATACTCAAAAATCTTTCCCTTTGTCACGAACAATGCACTTTCAAGTGGGAAATTTTCACCAGGAACCACAGAATAATCATAAGAATTCAAGTAATCATTTGAAATATTATTTGTAGCCATGGCGCTAAAATTTTTAACACATCTAGGTATGCTTCCAAATAGCTTATTATGTGAAAGGTCCAATATGTGGAGTGAAGCTAGAGCACAAAGTTTTTTTGGTATGTGACCATGGAAATAGTTTGAGCGAAGGTTAAGAATCATCAATCTTGTAAATCTACGCCCAATCCAAGAAGGTATGTTTCCAGCAAACCTATTTTCAGCAACATCAATAATTACCAACTTTTCACAATTTTTCAAAGATGATGGTAACTTTCCCAAAAATTTGTTTTTGTATAGGTGCAAAGATTGAAGATCAGTCAAAGATCCAATTGATGCTGGAATACTGCCACTGAAATTGTTGTTCACCAAATTCAAGACCACCAAGTCATTCCAATTCATCAAACAATCAGGTATTATTCCTGATAAAAGATTTTTTCCAAGATAGAGATGTTGTGTGTATTTTTGCTCATTCATTCTAAAACAAAAAAAGTGAGAAATGAATCCAGAGAATGAATTGTTAGAAAGATCTAACACATACACATTAGAGGATATACAAGGTAAAGGACCTTTGAAATGGTTTGAACTTAAATCAATTAGTGAAGCAGACAAAATCACGGGAGTTTCTCCATGGATTAGATTATGGGAGAGATTTAAATCTATGATTTGAGAAGACAAATTCCAAAATGAAGGAGGAACCACATCTGAAATCCTTGCATCAGAAATGTCTAACGAATGCAAATCCCTTTGTGAACAAAGCCATGAGGGAAATTTTGGCCCTAAATTCCATGATCCCAAGGATAAAGACACAAGCTGAAAAGGAGGAATCCAATTTTGACTAACTTTTAAAGTCAGTTGGTTTCCAGACGCATCAAGTTCAATCAAACTGGTTAAATTGGAAAAATGAACTTCAAACACAACACCTTTCAACATATTAGAAGAAATATATAAACCCTGAAGTTTGGAAAGCTGTCCAAAATATTGAGGGAGAGTTCCATTGAATTGATTATAAGAAAGATCCAGGGATATCAGAGATGAGAGATTTACAAAAAACCCCGGAAGAGGTCCGTTGAATTGATTATTCCCAAGACCCAGGTATGTCAGAGATGAGAGATTTCCAAAAGACACCGGAAGTGGACCTGAGATTGAATTATTCCAAAGAACCAGTTGGACTAGATTTTTCAATTGACCAAAATTTTGAGGGAGAGTTCCGTTGAATTGATTGTTTGAAAAATCCAAGTATGTCAAAGATGAAAGATTTCCAATAGACACTGGAATTGGACCCGAAATTGAATTACCCTGAAAAGAAAGTTGGACAAGATTTTTAAATACCCCAAGTTCATCCGGCAAATGACCATGAAGTTGAGAATCACTTAAGTCTAAGATCTCTAGTCCATCTGAAAGACACCCTGATAAACTTTCTAAGATTTCAGATATCTCCTGACTCCATTTGTTGGATGACAACCTGATTTCCTTTAAGTTACAGAGATTACCCAACGATCTTGGCAACTTTCCTCCAAGTTCATTTTGAAACAAGTCAATACTAATGGCAGATGTTAGGTTTCCAATGGCACTGGAGATTGTACCCTGCAAATTACTGGAGCGAAGGTTGAGAAACTCAAGATGACTAAAACTATACAACCAATTGGGAATTGAAGAGTTGAAATTGTTTTCAGATAGAGCGAGGTGCCTAAGAGAAGTCATGTTTTGGAGATCAACAGGGATTGGACCTTGAAAGTTATTGCCAGATAGATGTAGAGAAACAAGATTACGAAGACCAAAGATCCATGATAGGATCAAAGTGTTTTCAAATTGGTTCCATGAAAGATCGAGGGTGAGGAGAGATGAAAAGTTAACAGTGGGTGTCGGTGGAATGAAAGGAAGTTGGCAATTTGACAACCGCAACTCAAACAAGGAAGGGAGCGTGTCTGTGACTCGTAGCCAGTCAGAGGCTTTGCTAAGATTAACAGAACTCATATCGAGATGTTGTAGCAAAGGAAGACCAGAAAGCCATTGAAGGTTATTCACATATAAACCAGAAAAACTAGAGCTTTCGAGATTGAGATTGAGCAAATTGGAGAGATTTCCAAGTTGATGAGGTATTACTCCCACAAATCCCGCATTAGAGAGATTAAGAGATGTTAAACTCTTCATTGAACCGAGAAATTCGGGAATAGGAGAAGCAGAGAAATTATTGAAGCTGAGGTCAAAGTAATTCAAATGCTTCAAATCAAGCAGAGAAGGATTTAGCTTACCACCAAACATTGACTCCTCCCAAGCTTCATACTGTTTTTCAGTTTCAAAACCACCTGGAGGAGGGAAGGGTGTGAGATGGAGTTGATGGACGTGAGCAGTGAGGTTGTGGCAGACAACACCAACCCAGTGACAGCAATCCCCATCAACAGTCCAAGAGGAGAGCCGGTTTGAAGGATCAATAAGGTCTTGCTTGAACTTGAGGAGGGCATGTCGCTCGCTATCGATGCAACGAATCTCAGAGTGAGTGTGTCCGGTGCAGAAAATGAAGAAATGAGGAAGAGGAATAATTAGAAAAGTGAGGAAAAGGAATCCTAAGGAACCCTCCATTATCAGATTATTATGAGAAGTAAGGGCTAATTGTGAAAAGGATTCTAATTGGATGGTAATTTATAGGAGCACTTCTCCGTTTGATTTTGTTTTGTTTTACAATTCAACATTGACTGAAGTCTTGCAAGTAGGGGTGTTCAACCAAACTGCACAAACCGTAAAAATCGCACTAAAACCGTCCGCAAAATAACATAACCGCACCGCACCGCAAATAATAGTGCACCGCACCGCACCACACCGCATGGTGTAGTGCGGTTTGCGGTTTTATAATAAGAAAACCGCATAAACTGCACCGCACCGCACCTTCTCTATATATTAATATATTTAATTATTTTTAATATTAAATATATTATTAATAGTTTAATAACCCTAGTTAAAAAAAAAAAAAAAAAAAAAAAAAAAAATTGTTTGATAATCCTAACAAGTGTTGATTAGGAAAGCCTGCCCAAAATAAAGAAAAACTAGTTCAATAGTTTTAAACTTGGACCAAAACAAAGGGAAAAATTAGTTTTTGGCTGGGCAAAAAAAAACTAAAATTTGAAAAATATACCAACTTTAAATCATTCAAACCGCATCTTATACATCGCACTGCATATGTAACCGCAAAAATGAAGTGTGGTGCGGTTATGATTTTGGCTAAACTTTAAACCGCACCGCACCACACCGCATCACACAAGTAACCGCAAAAATAAGGTGCGGTGCAGTTATAGTTTTAGCTAAACTGCACCGCAGTGCGGTGCTAAAAATGGCCCAAAACCGCACCGCACCGCACCGCAAACACCCCTACTTGCAAGTATGATCCTCCCTCCATTTTGTGGGCCTTTATCTTGATCTGGCCACATATTTTATTTTGGCTGCCACGTATCAATTTTCATTGGCCAATTTCTAATGTCTCTGACTCTTTGTAGTCTTTCCTAGAAAAAAACACTTTCTCAGTGTCTCATTCAAGGGCCACGGCTATAAACTTTAATTAAGAGATTGACAATATTGTTTTAATTTAAAATAAATTGGAGAATTCTAATTATAAATAAAATATACATTATGATGAAATCATGGCAAAGTGTTTAGCAACCTAAATATCCAATAAAAATAAGACAAGTTTATCCAATCTAACATACAATATTTAAATCACTAAATTTTTTATTGATTTTTATTTGATCTTATGCACCATTAATATTACATTTTCATTTATCAAATTATTAATAACAATTTATTCCCCATATTAGTAGATATATATATATAAATAGTATGAGAAGCAAGTTTATCCCGCTTAAAGAAAATATATGCTTTTGGCCCCCTCATTCCCGGCTAAAATTTTGTATACATGTATAATTAGTATTTATTGTATTTTAAAAGAAAGTATAAAATAACATTTTACCTTAATTAAATAGGTTTACAATCCTATTAAACATAATTGTATACATCATTGAAAGGAAATCAAAAACTTAAAAAAGAGTAATTTTTGCTCCAAAGTAATTTTTGCTTACTTTGGAGGTTGGAGTTAATGGCGGAGGGTTTTTTCTTCATCCTCAAAATATTAGAGCACAATCACAGATGGCACCACCAAGCTTCGCTGATTTGCATCTTGGATTCTTTTTGGGCAAAAAATTAGAGCACCACCATAGTCACAGAAGGTTTTTTCTTCATCCTCTCTCTCTCTCTCTCTCCAACATTTAGACGCACTTGTCAGTCAATCTGCTTTGCTTTTTATTTTTTCTTCTGTTCTTTATTTCTTTGTTCAATCCTCTAGTGGTTTATTTATTCAAATAAGATTTTCTTTATAGATTTGAGATTACAATCTGCTTTAAGTCCTACACGTGGTGGGTTGCCCTTCAAGTTGTATTCTAAAGCAAAGTTATCCTCCCCAACCTACACTTCAATTTAGATTACAGTTTGCTACAAGTCCTACACGTGGGACCCCAAGTGTGATTTTTCTTACCTTTGTTATTAGTCATTAAATTAATTAATCTATTATATGATATATAAATATAATAAACTATTATTATAACTGATACAAATATACTTTGTCTATTTTTTTTTGTTTATATAAAAAGGAAAATTATTGATAATTTTATTTCTAATTTGCTACTTGACAATTCCCTCTTAAAGAGTATAGATTATAGTATTGAATAAAAATATTTAACTTTTTATATTACTGCTTGTTTTTGGCATATTTTGATTCCACATAAGTTAATATTATTAAATATTTTTGTCAATCTTACCTCATGAATTGTTTAAATTTAATAAATAAACTTTTTGTAGTATGTGTTTATAGTACTATTTTAATTATTATACTTACCATGAATGATGGATGTGGTAGTATAGATAGGGGAAAATTTTAATCATCTCTTTTTTTTTCTTGGCCCCCCCAAGACAAATTTCTAGCTCTACCACTTATCTAGACTTATTTTAATTGTATTCTTTTTGAGTAACACAAGTGATTAAGGAGAATATTTCATAAAACCAAAGTCATTAGTTTGAACTTTGAATCTCTCTTTTTTTTCTACCCTTAAACCAAAACACATTAAATAGTCAACCAAAGCTTTCCTTCCATTACAAAAAATTATTATAAGCTCATTATATTATACTAGAAGTTTTTTCTTAAACAGTTATGTAGCCTTTGTCTTCTCATTAATGAGTTTTCCATGAAAGAAAGAAAAAAAAACATCTTACTTATGGATTGTCTTAGATATCATCTAATTGATGTTTGTTTGTACTCATAAAATTTAATTGAAGGGTTCATTAAATTTGCACAGCCAAGAAATAAAAAATAAAAATTGAGGCTTACAGTTGGTTGACGACTTATTTTTTTATATTTCCATCTCAATGCTTTCTGGAAATATCTCTAAAAAAAAATTGGACAAAGAGTTTGAGAATTTGACCATTCTTTAATTGATGGATTTTTTTAATGGATTAATGGATGGTTTAGGACTCTTATATATTTAATTTATGATTAGTATTATGATTACTCAAAATTATTCCAAATGCCATTATTTGGAACCTTACAGTTGATTGATGACTTGTTTTTATATTTCCATCTCCATGCTTCATGGGAAATATCCTTAAAAATAATTGAACAAAGAGTTTGACGCTTTGAGTATTCTTTAATTGATGGTTTATTTATTTATTTGTTGAACAGATTCATTGATGATTTAGGACGTATGTATCTATATATATATATATATATATATGTAAAAAAGACGGTTGGTGTTATAGTGATTTGAAATGGAGTACCAAATTGGCTGTAAGAGTCTCTCTCTTCTCTTTCCCCCAATTTAGCATTGTCAATGACAAATTTTTGTAAAACTTAGCACTTAGGGTACCGAAACCTCCCCATCTTCTCAATCACTTAAATTTTTTTTTTTTTTTTGACAAATACCCATAAACTCAAATTTTAATAATATTTTCTTAAAAGACTCACAAAATTCAAAGAAAAATAACCAAAACTTTGTCTTCCTTATTCAAAAACCCAAATTAGATCAAATATCCTCGGATTTTGTTACAAAGAGCCATTTAGTTTGCACAATTACGTAGAATCTTATCATCTTTTGTTTGATACTTTACAAAGTGATCACTGCTTACTAAGAGACTCCAAATAGAGTTACCATGATTGCTAGATGAACACTAAGATCACCTATTAGAGTGGAAATGCACGTGTCAGTTATCTATTAGTAGTTCAAAGAGTTTGTTAGTTCCTGTTTAGAGTATAAAATAGGAATAACACTCATTGTAATCTTATCTGAGTTTACTACAATTTCTATATATTAAAATTCCTAGAGTATAAAAATTCATGCTTTGAATTGAATTTTAAAATGAAAGTGTTAATTTGAATTTTAACTTTTACAAAATAGTTCCATATCTATATATTTCCATTTTATTAAATAAATAATCAAGTACTATGGAAATAATCCATACTTTCTCATTTTGATTACCCATTAGTTACCACTTGTGCTATGATCCAAGGAGAAATTGGTCCATTAACAACAATTAAAAATACGGGTGTGACTTACCTCCAGTACTTTTTTAACTAAACATATCTTTTGTTTTAAATATACAATAACAAGTGGTAGTGAGTTTTAATCCTCCCCCCGTTATTTATTTAGGATATTCCTTTTAAGAAAGTACTGGCTGCAAACCCCCACGTTGCGCATGATAATATTATTATTTTAGTTACTATTTATTAACAGTTGATTTTTCATTATCTTTTAAATTAATAAAAAACCATACATATACTTTTTCTTAAACCTTATATACATATTATTTACTTAATGTGAATGTTTACATATAAAAACTCTATATATTCCATTTCTTTATATATGTAAAACCATAAACTATTACTCCATAATGATATTGGCTAATTGATTTTATCATTTTTTATAATGCAATATGTTGAATAAAATAATATGAGAAGAAAAAAAAAGTAAAAATAAAATATATAACAATAAAAACCAAATTAATTATCTTTAAATAAATACCAAATTATCCAAATCATGCTATGTAATATAATTATATTACATTCTTACATATTGTCTTTAATTCTTTATAATGCAATATGATAAAATTTAACAATCAAAGTGAACCAAAAAAAAAAAAAAACTTAAAACACAATTCAATCACATCAACCTAAAGTAGACTTCTAAAAAACACAAAAAGTTATCAACCAAAAGAAGAAATGCAAAAAAAAAAAAAAAAAAAAAAAAAAAAAAATCCACCAAAAAATTTAGAGAGAAAGAAAGAGAAATAATATTTTTTGTGAGGAAAAATTATGCATATAATGGAAGAGAGAATGTCAAATTTATACTAAAATGATGATAATAAGAAGAAACAAAATGAGTACAATAATAAGGAAGATAAAAAGAAAGATAAAAAGTGATATTAAGATAGAGGGTAGTGGGGAGATGAAAATGTAAAGGGAATGAGAAAGGTTGGAGAAAGTGTAAAGTTAAAAAAATGAGACAATTTTATTTATTTGAAATAAAAAATATTATATGTTTAACTTTTTTAAATAAAAAAAGAAAAGAAAACATAAATAATTTAATTATATGAAGAATGTGGTGGAGTTTAAATATTGAATAAAATAAGATGAAAAGAAAAAAAAATGTAAAAAAAAAATAATAAACACCAAATTACCCAAATCATGTTATATAATAATAATATATATATATGTGTGTGTGTGTGTGTGTGTGTGTGTGTATTATATTCATATATATTATCTTTAATTTTTTATAACACAATAGGATAACATTTAACAATCAAAGAGAAAAAAAAAAAAAAAAAACTTAAAACATAAAACTAAATTGCATCAACACAAAGTAGAGTTATAATGAATACAAAAATTTATCAACTTAAAGTAGAGATGCAAGAAAAATAATAAAAAATAATCCAAAAAATATTGTGAGAGAGAGAGAGAGAGAAACTTTTTGTGAGGGAAAACTATGCAAAGAATGGAAGAGAGAATGATAAATTTATAGTATGATGATGTGAATGTGAAGAGACAAAATCAAAGAAGATGAAGGGAAAGATAAATAGTGATATTAAGGTAAAGGCCAGTAGAGAGATGAAAAGGTAAGGAAGAAAAAGATGAAGGAAAAGATGAAGAGACAAAATAAAGGAAGATGAAGGGAAAGATAAATAGTGATATTAAAGTTGAGGGTATTGGGGAGGTGAAAAGGTAAGGGAATGAGAAAAGTTGGAGAAAGTATAATTATTAAAATAAAAAAGTAAACGTAAAAAAAAAAAAAAGGTATAGAAGAATTGGAAAGAAAAATGATAATGACGTGGCTCAACTGGAGTGTAACAATAATAAATGTTATGCTTCAGCTTTTAGATATATATATATATATATATATATAAATTGGAGGTAAGGCAAACCCTAAAAATACACCCCACTCACATTTTGGAATTTTATTTTTTGGGAGGAAATCCAAATTTTGGACTAAAACTCTCACTTAGCCATCAAAAGGAGAGCCCATTTAGACATGAAAAAAAATATAAGATCCTGTTTAAAAGCTTCCTTCTTTAAAAACAAAACTTGTTTCTCTTTCTCATACTAAAAAAGTAAAAATACTTGTACATTGCTCATTTTAATTTAGATTTTTAGACTTGCTCCCCAAAAAAAAAGAGTGTATCTTTCTTGAGGGCAACTTTAAACACGTTCCCTAAAAAACACCTATTCTTATCATAATCAGATCGGCCTCTAGTTTTAACCAAAACTCTAAATTTCAAAACCCTAAAAAACATAGTAATATTACAAATTTTTTCTCCATACAATGATATGATAAGCCAAGAATAATAGATATATATTGTAAGGATGGCGACGCAGTGTAGCCAAGTCAAATCATAGATACCATGTCCCTGTTTCAAGAGAATGTATTTTGCCATCTTTAATGAGATGGATCTAACAAAGGAGGGGTGACTATAAGAGACCTTTTTTTTAAAAAAAAGACTAATATTTTAGAAATGATAATAAAATATGTACAAATAAATAAAGTATAAATATAAAAGGTATATAGAAATTCTATTCAATATAATTAAAATGTTATTAAATAAGAAATATATATACTCAAGATATGTTAGGGTGGAGTGACCAAAAAATATATGTATATATTTATTTATTTATATATATCTTGTTAGAAAATCAAAACCATAAAAAAGTTATTTTTATAGAATAATTAATGTCTAGTTTGAAGTAGGGTACTATTTTTTTTTTGAGAATCATGAAGTAGGGTACTATGTTTGCAATCCCCTAGTACTGATGATTGAACAGCCATATAAGAATTAAGAAGCCTCGTTAGCTGGAGCCATAAATTTAGCAATTTAACACCACAAAAGTTACTTTAGTTAATTTACTACCTTATTTTACAAAACACCCAATATTGGTGGTTTTATTTTGGCTTTTAACACAATAAAATAATATAAACAACACAAGAAAATAATATATCTACTACAATAAACAACAACTACTACCATCAACACAATAAAATAATATAACTTTTAATAAAATATATATATATATATTTACTATCTTAGTTTTTTTTTTTTTTTAACTTTTTTTTTTAAGGGGGTTTACCATCTTAGTTACAATGATGGCTATGCACTATAGCTCAAAAGCCAAAATTTTTGGCTTTCCCTCTACCATTCCAGGCTTGCAACATGCTTTTTAGTATTGGTGGTGCTAAAATGCCATATTGCTAATATGGCATTTTAGCACCACAAATACTAGTGTAAGGCTATGTTTAAAATCCATTGTAATACTCTAGTATGATAGGGTCTAGCTTCACATGACTTTTCCCACCTAAAGTCATGTGTCCTTTTTACTTTAACAAAGACAATAATTTCATTATTAGTAGCCAATGGAATGATTAGACGTCAATTCATGGAACAAAAGTTGATAGTTTGAATCTCTATTTTCCCATTCTCTTTAAGACCAAAACTTATTTATATTAACGAAAAAAAAGCTTCGCTTCTCTATAAAAGAAGATTGTCTTATTACCAAAAAGATTGACTTATCCAAACCATTAAAACTTTCCAATCACTTTCTAATCCTTGTTCTTAGAGTGTAGATTCGAGAAAGCAACATAGACATTTTCTCACTATATGTCTGACTCGTTTGCTTAGTACTCTTCTACAAACAAAAAAAAAAGAAGTCTTTTTTACCATCAAAATTTGATTAGACTCAGAAAACTTAATTGAAGTGCTCCTTTTTGTTTTTTGTGGGAAAACAGGTGCTCATTAAATTCACAAAACCAGAAAGAGAAAAAAGAAAAAAGAAGAAGTTCAAGCTTAGAGGTTTTTTTTTTGATAATAAGTTCAAGCTTACAGTTGGTTGATGCATGACCTGTTTTCTATATGTCCGTCTCATCGTTTTTTGGGAAATGTCCTTAACAAAAAAATTTAGACAAGGAGTTTGAGGCTTTGAGCATTTCATTAATTGATGGTTTTTTTTTTTTTTTTGAGTGGATTAATTGATAGTTTAGGACTAATAAATATTTAAAATTATTGTTAGGATTAATCAAAATGATTATGAATGCCATTATTTAGAATCTTATAGTTGATTGATTGATGACCTATTTTCTATATTTTCATCTCAATAATTTATGGGAAATGTCCTTAAAAATAATTGGACAATGAGTTTGATACTTTGGGCATACTTTAATTGATGGTTTATTTTTTTTTTTTGATCGGATTAATTGATGGTTTAATTGTTTAAGATTCATATATATTTAAAATTTAAACAATCAGTAAGGGAGTCTTCCGATTTGCATAAAGTAAGCAAAGATAATTGGTCTTATAATAAATTAATAATATAAAAGGAAGTATCGAATTTGCCGCTAGAGTCTCTCTCCTCTTCCCCCTAATTTGGCATCTCTGGAACATAACACCCATAAATTCATATTTTAATAATATTTAGTCAAAAGGCTCATAAAATTCAAAGAAAAATAACTAGAACCTTGAGGCTCTTATTTGAATACCCAAATTAAATCAAATGCCTCCTAACCATAATGGGGTTGCTATATTGCCACCATTGTGATCAAAATCAAAATACAATTATACAAAAAGATAATTCTAAATTCATGGTTGTTCAAATAAAGCTAATTCAATTTTTAATACTTTTTTTAATAAAAAAGTTACAAATTTATAACCCAAAGACTAAACTCTAAGGTCGTTTTATTTTTTTCCGGAGTCTTTAGTCATAAAGACAAAGTATAATTGATTGTTTATTGGGTCATACAGAATACAGATAAATTCAACTAGGTCTGAAAGTAAAATGCTGAGTATTTTACACCCGGCCCAGCGGATATTTTTTCGTACTTTCCTGAGTCCAAAATTTTGAAAGTTAATCAGAAAATGCACATCAGCTTCCAGCTACACTCCAAAGTCCAACTCCAAACAGCGAAGATAAAATATTATTGGTTAACCATAAAAAAAAAATATATATATATATATATATATATTATTGGTTAGAATATAAAATATTATCTCTAACTACTTTGCCTGTCTGCTGATATGTTAGTCCTAGTCTCCCTGATATAATAATAAACTAATGAAATAGGTTCCATAAACAAAGGAAATGGATCATTGAGACCCATTCAACACGTTTTAAATTTTTGGCCCACATTATTTATTATTATTATTATTATTATTTTTGGGTTAAATTTTGATTCTGCAAAGAGATTTCTTCGAACTTTCCTGGATCAAAGAAAGCGCGTGTACCCAAAAAAAATCACTTACCAGTCAAAAAAATACTACTTATTTTAGCCTGGCATCACAACAACAAACTCAATTCATTGACTCTCATTCTCAGCCAATTCTCGTTCTTTCTCAAAAACCCATTGTGAAACATCTCTCATTTTTTATTTCTCATTCACTTCGCTTCTTAAACTTTTTGACTTTGAAAAATTGTTTCCCAGTACCAATTTCTTCTTTTCACACTAACATTGGGTAAAGATAAAGCCCGTGTCGGTGTGGCTCTAGAATCTTGACAAACAATAAGAAGAAATCAACATTCATTTAATAGGAATGCAGGACATCGAAATCTAATACCGTATGCATTGGGTTTTCTTTCTTTGCAGATGGGTGAAGTTTCGGTGGGGGTACTGAAAGTCTAGATATGTGAGTCCCCAAGTCAAAGAAAAAAAAAAGTCAGTTAAAATGAACTTTAGCATAGTATGCCTTTTGTATTGAGTCCCAAATGAGTTGGTTTTGCGAAATACCTCCATTGCTAAAGATTACATTGCAATCCAAAATTTTACAAGTGAATAAAATTTCTATCTTTCTCTTTAAAAAAGGAAAAATCATCATAGTGCCTACACTGTTTCAACGGTATGCCTTGTGTGTGTACAGTTATATGCAACAATTTGTGTGAAATGAACACTACTCATTGAAGTCACAATTTCAACGCAAAATGTATGTGTATAGTTGTGTACAACCGGTGTGAAATAAATATTGGTTATTGGACATACACTTTGAATTCATGATTTTAGTGCAAAGTGTGTGTATAATTGTGTGCAACAGTTTGTGTGAAATAAATATTACTCATTGAAGTCACGATTTTAATACTTGTCTCTTAACATATAAAATTTGTCAAGTGAAAAATATTCAAATATTGCAATAAATTCCTGTTCCATGTTCGTAGAGTATACTTCATAACACGCAATAAGCATTTTCTCTGCAGCACATCAACCAAAGAGTAAGATTGATCTTTTGCGTGCTGTATGTCCTCAGTTCCCACACACCTGCCTTGAAGAGAATAGAGTCAAGGCTTAGTAGATGGCCAACAATTCAACAAGTCAATGAAGTGTTATATGTTCTAGGGAAAAAAAAAATCTAGTCTCCCAAGTCTTCCACTATAAAAAGTTGTGTTTATTTGTTTATAGTTGAAAAAATATTTAATACTTTTTTTTTTGGGGTAAAGAAAACAAAAAGAAAAAGTTTATTAATAACAAAAAAAGGTTGTACTTTGAAAGTCTTCTGCCATAAAAAAGCAAGTCTTTCTTTTTAGACCTAATAATTGCATGAGTAATGTATTTATATTAATCTTCGATCTTCCTTTATAAAAGTAAAATAAGTTTATCTTACCTAGCCAGAGCATTCAAACTTTCCAATCAACTTCTGATTAGAGTGTAGATTTCAAAAAGCAATATAAACATTTTCTCACAGCACGTCTAACACGTTTGCTTAGTCTTCCACTACAAACAAAATAGATGAACAAGAAGTCTTCCACTAACAACAGGGTAAAATTTATAAGCCACTCTCATGTGCACACGCAAAATATAACAATAGCATATTTGTTATTATGTATTGATCTATTAGGGATTTGTTTACACCTTAATAAGTCATTTTGTAATTTTTTTTTTTTAAATTCAAAATTCCATTTACGAGTCACATAAAAGATCTTAATAGTTAGATAAACTCAAGTACAGCTCATGCAAATTATGATAATCTAGTTAATATGGACTTGTAATATTTTAAAAAACTAGAGTATGAACTTGTATGTGCTTGAAATTTGGAGTTTAACTTAAAAATAATATTAAACTTTGAAATTTATAATATAATTATTTTATATTTTATTAGTAAAGAATAATTATTACATTAGATATTTGTGCTTTATCATTTTTTGTCAAGTCAAAGGCAGCAATAATTAATATTCTTTTTATTAAATTTGAGCTTTTTTATTTATCCTTTTTTCATCCTTTATTTTTCTTTTGTAGGTTTTGAGTCTTAAAAGACATTGACATAATATGAATGATTTTATTTTTCTTTTATAAATGAAGTTTGCATGTAAAAGAAATAATAATCCAATAGTTATTATATAAATTATAAAGAAATACATAAAAGAAAACTCATGAAACAGACTAGATGAACATAATAGGAAAACAAATTAAGATGGGATCAAAAAGAAATTTATCCTTGAGTTCTATTCCTCAAAATCTTGGCATGTAGGCATATCATTCCTTGGATGTGTTGAACTTAATAAAATACAGCTTCGAAATGCAAGAGCACAATAACAAATATATTATCAAGCTGGTCTTTTATTATTATTATTATTTTTTTTTTTTAATTCTTTCCAACTAAAAGCTTGTCTTTCGGCATATATGATTGGTGTAGGTTTTTTGAGAAACAAATTTGTCTAGTTGAATACATTCACATCCTTCAATCAATCACTCTTCCATCTTTGTAGAGTACAGTTCTGAAAAAGGCAATATTAAAATTTTCTCACGAAGCATCAACATGTTTTCCTAAAAGGAAGTCTTCCACTATCAAAAGCTAGTCTCCTTTTCACTATAAATTTTTTTTTCTTAAGAAAAAGGGTTTTTTTTTTTTTTTTAATTTTAAATTTAGCTAACTAAATTGATTGGGAGTGTGCTTCATGAAACAAAACTAGTGACTTCAAATCTCTCTTTTTCCCTTCTCTTCACTATGAAAAAGAAAAAAAAAGTTTATCTTATCAAAAGCATTCTAAATTTTCAATCAATTCGTGATCCACGTTCTTAAGGTTCAAATTAGAGAAAGCAATGTGTTATTTTCTCACAGCACATCAACCCATTTGCTTAGTCTTCCACTGTCAAAAAGCTTATGCTTTAAAAGTGTTCCACCATAAAATAATAATAATAATAATAATAATAATAATAAATAAATAAAGTCTTTCTCTTTTAAAGATAATAATTGCATGAGTAATGTTATAAACATAACAATTTTGAACAAAGTTTGACAATAAATTTAGTTGCAACCTAAGACTACAACTCTACTCAATATTTTTTTTATTGGATGTGAATTTTGACAAATCCACTATCGGATTACATTTTCTTCTTATATCCTCTATACTTGCAAAATTTCAATAAGATCAAAGATTAATAGCTATCATCAATCAAATGTTTCATTTTAAATTTTTATAGTCTAAAATTATGCATGAAAAATAAGTTTATGAATTGAATAGTAAATAACAGCTGATAGACATGAAATTTGATGTATATGTTAAGAAAATAAAGAATATGCAATTGAATGGTTGGATTTTCAAAATATGTAGTTATGGTAATTTTTTTAGTGGAAGTAGGCTACAATTAAGTTTGTACCCTTAGATTACAACTAAGTTTTTGCCAAACTTTGTCTATATTTAAATTGGTAGATTTTTTTTTTTTTATTGATTTTGTACCTGATCCTACCACTAATATCCCACCACTAATATCACATTTTTATCTATCAAATTATTAATAACAGTTTGTCTCCTCGACAGTGATAATTTTATGTTAAATATGTGACAAAAAGCAAAATCTAACTTATTATTTTTTTAAAAAAATAACTGAAAATAAGATTAATTAAAAAAAAGCTGAGACAAAAGGCTAAACTCATTAGTGTGTCTCTTTTGTCACATCCCTTGAGACTAGAATGTATTCATACGAAGGGAGTGATGGGAATAGGATGAAACAACCAGATCCATGAGATGCAACAATAGAGAAAAATTATATGCCGAAGAAAAATAATCACACACAAAACAGTATTTACGTGGTTTGGCAATTTGCTTACGTCTACGAAATTGCAGGGATTTCACTATTCTCAGGAAAAAATACAGAGTACGACAGTACATTTTTCTCTTAAAAACAACATCAAACAGTGGGAGATTAAGCCTCAAAAAATCTCCCATTAAAAACTATAATAATATTATTTCGAGTCGAGTCATAATCCGGATCAAACACAACTACGCTCCACAAAGCCCACCTAGGGAGATTAAAAAAAAAAACAAAAATAAAAGCTTTTCTTCGGTCTTCCTCTATAAAACAAGTTTATCTTCGCTAGCCAGAGCATTCAAACTTTCCAATCAACTTTTGATCCTTGTTTTCATTAGAGTGTAGATTCCAAAAGGCAATATAAACATTTTCTTACAACACGTCTAACACGTTTGCTTAGTCTTCCACTACAAACAAAAAAGAAGAACAAGAAGTCTTCCCCTAACAACAGGGTAAAACTTATAAGCCACTCTCTTGTGCACACGCAAAATATAACAATAGCATATTTGTTATTATGTATTGATCTATTAGAGCATTCACATCAGTCCGTGAAATTTTTTTCCCATTTTACAAGTCTAAAACCTACTTTTTCTATTTTACACACTTATTTTTACAAAACACCCACATCGATTTGTCTATTATACACATTTATTCAAATAAAATATTCATTTCTTTAACCCAATGCTACAGTGTTACAGTGCCAGGCAAAGTCATGCTACAGTACTGGAGAGAGAAAAAAAAAAACTATTAAAAAATCATATACACATGCTACAGTGTCCGTGTAAATTTACACGGGTATTGTAACTCATTGATAATTTTAGAAAATTTTGTAAGATTTTAAACGAACTGATGTGGGCTGTTTTCAACAAAAATGTGTAAATTTGAGCATTTTTTCTATTATACACACTTATACACGGACTGATGTGAATGCTCTTAGGAATTTGTTTACACGTTAATAAGTCATTTTGTAATTTTTTATAAAAAAAAATAAAAAATCAAAATTCCATTTACGAGTCACATAAAAGATCTTATTAGTTAGATAAACTCAAGTACATCTCATGCAAATTACGATAATCTAGTTAATATGGACTTGTAATATTTTAAAAAACTAGATTATGAACTTATTTGCACTTGAAATTCGGAGTTTAACTTAAAAATAATATTAAACTTTGAAATTTATAATATAATTATTTTATATTTTATTATTTATACACAAATTTTATTAGTAAAGAATAATTAGTACATTAGAAATTTGTGCTTTATCATTTTTTATCAAGTCAAAAGCAGCAAGAATTAATATTCTTTTTATTATATTTGTGCTTTTTTATTTATCCTTTTTTCATCCTTTATTTTTCTTTTGTGGGTTTTGAGTCTTAAAAGACATTAACATAATATGAATGATTTTATTTTTCTTTTATAAATGAATTTTGCATGTAAAAGAAATAATAATCCAATAGTTATTATATAAATTATAAAGAAATACATAAAGGAAAATTCATGAAACAGAAGAAGAACATAATAGGAAAAAAAAAAAAAAAGACGGGAACAAAAAGAAATTTATTCTTGAGTTCTATTCCTCAAAATCTTGGCATGTAGGCATTTCATTGATTGGATGTGTTGAACTTAATAAAATACAGCTTCAAAATGCAAGAGCACAATAATAAATTTATTATCAAGCTGATCTTTTTTTCTTTTTCTTTTATTAAATTCTTTCCAACTAAAAGCTTATCTTTCGACATATAAAATTGGTGTAGTTTTTTTGAGAAACAAATTTGTCTAGATGAATACATTCACATCCTTCAATCAATCCTTCTTTCATCTTTCTAGAGTATAGTTCAAAAAAAGGAAATATTAAAATTTTCTCACCAAACATCAACATGTTTTCCAAAGGAAGAAGTCTTCCACTATCAAAAGCTAGTCTCCTAAAGTCTTCCACTATAATTTTTTTTTCCTAATAAAAAGAGTTTTTTTTTAATTTTCTAATTTTAGCTAGCTAAATTGATTGTGAGTGTGCTTCATGAAACAAAATTAGTGACTTCAAATCTCTCTTTTTCCCTTCTCTTGACTATAGTGTGGATTTGTTGGGTTGATGTTTTATTCATTTAAATGGGGCCAGTTTAAAATTTTGGTTGGCTTTATTTGCCTATTAGGCTGAATTTACTGAGGGTTTGATTTTGGATTTACTTTAGTGGGCCATTTATTTAAGGATTGGTATTTTTCGATTTCAACCTTTTGCTAAATGAAGATAGGCTGGTGTCAAGTTTTAGTGTGTGGGCTTGAGTCTCAAATTGGGCCTAGGTTAATGGGCTGGCTGGACTTGAGGGTGTATGTTAACTTAATTTCATTGGTTTTGTTCAAATTGGCATATTTTTGATGGGATGTTGCCACTCAATTCATTAGATCTTCATTTAATATATATATATATATATTCATTAGATCTTAATTGAAGACCCATTGCCATCATACCAAGCAGTTCATTATATTTCTTGAAAATTCGTTTACGGTTAAATCAATTAGGTTCAAGTCTTTGTAGTTCTGCAATGGTTGAGATATGTCTCCAAAGAAGCAGATTGTTGTGCAAATACAATGATTGGGACCTAAACAGTAAAGAGCCCATTAAGTCTAAAATTTCACTAGACAACGTATTACTTCCCCAAGTTAAGGTGAAGAAAAGACTGACGATGCATCTAGCAGTTAAGAAGGTCCCCAGACAAAATTTTAATGTGACAAATCCATGACCTCTAATTTGTATTCTATATTTATAAAAACAAGAAGTAAAAGAGAAATAGGTCTTGAAAAAGAGTTGGTGGTAGTATTCAATTGAAAAAAGAGTTTTGCAGACTTCATTTTTCTTATCCAGAGTTTTTGGATTTGGAGTAATTCTTACGCTAGCCAAAATTTTTCAATTTAGAAAATTGTTTCTTTAGTACCTAATTTTCCACACTAACAATAAATACACTTAATAGCATTTTTGTCCATCTAGATTTTGATTTTTCAAGAAAGTGTCTTTTATGAAAATTAAAGCTTGATCGCTAGGCCTTAGAATGACAACAAACAACAAGAGACATCAAAATCTAATACCGTGTAAACTAGGTTTTCTTTATTGATAGCATGCAATTTTGGTAAGGTATTAAAAGTCTAGATATGTGAGTCCCTAAGTAAAAGAAGAAAAATAGTATAATTAAAATGCATCCGTGTCAAATTGTCACTTAGTTTATGCATTGAGTATCTTTGATGTTTTGCTTAAATTGTTTTGGTTTAAATCAATTTATATACAATTAATTAAATTTAATGATTTTGACAGTAAATCTCCTAATTTTTGAGAATTTTTTTTTATGAAATTGCAGATTGATTTGTTCCTATGGTCCATTTATCTAAATAAATGAACCATATTATCCAATTTTAAATTTCCTGAAGCTAAAGGAAAGCGTTGTTGAGAGAAATCTCATTTGGGTGAAAACAAATGTGCGGCACTAAAATAGATTTGTCAATCCGTAGTGGATAATCTATTCTTTATAGTTAACCGAGCTATGAAACTATCCTTGGGAGAAGATTTAGGGAAAAAAAAATTTGATAATCAAATTTAGCAAATTAGATAAGCTTGCACCACTCAAATTTCGGTAGGGTAACTTTAAATATAGCATTCCATGTTGCCCCAAATTCCAAATTCCCATATTTTTGACATTTTCTTCTGCATTTTGATCAGTGTTCACCTCAGTTTACCTGTCTAGAATACTAAACTTAATCACATATCTTGCTGGTAGCCAACTTTAGTTTCCTGCACTGAGAGCTGTTTAGACCTTTTCATTCACAGTATGGACTGAGTTATAAATGATTCAAGGTCCATATGTAAGCAATAGAGGACCCTCAAGATACCATTGAAATTGTCTAGCTAAATAAGGGTCCTTTAAGACTTCCATATGGCCATTCCCAAGTAATTGTCCAAATTCCCTTATGGCTTGTTTAGAAGTTTAGAGAGGGAGGAGAGTAGAGGGGAGTAGAGAAAAGGGGAGTAGTGGGGAGGAGAGTAGAGGAGAATGATTCACCTCCACCTTATTTGGATGTTTTTAAAATTAGTAAGGGGAAAGGAAGTAATTAGCCCTTCCCCTTGTATAATTTTGTTAATATAATAAGGGTAAATTAGGTAATTTACTTAGTCAATAGTTTATGTACTTTACTCCCCCTCCAAATCTCTCCAATTTGGGGGAATTAAAATTGGGAGGCTAGAGGGAGTTCAAACCCCTCCAAACTCCTCCAAACCCCTCTCCCTCATTCTTTAAAAAACTTCCAAACAAGGTAATTGCATTACTCTCCCTCCCTCTACTCTACTCCCCCTCATTTTTTAAATATCCAAACATGCCATTAGGATTCCTTTTCATTATTGTTCCTCTGCTGCATTTATCTAAATAAATGAACTATCCAAATTTAAATTTCTTGGGCTAAAGGAAAGCACCATTAAGAGAAAACTCATTTGGTACAAAAGTATAGTTAACTATCATTTGCCAAACTTGAGAAAACAAAACAGCACTAAACTAATTGCTGTATCAATGTCCTAGGTAATTAAACCTTTTATTTACTAATTGAAGAAGTATTTGAAAATAATAATTTTCTTTGGAGATTAAGAAAAAAACTCCCAAGATATTCTCCATAAACATTGAAGGCCAAATTCTACACATGGAGAAGTAGACTTTAGCAACCAACTCTTCTACAGCCTGGGCCTCTTTCTTACATACTGGTTGCAAGGAATTCATCAAATATCCTCGGATTTTGTTACAAAGAACCATTTAGTTTGTACAATTACATAGAACCTTGTCGTCTATTGTTTGATACTTTACAAAGTGATCACTGATCACTAAGAGACTCAAAATAGAGCTACCCCAATTGCTAGATGAACACTCAGATCACCTATTAGAATGTATCGATTTTTCTTTTTGAATAGCAGTAACAGAGGTGGTGTCATGGCCAGGTATAGTAAAATACTGTAACAGATCACTGCTTGTATGAGCTGAAAATTGATTTTTGACTATCATATTGGATTGCCTTTGACATTTATCGGAAGAAACATTGTATTCATAAATATTCTATTTGTCATCAATGCAGAGGATCTTTTTAGGAATTAGGCAAAGCAGATCTAGAAAAAAGTTCTAGGATTGTGCTACTTGTCGCAATATGTCCACCACACCATGTATTGTTGATAATGTACTTCAATTTCCCAAAATGGACATTGAATGCTACTTCCTGTTATTTCATTTATGAAAATATTCTTGACATGCAAACTATATTCATTTGATCCTACACAAGCAGCATAAGAGAATAAATCATTTCTGTTCCATGATGCGAAGATTTTAACAAAATAAACAACATTTAGCTATTTCCATCATCTCTTATTCTCTTATACTTGGTGTCACAATAAAAAAGAGAGGGTCATTTCAAGGTCCCTTTCAGTAATATCACAAGTGCACTTAGTTATGATGCAATCCAATAATGATAATATGCTTTTTCTGATAATTATGACCTTTAGTATACTAAAAGAAATGCTGATATGCATTTATTGATATTGTTTTCCTCTCCAAACAAATAAATCCTATCATCTTTATTGTATATGGATGATGACATCTGTTAGGCCTTGTGTGATTGATAAATACCTTTCTTTCTTTCCAAAAATAAAACCTTTGGGTTAGGCAAATGCGGCATCTGGAATGGCTGTGTGTGATGAATGTAAACTGAAATTCTTGGAGCTAAAAGCAAAGAGGAACTTGGAAGCCCAGATGAAACCTGACTTTGCTGAGTCTCTGCCCGCAAATGGGTGTCACTATGCTGTCTATGATTTGCATTTCATCACTGATGAGGATTGGCAGAAAAGCAAGATTTTTTTTTCACTGCATGGTAATTCTACTTTTCCTCAAGTAAGTCTATATGCATGCTAAAAGACTAATGTTTCTCCTTTGGTATACCATGTACAAAAATTTTGATGAAAAAATCATAGCAAATTTTGCTTCCCAATTAATGTAAGTACTCTCAAAATGCTAATGACACAATGGCACTAGAAACTGGATGACAAACTAGATTTGGCTTCCAGGTAGAACACTTCTCTTTGGAGGCAATTTGGTGTGCAATGTTGTCTATGAATGTTGACTCTCTTGTTTTTCAGGTCACCTTGATACATCAAAAGTGAGAAGTAAGGTGTTCTATGCTACCTCAAAGTATAGATTCAAGAGGGACCTGGATCTGGTTGACAATCAAGTCGAGTTGAGAGCAACAAATCCTAGTAAAATGATCCTTGACATTGTAAAAGGGCAAGCACTTTCTCATTTCACCAATTTGATGTTTAGCTCTTCCTACTAATAACATTCTATGAGCATTTTTTTTTCTTTTTTCTATCCCTTGTCATTTTTATTCTTTAGTGTTGTATGGGCTCAAACTAAACCTGTAGTATAATGTCATACAATGAGTTCATCTGTCATGATTAGCACCTTTTAGGTTGTTTTTCAAAGTCATGTTTCCTAGCACATAATTCAAACTTCAGAACCCCCAAATTTGTGTGGGTTTTAAAGTAGAGTACAGGCCAATTGGAAAAGCACCTAATCTGTGTTTTAATGGAAAGAACTAGGTACCAAGGATCCATACATCCATTGACTGGATAAAAAAGGAAAAAATAAGCAGCCCATATTAAGGGATAGATTAATAAATTTAGTTGTTTACAGACTTGCTTAAAACTGGAAAGATATAAACAACTAACCTAGTGTTCTATTCTCTTTATTGCAAAGTGAATAGACATGCCACTCCGTACATAAATAGTTCATACAGATCATAGGCAGAAATCATACCACCACGGTGCACATGAACCTGAGCTGCCTTCGGAAGCATACACAAGGTCCTGCAATAATAAATTGTATTCCCACAGAGTAAGCTTTTAGCAAGTTACATGCGCACCGTAGTACAATACTTTATGATACAAATGTGCAAGAAATATTCATCATGGTGCCAACTCTGTTTCCTTCAGTAGCATTGTGAAGTACGTGGTAGAAATTGAATAATAAAAGAACAAATGAGAAACTAATACAAAATGAGTGTTTTACTTAAAAAAAACAAACAAACAAACAAACAAAACAAAAAGAAGAAAAAATTGAAGGGGCCATTACCTTAAAGTTTCTCATTATTTTTGTAATTTTCAATGGGCCAAGTATTATCAAAACTCAAAGACAGGGCATAAGAAAAAAATTAAAATTTTTACTTGGCAAGTCACAAGAAAATTCAACAGAAAAATGAACAGTGGTAGCAAAGTAGAATTACCCTTTACGCAGAAGTGCTTGTGTATATTTACATGTGAAGGCACAAGGACAGGATACAAAAACCCTTTACGTACCCATACGAAATAGCAGAAATACCAATCCTTTAAACAACAGTCAACCGCAAACACTCAAGAAGATAAAGAATCCAATATATTCAGAAAACATAATACACAATCAAATTAAATACCCTTGAGAGTTATTGATAACAACATATACAAGGCCCACCAATCCTCTTTGGCAGCAAAACCTTATCAGGAAATAAAACGATTCAGAAAAGAATAGAAACAATGTCAAAAATAAGCCAAATTAAGGTAATAGAATACATACCTTGGCTGTCACTTGTTAACATTCTATGCATTATAGGGACCAAAGTTGGTTCAACCTGGACAAAAAGTTGAGGAAGCCTGCTCACTGATTCAAGAATTGTGCTAATGGCACGCAAACAGCCAACTGCAGCCAAAGCACCAGGATCATCAGCTTCATCTTCAGCTTCAGCTGTGTTCATGCACCTCCCAAATGCAGCTGCCTGAATATTTATTAAAAAAAGAAGTTGTCAAGCACATCTGAATATACGTGTAAAATCAAATAAAAATGGAGGCTAACAGTACCAAATTCTGGCATAACCCAAGAGCTTAAGGTGCCATCTCCTCCCCAAACTTGTCCACTATAGTCTCCAAAATAAAGACAAGGTCCTCATTCTCAACCTCATTCATAAGTTTAAAGAACTCTAGAACCGGACTAATCAAATTTGCATATTTTAAATCAAAACTATCATAAAAGTGAACAAGTTCAAAGATATATTCCATTTATCATAGCTTACATACCTCTAAATTTCTCGCTGAAAGACTATCATCTAGATCTGTAAGGTGTCCATTGACAGTAGATGTTGCAGTAACTCCCTTGGATTAAAGACGAAGCCTGGCCAGTGTGCATATCAAATTGAGACTGAATATGCCTAAGTTGTTTCTGCAACTCTAAAGCTTCAGCTTTATATGCCAAAGTTGCAACCATAGAAATAAATTACAATTTTTAAGAATTCTTTAATTAAAAAAATCAGCATTGGAAGCAGAATACTAGAATTTCATTATCACTAACCCAAAAAATTGACCACAAATACATCAACAACAAAAAATTTCATCAGAAGCTAAAAGATAGAGTATTTGTCTCCCAACTAAGTGAGTTCCTAGAAGGGGTGGCTTGGATAAGGTTTTTCCTTCAGCATCTTTTGCATTAAGTGGGCACACAAAAATGTGTCATGTCATAATGAACCTAACACCATGTTTAGTTAATATAATAAAATAAAGTGAAAACCAAATACAACCCAGAAGATAATCATTGGATTCAGCATCAAATTAAGACACAGATAAATATCATCCATCATGATTCAAACTCGCTAAAATTTCTGCTCCCGAAATGAAACTCCATTTCATAGCGTCCAAAATCTTGGACTCAAAACCATCAACAGATTAAAATCAGAGAAATAAAGTATCAAACACTATGTGCATACCCTAATCCTTTGTGCCAAAAGTAAAACCACAAACCCAACAAATCCATTTCACACTTTACATCTGTTTCATCTGTAAACCAAAATTCTTGATTTGAAGCTAAGAAGTAAAGCGTTTTTTAATTTCTAGAAGAAAGCTTTTATACAAGAACACAAGCGTTTTGTTGGTAAGCTTACTGGGAAAGGCTAAAAGTTATGGAACGGCACTCGTTACATCTTTAGATTCGTAATATTTAATAAAAACCACGAAATAAACCCATTTCAAATGGAGATGAACCTAAACCCATCATCAACCACCACGGTGCAAATTTGAAACCCTAACCCCAAATATGTATGATGCCTCATATATTTCATACATTATTTGTCAATTCAAAGCGAAAAATGTTGTTCTTGGTAAGTTATAGAAGCGGTGGGTGAATTTCAGTCCATGGTAGTTGAGAACCATATACAAGTAAAAGCAATGTGTAGAAAGAATACCCAATATCTTCCTTCAACGCCAAAAAGGTGCTTCCTTCCTGGTCTAGCAGAAAAAGGCAGAAATGCTATCATCAAAAGCAAAGTCCAAGTCCTCTCTCCCTGTAATCACCCAAACAATTCAAATTCAGTGGAAAATTGCTCACGCCTGTGATTTAAAATAAACGACAATAAGAAACCCTAATTGAAATGGAAAATTGAAAGAGAGAGAGAGAGAGAGAGAGAGAGAGAGAGAAGCAGAGACTGGAGCGAGACAAGCTTTGCAATTTGCTCTTCTTCTTCTTCTTCTTCTTCTTCTTCTTCTTCTTTTTTGACCAAAGACGATAAAATTTGCTCTTGAACTAGTAGGAGTTTTTGGAGGGAGACTAAACTGCCTTTCGGAGTACCTGCAAATTCCTGGCATTGTTTGGTCATATTGGATTGAGATCAGGTGCTACCACCTACTGCAATTCACCAATTTTCCCTCATAAATTTTCTTACATTTTTTACTTTTTAACTCTATCTTCTTTCATATAAAAAAAAAAAACTTTTTAACTCTCTTTTAATATATTTTATTTAATGCTGAAGATTAAAAATTACATTTTCAACTTTCAATCTCAGTCATTGATTACAATTGTATTAGGTATTGCATTTGATTTGAATCCAATCATATTACAAGGATTTGGATTCGGTGCAATTTTCCTCACACATCAATTTTTATCTCATTTTTTAACTTTAGCTTTTAACTTTTTTCAAAATTTTTTGTTTTAATGGTTGAGATTGGAAGATACTCTTTTCAACTTTCAATCTTAACCATTTTTGCTATTGCATTAGGTGCACTTGATCTTAATCCATATTACAAAGGATATGCAATACCTTACCTCTTTTTACTCAGCTTTTAATATTTTTTGTGTACGTAGACATTGTAACTCTATTGGTGATGTGCAATACCTTACCTTTTTTTACTCAGTTTTTAACTTTTCATGTAACTGTAGCGTAGGCATTATACTCTATCGGTTATTCACTTGCAAGACGAGTAATTTTGTTTCCCTAATTATTAGTCTAGATGGATGATGTTTCAATAGATGTCAAAGCTATATTTTAGGCTAATTTAAAAAGTCTCTCTCAATAAATAGAAAAACCCACGTTTACCCATCTGTCCTTTTTGGTTCAACATATACGTGAAATTTGCCAACTTTCTCACAAATTCACTTCACATTATGCCCAATCTATAATCCATCAAATTTGGTCAACTTCAAGGCATCTTTGAAGGACCAATCTAGTCAACCGGTCAAAGTCACAAGCTTTGTATTCCAAACACAAAGAATCATCAAACTTCTACTTTGAGTTTAACAGGGAGAGTTAAAATATATATTTGCGATATTTCATATTAGGTTTATGTGTATTAATATTAGAGTATATTTAAAGTTCTATTTCACAATTCATCATACATTCCATCTTCGATCTTAACACACAACCTATTAATTAAAATAATATAAGCACCCATTAAAAAATATAAACCAACCACCTAAAAACCCACAAAAACTAGCAGTTGCTACCACTACCACCCACAACCCACAAATGCACATAAACCAATCTTAAAGGCCCACACCACCATCGCAAGACCCACCAAAACACACAACCCACACCACCACCATCGTACCAACCCATGACCCACCAACAACCCACAACCCACAATGCCTCACATAATCCATGCCACCACTGTCACACCATCGCATGATCAGAGAGAGTAAGAGAAGTGAGAGAGACAAGATACAAAGAGAGGGATGAGAGAGAGAGAGAGAGAGAGAGAGAGAGAGAGAGAGTAAAAACAATAATAATAAAAAAGTTTTGTAAACTCTAAGAGTTTACTATAGGATGATGCTAAACTTTTCCAATTATAAGAAACCGGATGTAGCTTGGATTTTGTATTAGGTGTTCTAGAATATATAGCAATTTTGGCATTTTAGACATTCCAAATCTAATGATAAGCCCATGTAGGACTTACCCTAACTCCTATAATCCTTATATATACATGACTTAGATTCATTGTAATACATGCACTTGCCTTTTGAGCTTTATTTTCCTTTTTTATAGGTAAAAAAAAAAAAGGAAAACACTAAAAGTCCTATTAATTTTATTACAATAACTTAACAAACTTACATAGAAATGAAGTAAAATTCAAAATTCCTAGTGTTATTCATATGGTAAAAAATTGTCAATCTTGCTGGAGGAAATTTTTTTAATCTTTTGTACGAGCTAAACACATAAAAATATTATTGGATCTTCTCAGGAATGGAATAAAACATAAAAAAAACAATTACTATGAAGCCTAAATAATCAATTTAGGCTAAAACCCAAATTATATGTTTTAAGTTTGGATGAATTATCTGTTTCTGTTCCTAATACTTTTTATTTATCATTTTAGTTCTTAAGCTTTAAATTTCTCAATCAAGTTAGTTATTTTATCTATTATTGTTTATAAAATTAACATTGTTTCATCATGTTTAAAAAACTTTGTGAAAATAAAATTTTAGGATCATTGTCAATTTGTTATGAAAATTTTGTTAGTTTGGTATTTATTATTTTCTACTTGTAATCAATTTCCTTTAATGATGGGTTTCAGTTAGCTTAACTGGTAAAATCTCTGATGGTTGTACAAGAAATCTGGAATTCAATCTCCGCTTACACCAAAAACTAATTGGTATTTTGGTTTGATGATGAAAAGCTATTATTAGGAGCGGATACCATATGTTGAAACTTTTTTAAAAAAATTTCTAAGAGCTATTATCAGAAGCAGATGCCATTGATTAAAACTCTTTAAAAAAAAATTTCCTCTAATGAATTGATCGTGGGAACCAAATTAACTGTAAATTAAAAATAAAAGGAATTAAATTGACAACTATCAAATCATAAATGACCAAATTGAAAGTGACTCCAACATGTTAGGATCTATTTTCAAAAAAAAAAAAAAGATCTTTTAATTTTCTATTATTACTTAACAAAACATTATAGACGAAAATGGACAGAAAAACCAATTTGATAAAATTTGAAGTTTTTAATTGTTTAAGGATTAATTAAAATAATAAAAGTTAAACTTTAAATAAATAAATAAATTGACAATTCACCCAAAAGGCCAAAACTTAAAAACAGCGTAGTTTAAATTTTGGTTCGGCCAACATTTTTCTTTGAAGAAAAACAAACCAATGCTTACAGCTTGGAATTTGAAACTCACACACTCTTCCTTTATTCGACTCTCTCTCTCTATCATGGCGGACTCTCTATAGCTTCACACACAATCCGCACGTCCAAAGTCCTCACTCAATGGCCCACCTTCCAAGACGGACTCGCTCAATCCTTCTCATACTCTCCTTCCAAATCTGCTTCTTCACAATCTTCGCCGTCTTCGGATCGGTTTTCCAAGAAGAATTCTCGGAAGAGTTGCTTCTGAAACCACTGCCCGATCGGAAAGTATTGGCGCACTTCCACTTCGAAACCACAGCTCCTCCGCTCTCCACCTCCCATGGCCGCCACCACCACCTCTTTCCCAAAGTCATTGCCCAACTTGTATGTTATTATTCCATTTCCTTCACCTCTGTTTTCTTTTTCTTTTTTTTTCTTTTTTTTTTTTTAAAAAAATAAGAAACTGAGAAATTTTGTTGGATCTTGCAGTTTTGGTCATCTGGGTCTTTTGCTTTTCGCTTTTTTTGTTAATTCCAAGTTGGGTTTTTTAGTTTTTTGAGTATTTGGTATTGTACCCAAAAAGCAAAAATATTGATATCTGTGAGTAGCAGTGCTAAATTGGAAGAGAAAAAAAAAGGGTATCTGTTTTTATTTTGTAATTTTTTTGGGGGTGTATCAAACTCACAATCACTTGCCCCTTTAGAAGCTGAATTAGATAAGTAATACCCATTTTGGATATAGGGACTAGGGAGGGACAACTTACTTTTGTGCTATGTGACTAATGTTCTACACTTAACTACAAGTCTTGTGTTGTTCAATTACATATCCTGGAAATTGTGACCATTTGCTGTTTTGAAATTCAACTTTACATTATTAACTTATTCTCAACTCTCAAGTGAAGACCTTGAATGCAGTGGGGTTGCAATTCATAATGTTCTTGCCTTTTTTGATGAAAACACACCCCTTCCTTTCTGGTACCTTTGACTGGCAAACAAAGTCAAGGTAATACTAATCAATAAGTCTAGGGACACAATATTTTTCAAAACTACTTATATGGCATGTTGTGATTGGTGTACTCCAGTGGGAGTGATGTTGCTTTAATCACAACAGGCCAAGCCATAAAAGTTGTGAAAAATGTTGTGTTCCTAAGATTACTCAGTACTAATTGCTGCCTTAGGTTTCTCTTTTGTTTTTCTTGCCCCCAAATAACAGGCTCAACCTAAAATTAAGGTGATTTTTGTAATATCTTGAATATTCTAAATGACTCCTGAAACAGTATTGCTTGGACAGGTTCAGAAATTTCACGTTAAGGAAATGGAATTATCTTTCACACAAGGCCGATGGAACTAATATCTTGAATATTCTAAATGACTCCTGAAACAGTATTGCTTGGACAGGTTCAGAAATTTCACGTTAAGGAAATGGAATTATCTTTCACACAAGGCCGATGGAACTATGATCGCTGGGGTGGATTTGACCCCATCTCAAGCAGCAATGCAAAGCCTCCTGGAGTAGAGTTGTGGGCTGTCTTTGATGTCCCTAGAGATCAGGTTGATGCTTCCTGGAAGAATTTAACCCATACTCTTTCAGGTCTTTTTTGTGCTTCCATAAACTTCCTAGAGTCTTCTACAACTTATTCTGCTCATGAATGGGGCTTTCACCCATCTTCAGGTGGCCTGAGGTATGGTACATTACCCCGTGAGGCTGTTTGCACTGAGAACCTAACTCCCTGGTTGAAGCTACTTCCATGTTGAGACAAAGCTGGGCTTTCTGCCTTATTGGACAGACCTTCCCTATATAGAGGATTTTATCATTCTCAATGGTTGCGCTTGGCCTCATCTGAATCTCATTCAAGCGGCGTGGAATCAGGAATTGTACTAGAACAAGCACTTACAGTTGTTCTTCAACCTAATAGTCACAGAATGAGTAAACCTTTTTTGAGCGAAACAAAATTGCAACCAAACTGGTCTTTGAGTTCAATTTTTGGGAGGAAAGTCACAGGAAGATGTGTTCTTGCAAAGTCTAGTAATGTTTACCTTCAACTTGAGAGAGGCTTAGTCACTGAGCTTGAGAATCTGCAGAAGGACAATGTGATAACTGGGCCTGATCATGTAGGCTCTGGAGGGTTGAAGGATAACCCTGGTTTTGAATTGTCTTTTAGGCCAGACAAGGTGTTTAAAGAAGTAAATAGCTTGCATAGGAAGAGCTCATCTGTTCTTTATGAATATTCAATTGAGAGGTATAGTGCCTTTGAGCCATTTGATTTAGGCCTTACATGGAAGTTTCCTGTAGTTTGGTCGTGTCCACAAGCACCATTACACTCTAGTAGGTTCTTAATGGGTAGTGGGAATCAAAGGGGCACTATTGCAATATCTTTTATATCCACAGATTTGGAAGAGGGGTTCCTGGGTGCTAATATTGGTGAAGACAGTTGTAAGTTGCAAGCCGACATTTTTCAAGTTGTGCCTTGGTATATTAAGGTCTATTATCATACTCTACGGGTTTTTGTTGATGGGCAACCTCAAGCTATTGCTAACGTTGTAGAGAAGATGCATGTTTCACCTTCTGAAGACAAGGTATCGCCTGGGGTGATGGAGCTGGTCCTAAAATTTCCTTGTGCTGTGAAATCAGCAGCTTTAACTTTAGAGTTTGATAAGGTATGAATCGTATGATCTAGCTATTCTTCACTATTTTTTTTTGGGGGTGGGGGGGATTTCATTTATCTGATTAAAAAACTTCTTCTAAATCTAAGCTATGGATTTGTCTGATTGAGTCACAGAACTTCTTTGATCAGATGCACAATGCTATTTTCTAAGGTCTCATAAATAAATAACTTTGTAGCTCAGAGTGAAACACTGCCAATTATGTCATGTGTTGCATAGGATGTCAATATAGTGACTCTAATAGTGAATCCTATAATTCATTGAAATGACTTCATAGCTTAATAATGGACAAAGTTGATAATGTTATTTATAAATATAGGTTGTCAAATTCACTAGTTTGAGCTTTCATCAACCACCTAGGGCTGTAAATGAACCATCCTGTTTACTAACAGCTCTGGCTCAGCTTGAAAATATGTTTTTTTTCCCATATCTATCGAAAAAGATGTTACTTTATTTGGCGAATGAGCCAAGCTCGAGCCTAAGCTTAAGCTTGGCTATTAAACAAGCCGTCCTCAAACATAATAATGTGTCTGTGAACAAGCTTGTGAGTTTGAGGCTTGTTTTAAGTATATATGATATATATTTATATTTATACACATATAAGTGGGAGATTTGTGCATTGTGTACAACATTTTTAATAAATACATGTATAAAATAATTTTCACTATAATTTAGTTATTAATTATTATCATAGATTTGTGAATGGGTAAAATAATTATAGTCGTAGTGTTTACTCAATATGAGAAAAAAATTGAGTTAATCAAGTAGCTCCTAAACAAGCTTGAGCTTGTTTGACAATAAAATGAACCAAACTTGATCATATATTATAGTTTGGTAATTAGCTCAAAGGGTTTTATTTATTTATTTATTTATTTATTTTTATAAATAAAATAAAAGTGATTAGCTCAAAGTTAGCTCATGTTTGAAGTAAAACTAAATGAACAATCCTGAAATTTTAATTTCTTTGCTTGGCTTGTTTACACTCCCACCTCTCCAAAAAAGTAAATTAAATATTCTATTGTGGATATCTGACATCATTAACAATATTCAAACGCATCTGACTGTAAGTTTTACTTAACTCATTTAAATATTGGACTGATATCAATGATGCATTCAAACTGTTATATCTGTTTAGTGTCCTTGAGAGGGTTTTGTTTAAAGAAATCAATCATTCAAATTTAGCAGGTGATATTTTTTTTACTCATTCAATTTCATTGCCATCCAAAAGTAGTCTCCCGCTTCATGTGTTAGAATGACTAGGACTTATCTCCCATACTTGGCCCTTTATTAATGCTTCAATGAATTTAACTGGAATTTGTGTTTATTTACTTAAAACTTGATGAAAATTTGCATCATCTTGTCAAAGAAGTTCTAAGTTTGGCACTGTATATGGACTTGACAATTTTTCCAAATTTGAGGGGCCTAAATAATGTTTAACTTGTCAAAGTAAAGATCATACATTAATTATTTATTTATTAAAAAGTATATTATAGATATAAAAAGGCAAGCATATGCTGGTTTTGATGAAGGTGAAGATGATAATAGTGAGGAACACTATGCGGCCCTTTCAACAAAATTGAAAAGGAAACCCATGTAGTTCACTTTGAATGCACCTTCTTTTCTTAAGTTCTATTTATATTTAGAAATGTTCCTTACTTCATGAAGCATTGCTTTCTTTTTCAATTTGGGCCTCTTAGATTGGGGGACCTTATTGCCTCAATGTTACTTTGAGCCTATTTATTAGATGGGACTTCAGTGCATTGTTATTGGGGCTATCTAACTATAATTCTTACTTTGAGATTGCTCTATGCCAAAGTTATCTGTCAAGGAGCAGCCTAGTGGTTGGAGGCTTGGGATGAGCTGTAAACCCAAATATCCTGAGTTTGATCCCTACTAGGAGTTTCCCTAGATTACTTGATACATGGTTCAGGCAGGTGGGGTTGTGTATCTGTAGTTTACTCCTCAGGGGTGGGTCCAAAAGGCCCTGCCTTGGCAAGGTTCCATATCAACAAAAAAAAAAAAAAAAAAAAAAGTGAGAGAGAGATTACTCTATGCCAAAGTTGAGTGTGCATTTAGCTCTTCATTATAATTTGTTGATATTCTTGCTTACTTCTTATGTCTAAATAGGGATTTTTGCACATCGATGAATATCCTCCAGATGCTAATCAGGGGTTTGACATTCCATCAGCTGTAATAATCTTTCCAAACTTCCAGACAAGCATGCAGTATCTTGAAGATAACTCTTCAAACAAGTCACCCATGTTGTCAAAATTTCAGGTACTATCTACTCCTTGCATGCCATCAGTTGTATTTATGCTTTAAATTTTGCCTATTCATCTGTCTGAGACTGTGGTGCAGGAAAAGAGTCCAGTTCTGTCTTACACAGAAGTATTACTTGTTCCATTGACAACTCCTGATTTTAGCATGCCTTACAATGTCATTACAATTACTTGCACGGTGTTTGCATTATATTTTGGATCTCTGCTCAATGTACTTCGAAGACGTGTTGGTGAGGAGGAAAGAATTCTGAAAAACAGAGGTAAGTCTCTCTTGGTTTATTTATTATTATTATTATTATTTTTTAAAGAAAAGGGTCTATCGGTATAAATCATTGACTCATTTGTGATCATACAAGTTTAGTTAGCAACACAGTACTACCCTCACCTAGGATGCCTCGACAGTAAGGGAGAGTGTATGGACTAATTGTAAACTTGTTTCGACTCCCAGTTGAGGCATTTTACAATTTACCCGAAGCCTGCTTAGTGGGAGTGTGTAGGCATCCGTGGCTTGCCCCTCAAGGGTGATCCCACTGGCCCGTACCTTGAGGGAGGTTCCTCGTTGTCAAAAAAAAAAAAAAAGAGGGAGCAACACAGTACCGGTCATAATAACAGCTGTCCATATGTCTTTGAGATATATATATATATATATATGTATTCTGCAATTTAGCTGGCTTGCTGTTTCCCTGCTTCTAATGTTTGCCTTTTATTATCCTGCTTGCAGCTTCCAAGAAAGCTGGTCGGCTTCCTCGGCTGCTATCCCGGTTATCTGCCAAGCTTAGAGGAAAGGAATGGGAACCCCCTCAGTCTCCCTCAGCTTCATCATCCTTCATCAGTTCAAAACTTATACTAAAAGTCTTAATAGTGGCTGGTGCGGCTGTTTTTTGGCAATACTATTCTGAATGACATTAGCAAGCCAACTAGATATTTCAATGTACACTGTGCCAATGAGTATGTACAATATGAGCCTCTAACCCAAAACTAACGCCCTAGTTTTATGTGTAGGGTACACACTTTGCATAGAATCATCTTAAATGAATTGACTTATTTACTGACTTCTATAAATATAAATTACCTTCATCCTTCATTTCCTGATTAATCACTATTCGACAGTTTTGAGTTTGCAACTGGAAACTAGGCGAGGCCAATCAAACTTGTCTATGCTGTACTTTTCTTCTTTCCTGCATTCTTATTTGCACCATCAGATTCATAATTTATTATACAGAAATTCCCATTCTTTTTGCCTATGCTGTACTTTTCCTCTATGAAGGGATGATGCATAACTTCCCCTGGTTATTTGTAGTGCTGGGGAAACACAAATTATCTTTACACGACAAGTTGTAATGACTCTTCAGGGTGCCTGTCTTATTTCAGTCAAGTTTGTTTTGAATTGCTAGCCAACTTTAAGCCGAGTTTAGGTATGGTTATTGATTGCCATATAATTTCATATAAATAGTACAAGTGGTAATCACCAAGACCAAGTTGTACGAACAATTTTTACCCAATTGAACTGATTTCAACATCCACAGTTGAACTCATGAAGTATGAAGCCTAAAAGACATTAAAATATGAATATTATTTTCATGAGTAGAGTCACTCCAAAGATGTTTCTGTTTGTGTAATGTGCAAAAAGAACAAAAAGAAAATATACTCTAACAGAGAGCAACTCAACCCAGTATAGGAATTTATTTATGGGTTGGGTTAACGGGCACCGCACAGTGCCCGTTAAGCACAAAATTTTTTACTTTTTCCTGACACAGTTTTTGTCAAATTTTTTTTTGTCTTTCTGCACTTAACCAGCACCGCAGTTAACATTCTCCTTTATTTATTGCTAGTGACCAAAGGAAATAACCCATATAAACTGGAATCCCAAGATGACTTCATGTGTGCAAAGAGAATGAAAATCAAATCATGTTCTAACTGCTGAAAATCAATTTTTGGTAGATCACAAACATTTATTCATAACAAAGGCAATTAAATTACAAGACCTTTCACGCAATATATATGTAGCAAAAGCCTTATATTTGTATCAAAGGCAATTAAATTACAAGATTTTACAAACTTACAATGCTTATATCCTCATCTAAAACCATTTACAAGTTGACAATCTATCAGGAGACAAGAAGTAAAGAAAAAAGAAAACTTATAAGGGGGTGAAACCGTGGAAGAGAACAAAAGAGAAAGAAACAAAAGGAAGCCTCATGTCATCCTCTTGCAAGGAGAAGCTTCAATTGTCTCGTCTCCTCGCATCCGCTTCAAATTCTTACGCATATAACTGCATGTAAATTGGGTGTGTACAAAGATTTTTGGGAGGTCATTTCCTCTTCCTTGAATATCTGCAAAATGGCCCAAATAGTATCATTTACAATTTGTTATTTAGCTTGGTAAACAATTAGCTTGGTAAACAAAACACAAATCAAATCTTTTGTATCTGGGGAAGGGGGCAATTGGTTGGACATTTAGAAAGATACTGGTCATTAAATTGTTAGTCAGGTCAGATATTATGAGGACAGGCCATTTAGTTAAACCCAAGCTCTGTTAAAAAAAAGAAAAGAAATTCCAACTTGAGCCAAATTAAGCAAAGGTGAGATCATGTGGGTAGCCATTGAGATTCAAGGGAGAGATAATGCTTTCATCTAAGCAGAAATATTCAACCCAAATCAAAAAGAGACCACCTCGCTTCCATGTCTTTGGAGGAAAGGAGAAATATTACATATAGTTGATGACTTCAAGCAAGAGTAACAAAGGCTATAAAACTAATGTAAACAGATGAATTTTTTTGTTACATGTCAAGTCAATGTACCTGACTCAGTTTCATTTATCTTTAACATTTGAGTAGGCTTACATCTTCCAACATCTTCCAACATCTGCTTTCTCTTGGAACTCAGGCCATGGAGAGCTTTGCCTCCTGAAAGAGCCTACCACAGATTTGTTAGTGTCAAGTGTCGACATAGCAAAAGTAGTTTCAGAAAGCATATTTTCTAAGCCACAATGCTATGCCAATCTTTCATTATCAAGTACATTCCAAATTGACAAATGACTTGAAGACGTTTTTTATAATCATCCTTAATTATCACAACGTGTTAAACAAACTCACAAATTCTTTTTATTTTTTTCTTTAGATATACATTTCTTCACTGCAAATGACAAAAATTCCCACAATAGCAACATCAATTCCAAATATGGTATAGTATGGCTAAAGTTAAAAAATGACCATGGTATGAAAGCTGATTAGGAAATTCTAATTTTCCAAAACATTATCAATTTATCACAATGACATCTGAATGTTTACCTGAGTCCCTTTCCTTCAACCTTTTATTCTTCACCAAGTTGAAATCTTCAGCTTGTGGCCTTGTACTATCACCATCAACTTTATCTGCTGCTACATAGTAACTTCCATTAACAGCATCTAGAGGGTCACGCACCCCTAGAAAAACCATACGTATATCTTAATGAAAGAACAGAGTGATCTAATCACACTTGGGATAGACTGTGTACAACATTGTATAGCATTGTGCACACCATTGGACTACATCATTCAATTTTTTGGAAAAATTGCTGAAACCATTTGTAACCCAATCCATCTTGCAATAGTGCTACAACATTATATTACAAATTAACATCACAAACAACTCAACCCTTCCCAAATAGTCTCACCATGAAAGTTTGAAGTGACTACTTTTGCTCGCTAAAAACTTAAAAGGAATTGATTTTAGTCTTTTGACAAACTTTTTAGTCCCTATGTGTCTACGGAGCAATGGTGTGGCAGTTTTTAGTTTGGTCCAAGACGTATAAGGGACTAAAAGATATCGTATAAGGGACTAAAGTCTTTTAGTTTGGATAATAACTCTTTATCAACGGACTAAGACACTAATCGATTTTTAGTATAGGTAAAGTTTATCCCATATCTCTTATTCAACCATAAAAAACTTTACCAATTGAGTTAACTAAACCTACAAAAATTACAAAAATTTTAAATTATAGGGACCAACAATAAATTTTGGAGAAAAAAGAACTTAAAATCAAAACAAATAACAGAGGTTTATTTCACTTTTTCACATTTTTTGAAGAAACCCAACAGAGCATAATGCAACCATTACCTTTATTTCCAATAAAATTTAAATAAACATATAACATTAACTATATATTCCAAGTCCAACTTACAGGTTAAAAGAAAAGCCAAGCAAATATAATAAATACCAATTTTTCTTTCATTTTCCCATATATTCTGAGAAACCCTTTAAAAGTAAAGAGAAAAGAAAAGAACAACTTACTCTTAGAGCCAAGTTTGGTAAGCTTGCCATCAACAATAAGAGCGTCTTGGTGATTTTTCCCAGTGGAGAAGCCTCTGGCAGAGAAGAAAGAAATAAGGGAGTTCCAGGTGACTGAGGAGGCTATGAAATCAACCCCTCTACTAATGAAGTGACCATTGAGCTTTAGAGTTGATGGGTCGAGCCCAAAGGTCCGAGCTATGGAGCCCAGGTCGAGTCTCTGCTCGTCCCACACCACCAACCACACTGCCTTTGATACTAAGGGACAGAACAGCTTGACGCTTCTCTGTTTATTCCTCATTCCTTTCTCTCTCTCTCTGTTTGTCTATCGGGTGACAGTGTTTACTGTGTTGTGGTTCTAACGGCTTCTGGAATTGTCTCTCTACTCTCCAGAACTTGTTACTAATAATATTATTATTATTATAAAAAATAGAAAAAACAAAAACAAAATAACTAGCGGAATCAGAGTTTTATTTGGAAGGTTAAAAGCAAAACTAATTTTAGCATTTTAATTTATATTATTTACAATTTATAATCTGCAATATAATATTTTGCCATATAAGTTTTTAAAACTTCACAATTTTACGAGTTATTATTTTAATACATATTTTTAAATTTGAATCTATAGTTGAATTCTTCATTAAATTCTCAAAAAATATAAAGAGAAATATTTAGTGTGTCTCGCCATTTTAGACCTATAGTGAATGATGCAATTAAGAAACAAATTAAATGTATTATTTAATAGAATTTCCGATATTTTTGCATTAAATTTAGCTGTAGCAATTTGGTATTAAGCTAGTTAGTACTTGTGTGTCTTGATCTACTGATAAAAATCGATATTTATAAGCATAAGTTATGGGTTGAAACCCTCATCGACCAAAAAAAGTATATTTACTAAGCATACATTATATATTATTAACGCATGGTAGATGTAATTTCATGAACAAATGATAGTTTGCCATGTGGCATAGTTTGTCCATTGCCACATGTCATGTTGTGGATTATCCAAAGTTAACAAATGGCATAACCTTGGTAAAAACTTTTATAATTATATTTAAACTAATGATTAATTCATGCAATGCATATGAAAATTTAACCTGAAATAGAAATTAAATGCTTGAAAACCTTTGGTCACGTAGCTCCCTATCATGTGTTGTAATTAATCTAAGGTGAAGCTAAATGCACCCATTGTAGCATATAAATCATATGCAGAGGAAATTTCTAGGGAGCCCTCCATAGATTTTACTCCATTTCTCTTGACTTATGAACTTAGGTGTCACTGCTGAAAGAAAAGTCTCGAATGAAGTTTATTTTTGTTAGCTAAAACTGTCCATTAACTTTTATATTATACATGTTACTTCGTTAGCAACCTGATTCCCTTTTTCTTTTTCTTCATATAGAGTGATGGTGACAGAGTTAGGAGGACCTTCCACATTCTTCTGATATATTTTGGAAATATCAAATAAAAAATGGTAAAATACTATTTTAATCCTTAAACTTTACAAAAAGTTTATTTTTGGTTCCTAAACTTTAAAAAAGTTCTTTTTTCATCCCTAAACTTTGTAAAAAGTTTTTTTCAATAGTATAGAAACAAAAATAGGGATGAAAAAAGAACATTTTTAACAGTTTAAGGATGAAAAATAAACTTTCGGTAAAGTTTAAGGACATGTATAAAATATTTTCAATAGTTTAAGGACGAAAAATGAATTTTTCAATAGTTTAGGAATAAAAAAAAAAATCTTAAAGTTTAGGGATGAAAAACAAGTTTTTGATAAAGTTTAAAGATCAAAATAATATTTTACCCAATAAAAAATATTCAAATGAAAAAATCAAGTTAATTTTATCCTTTATTAAGTTAATTTCTTAGGTGAATTGAATTGATTTTTAAAGTTTAGGGACAGATTTTACTTGATTTTAAAAGTTAAGAGGTGAATAATTGGATGATGTTGATTTAGCAACCAAAAAAAAAAAAAGAAAAAAGGATGCTGTTGATTTTGAAAGTTGAAGGATGTTCAGGTTTCAAATCCTCCTCTCATTGAATTATCAATTATTATTATATGTCATATACCCATTCATGAAAAAGGCATAAGAAAAAAAATGCAGCATCAATACATAACTCATTCAAAAAGATCCTTGGAGTCAACATGTGCCATATTTAATTAATCAATATATCAATTGAAAAAAAAACCTTTCATTTACTAATGCATACATGGTGATGGTATACCGTAATCATGTATAATTTAAAGTTGTTGGCTGTTAGGACAAGGATTTTACGTAATTCAACTTAATGGCCTACGTCTATAGCAAACAAATCCTTACAACAAAATCTTTAATGTTAAGCTCTTCACTTTATATCGAATTTATAGTTGTTAGTATTGTATAGTACGCGATACATATCATACTATACATACTGTATTAAGTAAAAAATAAGTCTTGTATTTTAAGGGTGAATCTAAAATGTTCATGAATCATACAATACATATGTGCATATTGTTTAAATCATATCATAAAATCATGTGTCATATGATACACAGAGACACATGGATTTAAAATGAGTTTTTTTAATATTAAATTTTGTGCTTTTACTTGAGTCTAATGAGTTGTTAGACTTGTTTTTGAGACAACATTACTAAGCTACTTAATTGAGCCTAATAAAAAAACATGTCCATGAGAGTTTTTTTTTTTTTTTTCCCCAAAAAATTTAGACTATACACTTGATATTTCACTTCCATATTTGAAAAATTACTTTATATACTATTAATATGGTATTAAATGACAAAATAATTATTTATTTCTTTATTATTATTATTATTATTATTGTAAGGACCAGATTTAAACTAGTCTCTCACTGCATGAGCAGACTTAAGCCTAAAAAGCCCAAAATAATAAATTTATAGAATATAAGTTGGAAAAATGGGCTTTAGTTAATCAGACAAACATTGAAATGGATTCAGATCATAATAAGATAAAAAGAAATGGTGTTGTATTGAAGAAAAGTAGTCCTTGGCAAGACCCGAGGAGCACCATTCTTATATATTAATCTTAAATAGGATTACAGATTTGGTTCATTAATCTTCTAGCATTTTTCTCTTTCTTTCTCCCCCTTTTTATGAAAGATCTCCTTCCTTATATATTTCCTTCTAAAGCATTTTAATCCTACGCTTGTTGACCACCTGCATTACCACTTGAGTGCTTGTCCCATCGGACTCCATCTCTGGCTGTGTATGCCTTGGAGTAGCCAACTTTTTACTGTTCAGGGGTCTTCTCTACATTAATGCAGCCAGGAAGTTAGTTGTAGATCATTAAATGCGGTGATGACAGCTTTCTTCTTAAGATGTCTTAGAACTTCTCTGGGTCTAATATCTCTGCAATATTTATCCATACTGACAGAACTTCCTGGGAAGTTTTGTAGCATTAGTAAGCCATGTCTTCTGACCTCAGCTTGAATCATCCGAGGAGACATTTGTCCTCGGCTAATGTCTTGTTGAATCTTTATGGCCAAAATTAACCCTTTGACTGGTTAAAAGGATTTCTTTTGACGAAGATTCTCCCTCCTCGGACTAGACTTTATCAATGGCTTGGGCCACGGGCTCATTGTATAAATATCAACTGGACTTCTGGACTTAATATTCCTACAATTATTATTATTATTATTATTATAAGTCTTAGAAGTTAGAATGCTAAGAAGAAATATAAAGAAAAATTTATTAAAAAAAAAAAGAAAAAGAACAAATGGTAAATGTTGATAATAATGAAGAAATGAATTTGCTAGATGATGAATATGATAATAACATTAGCTTAGGTTGAGTTGATTAGGTAAGACAATTAATATAACGAAAAGAAATTATTATTTTAGTTTTTATGTCATGTATTATCACTTTTGAGTTTAATAAATTATTAAATTTGAATGTATATGTTATAAATATATGTTAATTTGGTTTATTTAATTAGCATTGTTAAATATTATTAAATAAGTAACGATTGAATTAGTCATTATTTGAATATGTTGCAAATTTATAATGAAGATACCTTTTATATATTATATAGATATATAATTTTTTTAAAAAAAATTATTAGGTGTTCATGTATTTATAATACACGATATGGAAAAATTAAAATTCAATTCACGATACGATTATCATTTTGACAACTATGAATGAATGTAATGTAGGGTCTATATACTAGAGAATATTTGACTAACTCTAAGTTAACTTTAGACTAACTTAGTGTTAATTTACTTGTTGTACAAATATATAGACTTATAATTGGTTCAGGATTAATTTAACTAGTAAAGTCTCTTATTATCGAAAAAAGTTTTGGAGTTTATTTCCTACTTACACAAAAATCCAGTTGGTGTATTGATATGATGATAAAGGCAATCATCAAGAGCGGATGCTCTATATATATATATATATATATATACACACACACATATTTTGTACCGATTAAATACATGTAATCAAAACTAAGGGCCGCAGAACTAAATACATACTGAAGGATTCAAATAACAAATTTATAGTGCCAATGGAAAAGAATCAAAGAATTAACAAAAAGATAGTAAAAACTAAATGAAAGATATACAAAAATAATCTTTAAAATTGCATGGGAAATGGTATGGCAGCATGTACATCAACGACGATAGACAGGGACGGAACTATGCATAAGAAGAGGGGGGCTGTGGCACCCCCCCCCCTCCCCCCCCCCCCCCCCAAATTTTTTTTAAAATATTAAATAATAGGTGTATATTTCAGATTTTAGAAAATAAGTCCAAGAAAAATTATATTTGCCCCTCTCAAGAAAATTATATTTGCCCCCCTCGACTTCGAATCTTAGTTCCGTCCCCGACGATAGTAATTTTTGGACTCCTTGGTGATCTTAATCCCAATAATTGAATCTTCTTTTTGGTATTTTGAACTTGGAATCGTAGTTTTACCTTCTTTTTTCCTTTTTGCAACTTCAAGTTTCAACTCCAATGACTAAAAAAATAAAAAATAAAAACCTCCAATGACTTCTCCTTCTATTTTTCGAAACACCTCTAATTTGTAGTGCATATCAAAAGAGTTGAACTTGCATTAGCTGCGTGTGCGTAGATCCCATCTATAGCAATAAGATGGACAAGTTGATATCGATCACACCGCACTCTTGTTGTCTTATCACCGTTCAACATCAACATACCACACTTTGCATCAACGTCATACTCCTTAATAGTCCTTATCAAACTGTGGAGGGAGGTGAGCGATGGGGGCATGGCTCCCTAGCTTTTTTTTATTTAAAAAAAAGAAAAAGTTTATTATACATGTTAATAGAAGTCATGATTTCGATTGTTTTTTTTTTTTTTTTTTTTTTTTTTTTTTTGTGTGTGTGTGTGTAAATATATGTACATTAATGTACGTGTGACAAGTTTTTGTCTTTTCAAAAATACCCCATTCTATTAAAATCTAAAAATTACAAAAATAATGAGAAACTTTATGGTAATGGCCCCTTCAATTTTTTATTTATATTTTTAAGTATAAAAACCCATTTTGTATTAGTGTTGTAAGAACTTGATTTGAATCACAGCCCACCAAGAACAATGGATGATAGCCCAAAGAGCCCAGAAAATATATTATTAGAGTGTGGGTTTAACAGGAATGCAACTTAGCAAGTTAAATAAGGACTGTAGATGATTGGATTCATGTTTACAAGATTAGAGACACAATTTGAGAGAAACTACACTCCTTGTCAAGTCCGAGGATCAGGTGTTCTTATAATAACTCAAGAATATATGAATACAATTTTATTTTCTTTCTCTCTTCCCCCTTCAGATTACATGCCCCATTTTTTATGGGGGCCTTTTCCTTATATAGTCCTACCATTCTTCATCCCAGCCTTCCACTTGTTGATCTTATAGGTGATCTCTTGGATGCTTGTCCCATCAAAAACCTCCTCTAAGCTTTGTGAATAGCTGTAAACTGAGATATCATTGTTCATGTGTCATTTCTATATAAATGCGGCCAGTTGGTTAGGTGCAGAGCATTTAATGTGATAGTAACAGCCTTCTTCCCAGATATTTCTTCCTTTATTGTTGGCTTCTTTCCCTAAAGTTTATCCTCAAAAGAATGGTTACCTCTTGCATAGCATTCTCAAGGTGGTCGGGTTCCAACCTTCCACAATGCTTTCTTGAGGAAGCTTGGCTCCTCGGTAGCTAACACTAGTTTGTTATTATCTTTCCTTGTCCTCGGCTCATTGACCCCAAAACTTATCAAACCTTTCGACCATCCTTGGGCTCCTATATGTCCTCGGGCATGGTCCACGACCCAACACTCCTGCTCGGCTCATTTATCCTCACAAGTGTCTCATTTGTTCTTTTATTATTCAATTTTTGCCACATATTAATTTTGGGAACATTTAAGAAATATGTTTATAAAAATATATAACTAAATCACTTTAGTAAATATTCCTTTTCTTTTCCAAAACAAACCCATTTTCATTTGCATTTAAAAATTTTGGGATGCAAGAATACAATATATATATATATATATATATATTTTACATATTCATATTAGATTGTATATGTTAAGGCATTAGAAAATGAAATTTATTAGTTTTTTTAAAATTTATTTATTTTATAAACAAACGGACATACAATGGAGAAGGAATGAGGTACATTTATTAATTAATTTATACGAAATTTAATAATTTGTAAGCATTTTATGCTTTTGTTTTGAATCTTTGATAGCTAATTTTAAAAAGGAAATTGCAACTATAATTTTTGCCACTTCAATTAAATGGAAGCAAATGGAGGAACACCCTATTAATAATTAACACTTCCACGTATGAAAAGAAAAATAGAAGTCTACCAAGGCTGTCAACGTTTACAAAAACATATAGGTAAAATTTGAAAAAAAAAATTCAAGATTTACATGCTCAACGAAGGCCAATGTGAAAATCCAAAAAAGAAAAAGAAAAAAGAAATTCATCAAAGCAAAACCCTACATTTGTCTGGAAAAGAAAAAAAAAAGTCACCATTTGAAAAAAAGAAAAGAAAATCTTGTTACACAATTATTTCTTCACATTCCATAGTGCCCATTTTCTTTAATTAAAACATAAAAATTGTGAAATAATGTTTTTAAAACATAATTTCACAGTTTTAAGTGAAATTGAAATTTAATTTCAAAATAATGAATGCATGATATAGAGCCCATTTGGTAGCAGTGTTTAAATATTGTTGTTCAATTTTCAGTGTTGTGAAAATATGTGTTTAAGTGTTATAGAAATATGTGTCAAAAGTGTTATTGTCGTTTAAACACTGAAAAATATTGTTTAAACAACAATGCAAAACAGCCCCCATATACTTTCAAAATTTGAAAAGCAAGAAATCATGGGTTCACTTTTTTTTTACAACAACAAAACCAAAATGTTTTTGGCAAAACCCCATTTGTTTTTGCAAATTGCACACAACACCACCACCACCACCACAGTGTGTGCGTGAGTATAATAACAACAACAAGTCCGGAGCCAAAAATACAATTCAAATCTCTCTCTCTCTCTCTCTCTCTCTCTCTCTCTCTCTGGAGAGATTATAAGGTTCTCATGGTAGACAAATGATATGGTCTACCATTTCACTAAAAGATTTCCATCTGTTTAAAATTGTCGAGTTAAATTTTTTTTTTTAAATAAAAACTAATTATTGACTCAGCAATTTTAAATAAGTGTGACTCTTTTAGTGGAATGGTAGACAAGTAATGTGGTTCACCATGAGGACATTATAATTTCTCCACTGCCGTTGCTTCAACTTCATGGCAGTGTGAGGTAGAGGAATCTGTTGAGACAGTGAGACCATAACCAATCTAGATGCATTGTGTATGACCACTCCAAGTCCAGCCCAATTATCTGTATGGAAAAAAGCCTCATTGAAGTTTATGGTGGCATGTGGGAACACATTTGACATTAACAAGATATTAGAATTGTTGTTGGGTTTTGGCTATCGAATTCTGTATAAGCGTTTGGTGTGCTGGTTTGTGGAAGATAATTGATTGAGAGAGGAGATCTTAAGATAAGGTGTTTTTTTTTTTTTTTTTTGGTTTATAGATTATGTTGGGTTCTAAGATTTTAGGTTTAAATGTATTAGAACTTCATTTTGTCATGTTGGAAAACCATGATCAAAACGTTTAGTCTTATTTAAGACTTGCTCAAAGTATGTTTATGTGTAAAGTTGGAATTGAGTGTATTGCAGGATTTACTGTGTAAATCTGCCTAGCTCGATCGATTGAAAATTAGACTCAATCAATTGAAGCTCGTGCAGATTGTTTTTTTGCAAAATTTTCCAACTCAACCCAAGCCTGTTTGACATGTAGGGTTTTATGTTTTGCCTTAAGAATAAAAAGAAAAACCCTAGCCACGTTTTACTATTGTTGCAGTTGTTGTTTATGCTGTGTATGTGAATCTCTTATGAAATCTAGAGGTATTTGCCTTCACATATACTTAGGGTTATCAAGAATCAAGATTATGTCAAGAGCTTGATTATCATTTCAGTTGCTGCATAAAGAGCTTAAAGAAAACACAAGTGGGAGTACTTGTGGATGCTGTAGATCTAAGAAAGAAGTAGTTCGTGGACTCGGAGCTGTCACATGGTCGGGGTAGTAAGTTTCCTACTCGAGGTAAAAAATAGGATGTTAGTGGTCTAAGTCGCTATTATGTAAACTTCAATTCTTTCATAGTTGATCTATTTTACCTTGAGGATAGTTAGGTTAAATCCTCCCCAGGTTTTTTACCTGTTTGGTTTTCCTGGGTTATCATATCGTTGTGTTATTTATTTTCCGCACTGTTTCAATGATATGATTTATATGTGTTAACCTAGATCTGCATAATTTACCTAAGTTAATCACTTGGCTAAATAATTCGGTTAATCTGGTTGTGTTTAAGAGATCTAAAAAGTTACAAATTAGTGTTATTTTTGCCATTGCAATGTGTTTTTGGATTTTTTGTTTGCTACATAAACTCTGCCAAGATCAAACTTGGCTCTAATACTATTTTGAATATTATAAAAAAAAAAAAAAATACACATATTTTTAACAACTTGTAAATGTAGGAATGTATTCTTAAAGAACAAAGTGAGAAATTGATCCCAAGTTTCTCATAATTTTAGTGTCAGTGTCATTGGATCCCCTTGAAGCTCACCTTGTATTTTATTAACTTTGTTATCTATCATTCTTGTGCTCCTTATCAATTAAAGCACTCTGGTGGTGGTGTAGGGTACCTACGTCTATCAGAACAATAGTCATAGTTCATGTACTTCTTTCTCACATTCTCATACTCTCTTTGTTGTCTATGATCCAATTTCCAATACTTTTCCAAATTCCACCAATACTTGGAAGAATAACATTGTTGAATGTTTGATGAGTTTTGAACTGGGCAGCCAGCAATGCCAAATCCTTGGTAGTGTGCATTGAATGGTGCATGAGTCCAGTTAATTTTTGTGCCCAACTATCCCCATCCCACAAGCTAGCTTCTATGTGCATTGGCTATGATGGGTAGTCAACTCCAATGTTTTTGTTTTTCTTAAACACTTTGATGGGGACATTGTCCACATAAAATCTGTAATTATACATAAGGTTGAAAATCATCATATTAGCTATGAGAGAGAAGGAGAGAGATATTATCAACAAATACCATAACATTTTTTTTTTTTTGCCAATTGAGGTGGTAGATTGTGATTGGTAAATAATAAAAAGTTTTATGTGTGAAAGTTGCATGGTTTTAAAAACTGGACTAGATTGGTTGGTCCGATTAGTTTAGTTGAGAACTAAGCACCAGCCCGATCCGGTCAAATCTGGTGAAAACCAGTCAAAAATTGGAGGCATAAATGGTTTCTGCCTTGATCCGGTTTTTAAAACCACGGAAAGTTGCATTAATTACAATCTGACACCTCAAATGTTGGAAATTTTTTTTGTAATTTATTTATATTTATACTATTATTGCATTAATTTGTTCCTACACGATTTGATGTTCGTTCCAGAGAATTTTGTAAGTGTGAAAATCTGCTGTGGGGTCAAACCAAAGAAGAATTCTTTGCTCCCTGTTTCCGAGACCATTTGCAAAGACATTTGTTTGTAATGTGTATGGCTTCCCTTGCCTATTGCCTAAGAACTCAAAATCCAGCTCATCATGATTATTACCATGTGAAGTTAGCTGCATATATGCATATCACCTTGATTCAGCCTTTTCCATTTTGTGGATATTAAGGAAATAAACATTAATTATATATAGACACATGCACATGAATGTTACATAGCAAATAAAATTTTTGTCCTAATTTTAGTGTTCCACTCCAACATTGTACTGTAATATCTTAAGTGTGTGTGTGCGCGTGTATATATATATATATATATATAACTTTGATAAGGTAAAAAAGAAAAAGAAAAAAGAGGAACATGTGATATAATGCAATTGATGGAATATAAAATGGAACACTAAAAGTGAAACATAAAATCTCTATATGTAACAATGAAAAAGAAGGGGCTTGGAACTCACATAGAATGTAGTAACTACTCCAGCAGAATTCTTGTCTGGTAGCTTCATCCTCAAATGAAAAAACCCAGAAGCATAGCCTAGCTTTGATGCGAAGCCAGCCCCTACAAGATATAAAAGATTATAGCATAAAGAGAATTGAAGCCACCATTTTTGCATCACTGATGTAAAAGCTTTGCAAATCTCATGAAAATTTCGTTTAGTAAATAAATTTGATTGAATATCAGATAGAAGTTTCTCAGAAAGATATATGATTGCATGTGGAATTAATAGCTAGTTTGTGCTTGACGTGGAAACCTTCATGACTTTGAAAACTCGGCTCATACTTAAACTTTTCCTTTAAAAAATGTTTTACTATCTATATGTTATTTGTGATATAGTAAAAAATTATTAGTAATATTAATTATTTTTCACTTTCACAATAGTTTTAAACCTTTGATGATGAATACTCAAATTGTGAAAGCAATCAAAACATCTTCAGCAATTATATTTTATATTGTTTAATTATAAAATATATAACATGTTTTACATCCATATATGGACTTATTGGAGAATCCAAAGGGAGGCCTACCATAACCAATTAAAACAAGGGATTTTGTTGGAGAAAATGGGTATTTGTCCTTTTCACCAAAACTTTTCTGCAAAATGCTCCATATCTGAAACTATTTAGAGAAATGCCTCTGTTTTGAAACTCGATTTTCTAAAAATCGAGTTTCAATTTAAAACTTGATTTTTGGACAATCAAGTTATAGCAAATCGAAAATTAAAAAAAAAAAAAAAAAAAAATCCTGGAACTTGAGTTCCATGAGCTCGAGTACTTTACATGGAACTCGAGTTCCAAATTTTTTTTTTCTAAGTCCACGTTCGCTATAACTCAATGTTCCAAAAATCGAGTTTTACATTTGAAACTCGATTTTCTAAAAACCGAGTTTCAAAATAAGAGTATTTTCCTAATTATTTTGAGACATTAAGCATTTTGTTGAAAAATTTGTGAGAAAGGGGTAAAAGCTCATTTTGGCCAGATTTTGTTTTGTAGCTGTATCAACTCTTAATTTTAAGTAATCCATATTGTTATTGAAACCTATAGTAATTTGTTTAAATAGTAGGCTCTAAACCAATGGCATCTGGTCCATGATAATTACTTTTTGTTATTAGACCAACATACCAAATAGTTTTTAGTGTAGTCGGCTTTAGAACTAATTTCTTTATTTGATAACAAGAGACTATATGAGATGAGCTAACTAGAACCCACATCTTACTCTTTAAAACCTAATTTAGAAAGAAAAACCATTATCAATATCAAAAGTATCAGTTGAGTTGCATGACTAGGGATAAAAAGGACCGATTGTCCACAAATATCTTGGACAAAACAAAAACTATAAGAGGAGATCTAACTAGGGTAAGATTCTTTATTTGTTTTTTGAAATTTTGAACGTACCAAAAATGAACTTTTTGCAAAGCTTAGGATTTCCATCTTTAGTCTAGTTGACATAAGTTTATTCATATTGAAAATTTGAATATTAATGAATAATGATACATAGCATATATATATAAAAAAAAAAAAGATAAAAAAGAATAGGGAACTACAAGATACAAAATGTAAGATAGGAAAAACGTAATAAGACATTTAAAAAAAATGAAAATATAATAATATATTGAGGAATGAAAAAGTAAAAGAAGTATATCATAAATAGAGGGGGATATATAATCCTTTGATCTTTAAAAATGAAAGGGGGAAATTAAGAAAGAAGAGGGAGAGAATAACCAGAAGAAATATCCAAAGAGAGCTGAATATCGCGTCCTTGATTTAAAGAAAAGACATGATCAAAACCCCATGTAACATTATAGTTTTCATAAAAACTAATATTGTCACTGCCTTCACTTGCAAGCACCCAACAAAGTAGGAATAACAATAAGAAATCAAGTAGTGGAAACCTCATTTTTGAGCTTAGCTTTGTCTTGGTTTTGGACCTTTTGGTGAATCTAATATATAAGGATGTCAAGCCCCAAAGATTATTGGCTAAGAACCAAGAAAAAAGCATGAAGGGTGTGATCCATCATTTCCTCTAACTTACTTACACGCTATATTCTCTTCTCCATACCATCCTCCATAACTTATTACATCATTTTAGCAGTCTTTACTCTTTAGAAGCAATTATAGGAAAATTAGTATAGAATTAGAAAAAAAAAATCTTGTTTCTTGAAGATAGCACTCAATCACGACACCTACAACTTGTGTTAGATCATAGCTGATGCAACTACGTTTTTTAAAATTTTGAAAAGATAACAAACTTCTTATTTAAACTTTTCAAAAGTCAGGTTTCAAATATTTATTTGAATAATCACCACTTCCTCCTTTCAAATTTGAGTCTTTTTGATTTTGTTGTAACCTTAGTTTTATTAAAAGTAGAATATCCGGCACAATTGCCCAAATAAACAACAACAAACCTATATATATAGCACCTTAAAAATGTTTTATAATTTTGTTTTTCTTTCTAATATAAATTAGCTTGTAACTCTATGCATATACATAAGATACATTTACAAATAAACATAATTAATTATGTATTAAAATTTTACCACGTTTATATATATTCATTTAAATTGATATCCATGTGATTCTCAATTTTAGTTTGTCCAACCACTATTTGTATAATAATAACAATAATAATAATAATAATAATAATAATAATAATAATAATAATAATATATGAAAAATGAATCAATGGTGATGATTTTTTAAATGTTTATTAATTTTGATTTTATGGTTTTCTCACTTAATAGCTCATTTAGCACAAAAAGTTAAGAAAATTAAATTGGATTTTTTGATTTTGTAGTGTAATAAATAACTGCATCAAAATTAAGAAAATAGAATAAGAAATATGATATAAAATTAGACTCCAATTTGAGATTTAATTGGATTTTCTCACAGTTTTGACTTATAAACACACACACACTAACCTCATCACACGTGCTTTGCGCTTGCGATAAGACTTTTTTTATTTTTGGTCTAGTATCATAATTTTCTTTTATTTTTTTAATTTAAATTTTAGATAAGTTTGTTTTAAAAGTATGGATTAGTAGGAGAGTGTCTTATTTTGTAGGTATTTTAAGTGGAGTTGGAGATATATTTTTACTGAGTTATCCTCAAGTATTTTTTCCTTGTTAGATGTAAGGTTAAGGGTATTTTTTAACCACATAAAAGTTCACTCTAAAGAGAAGAATCCTCTTATAAATAGTATAGATATCTATACTACTAATACAACTTCTTCTTAAAATAAAAAATAAAATATAACTGTCATGAATAAACTGTGTAAACCCAAAAAATAAAAAATAAAAAGACTCATCACATGCGCAAAGCGTGTGTGATGATGTTAGTATATATATGTATATATACTAGCCTCATCATAGGCATTTTGCGTGTGCAATGAGACTTTTATTTTTTATTATTAATTGACTACTAATGTGAGAGAGAAATGTGAAGGTGGAAAAAAAAATAGTTTAGTGATAAAAAAAATGGTAAATTTGTGGAAAAAAAATAGTTTTATTTTTTATATTATTTCAAAAAGAAGAAGTTGTATTATTACTTGACAACTAACATGAGAGAGATATGTGGAGGTAGGAGAAAAAACTTTTTTTTTTTTTTTTAATTTAGCTAAAAATTAAGAGTTACTAATTTTACATTTCTAGCCCTATGATTTTTTTTTTTTTTGAGTGAGAGTTTCAACCAATGGCGTCTACTCCTGATAATAGTTTTTTATCATCAGACCAAGACACCAATCAGTTTTTGGTGTAGGTAGGGATTGAACCTCAGATCTCTTCTTTAACCATTAGAGACTTTACCAGTTGAGCTAGCTGAAACCCGCTCTAGCCCTATGATTTAAGCCTTAAAAATGGATGAATTTGATGGTATAACGTGTCTATATATATATATATATATATCTATATATTTATATTTGGGAAAGACTATTGGAATATAGGAAACGACGGTGAGATTCAGTGTCTAAGTTCAATGCATTCTTTGTAAAAAAAAAAAAAAAGTCGTCAACAAAAGTTTCTCTCTTTTTATTTCTATCTTTCATTGCTGGTAAGTCAGAGACAGATGATTAGATAAACGATGGTGTTGGTTGATGATACTTTGCTTTGTAGAGAGAATATGTGCAAGTTGGTGGTACAATTGCACTTCTACTTTGATCTTATGCAATGTATCCAGGCTTGCCTATTCCACGCGCCTACGTCTCTCTTTTCAACACACACCTACTAAATAATATCTTTTGGTTGCTGAAATTATTATTATTTTTGAATATATTTGCATATTTTGGATTTGGATGTTAGGGTTGTAAAGTTCAAAAAATATTTTTCTCCATATGGACTTGGATTTGTGCAAATAGCAACTCACAAAACAAATAAATAAGCAGAAAATAAATAACAAGTACACAAAAAATATAAAAATTTACATAGTTCAACAAATTATCTACTTTTACGGTGTTAACAGAGAAATTTCATTATAAAAATTAGAATATATAATAGTATAGAAACTCAAATATCAATTACACTGTTACACTCTCTTACAAGAAAACACAAGACTAGACTCTTTTCTATTTTCTTTGATGTGGTTGCACAGCTAGGTTTTGGAATTCTCTTTTGACTTTGCTGCATAGTAGAATATATATATATATATATATATTATGCTAATATTAGGTTAGTTGGGGAAATCCTTCTCCACGTTGTATTTGGTTAATTGACTACCATGGGCTTGGCAATTCATAGCCACACGCGCCCACATCAACATATTTGAATTTGAATAAATTGGATTTAGTGCACCATGTAATAACCTTAACTATTGCACCGTAATTTAATCTGAATAGTTGGGATGATGAAATGAGATAGAAGAGAGTGAGGTTGATCTTCAAGTACATTTGTGTGAAGCAATATTTGGAGATAGAATTTAGTTAGATGCTAGAATTTGAAGAAGAAATTTACTAATTCCTTCGTTTGGTGACCTTAATTAGAGGAAATTGCATTTTTTTCGCATGAAATTTCAGCTGAGATTTAAGGTCACAAATTTCATTTTCAAATTTAGTCAGTTCATGCGTTATTTTCCACATTCCTCTCTTACGCCTTCTTTCAATTTTTCCCCTTCCCCATTCTTTCCATTGCTTCCTTCAGAAAAAGTTTAGTGATCAAATCTTCACCAAAGTCTTTTTTTGAGAATCATATTTCACCAAACTTAAGAAATCAAATAAAAACATCTCAAAAAATTATAGTTCAATTTAAAATCCAATTTATAAATTTAATTGAATTTTTCCCTTAGTTTTGACTTTAGATAATATAATAATAATAATAATAAACAATAATAACATTTGATTTTCGCCAATGTACCACTCATTAATTTTACTTTGAGCATGTGTTTGACTTATGGGCATGTTATAATAACTATTTTGACCCCTAACCCAACAAACCCAAATGGTACATAAACTGTATGCATGACAGCTATGGCCCAACACAATCAAATTTGTTGGTAGGCTTTACCCCCCTTTTTAATTATTATTATTTACAATTATGAATAATGATGGATTAAGAGGAAAGAGAAGATGGCCCAGCCCACCTCCATCTTTGGGTGATTGGACCCAATCAAAGAAGAGAGGAGATGGAGATGGGACTGTTCACAAACAAAAAACAGCTCAACAGGCAATATTATGGAAAAGAAAATTTACATCTCTAGGAACAAAACTAAAATCCCAGCAAAAGAGTGAGCTTAAGGTTAAGGCCAATTTAATATCAGATAGGAAAGGAGCAAGGAAGCTTGGAGGAAGTGAGTGAAGATGCAAGAAGGCTTCAATGACTTCTTTAGAGTCTCCTTCAAAGATAACATAGTGAAGGTTGTGGTGGACTGCAAGTTTGATTGCTTGGAATGCAGCTTAGTAGATGGGGAAAAGGGCACAGGTTGGGCAAAAACAGCATCTCCATATTCATTCCATCTTGAACAAATAGGAGATGATAATGATTAATGATTACCAAGCTGAGCAGTGATCAAAATATGACTTGAAAAATATTTCCAGCATCTCCCTGTGGTTTTGGAGTGTGCCTGCAAAAATAATCTGATTTCTAACCCACCAAATTGGTAGGCTTTGCCTGCTACCAAGTTCAATCAATCCCTTGACATATACAGTAACCAAAGAACACATGACATGATAAAGGTGGCACTTTTCGCTTGTATAATGTATGTGCAACTAGGGGATTTAATTATTACTTCCCAACTCAATGAAGCTTGCTTGCTGGTAGGCTTTACCTTCACCCTTGACACTGCCAAGTTCAGTCACTTGCATTCTCACAGCCTGGTGCACATACAATGTGTGATTACCAAATGGAGCCAAGACATGAATTTCCTAAGAATTGATCAACCTTTTAATTAAGGGGAATGTTAGCTTTATACAATGGTAAGCTTTACACCCTTTCAAACCTTATGCCTGGGCTCTACTAGGTGGCCCTGCCAAAAATATATATTTTTTTGGGGTGGAGATGACAAAATTAAACTTCATAGTTCTATGTAATGTTGAAGTATGACCAGGTAGTATTATGAACAACAAAAAACAGGTGCACAAGAACAAAAACAAAGGGCCAGTTTTCCATTAGCTTATAGTAGTTAGAGCCTCGTCTCAACCTGCCCTCTCCCAGCTGCTGCATGTAGGAAAGTTGAGCCTGAATATCTCTATAAGCCAAAATGTCACAGCAATCGGCAAGAGGCTACTTTAAAAACATTCAAATTTCCTCATCTATCAGCAGCATGAACAGCCTTGTTCATCATCTCCCACTTGTAAACTGAAGGTGTATCCCCAATGTGCTCCACCATATTCTCAATTCTCCTTCCCCAAAAACAAGTAAAACCTCAGAACTCTTACTCCTGGCTGCTGCATTAAGCATATCAGTAACACCATATTTTCCTTCCCCCAAAGACAAGTAAAGGCCAGGTTCCTGTCAAGAAGTTCTAGAACAAAACCCAAGTCTCCATTGAGGCAGCAGTATACATAAGCCATCCTCCATATCCAGCTCTAATGAGAGAATTTTTCCCTCTTGGATTCACACTCAACAAGAAGTCTTCTTGCAACCTTAGATATATATTTAAGATGCCATGAAAGAACGTATCATTTAAAAAATATATATATATATATATATATTTTAAAAAAATATCAGTTCAAAGTAAACAATCCTGGTCAGCCACCCTCCTGCCAGCAAGCCCATACAAGGTTTGACTAGAGATCAAGATCAATCATAAGGTGTCAATACTTAAATTTATAAACTAAATTAGGCATAGTTGGTATTGTTGGTTATTCTTTAGGTAAAATATCATTTTCGTCCCTAAACTATCACCAAAGTTCTTTTTTCGTTCCTAAACTTTAAAAAATTCTATTTTCGTCCCTAAACTATCATAAAAGTTCGTTTTTCGTCCCTAAACTTCCAAAAGTTCTATTTTCGTCCCTAAACTTTTCCAAATGTATTGATTTTCGTCCCTCCCACATTAGCATTCTGTTAAGAACTTTTGGAAGTTTAGGGATGAAAATCAATACATTTAGAAAAGTTTAGGGACGAAAATAGAACTTTTGGAAGTTTAGGGACGAAAAATAAACTTTTGTGATAGTTTAGGGACGAAAATAGAACTTTTGAAAGTTTAGAGATAAAAAACGAACTTTTGTGATAGTTTAAGGACGAAAATGATATTTTACCCTTATTCTTTTGTGCCCTCAAATGCTATCGGAAACAAAGTAAACTCTTCTTTTTTGATGCGGCATCCAAGTGCTGCCTTACCCAATAACCAGTGGGTTCAGTCAAATTATATACTTTACCTCAAGGACAATCACTCATCATAGAAGAAAAAAAATTTAACAACTAGAATGGTTAAAAATGATTTAAGAAATAGCAGTTTGAAAATCCATTTATGCTTAGAAAAGCATTATTTACAAGCTAGAATGGTTAAAAATGTTGTAGATGAAGGGTGCAAACAGTTCACATATCCCTGACAAGGCACTTGCTAATGCCCATGTCAGAAAGCTTTGCTAATAAAGATCTTTCCTTGATTATCAACACATTTTGGGGCTTTTAGTCCCAATGAATTATCCCCAATTCATGCAAGTTCAAGAGCCCAAAAACCACACCCCTGTTACAAATATAAGCTAGAGGGTTAGAAAGATGCTGATCAAATATGGATTGTATTACATGAAAAATGCCTACTGAACAAGGGCATTTGGCCTACACTTTTGTTCGCATGGTCTTGACAGGCACATAGAGCCATATTAAAGCATTGAAATTAAATATACAATATGCAGTTCATCCACTTACTCACTGAACTTATGGTCAGTTCAAAAGACTTTTTTAAGTCCAAAGAAAATTTCCAAGGTTCTAGCAAAACAACCCCTGGAATAGATCTTCTATAAAATACCACTATTACAAATATAAGTAAACAATTGGAACAATAGAATACTACAATCATATCTTCCACTCCCATCCCACTTTGATAACTTACACAAGTTACACATCTACTGAAGCTTACAAGATTCACAACAAGAGCACATTTATTCCAAAAATCAAGTGAACAATAGAATGCTACAATCAGAGATCGATTCTTCAATAACATATGATTCAAAGTTTCAATTCTCATATTATATTTGTTCCTTATTAATTTCCCTTGAAATTTCTAGACTAGAAGTGTCGCTCTTTCAGAACTGCTTGGCGTTTGGGTGCTAAGAAAATGTGGGAAAATAAAAGGAAATATGGTATTTATTTTCTTTGCTCTATTTGGTTGATAAGAAATTAAAAGAAACTGCAAGCTGACTGAATTGAACCGATTGAAATGCTGTCACTTCGGTTTGGTGTCAGTGCCAAATATGGCAAAAACTGAAAACATCAATTTGACGGAAAAATTGAGACTGACCAATTTCACCCCTAGTCATAAGTATTCTAAAATTAAAGAAATCCTGTGTGCTCTTTAATTAATAAACCAATTGAAAAGAAAAGCTTTCATTTAATAACACAGAGATTGCATATGCATCCATGAATAATGCCATATTAACAAAGATGTACACATATCCAAATGCAACAAATTTGAATTCTAAAATGATCAATATGGTCACTTAAACAACTAAGTACAAAGGATTCAAAAAATCAAATCGAATCTAAACAGAAAATATACAAAAAAATCTTGAGAGTTCAACATCAGCATGCAGATCATCGGTGATACTTGGACTTCTTGGCGAAATTAATGTCAGGCTCAGGCTTAGGCATGTCTCTCAAATCTACCAATTGAATCTTTCTTTTGGCATTGTGAACTTGTTGGTACCTCAATTGTAGCTTTCTTTTTGAGGATTCCAATTTCAACTCTAATGAGTTCCCCTTCTCTTTTCCCTCCTCTTCCTTTTGGATCTTTTGCTTTTCAGAACATGTGTTGATTGCTTGAGTTGATGAACTAGATTCCATCTGTTGTTGTTGTTGTTGCTTTTCGGAACATGTGTTGATGGCTTGAGTTGATGAACTTGATTCCGTCTGTTGTTGTTGCGCTTTCCTTTGCCGCCATACAGCCAAATTGATCTTGACCACAATCCTCTCTTTCTTTGTTATCCCATCATCACCGTTCAGCATGGTGGTACTTGAACAACAAGAGTCAGTAGTGCAAGTAGAATCCGTAACATTCTTTGCATCACTCTCCTTGTTATAGTCCTCCAACTTGAAGTCTTTAGGAACCTTCATCCTAATAACATTGCATGCTTTCCTTTTCTTTTCACCGTTCACGGCGGCACTACTGGTACTGGCAGTAGTAGAAGACAACATTGAGATTGCTGATTCCTCATCATACCCAGAACCAGAAAAGAGCGTCTTCTTCTTCTTGTTGCTATTCAAGTTACGATGTTGCATTCCCACACGAGGGCTGGCATCTGAACCCAAAAGCATAGCCATGGTCGGCTACTGAAAACTTTGGCGAGAGAGAAAATCTTGGAGAGAAAGTAATTTGTTTCTTTTTTCTTTTTCTTTTTTTTGGTTTTGTTTCTTAATTTAGTTTCTTCTCATAGTCAGATATTAATACAAAATAGAACCGACTTCAGTGAGTGTAAAACCTTGTAGGACTAGGATTTTTTAACCTAGTAGGACTAGGAGTTCTTGGTTTCCAAAAACTAGTAGGCAAGAATAGCTTAATACAAAGGGCTTAATAAAAGTAATGGCGCGTGTACTCCATTGTCCGTGTAATAAAAAGGGCTTAATAAAAGTAATGGCGTGTGTAATACAAAGGCCTTAATAAAACTATTTTTTTGTAAAATATTTGTATTTATAGCATTATTTTATTAGAAAAATTGGGCCAAACCTAAATAGACTGTATTAAAGCCTAGTTTAGTTTGACATTGCCAAAAATGTACTTCTCTTTGTTGTATACTCATATGGCAGCCCAAGATAATTTATGACAAAAATTTTATGCAGAGCTTTTAATATGTAAATATTAATTAAATAATATTATTTAATATTAATTTTAATTTGATATATTAAATATATAATTTAATAAATAATATCATCTAAGTTAATGATAATTTTACATAGAGAATTAAATATTATAGTTGAACCATAAATATTAATAAAAAGAAATAGAAATATATTATGATTAAAAAAAATATAATTTATTTTGGATATATGACGATGTATAGTCAAGTAAAGTTGTGATATAATTTTTAATTTTATTATTTAGTGTGTGGCCTTGTAGGATATCAGTTTACAAAAATTAAAGTCTCAAACTATATTAGGGGAGATTAATCTATAATTGATGATTTAACTCATTTGCAACATTTTTTTTTTTGGAAACATTTTAAGGTTCTATTAGTCTCGTACTTTAAGAGTTTTAATATAAATGAAAAGAAAAAATGTGCTAAAAGCATTATAAAATCAACGTTTAAAATTTTTTTTGTATCATTAATATCACTAATTAAAAAAAAATGCACAACCTTTAAAAATATATATATTATTTTATAAAAATTTGGGCTTTTAATCATGAGAAGTGGAACCTTTTTCCCTAAAGGGAATTTAATTTTTTGGGTGGGGCCTTGGGCCGACCCTGCATGCCCATTGGTTTTCCATATAAAGGGAGCAAGGGCTAGTCTGTGAAGATGATGATTATTCTCTACTGTATGGTATTGTAGCAAACAACCAACGATACATTTTTCATATATATATATAAGCATCTATGCCGTGGATGCTATTATACAAGCTCAATAATATTTTGTTCATGAGAGGCATTGTAAAACACTTACATACACCCTATTAATTAGTAATTTTAATCAAATTAAAGGTACCTGTAGAAATATATTTATGTTCTTATGTTAATCTTTTCTGTTTTCCAGCATTGGTATTGAACTGAAACTTTGTGCCTCTATTTTCATGCATTAGGTTGGCTATTTTAGAAAATTAATTATACGGCTAGAATGTACATCTCTAAAGCTTCGAAATATGATTTGCTTGATTTATATATAAAATGAAAAAGACACAAAGGATCGAAGTTTGAGTTGAGATTTTTGTTTTTCTCGAAAATGAAGGTTTTACAGGTTAAAGACAACCTCCAAGGTGGAGCCCTACTTAGGCCACTGGAGAGTACGAGTTCGTTTGGATACAGTTGAAAACTGAAAAACATTGTAAGAAAATCATTTTTAAATGTGTGAATAGTACTACGGGACTCATTTTTAATAAAAAAATTGTTGAAAAGTGAAACTTGTGGGTTCGTAAATAGTGCCCACCGTGCATTGTTCATGAAAAAAGTCAAACATTCCGGTTCAAAAAGCAAAAAAAAAAAAAAAAAAAAAAAAAAAAAAAAAAACCTTAAATGCAAAACGTGCGTTTGGAAAGCATGTTTGCACACTACATCAAGTGGAGACTTTTCCAGTAGTTGGTCTCCCTCAGAATCACCACCAACAAATTGTGATTTGTGTAATATCATTTTTATTGTGACCATTATTGCTTAGATAGAGTTGAGTTGGAGCTGAGTAATTTTATTTGATGTGAAAATATAGTTTAGATTGAAGCAAATGGACACCGCTATAGGAATTACAAGTTTATTTATCAATAAAGTTAGGGTAATAACAAAAATCACAATAATTTCAAAACACTCTTTTCAATTTGCCTTCTGCCTCACATCTGTGCCCATCACAATCAATTATTAAATTTTGTTTTAATGGTATATTTATGAAATGGTAGGCAAATAAGGTGTTATTGTAAATCTTTGTTAGTGTTTTTTTTTTTTTTTTTTTAACATTAAGGGGGGTAAGAAGATTTCTACCTTTATACCGTCTCTATTGGAATTGGAAATATAAAAAAGTGGTAGTTGAATTATAAGATAAATAATTTTAAAAAGTCATTTAATCACAAACTCAATTTAACAAATGTTCCTTTTTAAAAACAGTAATAATAAATAATAATAAAAACTAACAACTTGCTAACAATTGTGCGACTGTGAATGCTTTTTACTTTTGCTTACTACTGATCATATGAACTCATAATTTTTCATCAACAACTTATAGTGACACAAGTAGTATTTTTTTTGCCCAATAGTACAATCTTAGGAAAAAATTAGGAAAAAAACACCGGGTCAAACTTATTTAGTTATGTAGTATGTTTTTTGAAACTTGAGTTGAGATTGACAAACTTGGATTCCAAAAAATATGCTACATAACTAAATAAGTTTGATCATGTGTTATTTAACAAATTTTTCCAACATTTATGCTATTTAGCAAAATTTTCCCACAAGTCAGCGTATCATTGAATTGGGGTAGAAATTGGTCTATCACGTTGGCCCAATTGATTTAGTGCTTTAAGCAATAACTAAGTTTTTCTTTGAATTGAGTAGGTTCCAGTTAACTCAATTGATAAAATTTCTGATTGTTAAATAAGAGTTTTGATTTTCAATCTTCGCCTATACCAAAAACTGATTGATATAAACTATCATCAGAAAATGAACACCATAGATTGAAAACTAAAAAAAAAAAAAAAATTGCTTTGAACTTGTTATCAAAAAAAAAAAGTTTTGCTTTGAAGGCAATCGAAAGGTATAAATACTCTCATAATTAAAAAAAAAAAAGAAAAAAAGAAAAAAAAAAAAGGTATAAATACTACTATTTTTACCCAAAAAAAAAAAAAAAGTATAAATACTACTATTGAAAAGAAACCCTCTATTATGGTATAAAGAATCAAAAAAAGGTTGAGGAAATTGCTTTGCTCCACAAACTGTAAAGAATCACCTTCCTCTTCAATGGCGCTCTATTTTCTCTATTGCATTGATTGTAGGGCTTCTTTCTTTGAAGCCCCTAGAACTACTTCCAGCCACAATTTATATCTTACCCTTACCTGGGTTTTCACCAAAATCAATCAAACCCACTCTAGCTCCAACAAGGTATTGTTTTTCTGTTTCATCCCCAAGCAATTTTGATTGATTGCTATCTGTTTGTTGAATTGACTGTGAAGTTTTTCAATGCATCCAATAGCTTTTGTAGAAATGGCTGTTCCACAAGTTAATAAGAAACTGCTTGATGAACTTGAAGCCATGGGATTTCCAAGGCCAAGAGCAACACGAGCTCTTCATTTTTCTGGTCTGTCTATATTTATTTTGCTAATTGTGAATCAACATGAATGATGTTTGTGTTAGTAATCAGGTAATTCTAGCTTAAAGGCAGCTATAGACTGGGTGATTGATCATGAGAATGACTCAAACATTGATCAGATGCCCTTGGTATGAATATGATTTCTCATCTTCATTCTCTTCTTTGCTTACATTGCACACGGATTTTTATTTACTTATTTTTGGTATTCTTATTCAATGATATCCTTATTTTTAAACTTCAATCTTTATCAACTAATGAAGTCTCTTGTATGGTACCATATCCTCAGTCATGCTAAGAAATAACACTAAAACTATAGTTTGAAGTGGGTTTGTGTTTCACAAAACCAAAACATTTGATATTCACATTGTAGCTTCTTGTATACCCTTTTTTTTTTTTGTTAATAATTTTAATATTCAAAGGGGCAAGATGCCCAAAAAAAGAAGAATTCCTTTAAAATAAAAGAAAAGGGGTGAGAAAAATAGAGATAAGGTTATTGTAAGACATAGTTGGCTATTTCATTTTGAATAGAACTAACAAATAATTGTTAAAAAAAAAAAAATCATGATCCCAATTTCTAACTTTGATCTTATCTGTCAATTTTCAAAGATTGCTTTGGGATTCAAAACTGTAATACTCTTAGCTTGATATTGAAATAAAGAGAAACATTTCAAATAGAACATATATTGGCCAGTAATCTTCAGCTTTTTTATTTTGGTATATCTACCAGGTGTCTGCTTATTATAAGATAGAGGGTGTTCATACAATTGAAATTCTTTCTCATATATATGCTTGTTTAGCCGACAGTTTTGATTGGGTAGTAAGAGCTGAAGTTTATACGTCAATTGTTGTTTAGCTAAGTATCTTTTCTAAGATGATCTTGTTTTTATCAGTTTGTTTTTGTGGTAGCTTTTGAGATTTGGAATTTGACTTTATCTTTGCTTCTTGTAAGCTCCATTTCTTTGAAAGGAGGTGGAGAGAAAAAAATTGTCTTTGATGAATATGTTGATACATTTTGTACATGAACTTATAAAATCTTTGGTGTTGCACATACTGTCACTAGATTTGTTTGCTTGACTGTTTAACTTCTCCCAGGTAGCAGTGGATATTGATCTTGACTCACCTCAACCTTTCCATATCATAGAACAAATGAAAATAAAGGCACAAGAACTAAGGTTTCCTTTTCTGTTTATCCAGAACTCCCCCTCAGATTCTTTCTCCTCTTTTGACCTTTTATATATAATTCTTTAGGCTGGTTGAATATTTGAAAAAAATTTCAGATTGATCTTACTATTCATGGCTAACTGGTTCCTCTCCATGACTACTTATGTTGTTGAGTTTCAGGAATAAAGCACATAAGAAGAAAGAAGTAGAAGAAAAGAAATTGGAAAGGCAAAGGGAGAAGGTATTATGCAGTTATTTCTATGGTTTTTTCTTTCCTTATTTGATAGTTCCTTTACAGCATTACCTTGCCTTTTCTAAATCTTGTTAAGAATTTTGATTACTCTTTTAACTTTTTTACTGCTTTTTCTCTAATGGAAGACAGAGAAATTTGGGGAGGGGTAGGGGTAGATAGTTCAAATCATGCTTTAAAACACAAGTAGAAAATGTTTATAGTATGAGAAATTCTAAAGTGAAGTTGGCAATTTATTAGTATCAATTGATAAATAATTAGTCTCTTTAAAGCTTGCCTTGGTGTGATTGCAAGTGCCTTCCACCAAAAGTAGGTTGCAGGTTTGAGTCTAAAAATCAGTCTCTTCAAATAAATGGGGGTGAGGTTGCCAATCAATCACCTCTCCTATATCTCACAATAGTGGGAGCTTTGTGCACTGAGTATGACCTTTTCCTTCTTTAAAAGCTTGCATATATTGCCCATTGGTTCATAAAATATGACATTAGGAATAATATGCAACTTTCTATTATACAAATAATGATTAATGCAAGTTTTTCTACATATATCCTTGCAATTTTCTCCTAAGTAGACTCTTCTAGACTAGAAAATTACCATGATTATAATGATAAATTCAATATCAGTGGAACGTGAATGGCAGCCCCTTTTGAAGAATTATAAGAGGCAAAAAGTTAGTTCTAATGTTCAAGCCATAAAATTTGGAGTGTTTTGGACTCTTGGGATCTTGCTTAGCTAGCCTAAATTGAAGAGTCTTATTTTATTGTTATCTAAGTAATGTTGTTTCTTGTTTAGTTTTAATTAATCTTTACTAAAGTCGGGGTAATTTAATAATTTCTAGATTCTTGGGATTTGGCTGTACCAAAGGCCCATGAATCGTATTTTATGTTTTGAACTCCTTTTCTTTTTATTCCAACTACAAGATTAAGTGTTGAACTTGAAACATTTGCTAGTCACATAGAGGAAATTCATGATAACTTACGAAGAATTGTTGCCCTTAGGAATGAGAAATACAAGGCTCAAACTAATATTAGAAGATTATTTTCCGAATTCAATGAAGGAGATATGATTATGGTTCATATACGAACTTGGTTTAGTATTCTTTTTCTTTTTATTTACAAAAACTTAGTATTTATAGGCCTTTATACTATAAATTCATTGAGAGATGTGAGTTTTAATAAAATTATAGTAAAATTTTTTTGGGAAAATAATTATAGTAGGTTTCTTAAAACCCTGCCTAGGTTTCTCATTCAATTCATCATTTTACTATCAATCAAACATCAAATTCTTTTCAGGATTCAGCAAGATTCAATCCTTTTTTATCATCTAACCTTAAGTTCTTAAATATCCAAATGCATTCAAGAATATTTCGAGAACATATCAAGAAGCCTAATATAGTTAAATTTCTTAAAGATCCTAGATCATGATTCCTAAGTTCTTTTTACCCCTGAAAGACATTATTCAACGGTGAACTTGCCATAGCTCTTTTATATTTTAGAACATATTATTGCTGCTTCATTGGTTGGTTTCTGTCAAATCAAACTCTTCTGTTTGTACTTTGGGAGTCTGTTAAGTGCTCGTTTCATGTACTTGGCATTTATTTACAAAAACCTTGGTTGTGCTATTGTTCCAGGAGAGGATTTGAGCTAGTAAGGACCTCACTAAGGCAAAGTGAATTCTAGAAAGCAATGAAAGACAACGGTCTGTCTTAATTTAGTAATTGCTTTTTCTATTTGGAAATTTTATGTCTATTTATCCCTTTTTGTCTTTAAATACATTAGATTGTGTTTCCTTCTAACTTAAATATTAATATATTCACTTTGTTTTTTCAGTTATTTAGCCTTTAAAAAAAAAGAAAAGGAGGAAGAAAAAAGAGCAAGGGAGAAAATACTTAAGAAACTAGAACATGATAAGGTGCTTGAAAATTTTTTCCACATTTCATTGTGCTTAGAACAATTGTTCATAGATTATAATTTTTTTCTAGTAGATTATGTGTGCATTTGCGAATCATTGAAAACATTTTAGCTTTTAGCTTTTTGTCCTTTTGTCCTTTTGTTTTTGCTTTTGTTTTTGTTTTTTTTTTTTTGTTTTTTTTTTTTGTTTTTTTTTGTTTTTTTTTTTTTTTTTTTTGCAAATAATCTAGCTTTTAGCTCTTTGTAATGCATTTAACATAAAAAATAAAAATAAATTAATTAAGAAAAACATAAATGTTATCAAAAACTATATCTTTTGTTAAACACTATGCAAATAAGTTACCGAAAATACACAATTCCCAAACGAAAACTATATATTATAGATTTGACTATCATTGTCCTTAATACACCTTTGCCCTAGGGCCTGCCCATTTCTATGGAAGGAGAATTTTTTTTCTTTATAGTATTTTATGGTCAATAAAACTAGAGAGAAATATGAATTTTGTGGAAGTTGTGCTAATACAGGAAAAAGGTTTTCAAAAAATATTCTCAAAGAACTTGAAGTAAGCAACAACCAAGAATAGAAGAGAGACTAATGGGTTTTTATTTTATTTTAAATTTTATCAAGTGATAATTTAATAATTTTTAGTTCATTATTCCTGATTTGAGGTTTAATACCTTTCTCAAGAATTTTCCATGACTCAAAAAACTATGCATGTCTTCATAGGTAGAAAGGAGGTCAAGACTTGGATTGCCACCAGAAATTCTATCTGTAAAACCTTCCACTCATTTGTTGCAAAAAAAAAAAAAAAGGGTATGGTTATTTTGAAAGTGATGTTTATAGAACTTAGCACTCTTCTGTGCCATTGCATAATATAAATTTCTTTACTTGAACTACATGGCAGAGTTATTTTGATGTTGTTCTTTTTATTATTAGTTGCAGACATCATTGCTTGTGAAGTCTATAACAAATGTAGAGCAGATGAGAGAATGTTTAAGGTCTCTTAAGCGCAATCACCAAGTAAATTGCTCATAGTGTAACAAGCGCAAGAGTTCGGAGACATTTCAAAAATAGATTGGTTTATGTGTTTTATGACATTATTGTAGAACCATCACATTATAAGTGGTTTCCTTAATTATGTTTAGCAACTTCATTTTGAGGTTAGAGTGTGCTTCAATTTCCTCCTTATATGTTTCAAAAGAAAAGCATAATGTTGAAGTTTTCCTGAATAAAAATTCTGGTATAGTGGACTTCTTATATGTGAAACATTTAATCAGAGGGTGGTTTTTTTTTTTTTTTGGAGAAATCCATTGGTTAAAGATCTCCACAGATAAATTGTCACAACAATGAATTTCCTTTGCATATGAGTTTTCAGATAAATGGGAGGTACTACATCTTATTATTTACAAGATAAATAGCTCTCTTGTACTAAAAATCCCCTTGCTTTACATTCAAATACTTAAAGAAAGAAAGCGCATGCTTGTAAGCCTTATAATTAAACTAAGGTGAAGGTGCATGCACCTGTTATAGCATAAATCATATGCATAGGATATTTTTAGGGTGCCTACTATAGATATTTTTTGTATTTCTTTGACTTGTGAACTTTAGGTTTCACCAGTTCCAAATGTAGTCCATTTTTGTTAGCTAAGATTGTCACATTCTATTTCATTTACTTCTATATTTTACATGTTACTCTGTCAGTAGCATGATTCCCCCTGCCTTTTTCTATTTATTTGTCTAGAATGATGGTGCCAGAGTTAGGAGGGCCTTCGAAACTCTTCTGATCTATGTTGGAAATATTGCAAAAAATCCTGATGAGGAAAAATTTAGGAAGATTCGACTTACTAACCCATTATTCTAGGTAAACAATTTCTTTGATTGATGTGGTTGTTGGGGGGGGGGGGGGTGTTGCTGAGGTTTGATCATGTTGTTTAACCCTCCATACCAACTATACGAGTAATCTGAGCTAATTTAATCAAATAGAGACCATTTGTTATCTCCATCAAAGTCCAAATTGTCCTTTTGATGATGGGTTATTGCCACAAGACATTGGTAATGCCAAGTTATTTTCCATGGAAATTAGGTTACTTTTGGTTTGGTTTTGGATTATTATTGGGTTCACTTTCATGATTTTTAACTAATAAAAAATAATACATTAATTCGCCAGGTTCATTTGTATGAAAAAGGTAGCCTCATTAGTGTCATGATGAGGGCCAAGAGCTCTCCATCCTGATCGTTGGATCACCATATTTAGTTTTTCTTTTGATCACTACTGTCAAGTAATGCATAGATATGGCGAGCGTTATCCTCTTTGTAGCCTTACATTGAACGGTCTAAATATCTACTGCTTTTATGGTCTGTCACTATTTCTTGCTACACTTGTAGACTAGGATGTTCCTCTGTATAAACATGATATACCCAAAGAAAAAAGAGAAGGGTTTCATAAACATGGCTAAGATCTGGCATATAATATTTTTATATGTTTTTCTTGGTTCAGGTGTACTTGTATTGTAAGATTTCTACTCTAGTTATTTATATAGTTATTTATTTATTCTTTAGCTATTTAACACTTAATAGGATAGAGTTGGGAACTTGAGAGGAGGTATGGAATTTCTTGAGCTCTATGGGTTTGAGAGAATAGAAGGAGACGAGTTCTTGTATATGATAAGGTCAACATGGAATTTCTAAACACAGCTGGGTCTGAATTGAAGTCTGCAATGACCAACCCCTTCTTTGGACTTCTAAGTGTGTAAGAGAGGATTGTACTGTGATTTTAGGTCAAATGACTTGGGTCTAAAACTTGGCCACGAAGAGAATAGTAAAAAATTACCCAATTGGAATGCTGTGTATATGTCTGGTGTTTGGTTCCTCACCATGGCCATGGGCTTAAGAAAATTGTAGTGCATACAAAAGAAAGAGCTTGAGAATGAATGTAAATTATTCATGGTATGCATCTTTGATCTCCAAGGAATATTCTTCCAAATTTCTACTTAAAAATTTTCTGCAGATTTTTCGTTGACTCTTGCAAATTTAATGGCAAAGGCTTTCTATTCCACCTCTCTCTCTCTCTCTCTCTCTCTCTCTCTCTCTGTGCAAATTTAATTGGCCAATGCAATTTTATATCTTATACATTTTCACTGGGAGTCTATGCCTTTGTGCTAACATGGCTAATGGCAAAAAAGAATTTTAAAAAAAATAATCATTTTTTTCATGCCCCCTAAATTTTTTTCATGCGCTAGTTCATCATTAGCAAACCACTCTTTACATAAAAGGTAAGGATTAGGTTGGAGTTGCACTGAACCAATCTGGATGATGTCGTGTCCATTATTGGACATAATATTTGTGCAATATACACAAACATTTTTGTTGTGCATTTTTATTTTTTATTTTTTCTTTATGTTTCAAGAGGATGAATGAAGAGAATGGATAACGGATGTGAAGAGAGAAATAATTTAAATTTTTTAATATTTTAATGAAATAGTTAATGTGGGTATTGTGAAAAGTGTTTAAGTAAAACAAGAAAAATGGGATATTATGTTAAAATAGATAGAAATTTTTGCACTAGTTGATGTGAATGCTCTTAGGCAATGGCCTTAGTCCCAAAGGGTAGAAGACCCCTTCTATTAACCAATAAAATATAATTAAGGCCCTCTCACCTAGGAAAAAAAATCAAGGCCCAAGAAAGTATTGTAACAAAAATTTTAATTAAATTATTTTTTCTTAAAAGAAAATAAAAAATTATCCCCTCTTTAAATGATATGTATTCTCTTAAATTCTTAATGCGCTTTAGTTAATCTTTTATAGTTGGGAAATGCTAATGAGTGACCTTAAGACACTGGTTAATAATCCATTTTAAGAAAGTTTTGATACTACTTTTATGGAAAATGAAAAAAGCTGTCAAAATATTAATTACTTTTTTTTTTTTCATTTCCCATAAAAACTTTCTTTAAATGGATTATTAACTAGTGTTCTAAGAGCACTCGTTAGCATTTCCCTTTATAGTTTAAGATGGTGAAAATATTCATTCTCCCAAACATAGAAGGTGAAGAGACTCTCTCTCTCTCTCTCTCTCTCTCTCTCTCTCATAGTCAAATTAATAGTTTTATAGACAAATCCATTAAATATTTGATCCCAATTTTTCCCAAAGAGAGATCGTGACTATTTGTTAAAATAAAAGACATGAACGCACATTTTCTCTCCATCTTGATATTTTAGGGATCAATCCCCTATTTATTCATTGTTTACATTGCCGCTTTTGCCTCCCATCCTTTTTTTTTTTTTTTTTTTTTTTTTTTGTGTGTGTGTAGCTTACTTTGTAATTGCTTAGCAATCAATGTACAGTGAGTTGACTACTCTCCTTTCATCTTCAATTCTCGTTGGCTTTTATTTACTCTCCCTTTCTTTTTTGTTCTAGTTTATGCTATTGGAAAGCTTTCTCCCTTTCATTGTTGTTCTTGACTTCTTGTTGGTTGGGTGAATGAAAGAGTTTGAGTTCATTTCTATCAAATCCTTTGTTGTCTTTTTATTTTTTTAATTTTTTTTTAATTATCGAGTAAATTCAATAAGGACTTGGGGCAATACCCCAAGTTTACACCCTCTAATACTAGTATGCCATATTAGTATTTTATAAATTGATTAATGAATATGACTTGTCACACATAATAAGTCCTCCCTGATACCCAATTCCAAAAAGGTTGAAATTTGGAACCTATTTTACTAAAATCCCCCATCCTCTTTTCTACCACCACTGAACCTCTAACCCACCAGACATATTGTCGAATATACCTTAGAAATTTTCATACCAAGATCTCTCTTAATTACTAATATTGAATCTCAAAAATTTTGAAAAAGTACATTTTAAATTTAAAACATGATATCAACAGCTCAATAAATATTTTTTAATTAAAATTAAAATATAAAAAAAATGTTGCACTTAAAATTGTACCCTTAGACCGCCAAAGACATTGAGCTGCCCCACCCCTCCCCTGCGGAAGAAAGCTGCACTAAGCCCATATAAAATTGTAATTTAGAACTAAAATTATCATAGTTTTAAATTAATCAAATTAATCAACAATTAACTTAATTTTTAATCTATACTATCTATAAGAGAATTCTCCTCTTTGGACTTCAAAAGTACCCCTAGACCTTACATTTAATAGGGATAAAACTTGAGGACAATCTGATAAAAATATATCTCAAACTTCACATAAAATGCCTACAAAATAGGACACTCTCCTACTAATCCATGTCTTTAAAACAAATTTATACAAAATTTAAAAAAGAAAAATTCTCAATCCACTTTGAAATTTTCCTCATGACCACATACACTAGACAAAAAAAAAAAAAAAAAAAGTCTATGCAAAGCACGTGTGATTAGGCTAGTTTAATATAATTTATTTACATTCTTAACTTTTGATCTTCTATTGAACATTAATTAGTTTTGAATAAACAGCAACCACTTTCAATAGTAGTCAAAAAAGCACAATGGTCTTGAATTAGTATAATTTAGTAATCGCCTTGATGCTTACTCATTTAAGAGATGTCTCATGCAAACAACTCCTATAAATAGCCGTTTAGTTTTGTTCAAGACATTTCCGATGTGATTTTTTCTTCCCACATCTTATACAATTCTTTTATATTGACCGCAGTTCCATTGTGTTGTGCACCAGAGCCAAAAGAAGCACCCGCAGGGGTGGCTCTAATAGAATGGAGAATATGAAGTTACTTGAGAAAGTTGTAATTGCACCTGAAAAACCTACAGAACGTAGACAAATTTTCTAATCTAACATAGACCCTTCCCTTGTTGTGTACCAAGAATCTGTGTCCTTTTTCGACCCTCCAACAAACGAAATGACATTCTTTGAAGCTTATCATAGCTTATGCAGTGCCCTTTCCAAAATGCTAGTCCCATATGATTTTTTAGCTGGTAGGCTAGTGCCATGTTTGGAAGAAGATAATCGCTTTGAAATTGATTGTAATGGTGCTGGTGTTGTGGTTGTTGCAGCGAGAACCGACACGAAGTTGAGTGAATTAGGTGACCTCTCGTCTCCCAAGCTGGAGTTCAGGCAGTTGGTTGCACTGTTGGATGAAGAAAGGGACTTGAAGGACAATCCCCTTTTGTCTATACAGGTTATTTTCCCTTTGGTTATTAGCATTTAGTACTATACAGTTAATTTAGTAAGTAAATTTTTTAGGACTATAAGATAAATCAGGTTAAAAGACTATAATACGGATTTCGTATAACTTATTTTTCATATGAATCAGAATATCAGATTTTTTTAAATGAAATTATAGAGATTGAGAAAGATGTATCTAAAAAAAAAAAATGAAGATTATAAAAAGTTGTATTTTAAAAAATTTCTTTTGATAACCCGTTACAAAATTGGCATGTACCTCTCATTACATGTGAATTTAGTAATCAATTGTTATTCTACCATATGTGTGTGTGTGTGTGTGTGTATATATGTATAAATATAAATGGTTTGTATAGATCATAAGGCAGAAATCATAATCCTTAGAAAATTATTTATGTACAATTTATAACAAGTTTAGGGGCTAATGAGACCTACTACAATTCCAAACTAATCTTTGTGGCCTCTTGAAAAGCATGAACCAGGGCTACCTTCTAAAGCATGCACAACAAGGGCCGGCAATCATCAATTGTATTGCCATAGGGTAAGCTTTTAGAGTGTTACATGTGCATTGTAGTATAAAATTGAACGATACAAATGTGTGAGAAATAACTTGTTTTAGCGATTACTCTGTTTCCTTCTAGAGCATTGTGTTATCAAATCATTTTAAATTAAATCTGCATCTGAAAACAAAACATATTTTATATGGCAACAGTCAACAAAACTAGACTAAAAATTGAAAATGTTGGCTCCATTTTAGTATCAGCATATTTTTGAAATAAAATCCTGCTGGGTAGAAGGTTAGATATGAATTAAATCACATTTACAGTGCAGTGCCTAAAACATCAACAAGACCAAACAATTGTTAAGGACATAATATTTGCAGTATATCTCATAGAAGATGATGCCTTTTACTTACATACCAACGTGAAAAAGAACAAAGATGATGTCTTTCATAATTTGAAGTAACCAGTTCAATTTTAAAATCATCATGCCTTGAAGTCCTTTTGAAGAAGAGAACTCCACAGATTCCCCAAGAATCAACAGAATATCCAACTCTCATATTTATTCATACCAGGGGTTTTCAGAGTTGTCCTCATTTTTGCCAATTGCTTTTGAGAACTTTTGGGAAAGGGCTCCATTGAGTTCAAGATTGGCACTGTAGCTAAATGCATAAAAAATCTTAGGCTGGGTGCATGATGGAATTGTTCTCAAAAAAAAAATTTTTTGATAGGTAATAAAACTTTTATTGAAAAGTTGAACATCATGTTCACGATGGTGAACACTTTGAACAATGAAACAAATACAAGAAGATCAAGAGCTAAAAGAAATAGAAACTAAAAAATCAGCTACAGCAGTACAGTTCGTACACCCCCAAATGCGAGCCCAAAGAAATAAAGTACGAAAAAGTAAACATTTTATGTGTTCCAAAGCACTCACCTTGTCTTCAAAAATGCGAGCATTATGTTCCTGCCAGACTAACCACATTAAACATGCCGGGACCATGTTCCAAATGATTGAAAGATGCTTTCCAAACAAGTTTCTCCAAATAAAGAAAAAAGATTTCACTAACCTTGGCATGACCCATTGGATCCCAAACACTGCGAAAACTTCACACCATAAAGCATGAGAGAACTTACAATGAAGAAGGTTCGTATAACCAAGAAAAGACAAATTAAATATGCCCTTGACAATTTTGCCAAAATGATTGTTTATTGAGATATCAAAGATTTCCAACAATATCATATTATTAGCTTTCACTGCTATCTTTCTCATCAAATAACTTTGACACAAGTTCAAGAAACGAAATCCTGTAAGACTTCAGTAGAAACTGATATAGATGAGTTACTTGAAAGGTCTATGATCCTATCAAATGTGGAATAATAAAAGACTCTTAAAAAGTGCTAGAAAAAAGAAGAAACTGTAAGATTCAGCTTCATTTGAACATCTTGGTAGACGTCCATTGGCAAAAATCCAATACCAAAGGAGAAGCAAGTTGCCATAGTATTGGAGTACCATTTCACCCATCCAGCTTGGTACAAATCCTTGTGAATCTACTCCAAGCTAGATCAAGGAGCCCACAGTGTGTGTACTTAATGAAAAGGTACAATTATGAACAAGCTATTGATGTTCAAGCACAAGGGTTCAAGCTTATATAATGGAGCCAATGAGTTGTGACTTGCATCTGAAGGGTTATTGTTCCTAGTTGAATACGGGTCAAAGATAGCTAATGCATCTGTCAATGATGAAATTCTCCTGATGGAGGTTTTTTTTTTTTTTTTTTTTTTTTGACTAAAAAAAATTCACTGAAAGAAAATGATGAACTACAAAAAGCCAAAGCACACAGAAAGTGTGCTGAGGTAAACTAAGATGCATGAAAAGTACAACTATCAAGCAAAGTAGGTAAGAAATTAAAAGTGGAAACACCTGAAGCCGTTGTCCACCCAAACAAAGTATGGAAAAAAGCTAGTTTCAGGTCTTGAGCACTCTTGAGTTGAACTTTCAGTTCCTTCAAAAATCCGAGCATTCCTCTCCCGCCAAATGCCGCACATTAAACAATGAGGAATAATGTTCCAAACAACCCCATTTCTATGTTTGCTGAACTTACCCGGCCAGCTAGATAAAAGCTCCATTACACCCCTGGGCATAACTAAATATACCCCAAAAAGAGTGAACACCATGCACCACAACTCTCTAGCTACCGGGCAACATAAAAGTAAGTGATTAGTAGTCTCCCCAGCCCTCTTACACATACAGCACCAGTTAATAACAACAAGCCAACGTTTTTGCAAATTGTCATTTGTTAAAATAAGACCCAATGCCGCCGTCCAAATGAAGAAACTAATCTTTGTTCGCAAGTTTGGTTTCCACACCATCTTCCAAGGAAAAGACACATGAGAAGGGGGTTCTAAGACTTTGTAGGAAGATCACACATCATAAACTCCTACAGAAGACAGTTTCCAGCACAACTTATCCACCTCGTCCCCTTTCCACACTCCAGAATAAAGTAAATCCATAAAGGAAGCAATAGACTCTCCACACTCCAGAATAAAGTAAATCCATAAAGGAAGCAATAGACTCTAACTCCCAGTCTTGACCCAACCGAGTAATGCTAATGTTCCAATGATAGCTATCCAAAGAGAAGGAAATTAACTCTGCCACTGACGCCTCTTTATTACGTGCCATGCCATACAACTTAGGGAAATTCCTCTTTAATCAAGCTAGAATCTGATAGAAGATCCATCCCCCACCTTCAAGCTAACAAAATGGTGAAAAGTATCTCAACCTTCCTTATACTCTTCCAAAGGCATACCCCTCAAGGCCCCTGCACAATATTAGAACACCAGGCCAATCTCTATTCATGTTTTAAGGGAGCAATACAATTTGCTATGCAATGTTGCCTAAGAAAGTTGACTCTCTTGTTTTTCAGGTCACCTTGATACATCAAAAGTGAGAAGTAAGGTGGTCTATGCCACCTCGAAGGATAGATTCAAGAGGGACCTGGATATGGATGACACTCCAGTCATGTCACAAGCAACAAATCCTAGTAAAATGAGCCTTGACATTGTAAAAGGGCAAGAACTTTGTCATTTCACTTTCTTGATGTTTAGCTCCTCCTAACAGTAACATTCTACGAGCATTTTTTTTTTTTCTTTTTCTGTCCCTTGTCCTTTTTATTCTTTAGTGTTGTATGGGCCATAGAGAGAGAGAAATCAAATTGGATTGCATTTGGCAAGATATGGATTACCACTTTTAACAGATGAGTGCTTGTCTGAGCTGAAAATTGATTTTAAACTATCAAATTGGATTGCCTTGGACATTTATAGGAAGAAACACTGTATTCATATATATTCTATCTGTCATCAAAGTAAATGACTTCTTTTAGAAATTAGGCAAAGCAGATCTAGAAAATAGTCCTAGGATTGTGCCACTTGTCCCAAAATCATTTCTGTTCCACAAGAACATTTTAAAGTAGAGTACAGGCCACTTGGAAAAGCACCAAATCTGTGTTTTAATAGAAAGAACAAGGTACCAAGGATCCATACATTCATTGACTGGGCAAAAAAAGGAAAAAAGAAGCAGCAGCCCATATTAAGGCATAGATTAATAAATCTAGTTGTTTACAGACTTGCTTAAAACTGGAAAGATACAAACAACTAACTTAGTGTTCTATTCTTTTTAGTGCAAAGTGAAATGACATACCACTCCGTACATATATAGTTCGTAAAGATGAACCTGAGCTGCCTTCGGAAGCATACACAAGGTCCTGCAAAAATCAATTGTATTCCCATAGAGTATGCTTTTAGCAAGTTACATGCGCACCGTAGTACAATACTTTTATGATACAAATGTGCAAGAAATACTCGTCACAGTGCCAACTCTGTTTCCTTCAGTAGCATTGTGTTCTCAAAACAGTTTAAAAATGAGTACGCATTTCGAAATGAACCATATTTCATATGGCAATAATCAACAAAACTAGGGGCGGCAAATGGACGGGTTTGAGTGGGTTTAAGGTGGGCATAATTGGGTTGGGTATATAAAACTCATTTACCCATTTAAAACCCATTTAACTAATTCCTTATAACCCAAATCTAACCCAACCCAATTATTATGGGTAAACCCCAACCCACCCAATTACCCAATTATCAAAATTACCAAAATGCCACTAAAGTGAAAATGACCAAGGTACTCTAAAATCTTCAAAAATGACCAAAATGCCCCCAAAACTTGAAAATTACCAAAATACGCCCAAAACCCAAAAAAATGATCAAAATACCTCCAAAATCTAGAAAATGACCAAAATACCCCAAAAACCCAAAAAATGACCAAAGTACCCCTTAAAGCCAAAAATTACCAAAATACCCCCTAGATCCTAAAAAATGACCAAAATATCCCCAAAACCTTAAAATTACCAAAATACCCTCCAAAACCTAAAAAATGACCAAAATACCCCTGAAACCCAGAAAATGACCAATATACCCCCGAGAACCTAAAAATGACCAAAATACCCCTAGAACCCAAAAAATGACCAAAATACTCCTGAAACCTAAAAATTATCAAAATACCCCCAAAACCCATAAAATTACCAAAATATCCCCAAAACCAAAAAATGACGAGTACACCCCCGAAATCTAAAAATTACCAAAATATCCCTGGAACCTAAAAAATGACCAAAATACCCCTGAAACCTAAAAATGATCAAAATACCCCCCAAAACCCATAAAATGACCAAAATACCCTTGAAACCCAAAAAATGACCAAAATACTCCCAAAACCTAAAAATGACCAAAATACCCCATAAACCCAAAAAAATGTCCAAAATACCTCCAAAACCTAAAAATTTACTAAAATACCTCTGAAACCTAAAAAATGGCCAAAATAACCTCGAAGCCTAAAAATTGACCAAAATAACCCTAAAAACTAAAAATGACCAAAATACTCCCGAAACTTAAAAAATGGCCAAAATAACCACAAAGTCTAAAAATTGACCAAAATAACCTAGAAACCTAAAAATGACCAAAATACCCCCAAAACCTTAAAATGACCAAAATACCACATAAACCCAAAAAATGTCCAAAATACCTCCAAAACCTAAAAAATTACTAAAATACCTCTGGAACCTAAAAAATGGCCAAAATAACCTCGAAGACTAAAAATTAACCAAAATAACCCTGAAAACTAAAAATGATCAAAATACTCCCGAAACTTCAAAAATGGCCAAAATAACCACGAAATCTAAAAATTGACCAAAACAACCTAGAAACCTGAAAATGACCAAAATACCCACAAAACCTAAACATGACCAAAATACCCCATAAACCCAAAAAATGTCCAAAATACCTCCAAAACCTAAAAAATTACTTAAATACCTCTGAAACCTAAAAAATGACCAAAATAACCTCGAAACCTAAAAATTGACCAAAATAACCTTGAAAACTGAAAATGTCCAAAATACTCCCGAAACTTCAAAAATGGCCAAAATAACCACGTAATCTAAAAATTGACCAAAATAACCTAAAAACCTAAAAATGACCAAAATACCCCATAAACCCAAAAAATGTCCAAAATACCTCCAAAACCTAAAAAATTACTAAAATACCCCTAAAACCTAAAAAATGGTCAAACTAACCTCGAAGCCTAAAAATTGACCAAAATAACCCTAAAAACTAAAAATGACCAAAATACTCTTGAAACTTAAAAAATGGCCAAAATAACCATGAAGTCTAAAAATTGACAAAAATAACCTAGAAACCTAAAAATGACCAAAATACCCTCTAAACCCAAAAAAAATGTCCAAAATACCTCCAAAACCTAAAAAATTACTAAAATACCTCTGAAACCTAAAAAATGTCCAAAATAACCTCAAAACCTAAAAATTGACCAAAATAACCTTGAAAACTAAAAATGACCAAAATACTCCCGAAACTTCAAAAATGGCCAAAATAATCACTAAGTCTAAAAATTGGCCAAAATAACCTAGAAACCTAAAAATGACCAAAATAGCCCCTAAACCTAAAAATGACCAAAATACCCCCTAAACCTAAAAAATAATCGATGTACCTTCAAAACCTAAAAATTAACTAAAATACCCCCTGGAACCTTAAAAATGACCAAAATACCCCTGAAACCTAAATACAACCAAAATAACCCCGAAACCTTAAAATGACTAAAATATCATTGAAACCTAAAAAATGACCAAAATTCCCCGAAACCTATAAAATGATAAAAAAGCCCCTTAAATCTGTAAGTTGATAAAAATACACCCTAAACCTAAAAAATTATCAAAATCCCTTGTAAAACTAAAAAATGACCAAAATGCTCCCTAAACATAATTGTAGGGACTCAGTTTGGATTGGACCCAGAGTATGAACGGGTTTTCAGTCCAACAAGCCCAAACAATAAATTTATAGAGAATGGGTTGAAGGTTTAGGCGATGGCCGTCGTCCACCAAGCATGAACATTTTTCCTTTATATAAAAAGAATACTTATAACTGTTTACAACCGGGGGATGCTTCTTGGCCCATGGCCGAGGAGCCATTTTTCTTCTGCCCTTTTTTCCCCCCCTTGCTTTACTTTACTCGCTTTTTTTATATAGTCTTCATCGTCCTATCTCGTTCTTCCATCTGTTGATCATCTATTCACCTTTCTTCTGATTGCCCATCCCATCAGAGGTCTTATCAGCACTCAAGTGGTTCACTCTGATCAACGTTGCCCTGCTAAGGGGTTGTATCACCATTAATGCGGCCAGAGGGGTTAGGTGAATGCATTAAGTGTGAAGGTGACAGCTTGCCCTGGGCTTGTCCCTTCCAAAAATCATCCTTGGCATGCCGAGGACAAAGAGGTTCTCGGCCTGGATTCGAAAAAGAGGCTTTCCCCAATTTAGCCTCGGATGGTCAGTCTTCCTCGGCGTGGGCCTTGGGCCTACTACATGATGGGCTGAGGCTATCAGGCCCATGGACCCCTCAAAACCCAGCTGCATGTTCCCTCAGATGGGAAGGAGGGTTTTGATATCTATGTGCCCTCTAGACGCATCGCCCCACTTCGGTCCGCGATAATGCTGGCGACCTTTCGACTGCTCGATGTGCATTTTTGGCATTTCAAGACTTAACTTGTGCCCACATTAAATTTTGGCGACACCACGTCTCCCACTTTCAATGGTGTGATGGTAATCGTTCGGTGGAGATCTCCTGCTTTTATAGGCAGGCAGTTACATTTGGGGGAACCTAAGGGGAAGTATAAGTACTTATTTGAACCGCCTGGTTTTCTCATTTTCGCGCTTATGACCATTGATGCGTATGATTTGAATCTGGTTCAACTTGCATACTACCTGAAGAGAATTGTCACATTTCTGTAAGTCTTCTTCTTCCAGGGACTCCAAATTTTTCTTGATTTTATTCCTTCTTTTCTTCTTTTAGAATCTTTAACCGTCCTTGGGGAATGGGTAAGTTTAAGAAGCTGGTTGAGTCCGATGAGATGATGAACAAGTTCATTGTTAACTATGGAATACCCAATAATGTGAGTTTGAAGTACTGTGAAGAAGGGGAGTGGTACCTTAAGAGGAGAGAGGGTGAAGTCGTGATCCCGATAGTCGCTTTCGTAGAGGGAGGGATGAGAATCGCTATGAGGCCAGTGACTCTCAATTACCTTAGGCATTTCCGCCTGGCTCCTACCTAATGTGCCGTGAATGTATTTAGGATATTAGGGTGTGTAGATACCTTGAATGAGAAAATGGAGCTAAGACTGACTCACCATGATGTGAACTGGTGCTACAACCTTCATCATCTTAGGGTAAGACGTACTATATGAAGACGAGGGACGATAGGGTCCGACTCATCCAATGTCTTCCTGATTCTAATAAGGGGTTGACTCAAGATTTCCTTATAGTGTCAGGAGAGTGGCATAATGGCTTTCATTGCCCAACAGTAAAGGGGGAGCCAGGTAAGGTATCTGAAGTAGGGGTTTCAGTATTTTTATTTTTCATAACTGTATATCCGTTTTGGTTGATTAACCACAGGAGTTTCACTTTTCTTTTCGCAGATCCGCACGCTTTCGCACATCATTTCCATCTGGTCAACAAAGCGGCTTTGGAAGCCGTTCTAAGGTCAGAACTTTTCCTGAACGAAACTGATAACCAGGTTAGAGCTGCTCACAAAATCCTCGGATGCGACCCAGCTCAGAAATCATTCCCAGTCCCGAAGCACGTAATTAGAGCTCATGACCCTCGGCTTACTCAGATTACCGTGGTGGAGGACGGTTTTACATTTTCCGAGGGGTCTCACATACCTGAAGGCATTCCGCTAGCAGGTCCCTCCTCATCCCAACAAGTAACGGTGGCCGAGGAAGGACAATCTAAGAAGGCGGGGGAGGTAGTTGAACTGAGCTCTTCTGAGGACAAATATAGTGTGTTCAACCTAGCTGATCAATCCGAGGATCCCTCTGGTGATCTAGGAGACCCTCATCTGTCTGAAGTCGACCTCTAGTCCCTAAGAGTTGGTACCCAGGCTGAGATGGGTTTAAAAAGACAGCCCCAAACCAATCTTCTTGACCTGCTTGAAGGCGGTTCCAAGAAGGGTGCACCGGAAGAGTCCCAGCCCAAGCCCCCAACACCTCCGCCCCAGATTTTAACTGTGCAAACCAGGTCATCCTCTGTCTCCACAGTATCAGGCCCTCAGACCAAATCTTATGACCCTAAAAGGAAGAGACTTTCCAAGGGTAAGGAGCCAATGGATGGGAGCAAATCCTACTCCCCGCCCGAGAAGGGTAAATCTCGCAGGCCTCCGAAACAACTGAAGCTCGGTGGTCAATGGAAAGGTAAGAAGATCATCCAACAGTCTGAGGCCCAAGTCTGGCTGCTCGCTGCCATGCTTCATGATCAGCCCCTGATGGATGACGCATCGATACGGGAACCTCAAGGGGCTGAGGGGGCTCTCGTAGCCGATGCCCTGGAGAAGTCTCTCCTCCTTCCCACTAACATGGCCGAGCTAGAAAATATGAGTGGGTTAGAGGTTGTCCTTGACCTTAAAAAGTATCTGGGCATGGTGGGTCCTTTGGTACCTATTTACTTTATTCGAGCTTTGTTGCTTAGTACCCTCCCTTTTCTTTACAGAGTTGTTTTTATCGGCAGGCTATCCAGGCTCTTTTCAGGTTGGATGAGGAGGTCGGTGGCCAAAGCAGTGCCTTAGCACAAGAGCGTGACAAGTTCTTGAAAGCTGCCAGTACCCTCAAGAAATTTGAGATCGACCCGAAAAAGGCGACCGAGGATCTGGAGGAGATGAGAAGGGCCAGGGACACTGCTGCCTCCGAACTGGCCATGGCCAGGAAGCAAGTTGAGGACCAAGCCAATCGCTTGCAAGACGTTGAGGGCTAGCTACAGACTGCCAAGAAAGACAATGTCTACCTGAAGAAAAAGTTGACCAAGGCAATCCATGAGAAAGGTATTGCCGAGTATGCTAGGGACGAGGCTGTGAGAGCCAAAGATGAGGCGGTATTTGCAAAAATAGACGCTGAGCGCTCTGTAGAACAGGCGGAGGAGGAGGCCTTCGCAGATGGGGTGGCTAAGACTGAAGCCACCCTTCGGGCGCAAGTTCCTGCAGTGTGCAGGCTTTACTGTTCTCAGACCTGGCATGAATCCCTCAACCAGGCAGGGATTGATGCCTTATCCGATCTTAGGAGGGAGGACAGGGTATATTACCCTATTGCGATTCGTGAAACTGCTCCTGATGCTCCCGAGGAGGGGTCCTCATTACCAGCGACTGAGAGTCGCAATAAGAACGCCGAAGATATACCTGCCGCTGACCAACCCCCCGAGGAAGTTGAACCCCCGAGAACGTTGGGGGGAGTAAGAACTGAGGGTCAGGAAATACCACAAGATGTGGCGAGGCCTCTTGCAGATCCTTCGAGACAAGGCCCTTAGGCATTGGTTAAAGCCTTTTGATCTGTTTGTCGAATTAATTTGCCTACTGAGTTGGGGAGACTGATGTATGACATAGGATAGTTTTGTTTACTTTCTCTTTCATTTCATTCTATTTCTTACCTTAGTGGCGTTGTAAGGAGACTGTATATTTTCTGTTTGAACTAAATGCTCAACACCTTACTTCCAATTTATGGATATTTTCTTTTACTTGCTTTTCTCTATTATTCTGCTCAATACTCGTATTCTGTTCTGGAGTTAGTCTCATGAGACCACCTGCTATCCTTCAAATATAAATCTAAGGATCGTATTATAGCTTGAACTAGGTAACACTCTGGTTTTTCTACAGATAGTTATTTTCTCCAAAGGCTCAAGTCCCTGGACCATGCAAAACCTTGGTCTCGTCTAGTACCTAGGTTTAATGGTGTGAATAGTTTCACCATAGGCTTGGGTCCGAGGACCATGCAATACCTTGGTTCTGTCTACCACTTCTATTTTTCTGTAAGTATCTAGTTTCCTCATAGATTTGAGTCCGAGGACCATGCAATACCTTGGTTCTGTCTAGTACCCAGGTATAATGGTGTGAATAGTTTCACCATAGGCTTGGATCCAAGGACCATGCAATGCCTTGGTTCTGTCTACCACTTCTATTTTTCTGTAAGTATCTAGTTTCCCCATAGGTTTGAGTCCGAGGACCATGCAATACCTTAGTTCTGTCTAGTACCCAGGTATAATGGTGTGAATAGTTTCACCATAGGCTTGGGTCCGAGGACCATGCAATGCCTTGATTCTGTCTACCACTTCTATTTTTCTGTAAGTATCTAGTTTCCCCATAGGTTTGAGTTCGAGGACCATGCAATACCTTGGTTCTGTCTAGTACCCAGGTATAATGGTGTGAATAGTTTCACCATAGGCTTGGGTCCGAGGACCATGCAATGCATTGGTTCTGTCTACCACTTCTATTTTTCTGTAAGTATCTAGTTTCCCCATAGGTTTGAGTTCGAGGACCATGCAATACCTTGGTTCTGTCTAGTACCCAGGTATAATGGTGTGAATAGTTTCACCATAGGCTTGGGTTCGAGGACCATGCAATACCTTGGTTCTGTCTACCACTTCTATTTTTCTGTAAGAAGGGGTTTGTCTTCGGACTGCTTCACTGGAGACGATTCCTCTTCGGGTTAGGTCATGACCTTACACGTGGCGTTTTGTCCCGCCTCAAGTTCGAGTCGCACCTTTTTCATTTACGAGGCGTCCTTTGGCAGTTCGTTTTCCGCGCTTGACATTTCGGTGCGCGAGATGCGCCCTTATTAATGTCCTCATGAATTAGCGCACATCTAGCGGTCTACAGCCCATCGGAATTTGATGGCTCCGTGATTTGCACTGTTGAAAATTCTCCTTTCGGATTCTGAGCAAATTAATTCCCACCAACATTTATTCCCTATGTAAGACTCTTTCGGGGGGAAGGTTTCTTCACATTCCATGAATTCCCAAACGTAAACAGAGAAAATACACACCCTTAGCTCCCCAAGCCCCTTGAATAACCTTGCCGAAGTTAGTAGTTATGGGGCGACTTTGGGTGGGTGTGAGGACATCCGTGCCAAGAGCCGCCGTGGCCGCAGCCCTCACTGGGTTTCCGACACGGCAGAGTTTAGGCGTAACCCCGATGGTGCCATGCATGGTGGCCCGGAGGAAGGTCGTTGAAGTACCTAATGTCCCTCCTCAGAGCACACCCCCGACGGAGGAGATGTGTGAATTCACGTCATGGCCGGTGCCCGAGTGTTGCCGTCTCCTACGGCCAACGCTCGTGAGGGTTGGAGAGAATCAAAAGAACATCATGAGGAAGGGTGGCCGGTGCGCCTGCATCTGCTCCTTACTTTGTTCAAGCTTTGGTGCACCTGGCCCTCCCCGTCCCCTGCTTTTATTGTCAAGCTCTCCCATTCTCTTGATGCCAATAAAAGCACGGGTTGACACTTTCCTCTGGCTAGTTTTAGGGCGGGTTCACCTGGGCCTCTGATTGTAGACTTAGCTGGTAGGGATAGTTGTAAAGCAAGCCTGCCTGAGCCTCTGATTGTAATCTGTAACTTTTCTTTTTATGAAATACCTCTTATTGTAATTTGTAACTCTTTTTTTTATGGAATAATATCAATCATTTTCTTTTCGCTGTCAAATCTTCTCTCTTTTTTTTTTTTTTTTACTTCGCCAACTTATTGTAAAAAGACCACCTAGAGCAATTGCCTAGTGCGCCGGCCAGTGCACTAATCCTCCCCATAGACGGCGCCAATTGTAGGGACTCAGTTTGGATTGGACCCAGAGTATGAACGGGTTTTCAGTCCAACAAGCCCAAACAATAAATTTGTAGAGAATGGGTTGAAGGTTTAGGCGATGGTCGTCGTCCACCAAGCATGAACATTTTTCCTTTATATAAAAAGAATACTTATAACTGTTTACAATCGGGGGATGCTCCTCGGCCTATGGCCGAGGAGCCCTTTTTCTTCCGCCCTTTTTTCCCCCCCTTGCTTTACTTTACTCGCTTTTCTTATATAGTCTTCATCGTCCTATCTCGTTCTTCCATTTGTTGATCATCTATTCACCTTTCTTCTGATTGCCCATCCCATCAGAGGTCTTATCAGCACTCAAGTGGTTCACTCTGATCAACGTTGCCCTGCTAAGGAGTTGTATCACCATTAATGCAGCCAGAGGGGTTAGGTGAATGCATTAAGTGTGAAGGTGACAACTTGCCCTGGGCTTGTCCCTTCCAAAAATCATCCTTGGCATGCCGAGGACAAAGAGCCTGGATCCGAAAAAGAGGCTTTCCCCAATTTAGCCTCGGATGGTCAATCTTCCTCGGCATAGGCCTTGGGCCTACTACACGATAGGCTGAGGCTATCAGGCCCATAGACCCCACAATAACAAATGACCAAAATACCCATAAACCTAAAAAATGACTAAGATACCCCAAACCCCTATTTTGGTAATTTTAGAGGCTTCGAGTGTATTTTGTTCATCTTATAGGATTAGTTGTATGTTGGTCATTTTAGATATTTTGAGGGGTATTTTGGTCGTTTTAAAGGTTTAGAGGTATTTTGGTCGTTTTAGACGTTTCAGGGTATTTTTGAAAATTTTAGAGGTTTCACGTTGTTTGTGGCCATTTTAGCGATTTTGGGTTTATTTGGGTCATTTCAAAGGTTTAGGGGTATTTTCGTCACTTTAGATGTTTGAGGGTATTTTTGATCATTTTTTTAGGTTTAAGGGGTATTTTGGTCACTTTTTAGGTTTAAGAGGTATTTTGGTCATTTTTAGGTTTCGGGGTTATTTTTGTCAATTTTTAAACTTCGGGGTTATTTTGGTCATTTTTTGGTTCCAGGGTTATTTTGATTATTTTTAGGTTTCTAGGTTATTTTGATCAATTTTTAGGCTTCGAGGTTATTTTGGATAATTTTTAGGTTTCGAGGGTATTTTGGTAATTTTTTAGGTTTTAGGGTTATTTTGGTTATTTTTTAGACTTCGGGGTTATTTTGGCCATTTTTTAGATTTCGGAGGTATTTTGATAATTTTTAGGTTTCTGGAGTATTTTGGTCATTTTTTGGATTTCAAGGGTATTTTGGTCATTTTTAGGTTTCAGCGGTATTTTGGTAATTTTTTTTTGGGTTTTAGGGGTATTTTGGTCATTTTTGGGTATTTTGGTCATTTTTAGGTTTCGGGGGTATTTTGGTCATTTTTTGGGTTTTAGGGGTATTTTGGTCATTTTTTGGGTTTCAGGGGTAATTTGGTCATTTTTGGGTTCCGGGGGTATTTTGGTCAATTTTTGGATTTCAATGGTATTTTGGTCATTTTTTGGGTTTTAGGGGTATTTTGGTCATTTTATAGGTTTTTAGGAGTATTTTGGTCATTTTTAGGTTTCGGGGGTATTTTGGTCTTTTTTTGAGTTTCAGGGTATTTTGGTCATTTTTTGGGTTTAGGTGTTATTTTGGTCATTTTTTAGGTTGAGGGGGTATTTTGGTAATTTTAGTAGTTTTGGGGTTGGGTAATTAGGTACCCAATTAAAACCCAATAAACATTTGTATTAATTGGGTTTAATTGGGTTAATACCCATTTAACCCAACTAATAATTGGGTGAGTTTGGGTGTATTTTAAGTGGGTGGGTTTGGGTGGGCAAATGGGTTTAGGTTGATTTTGCCACCCCTAAACAAAACTGTTAAAAATGAAAACATTGGCACCTACAATGTCACCATTAAACAAGACCACACAAGTATTAAAGACATAATGTTTAAAGCATACCTTGTACAATGCATAACCAGGAATTTTCAAAGACAAACCAAATATTCCCTAAGCAATTTCGTAGAAGAGAACAAACGTATTTAAAATATTTACTCAACTAGACCCATTTTAATTGTTAATTCGAAAGATTGTGTAGAAAATGAGAGAAATCAAACCTGAGCTTTTTCCATTCTCCTTCGAAGTTCGAATCGCTATTTGTCAGATCCAGTGAGAGAGAGATTGAGCGTCAAAGAGAGAGAGAGAGAGAGAGAGAGAGAGAGAGAGAGAGAGAGAGATACGACGTCGTTCTGTGTTTTAGAAACTTATGAGTAGGTTGAATTACTCATTTGCCCTTCACTTCATGATTTTAAATAATCTTGAAAAAATGGAAATAATCCATACTTTCTTATTTTGATTTGGATATAATTAAAACATAAAATTCCATATTTTGATTCTATTTTTTTACCGTGCATTTTTTTTTTTGGGAAGTACCTGACTATGCAGTATTAATTCTAAAAAAAAAAAAGATAAAAAATTCATGCTTTGAATTTTAAAATGAAAGTGTTTCTTTGTTTTTTAACTTTTATAAAAGGACCAAGTATTTATATACTTCCACTGCATTCAAAAATTAAATAAACTAGTCACTAACCCATGTTATGCACGAAAACCTACCTATTTGTGAAGTAGACTAAAATAATTTTATAAAATCTTAAATTGATTAATAAACTACATCATTACATGATTTGCTTTTGTATGACTTCAATTTATGTTACAATTTGATAAAGAAGTCATTATTTGAACGTGCAATGGCTTACAAAATATTTGTTAAACAATTTCAGATACTACAAAAAATAACTCAAAAAATTTAGATATTAAAATTTCTGAAAGACCAAAAAATATTAAAGAATCAAATGTTTCTTTGCTTAGAAATTATTGAAACAAAACAAAATATATATAACTAAAAAATAGAAAAATATAAGAAAAATATTGGGTTATATTTAAAAGAATAATCCATGGCTATAAGTTTGCACCCTATCATAAAATATCACATTAGTGAAGTAAAGAGATAATAATAATTGTAAGGACTAGTTTTAGATCTTGGGCCCAAAATATGATTGGATCCAAGCCCAACAAGTCCAATGCAATAAATTTGTAGAGAGTAGATAGAAGAACTAGGCTTTAATGAGTGGGGTAACAGTTAGAATGGATTTCCAAGACAATCTAACAGAAATGAACTAAGTTTACTTAAGAAAATTTGTCCTCGACATAATCCGAGAAGCTTTGTTCTAGTATATATTGAATGAGGGTGGTTACAGAATGGTTTATATTGCTACAATGCTTTCTCTTACAATTTTCTGATCTCTTCTCCTAGGGCCTTCCTCCCATTTTATACTATCTTCTTCCTTTCATCCCCATCCTTCATGTGTAGACTAAGTTGCTGGCTTTGATTCTTATCCCATCAGCACCTTTCTAAAGTCTCTGGAAGTAGTTGTAAGGCTGTATCATCACTATTCGGGCATCACCTCCACATTAATGCGACCAGAGAGTTAGTTGGAGTGCATTTAATGCGGTGGCAATAGCTTTTTCCAAGATATTTAGGACTCTCATCTGTCCTTAGTTTCGGCAATGCTTATCCATGCCAACAGAGCTTCCTGGATCGTTCCTCTGGACAGCAAACCACCTCCACGGACCTCGGCCTCGGTTAGTCGAGGAGGCATTTATCCTCGGCCCAACTCTTGGACCATTATGTCCAAAACTAACTTTTCCATCTACTAATATGAGCTTCCTTGACAATGTTTACCCATCCTCGGACAACCCCTGTTCCTCAACTTGGGCCTTAGGCCCAATATGTACAGGGATAATGAGCTCTTGAGCCTAGTATAATAATAATAATAATAATATTTGAGTTTGAGTTTAAGTTGGACTTGTTAAAGAGATAGAATTTCACTCATTATTAAGTTTGAATTAAATAAAAATAATTTTGTTTAAAAAAAATAATGAGTTTAAGTTTAAGTTAGACTTGTTAGAGAAATAGAGTTTCACTCCTTGTTAAGTTTATAATTTTATTCAAATAAAATGATAATTTTACTTAAATATTGTGCTGACGTGAAAAATTATGAGAGTTTCAGAAGTTTCGGTTTTATATATATAGAGATAATCAAGTGTTACAGAAATAATGCATATTTTCTTATTTTGATTACCCTTTAGTTACCACCAATGCTATGATCTATGGACAGATTGATCCATTAACAATTGTTAAAAACACGCTCCACCCATATTTGGGCTAAATAATATATATATATATATATATGAAAATCAAGCTCATTAAAAAAATGTTATTTTAATGGAATAATTAATGCCTAGTAGGGTACTAAGTTTGCAATCCCCAAGTACTGATGATTGAAGAGCCAAATTCGAAGCCTCATTATTCTAGGATGCTAGGCTATATTCAAAATCCATTGTAATATTATCTTATGATCGTGTCTTAGCTTCATTTGGCTTTTTTCACCTAAAGTCATGTGTCCTTTTTGCTTTTAACAAATGCAATAATTTCATAATTAGAAGTCTCACACACAAAAAAAAAAAAAAAAAAAAACAAAAAACAAAAAAACAAAAACAAAAAAAAAAAAAAACAAACAAACAAACAAACAAAAGAATTCTAAACAATAGTTAATGCATTCAGAATTTAATTGTTAATTCGAAAGATTGTATAGAAAATGAGAGAAATCAAACCTGAGCTTTTTCAATTCTCCTTTGAAGCACTATTTGTCATATTCCAGTGGGAGAGAGGGACTGAGAGAGCCATAAAAAGAGAGATACGACGTCGTCTTTATATTAAAAACTTATGAGAAGCGTGAATTACTCATTTGCCTTCACTTCATGATTTTAAACCATCTTTATTAAAATGGAAATAATCCATACTTTCTCATTTTGATTTGGATATAATTAAAACATAAACTTCCACATTTTGATTATATTTTTTTACCATGCAGTTTTTTTTTTTTTTTTTTTTGGGGGTGGGGGGGGGGGTGGTGTTGGGGGGGACGTACTTGACCGGGAAATTTTATGCACTATTTTAATGAATTAAATTATGATATATACATAACACATCATATTACGTCATCAAAGATAAATTTAGCAACTTTTGAAGAACCTTTTTTCTTTTTCTTTTTTGAGGGAAAAAAAAAACTTTAATTCACAAAAGAGAAACATTTACATCAAAGAATAAAGCCTCTAACTCTAAGGCAGGAAGAGGATATTCAATCCACATTATATCATCAAATATAGATTTAACAAACTTAGCTAAAGAGTGCACCACTGAATTGCAAGATCTCCTGACATATGAGAAAGAGCCTTTGCAAAGACCAGCCACCGTCTTTATTTCTTGCAAAATATGTCCAAGTCATGAATAGTCCATATTCGGTAGAGAGAATTTGCTCATAACATTAATACTATCCCCCTCAATGATCATGGAATCCACTTCAATTGGCGTTAAAATCATTAGCTTTTTATCCATAAAAATGTGGGATTCTTTCTAAATCTTGTTTGTGTGTGAAGACAATAAATTCAAACATTCCTCCTAGTTACCATTTCTAAACTCCAATCAAAAGTTTCTTTAGCTTTGGCATTTTTATGCCTTTTCCGAGCCCTTTTCTATGAAAAAAGAAGAAGAAGAAATATAGGTGAACTACTAGGACATCAATAGTCCAGTTATGTATGAAATACAAAAAATCAGCCAAAAATAGCAGAAGGCAAGTAAAACCAACCAACAAATTATATGCGTCATAGGAAGGAAGCAAACCCCGTACAACATACTCCAAATAGCAAGAAAGCAGAAGCATGGTAGCCATGCACATGACCTCAACTTTAAATTTATTGTTCTTTTTAAACATACAATTTTCATAAGTGCTTACACAAGTTCCAAACAATTTTTTTTCAGCTAATTACACATCCTTTTGATAGTGATACTTCAAACCACAAGTGGTACAAAAATACAACAAAACCTTAATCCCAAAACTTCAGAGTTGGTTATAAATCTTAACAATAATCGCACTCTTCTACCAAAAAACAAAAAGAAAACATTTGCTCATAACACTGATAGTACATCCCATTGACATATGATAATGAAAACAATAGATGAGTAACCTGAGTTTCCTTTTTTCTTGAGTTTTAGCACACTAATTTACAATGTGCAGACATCACAAGATTATGACATGCAATATGAATAAAATGAAACAAGCATGACTTACCATGCAGCCACTGTAATGCTGAAAAAGAAGTAGTGACTAGTGAGAATTGTAAACGTGTATCACACACTAAAATAATTAAAATAAAGTATTAACCTTCTCTTTTGAGGGAAAAGAATGAAAAGAAATATATCAACCACGTAAAATTTTTGAGGAGCTTGGTCTCACTGATGGGGAGAAATGTTATAGGGTAGATTTGAGGTCCCAAGTGGAGCATCTTCTTTCTTTGGAAGAAATTTCCTAGAGACAAACTCTCAAAGAAGGTATATGATGCAGGGCATTTCAAGCAACTATATGCCTATACTCTAATCCACTTGTAACTAATTAGTTAGTTAGTTAGAAGATTTCTTAAGCATTAGCCTATAGGATTTAGACACTTGTCAACCATCTAGAGGCTGCCAATGCCAAACAACTAGTATAAGTAGGAGAATGTAAGCTCTTTGTAAATCAGTTTTGGTAATTGAATGAATTGTTAGTCTTTGTGTGTTATTTGGAACTAAGAATTCTTGCAAAGGTACTTATCCACCTATCAATTTGTTCTAAGCAACTCAGTCTTTTTATTGTTTCTAAACCATATACAAACAACCCATCACATCCCCTGCATCAAATTAGCATTAGAGCTTGAGATCCTTAGGATTCAAGTTCATTTGCAATTTGTTTCTTCATTTTTTGTCCAAGAACCTATCAAGATTCAGTCTTGATTGCTTTTCCTAGCCTAAAATACCTCTCTTCCCAAAACCAAAGCCTTCATATGTGCTAGCAATCAGTTTGTAGTAGCAAGAAGCCATGGTGTTTGAGAAGACAAGGAAGGATAAGGGCAAGAAGCAAGCTGTTCTTGTAGTAGAGGAAGATAATATTGCAGCCAATGGACCAAGGTGTAGAAGGGTTCTAAATGGCTTAGAAGCTGAAGTGGAATTGTTGAGGAGGCAATTACAAGCCTTGACTGATAGTGATTTAAGATCCATCCACCCTTATTCTCCATATTTTAACCCAATGACATGTGTCCAATAGTGATTTCCTTCTTTACCAGATCTCCACAACCATTGACTTAGCTGGTTGAAACCCATGACAGAATGGAAACAAATCAAATTCCAATGAAACAAATCAAATTTAAATTCATCACCTATCCAAATACTTAAGAAATCCCACAACTTTTCCAATCTATTTGCCACAGTTGGGTTAGTGAATAATGAGAGGAAATAAGTTGGTAAACCAAAAGCATACTTGAAATAAAAGTAACACCCCCCCCCCCCCCCCCCCACCCCCAAAAAAAAAAAAAAAAAAAAAAAAAAAAAAAAAACAAACAAACTTCCAACCTGCAAACCGTCTCTCCATTCTTTCTACATGATAATTTGATGTGCGACACAATTTACTATTTAATTATTGTAATTTATTATTTTTGGTATTTTTACGTAAAAAACGTTATTTTAGGTTTAGGTAATTTGTTTCCTTGTTTTTAGGTGCATTTAACGCCTTTTAGGTCAAATTTGATTCCTAATATAGTTAGGTATCAATTAGGAGTTATTTTAGAATATATTTTCTTGTCAATCAAGTTTTATGGAGCCCTTAAATAGGCCCCTAAGTCTGTAAACGTTTTTCAGATTATTATTGAATAAAAATCAGAAAAGGTGAGGCTTTGCTCTTCTTTTAGTTCTTCAAGAACTGTGAACTTATCAGGGATTCTTCCTTATGGCGTTCAAACTTTATACCTTTAGTTCATGATTCCATTATAATCATTGGGTCAAGGTCTGTTACTTATACCTTTGGTTCGCGTTTCACTTATAAACGTTGGGTCAGAATTCTATCAAAATCTGAATTTTAGCTTTCTTGGGCAATTATTCCAATACTGTTTGTTGGGTCTCAAAGCGTGTCGTTTGAGATTCGCATCATTTAGTATCAGAGCAAATGTTCTAAAATCAGTTTTCTTTTCCTTTATCTTTTGTTTCCTGTTATCATCCTGTCTTGTTCCTTTTGTGTTCTTTATTCCTCGTTCTTATTTTGTGACGTGCACTAGGTTAAAATCGTGCACCCAGCTTCCAAAAAAAAAAAAAAAAAAAAGAAAAAGAAAAAAAGAGATGGTAATTATTGATAACATTGTGGAAGATTCAATTGAGGTCAAATATGAGGATGAGTCCACAACTCACAATCCTCAAGTCTTAGTTGATTTATTGAAGATGACCATACAATATGTTGATTTTCTTGGAATAGAAAATTTTAATTTTATTATCAACCCTTTGTTGATTAATGTTGCAAATAAATTGAAAGTAGATGAGAAGAAATTTTACGCTACACTTTATGAAGGATTAAAGTTTCAGAACCGGATCAAGTTATTAACGCATTCGAAGTATTTGTTTATTTGGAGCGGAAGATTTCAGATTTCAAAGATGAACTTGAGGACGAGTTTGATTCAAGTGGAGGGGTCAGATGTGCAACACAATTTACTATTTAATTATTGTAATTTATTATTTTTGGTATTTTTATGTAAAAAACGTTATTTTAGGTTTAGGTGATTTATTTCCTTGTTTTTAGATGCATTTAACGCCTTTTAGGTCAAATTTGATTCCTAATATAGTTAGGTATCAATTAGAAGTTATTTTAGAATATATTTTCTTGTCTATCAAGTTTTATGGAACCCTTAAATAGGCCCTTAAGTCTGTAAACGTTTTTCAGATTATTATTGCATAAAAATCAGAAAAAGTGAGGCTTTACTCTTCTTTTGGTTTTTCAAGAACTGTGAACTTATCAAGGATTCTTCCTTGTGGCATTCAAACTTTATACCTTTGGTTCATGATTCCATTATAATCATTGGGTCAAAGTCTGTTACTTATACCTTTGGTTCGCGTTTCACTTATAAACGTTGGGTCAGGGTTCCATCAAAATCTGAATTTTAGCTTTCTTGGGCAATTATTCCAATACTGTTTGTTGGGTCTCAAATACCTTTGGTTCATGATTCCATTATAATCATTGGGTCAAAGTCTGTTACTTATACCTTTGGTTCGCGTTTCACTTATAAACGTTGGGTCAGAGTTCCATCAAAATCTGAATTTTAGCTTTCTTGGACAATTATTCCAATATTGTTTGTTGGGTCTCAAAGCGTGTCGTTTGAGGTTCGCATCATAGTTATATATTACAATTGCCTTAAAAGCAAAACCCAATGGTAAAAATTATGCTCCTCCTTATTTATTATATAGAGTGGGGCCCGCGCACCTAATGGTCAATTCGTAAGGCCCCAAAAAAATAAAAAGGGAGTTAAAGCCCCAAAAAAATAAAAAGGGAGTCGTTTGAGGTTCGCATCATAGTTATATATTACAATTGCCTTAAAAGCAAAACCCAATGGTAAAAATTATGCTCCTCCTTATTTATTATATAGAGTGGGGCCCGCGCACCTAATGGTCAATTCGTAAGGCCCCAAAAAAATAAAAAGGGAGTTAAAGCCCCAAACAAAAAAAAATCAGTATCAAAGAGTCTTAATGCCAGATGTCATAGAAAACAATGAAAGCATGCTTGTCAATGACATTCTAGCTAGGAATGTTACGTAAAAAAGCAGCAAGGTGGATTTTTTTTTTTTTTTCCTTTTTTTTGGTCAGTGGGTGGGTGGGGGGAGTTGTTTAAAATTGCAACCCAAAACCAAAAAGCTTATGAGATTAAGGCACTTAAAAGGACAATATGAATACTTTTGAAGAGAAGTTTATGTTTTCTCCCTACCACTTTAATAAGAAGACATTTCAAGTATGACTTCTCAGCCGACGCAACTGCTGAACAGTGACTCTGAGATATGGCTCAACCCATTGATCCACTTTCCCTTTGCAGTTCTGGAAGAGTACTTGAATTAGCTTTGGAGATGGCCCAATATCACCGCCTCCATATTTTTATCTGCCATGATCAGCATAAACGAAACAACGCACAGACCTTTATCTACCAAGTGGGGAGGAAAGGAGTAAAAAGGTAATTGAAAACAATCAGTTCCACAGAAAATCATTTAGCCTTTTTCATTTACTTTCAAATGCTTTAACTGAACAGCTAGTAGCCAAAACAAAATTTATTAATTAAAAAGGAACTCACAGATGAAACTCTACTCCAAAGGCTTTGCTGGTAGTCTGGCTCTTTACAAGTGAGGAAATGTGCAGTTCTCCTGGATACGTAATTATCCAAAGGAACCAGAATATCTAAATGAAAATAGATCTAATGAGAATCAAAATATGGAGAAAGTACATGAAAAGCACTACAAAACAGGTTCTTCACCAGAAGCTTCTTAACAAAATATACTGGATGTTAATTATTGGAGGATATCTTGCACCTTAAATGATTACTATGTTTAAAACAGACTTACATGCCCAAGTTTAAACAATACAGTACAACTTAATACTTACTTTGTCCTAGTTTATTGGCACCCCCATTTTCAAATGTCACAAATGGATGCCCCATTTAAAAAGTGAACCAAGGGTAAATTTAGAAATGCCCTAAAAAAATAAGTCCGTAAATTTTCAAGAGTTAGGTGGTTTTAATTCAAGGCCTTCAAAAACTAAAAAGTTATATTCCCCAAAAGTGATTAACAATGTAGATTGTTGAACAGAGAGTAATTGATAGACATTATATCATGAATTTTTATTAGCAGGTTTCATCAGTCTTATGTCATGCAGTGGAGAAAATCATACTTGGACAGTAGTTGATAGCAAAGTCTGCCAATACTTCCATCATCAATGGCCACAGACTCCACATGTCCATAGATATTGTCGGAGAAAAGAAAGTCATACACGACAATTTCCAAAACTTCTGAATAGATATATCAGGAAAGTGTGCTTGAGTGTTAAGTTCAACAATGAACTTTAAAATTAAATTAAATTTTTTATTTTTTTAATAAGGCAACTATCTTGTGACTCACAGATAGATCAAAGATTTCACTCTAAAAGTCTACGATACCAGTAACTAATTAAAACGATAAAAGCATTAAACAAGTAAATTTTGCATCCTCTTTTGAGTTTCAATGAGCACAAAAGCCTCAAAATAGGAGAACTGCATATGCTGCTAAGAGCCTCAGAAGAACCATATATGTGCTGCTCATGTGACTCCACAATAGGACACTTGGAAGTGACAAAAATGGCAGAACATAGTGCACTGCATTGCAAATGCTTTATAACAATAATATTTATTATGAATGATTATTATTATTATATATGCTTCGATAATGGCTGATGCACCATAAAACAAGAGATTTAGCTGCTGTTTAAGGTTCATATTGTGTGGGACCCTGATTATTTAAAATCTAGCAGATAAACCAAAAGGGCAGGCATACCAAATTATGTAGACTCAAACTGAGGAGGAACTACTAGTGACTTGGCTGGAAACCAAACATAACAACTCAAAGAGGGAGGAGACCTCCAAAAAGTATACCTTGAATCTTCAAGGACTTTCACTGCCAGAGCTATGTTAACATTCTGCTAAGTACTTTAGCCACTACGTTGCAAAAAAATAAACATTACCAAAGAGTTAAAATGATCTAAACCTGATTGAATTTAAATTCCAAATGATACATCCAATTCTTTATTCTATCCATCTCAATATAGCAAACCCTTTGTAGTTGGCATAAAGAATTATTTAAGTTTAGGTGTAACAATGCTCTTAGCTTGGAAGTGTAGTTTAAGATAAACTGATCCTCTATGAGCCTTACATAGCTATGATCATATCATTCTTAAAACAAATCAGAAAACACTAATTGATATTCACAAGTTCTAATAAGCACAACTAAACAGCCGATGCTACTAATGAGTAGATTGGTTAAACCACAAAACACATAAAATAAAAGGATAAAAGGAGTTTGACCCTTTTTTTTGATAGATAAGTAGAGGGCAGGGGGAGGAGTTAGATCTATGACAATTTTATCTTATTTTTTTGAACAATGCAGGGAACCCTTTCTAAAGAAGAGCCCTTTCAACTTGCCTCTAGTTAGTAAAACCTATGGGCAACTAACTCTAGCTGCTAGGTATCCCCTGACGAGTAGAGGGCGGGGGGAGGAATTAGATCTATGACAATTTTATCTTATTTTTTTAAATAACGCAGGGAACCCTTTCTAAAGAAGAGCCCTTTCAACTTGCCTCTAGTTAGTAAAACCTATGGGCAACTAACTCCAGCTGCCAGGTATCCCCTGACGAGCTATGACAATTTTATCTTGAAAAAAAAGAAAAATGTAAAATCACCTATTGCTTAGGTACTAAAGAATAAGGTTGATAACTCTGTCGGGTACATAGCCACCAACACGAATCATGGTAAGCAAATTTATGTGACACTCCAAGATCTTTCCAGCATATTTCTAATGAAACATTTGAGCAAAAGCTTTGTTGTCTGGGTTTTGAAGGTTCAAATCTACAAACCTGAGTAAAATAAGACTTTAAATGGCAATGAAAAGTCAAAATGCCTCCTGCTGCAAGCCTCATACTTATTTTAATATGTTTCAAATATAGGAAGTTACCAAGTGTACAGCCTATTTAAAATGTGAATCGTCCATTTCTTGACCTTCCACCATCCCCATGATTTCCTAAGCTCGGGATCAGCAGGCTGCCCTTCCAAGGGAACGGAACTCCCCAGTATATTTAAGAAAAGAATCATCCATGCATTGAACACATTTGGATCAAATAGCCGCTTTGGAATCTCCAACTGAAAAGAACAAACAACAAACCCAAATGATATATAAAAGTCATCTTCTGAATAAAGAAATCAGCCATTCTCAATTTGGACATGAAAAAGGATGAAAATAAGGTAAAAACTTCCTCTTCTCCAAGACTTTTCCAAAACAAAAACAAACAAAAAGGTGAACCAAAGCTCTCTTCAGCTTTTTCTATTTCTCTTTTCTGTTAATTTGCTCTTACTTTGACAGTAATTTGAGCAGCAGAGGATTATTTGAAATTTTAAGTGACGTTAAGGTGTTGATTGCTCAATTTTAAACTTTCCAAGATATAGTTACTTGGACAATAGTTCAGAATAGATATTTGCAATTTATCCAAAATGAATTCAAGCATAACATGAAATGAGAACAATGATAACCTATTAAAACACCACCTAGAATGAAAACCCATGCATAAAGTTAGACTGCAAATCTCTCCATCTAAGAATGAACATATATGGATGACCAAATATTTTACAAATAAGCTGGATCAAATCTGCAACATCCAATGGTGGGTTGACAACTTGGACAAGCCTGTTATGAACAGATGAGGGAATGTCTCCTCAACAATGTGATAAACCGGTGATCTCTTCTCATCAAATTTGAAGCTACAAATATAAAAGAATAGAATATATTTCAACAAACAAAGTAAGACATCTTGCAAACAAGGGAAAAGATTCTATGTGAAAAATATTTATTATGTGATACTACCTCATCAATTGGAAATGTATCAGTAAAAAATAGCATCGCTGAAGGCATCTGTACACAAAAAAACATTGGATAAGATGGTAAAGTTATGGTTCCTTCCCAGATTCTCAAAGTTCAAGTGTACTGATCCCATGCCTCACACCACCCAAGTAGTGTCAATGCGTTCACTAGTAAAAGAAGTAATGCATGTAAGCTTGCTTTTCTTTCTTTTTGGTAAGCTAAAAAAATTTTGGTAAGCAACTGATCAAAACCAGTTTTGGCGGTTGAACCTCTAGTCCTTTGATTTTCACCAATTTTGATAAGAAATTCCGTTTGTGGTGTGGACTAATATAGATCCTTGTTCATATTTGAACTGATAAGACCGGCAGGTAACACAGTTATTAGAACAATGAGAATTTCCTTTCAAGTGATATTCAATATAAATCAAGACCCGAAAGGTATACATGACAACCAGCTGTTAGGAAATAAAATGCTAAACCTTGAGTATTATTCTCTTTTTAAAGTTACAGAAGTGCAATGCAATTATGCAACATACCAGGGTTGGAAAATTGGCATACTGAAAAATCTTTCAAATTGATACGTTCCATTAAAGCGGTAGCCTTCTCAATTTGATCATCAATTGCTTTTGGTGCAGCACCATTTGAATCTGAATAAAGCTGCAAGATGTCACCGTATTTTTTACTAGTATGTTGCTAAAAGTCAATTAACCAACTCAATTATTTCTCTTACCTCTTCAACATGTCTGATGTCTTCAGTGTGTGGAAGATATATCAGGTGCATTCCTGGCAGCTCAATCTGACCACCATGGCCGATAATCTCTTTCTGAGAATTTTCCAGGAAATTGGCAAGGCTAACCAAAATGTAAAACTAAGTAAATTTCAAATTTAAAACAATAAAAAAAATTCAATTAGAATCCAATTGAAATTTGAAATCAACTCACTTTATTTTGTAATTTGAACTAGTACTAGAGAAAAAAAGGATGACTAAGTACCAGAAACTGGTTTCCTACAGTATGAAAAGCAAACCCTTTTTTTTTTTTTTTCAGATAAGCAATGAATAATTGTATTGATTATTTACAAAGGGTACAAATCAAGATATAGTTTGCTGGCCCTATAATCAACTATTCCACATAAAACATCTCAAACATACAAAGAGTCCAAAAACTCTACAATATTAGATGGTATAACTCATCTCTTAACAACTGATTCAATGGAATAAAAATCTCACAACCAATAACTCCTGACCCTCAAAAGGTCCGAATGAGACATAATTGTACTGAATTCCAAAATCTTATATCTGAAAGAACTTGGTCTCTTTCTCCAATATTGAAGTGACCTGTGCACTGATTTAGGCATCATCCATCCAACATCAAATAGCACAAAGATGAAACCTAAACTCCATGGCAATTCGACAATGAAATAGCAAAATATCCATATTATCACTGCTTTAATTACTCATACAATACTGATCTATAATAACCATTCCTTGCTCAATTAGATTATCGATTGTGAGAATTTTTCCAAAGACACAATCCACACAAAGAAGGTTAACTTTATTGGTACCTTTTCTTTCCGTATAGCCTTCTAACAAATGAACTAGTGATCTCTCTAAAGACCTTTGATGCAGGAAAAATCCAAAATAGATACAACAACAAAATTGAAGAACCGAAAAATAAAACTAACATAGGAATCAGCACCTAGGCTTACTTAAAATAGGCACCAAGCAAGAAAGCAAAACCTAGGAATAAGAAACCTAGTGTTGGCTGGAATTAACACCCGACCATTGAGAAAGTTTCAGTGAAAATTTTATTAATCAAGACTGTCTAACTGTCTGTTGGAGGTGACAGGTGAGGCAGCCTCCCACCATAAATTTTATTAATCAGCACTGGCATAGAAATATGATACATGTGCTAATTTTTTTAAATTGGGCTACAAGATCATGGCCTGAGTTGCTGAGCTGCATGGCCTGGCTCTAACAAGTTAGTAATAAGTTTGATTGGCGGCCAAATCCATGTGCTCAACAAAGAAATATCTATTGTTTTTAACTTTAAATCTATTCTTGGTATAGGCTCACGACCTAACTGCAAGTACAAGACATTTGACACTCTTAAATGACGTCATCAAGGACCACTCAGACGCGATTGCTATGAGTGAGAGTTTCTAGCCAACTAAGCAACTATATGACCCAAGCGGCTGTGACAAACTGAGGTGGCCTCCCCAATAGTGGTGAGTGACAACTTCTATTGTATAACCCATTAGCAATTGAAAATGCAATTTTTTAGTTTTAACTATGCACTTTGTGAACATACGCTTTCTCAGCTGATCCTTCATATCTTCCAATCTGAAATTGGAATATGGATGTTTTATGGAAAAATACTTTTTTTCGAAAGTTACAATAATGGGGGAGGGGGGATCAAAACCTTGGTTCTCCGAATAAAGGAGAGCAGGGTATGCCACTGAGCTACAAGGCTCTTGGCATAAAGTGGGAAAATACTTAAGACTAGGAAAAGGAACTTGACAATATAAATTCCAGCATCAATATTGAACACTCTAAAATCTTCAACACAATATAATAAAACCTGACCTGGAGATTATATCATTGTAGCATGCTGTGAAAATTTCATGTGAAGGAATAAATTCGAAAGACAAAAAATCATGTTTCTATTACTGTTCAAATATCAACCACCATTAATACTTATCAAAATTTGATGATTAAACTGCATCACAAGGTACAGAAAACAGTAGAAGCATTGATATGTTTCAGGCATACTTTTGATTATTTTTTAATCTTTTACACTGAAATTATGTTGCTAAGTGTTGCGTAAGGACTAAGGTATCGTGCAATTTTATAATGATCTTGTACTATGGAGTGGGTTACTAAAAGACTGATCACAACTTTAATACCAATGACTTTATTTGACCTTCCTATGCTCTTTTGCATTCAAAGTACATTGCACCTTTGTAAAAAAAATTGATGTTCATTATTATTTTTTTTTATCAACATATGTGCTCAATTTTCATCCAAGCTTTTAATATTATCTAAATATTTATTGTTCGTAGAAAGCCTTAAGTGTAATCTAAACTTGTCTATTGCTTTCTTTGAGTCAAACCATTTTCTACTTAAAACCTTGAGGTTCCTACAGCTCTTGAAATATCATCAACTTCCCATAACAATGACTCTTTTCAAATTTCAAAAAGCCAAGACAGACTTCAAAAATCAAAACTTTTAAGATATTTAAGCAATTTCAAATGCATAATGCAACAATCAGTTCCCCCACTTCTAATATGATATGTGGTAATCCTGAAAATTGCACATAAGGAAGAGTGGTGATAATTACACACTATGTAAGGGACACGCATATGAATTCGTGTTTTGAAAACACAATTTCGGTTAAAATTGTGAAATTGTGTTTTCACAATCGTGTTTTCAAAACATGATTTCAGAAGCTGTTTGTTCTTTAGTGTGTAACTAGCAATATGCAACAATGATTAGCACATAAGTAATACCATAAAGAAAAACTAGAGGAAGGCATAATTCTCTCTCACTGAAGGTAAAAATTGAGCGAGGTCATCCCCTTCCAATCCAATTAAATCCTATAACAAATAAGGTTTGAAGTAGTAAGCAATGTAACTAATCTAATCAGACAAGAAATTCACTCAATAAATCAAAATGAGCTATGTCCATACAGCAAAGGAAAGTGAAACATTGAACTCCTCATCAGGCTGACTCAAGGGAAGAAGTTCAATTGAGATGCCTAGATCTTGGGCATCCTGTGGGGAGAGAGAAGAAGAAAGTATCAGCGACTTTCAAAAGATTAAAATCCCTTTAAGAAAACCGTTGAAGCAAGTGCAAATGAGTACTTTAGCTCTATGCAATGTGGTTCATGTCATATCTATTTTTGTCGCTCTCTTGATATTCCCAAAAGGATCATCTTCATTTGTGAAAAGAAGTAACTGTTTATCAGCCGTCTTTGCAGATTTGAGATAGGTTATCTGCCAAGTATTATCAAAACTCAAAGACTGGGGGGCATAAGAAAAAAATTAAATTTTTTACTTGGCAAGCCACAAGAAAATTCAACAGAAAAATGAACAGTAATAACAAAGTGGAATAACCCTTTCCACAGAAGTGCTTGTGTATATTTACATGTGAAGGCACAATGACAGGATACTTAAACCCTTTATGTACCCATACGAAATAGCAGAAATACCAATCCTTTAAACAACTGTCAACCGCAAACACTCAAGAAGATAAAGAATCCAATATATACAGAAAACATAATACAAAATCAAAGGGTAAAATATCATTTTCGTCCCTAAACTATCACAAAAGTTCGTTTTTCATCCTTAAACTTTCAAAAGTTCTATTTTCATTCCTAAACTATCACAAAAGTTCGTTTTTCGTCCTTAAACTTTCAAAAGTTCTATTTTCGTCCCTAAACTTTTTCAAATATATTAATTTTCGTCCCTCCCACATCAGCACTCTGTCTAGCCACGTCAGCACTCCGTCAGAACTTTTAAAAATTTAGGGACGAAAATAGAATTTTTAAAAGTTTAAGAACGAAAAATGAACTTTTGTGATAGTTTAGGGACGAAAATAGAACTTTTGAAAGTTTAGGGATGAAAAACGAACTTTTATGATAGTTTAGGGACGAAAATGATATTTTACCCCAAAATCAAATTAAATACCCTTGAGAGTTATTGATAACAACATAAACAAGACCCACCAATCCTTTTTGGCAGCAAAACTTTATCAGGTAATAAAAAGACTCAGAAAAGAAACAATGTAAAAAATAAGCCAAATTGAGGTATTAGAATACATACCTTGGCCATCACTTGTTAACATTCTATGCATTATAGGGACCAACATTGGTTCAACTTGGACAAAAAGGTGAGGAAGCCTGCTCATTGATTCAAGAATTGTGCTAATGGAGTTTTCCAAATTGTTGGGCGCCGATTCCTAACACGCATCAAGAGGTCAAGATGTCTAAGTCTCTATAAGTAATCAAAGTAGCTTGGAATGCCCATATCTGTAGAATTATTAATTCAATTAATTTAGTAGTTCTAGCTCCAGTTAAAAAGGATGAATCTTGCCACCCAACATTAATCTATATCCTCAGCAGAATATGAAATTCCTAGTTGGAGCTTGACCCAACTTTCTACTTACAATGTCACATCAGACTCCAATCCATCTATAGCAATCTTCTTGAATAGACAAAAAGCCAAAACCAAGCCCATTTGAAGGATTTGTAAGAGCTTTGAAACTTGGAAAGGCTTGTTTTTCTTACTCATTGCAGTTTACATTGGGACTTCTTTGCATAAGCTGGAATTGTAGGGTATTACAGAGAAAACTACAGCAAGAGAAGCATGTTCATAGCAGGAAACAACACAAGCTTATGGTTAAATATGTTTTTAGCCAAAACCAAACATCCATACTTATCTCATAAATAACGTTTTTGTCTTGTTCATTTTCTCTAGCAATTAACCAGGAAGATCATTTAAATATCACCTTAGAAAGAAGAGGACTACTGTTTATGATTTAATTTTCTCAACACATGAGAATTTTTTATATGCTTCTTTTTTTCTTTTCTTTTTTTTTCTTTTTTTTTCCATGTATGCTAGGGTCATGCTTCTCTGAAGACTTGTAAATAGGACCTTCATGTATACTATAAACTTTCTTGCAAGTGGGAGAAAGTATTTCACAGCATACCATTTAGCTTAAATTGCAAGTTTCAAGTTCCATGTTCATCTACAATATGTTTGAGAAATTGTCCTATATAGCAAACCAAAAACATGTAAAATTGTTCTGAACTAAGTTTCAAAATCCCCTTACAATACCTTTCACTATTGGTCCTCTACAAGCATGACCAGACCTCTAAAAAACATGAACCGTTTAGTTTTAAATATCCTGAAACTCAAGGAATGCTGAGATACGTTATTTAGGAGAAAGGTATGGTAAATTAACTATCATTTGGCAGGCCTCGGTAAACAAAAGCATAGTACTAGACTTACTACTGTATCACAATATTGTGTACATTTAATAAAAATTTATAGAAAAAATAAGAATCAGAAAAACCTTAAAATCAAGATCCAAGGTAGTTTTTATTTATTTCCTTAAAATTGTAGGAAAATTTTCTCCTATTTGGTAGGGGAGGAGAAGTAGACTTTTGAGAGCCACAATTTTGTAAACTAGGCTTCCTTCTTAAAAACTAGTTGGAACGTATACAAATGATAGCCTTGGAATCTGTTATAAACTAAATGTTTAGTTTGTCCAGTTATACACAATCATGTTGAGACTTTAGACATTAGAAAGTGATTGCTAGGAGGTTCTAAAGAGATCCGCTAGGATAGCTGGATGAATATATCAACTTTTCTCTTTAGAGTAACAAAAACAGTAATAGAGAATCCTTACAAGGTATAGTATACTACATTACTACTTATAACAAATCAGTTACTTTTATGAACTAAAATTTGATTTTACAATATTAATCTTCAGGGATCACATGACACTACAGATTATTTGGAAATCATCAAAATATTAACATGATCAAGACTGCATTTACTTACAATATTTAACATGATCAAAATATTTAACATTTGCACAAAGTATTAAGAATCTTACAACAAGACAACACTCTTAAGCTTGTACCCTATGTGATCTAGGAATTGAAAGTACATCATTCTCCATTGCTTATTGAATAGTAAAGGACCACATACACCCCAAAACCCAACCACCAAGCCGAGTGACATGCTCACATAGAACCAATCCACTTCAAGTCCACTAGTATCTTTACTTCTTGTGTTTGGTTTTACACCATTTGTAGTACAATCATTAATAAGTGGTGGTCCACACAGTTTGTTTCCAATAAAACTAGATGGATCAAGGCTTTGTAGTTGAGTGCCTAAAGGAATTTTCCCAGTCAAATTGTTGTTTGACAAGTTCAAATGATTTAAAAATGTCAAACTTGACATGCTTGAGGGAACTTGACCCGAAAGTTGGTTCAAAGAGAAGTCAATAGATTCCAATGATCCCATAGCACCTATATTCTCAGGAATACTTCCGATCAAGAGATTATATGACAAATTCAAAAATTGTAATCCTTAGAGACTAGTAACTTCAATGGGGATCTTTCCTGATAAACTATTCTTGGAAAAGTCTATACTTTTTACCAATTGGAGAATGGTGCTATACTCAAAAATGTTTCCCTTTGTCACGAGCAATGCACTTTCAAGTGGGAGAGGTCCACCTAAAGCAGGATGAAAACGATAAGAATTCAAGGGGTCATTTGAAATATTATTTGTGGCCATGGCGCTAAAATTTTTAACACATCTAGGTATGCTTCCAAATAGCTTATTATGTGAAAGGTCCAATATTTGGAGTGAAGCTAGAGCACAGAGTTCTTTTGGTATGTGACCATAGAAATAGTTTGAGCGAAGGTTAAGAACCATCAAGCTTGTACATCTATGCCCAATCCAAGAAGGTATGTTTCCAGCAAATCTATTTTCAGCAACATCAATAATTACCAACTCTTTACAATTTTTCAAAGATGATGGTAATTTTCCAGAGAATTTGTTGTTGTATAGATGCAAAGAACCAAGATAAGTCAAATATCCCATGGATGATGGAATACTGCCACTAAAATTGTTGTTCCCCAAATTCAAGACCGCCAAGGAGTTCCAATTCATCAAACAATTAGGTATTATTCCTGATAAATTATTTTTTTCAAGATAGAGATGTCCTATGTATTTTTGCTCATTCATTCTAAAACAAAAAAAGTGAGAAATGGATCCAGAGAATGAATTGTTAGAAAGATCTAGCATAGTCACATTAGAGGATATACAAGGTAAAGGACCTTTGAAATGGTTTGAACTTAAATCAATCACTGAAGCAGACAAAATCACAGGAATTTCTCCATGGATTAGATTGTGGGAGAGATTTAAATCTTGGAATTGAGAAGACAAATTCCAAAATGAAGGAGGAACCACATCTGAAATCCTTGTATCAGAAATGTCTAAGGACACCAGATGCCTTTGTGAACAAAGCCATGGGGGAAATTTCGGCCCTAAATTCCATGATCCCAAGGATAAAGACTCAAGCTGAAAAGGAGGAATCCAGTTTTGACTTGCTTTTAAAGTCAGTTGGTTTCCAGATGCAGAAAGTATCCTCAAATTGGTTAAATTGGAAAAATGAACTTCAGACACGACACCTTTCAACATATTAGAACCAATACGTAAAGTCTCAAGTTTGGAAAGCTGTCCAAAATTTTGAGGGAGAGTTCCATTGAATTGATTGTTTGAAAAATCCAGGTATGTCAAAGATTGAAGATTTTCAAAAGATACTGGAAGTGGACCCGAAATTGAATTATTCCCAAAATCAAGTGTGACTAGATTTTTCAAATGTCCAAAATTTTGAGGGAGAGTTCCGTTGAATAGATTGTTTGAAAAATCCAGGTATGTCAAAGATGAAAGATTTCCAAAAGACACTGGAATTGGACCTAAAATTGAATTAGAAGAAAAAGAAAGTCGGACTAGATTTTTAAATACCCCAAGTTCGTCCGTCAAATGACCATGAAGTTGAGATTCACTTAAGCCTAAGATCTCTAGTCTATCTGAAAGACACCCTGATAAACTTTCTAAGATTTCAGATATCTCCTGACTCCATTTGTTGTATGACAATGTGATTTCCCTTAAGTTACAGAGATTACCCAACGATCTTGGCAACTTTCCTCCAAGTTCATTTTCTGACAAGTCAATACTAATGGCAGATGTTAGGTTTCCAAAGGCACTGGAGATTGTACCCTGCAAATTATTGTCGGCAAGGTTGAGAAACTCAAGCCGACTAAAACTATACAACCAATTGGGAATTGTAGAGTTGAAATGGTTATAAGATAGATCGAGGTGACTAAGAGAAGTCATGTTTTGGAGATCAACAGGGATTGGACCTTGAAAGTGATTGAGAGATAGATCAAGAGAAACAAGATTACGAAGACCAAAGATCCATGATAGGATCAAAGTGTTTTCAAATTGGTTCCCTGAAAGATCGAGGGTGAGGAGAGATGAAAAGTTAACAGTGAGTGTCGGTGGAATGAAAGGAAGTTGGGAAGATGACAAGCGCAAGTCAAACAAGGAAGGGAGTGTGTTTATGAGTTGTAGCCAATCAGAGGCTTTGCTAAAATTAACAGAACTCATATCGAGATATTGTAGCAAAGGAAGACCAGAGAGCCATTGAAAGTTATTCACATGTAAATCATAGCCTTCAAGATTGAGATAGAGCAAATTGGAGAGATTTCCAAGTTGATGAGGTATGAGTCCCACAAATCCCGCATTAGAGAGATTAAGAGATGTTAAACTCTTCATTGAACCGAGAAATTCGGGAATAGGAGAAGCAGAGAAATTATTGAAGCTGAGGTCGAAGTAATTCAAATGCTTCAAATCAAGCAGAGAAGGATTGAGCTTACCACCAAACATTGACCGCCGCTTATAGGCTTCATATTGTTCTTCAGATTCAAAACTACCTGAAAGAGGGAAGCTTCTGAGATTGAGTTGGTGGACGTGAGCAGTGAGGTTGTGACAGACAACACCAACCCACTGACAGCAATCCCCATCAACAGTCCAAGAGGAGAGCCGGTTTGAAGGATCAATAAGGTCTTGCTTGAAGTTGAGAAGGGCATGTCGCTCGGTATCGATGCAACGAACCTCAGAGTGAGTGTGTCCGGTGCAGAAAATGAAGAAATTCGGAAGAGGAATAATTAGAAAAGTGAGGAAGAGGAATCCTAAGGAACCCTCCATTATCAGATTATGAGAAGTAAGGGTTAATTGTGAAAAAGATACCATTTGGATGGGAATTTATAGGAGCACTTGTCCGTTTGATTTTGTTTTGTTTTGTTTTACACTTCAAGCATTAACTGAAGTCTGGCAAGTATTACCCTCCCTCCATTTTGTCTGGCCACATTTCTTTTTTTTGGCTGCCACGTATCAATTTTCACCGGTCAATTTCTAGCGTCTTTGACTCTTTGTAGTCTTTCCTAGAAAAAACACTTTCTCAGTTTCTCATTCAAGGGCCACGGCCATAAACTTTAATTAATAGATTGGCAATATTGTTTTAATTTAAAATGAATTGGAGAATTCTAAATATAAATAAAGTATATATTATGATGAAATGATGGCAAAGTGTTTAGTAACCTAAATATCCAACAAAAATAAGACAAGTTTATCCAATCTAACATACAATATTTAAATCACTAAATTTTTTATTAATTTTTATTTGATTTTAAGCACCATTAATATTACATTTCCATTTATCAAATTATTAATAACAATTTATTCCCCATATTAGTAGATATATTTATAAATAGTATGAGAAGCAAGTTTATCCCTCTTAAAGAAAATATATGCTTTTGGCCCCCTCATTTCCTGCTAAAATTTTGTATACATGTATAATTAGTATTTATTGTATTTTAAAAGAAAGTATAAAATAACATTTTACCTTAATTAAATAGGTTTACAATCCTATTAAACATAACTGTATACATCATTAAAAGGAAATCAAAAACTAAAAAAGAGAGTAATTTTTGCTCCAAAGTAATTTTTGCTTACTTTGGAGGTTGGAGTTAATGGCAGAGGGTTTTTTCTTCATCCTCAAAATATTAGAGCACAATCACAGATGGCACCACCAAGCTCCGTTGATTTGCATCTTGGATTCTTTCTGGGCAAAAAATTAGAGCACCACCATAGTCACAGAAGGTTTTTCTTCAACCTCTCTCTCTCTCTCCAACATTTAGACGCACTTGTTAGTCAATCTGCTTTGCTTTTTATTTTTTCTTCTTTTCTTTATTTCTTCGTTCAATCCTCTAGTGGTTTATTTATTCAAATAAGATTTTCTTTATAGATTTGAGATTACAATCTGCTTTAAGTCCTACACGTGGTGGGTTGCCCTTCAAGTTGTATTCTAAAGCAAAGTTATCCTCCCCAACCTACACTTCAATTTAGATTACAGTTTGCTACAAGTCCTACACGAGGGACCCCAAGTGCGATTTTTCTTACCTTTGTTATTAGTCATTAAATTAATTAATCTATTATATGATATATAAATATAAGGACAAAGTTTAGTTACAAAATTGGTTGTAGCCTTAGGTTACAAACTTACTTAATAAAATAAATATTACTACATATTTTGAAAATCTAACCGTTGAATTATATGTTCTTTGCGTTCTTAATGCACATGTAAATTTTTGTGTTAATCGGATATCATTTACTATATAATCTATAATCTTATATTTTATGCATAATTTTAAGTCACAAAAACTTGCAATTTAAAAATTTATTGATGACATAGTTATTGATCTTTAATTTTCTTGAAATTTTGTAAATATGGAGGATATAAGAAGAAGATGCAATCCAATGGTGGATTTGTCAAAATTCACCTCCAATAAAAAGATATTGAGTGAGTTTGTAGCCTAAGGCTACAATCGATTTTGTAGCTAAACTTTGTCCTAAATATAATAAACTATTATTATAACTGATACAAATATACTTTGTCTAATTTTTTTTTTTGTTTATATAAAAAGGAAAATTATTGATAATTTTATTTCTAATTCGCTACTTGACAATTCCCTCTTAAAGAGTGTAGGGTCAGATTTGGCGGCCCAAGCCCAAGGAGGGATGGATTTGGAGCCCGCTGAACCCAAAACAATGAATTTTGTAGAGTGTGGGTGAAAGAGCAAAGCGAACAGCAAAAATAATAGTATGCAACAGCCACACTAGTGAAGGAGTTCTAATTAATAACTGCTCGGATGGATATAAGTACAACGTCCGAAGAGGTCATTTCCCTTGGAGGGTTGCAATTCTTGGTGTTACAGTAAACAATGCACTTTTTTCTCTGTGAATTCTCCTCCCCCACTATTAGGGGGTTTTCCTACTTATATAGCACCTCCTCACTCTATCTTGATCGTCCATTTGTTCATCATCCCGATCTCTACTCGAGTGCTTGTCCCATCAAGGGTGTTCCCCAGCCTTATGTAAGTGGTGATAGCAGGTTGATACTGTTCAGGGGTCTCTTCCACATTAATGCGGCCAGGGAGGTAGGTGTGGTGTATTTAATGCGGGGGTTGAGGTCTGTCTTTTAGATACTTCTCCGATCCAGTTATGTTCCCCCGCGTCCGAGGCCCACTCTGTCACTGCATCTGTTCGAGAGAATCGCTCGGGCTGTAAAAGGTTGAACGTCAGATCCGAGGGTATTGGACTCCTCGGATCGTTGAACTCATCCTCGGATCATGGACACCCTTCGCCAGATGTTCTCCGAGCCTCTAACCAGGCTTTTTCATCTCTTCGGGAAATGGTAGGCCGTAGATAGGGCCTTGGGCCCAATGCCTTTGGCTGGGTTTTCTTCCCCCACAATAGCCCCTCAAAATTGTAGTTTTTCCCTCACATCCGAAGGGAAAAAATATGATTTTGACCTGCCACGGAACAAGAAGCTTGGGTGCAGGCCAATTCGAGCTGACACGTGTGTGGGGGCCTTGGGATAGACGCTTCATTAATGCCGTTGCGGTTTCCACACTCCCAAGCCGCAGCATTAATTGCACCAGGTGGCGCCCTGTCTTTCGTATCCAACGGTGAGCGATTGATCTGACGGTTGTGGTCTTTTCCTTGGAATTTGGGCGGGAATGCCCCTGACCCTTCGCTTGACCCGGTATAAAGCCTCAGAGGAGGTTATTTCCTCCTCACTTTTGCAAACCTTCAGACGCTCCAGCAAGAACAGACGCACTGCTCCGCACAAATCCTTCAGTCACTGCTTTCAAGCCTCCCCAGAATCATCATGAACCCTCCTACGAGCCTGAAACCCTTTCAGAGATTCGTCCCCGGTGAGTCATCATACAACTCCTTTAATTCTCTCTTCGGCCCACCGTCTCTTTTAAGCACTATGGGGAAGCTTGAGTACATGGTGGACAGCCCTGAACGACTAGAAGAGTTTAGGGCCACATATCGCATACCCCCTAACGTGGGTGTGAGGTATTGCCCCCTAGAAAAGATACTAACAGAATGCAAAACGGGGGAGGTGGTGATCCCCCTCATCGCCTTCAAAGAAGGAGGAATGACAATCCCCATGGGTCCCATCACCACTAACTACCTTCGGAACCACAGGCTTACACCCTGGCAGTGCGCGCCCAACATGTTTAGGATCCTAGGAGCGATTGAGGACCTTGAGCGCCATCTGGGGTTAGGCCTCACCTGGCTAGACGTAGTACATATGTACGAATGCCACAGCCAGCAAGACGCCGGGTACTACTTAAAATCCCGGTCGGATGTTGTCAGGCTCATCTCCTGCCTTCCCAAGTCCAACAAAGGGATGAAGGACGACTACGTGATCATTTCGGGCGCCTGGCATGACGGCAATGGTTGCCCGACCAGGCTTGGGGAGCCAGGTGGGACGTTAGATCTAGGCACACTAACTGTAGACTTAGGGACCTCGTTTTTCGACGTTTTTTCTTCTCTTCTTTTTTTTACTTCTCTGTTTTTGAGTTTGACCCCCCTTTTTTGTACTGCCTTGCAACAGATAAAAGACACGTTTCTCCTCGGCTCAGCCTAACGAACGTTGCCGCCCTCAACTTCCTTTTGAGGTCAGAGATTTTCGTGAGCGAGGACGGGCAGCTGCGGTCTGCTCCCCTTATTCTTGGATACACAGCGAAACCGAAAAGTATCCAACCGGCCGGCAACGCAATCGTTCAGGGAGATCACCGCCTAGCACGAATTGACGTTGGTCGGATGAACTTCTTGGCGCCATACAATCTTGAACCTGTACCCCACCCAAATCCTCGGAACGTGCCTCTCATTGTTCAACCCCTCCAGCAAGTTCTCCCCGGACAGGAGATTGAAGGCGAGGGGGTCGGCTCTTCAACTTCCTCACTAGAAGAGCAGATAGACGGCTTTCAGTTCGAGGGGGACGCTTCAGGAGTTCATCAGGTGGTAGAGGTCTCCGACGCCGAGGAAGAGGCCTACGATCGGACGGGCGTCCGTCTTAATTTGCTAGCCGCTCACTTAGAGGACTCCTCGGACGAAGACGATATAGATTTGAGGCTTCTAATGAAGGGCAGAGGCCAAAAACCCGATCCGAAAGGTGCTGGGACCTCCACAGCAGTGGTGACACTTCCTCCTGCGCCTCCTGCGCCTACCCAAGTCCCTGACCCAAATTTGAAGGTGATGCCAAACCTTCAGAAAAAGAGACCCCACAATGAGGTTGGGGGGAAACAGGTGCCACCGGCCAAGGGGGGCAAGCAGCAAAAGGTGGCAAAGGACAGCAAGACGCACAGGGCCTCCTCTCTCGAAAGCCGAGAGGAGCCCACTGGTGCAGACGTGCGCCGAGGAGGGGGACCGCAAATCTGGTCTCCGAGATTGGAGCTGGATGGCGCTCCAATCCTGTGGGATACCTCCCTCAGGAATTACGATGGAGGAAGGGCAGGCTACGTCGCCGAGGCCCTGCAGCAGCCGCTCCTCCTCCCACATGACATGACCTCCTTCAAGCGCTTCTCCCAAAAGGAGCTGTTCATGTCCCTTAAAAGGGATTTGGCCCTGGTAAGTGCACCCCTCCTAAGTATAGGTTTTACGTTTGATCGGCTTTATTCCTTAGTTTGATGCTGGAGATGTTGTTATGCAGCTTACTCAGCAGGTTTACGTGGCCGAGGGAATGAACGAGGAGTCGTGGCTTAAAGCTCGAGCGGCATCCCAATCCCAGCTTGAGGCGGAGGCATCTCTTGGTCAGCTGAAGGAGGAGCATGCTCGGATATCCGAGGAGCTAAAAGGGGCGCTCTCCGAAAAGCGAAGCCTCGAGGCCGGGCTTAAAAATGCTGAAAAACAGGTCGAGGAACAGCGTAGCCAATTACGCATGTCCGAGATCAACCTGGCAACCGAGAGGGAGCTGGTGAAAGGTCTAAAAGCTGAATTGCAGAAGGCCAAGGCGAGTGCCCAGGTGTTTGAGCAAAATGCCAGGCTGGCTAAGGAGGCAGTTGAGGCCGAAAGGAAGGCGGCGTACTAGATGGGGGTAGAGACGACTACATCCCAGCTTGTGGAGCAGTTCGCCTCGGTCAGCCGAGACTACTGCCTCGTAAGTTGGGGCAAAGCCTTGGATGCCGCTGGAATTTCGGCTGATTCGGAACTGAGGCTGCCTGGGAGCGTGTACTATCATCCTGAGATCCGAGAGCTCCTAGCCACTGAGACTCTAGAGACCCTCCAGGAACAGCCGGACGACACGGGCAAATCGGCTGATCCGGCCGAAGGTTCGGGCAAAGAGCAAGTTCCTGCTGAAGCCAAGGACCAAGCCTCCGAAGCATCTGAAAGGATAGGCCACGTTGCTGACCCTGGGCCTCCTCCAGCGAAAGAGTAGATGCATAGGGCTTTCATTTTGCACTTGTACTTTTTGTTCTTTGCTTAAGGAATTGTAACTTTCCTTTTTTTTGTTTTGTTGACTCTGTATGTAGACCTTCTTTCTTTAATGGAATAGTTCCCCATTTGCCTTCGATGTTTTTGATACATGTTTTATTACTTATTATTGCCATACACATAACTATACGTTGTAATTATGACATAAAAATGCAAGTAACTTGATTGATACGTCATATTGATGACGTGAGTAATCGGAATTAACATTGAAAAGGATAGGCCAAATAAGAGTTGTTGATGAGTAATGGTTGGAATGAATACTTATGCGAGCCTCGCGTCCCTTTCCGGATTAAACATAGGTTGTTGTCCCTCGGTTTCGAATTGAACGTAACTAAGGAAGACACCGTAATGGAGGGATAACTAACCCAAATCATCTGGTCCGAGGACTACAGGCACGATTTGATTTAAATTTGAACACTAATGGAGTGTTAACTAACCCAAATCATCTGGTCCGAGGACTACAGGCATGATTGGATTTAAGTTTGAACACTGATGGAGTGTTAACTAACCCAAATCATCTGGTCCGAGGACTATAGGCATGATTGGATTTAAGTTTGAACACTGATGGAGTGTTAACTAACCCAAATCATCTGGCCTGAGGACTTCAGGCATGATTGGATTTAAGTTTAAACACTGATGGGGTGTTAACTAACCCAAATCATCTGGTCCGAGGACTACAGGCATGATTGGATTTAAGTTTAAACACTGATGGTGTTAACTAACCCAAATCATCTGGTCTGAGGACTGCAGGCATGATTGGATTTAAGTTTAAACACTGATGGAGTGTTAACTAACCCAAATCATCTGGTCCGAGGACTACAGGCATGATTGGATTTAAGTTTAAACACTGATGGGGTGTTAACTAACCCAAATCATCTGGTCCGAGGACTACAGGCATGATTGGATTTAAGTTTAAACACTGATGGTGTTAACTAACCCAAATCATCTGGTCCGAGGACTGCAGGCATGATTGGATTTAAGTTTAAACACTGATGGAGTGTTAACTAACCCAAATCATCTGGTCCGAGGACTACAGGCATGATTGGATTTAAGTTTAAACACTGATGGAGTGTTAACTAACCCAAATCATCTGGTCCGAGGACTACAGGCATGATTGGATTTAAGTTTAAACACCTAGTTGACACACAGTTGACACGCTGGCTGACGAAAAGGGCTTGATTAATAAAAGTACTTCTTCAAGTTGTTTACATTCCACGGTCGTGGTATTACATGACCATCTAGGTCTTCCAAAAAATATGCCCCGATGCCTGCTCCAGAGGTGATGCGGTACGGTCCCTCCCAATTGGGCCCCAGTTTTCCCCAAGCTGGGTTTTTCGCCGTGCCCACAACCTTCCTCAGCACCAGATCACCGGGTTCTAGGGGTCTTGCCTTTACGTTAGCATCATAACCTTGCCTGAGTTTTTGTTGATAGTGTGCCAGCCGAACCATTGCATTCTCCCTCTTTTCCTCAATCAAGTCTAAGCTCTTCTGCAATTGTTCATCGTTGTCGGCTGGATTGAATGTGCCTGTTTTTATCGTTGGGAACCCGGTTTCCAGAGGGATGACAACTTCGGCTCCATAGGTCATTGAAAAGGGGGTTTCCCCGGTAGACCGACGAGGCGTAGTCCTGTAAGCCCAGAGTACGTGCGGCAGCTCGTCCACCCATCTGCCCTTCGCATCATCTAGCCTCTTCTTTAAGCCATTCAGTATGACTTTGTTGACGGCTTCCGCTTGTCCATTGCCCTGGGGATAGGCAGGAGTGGAGTATCTGTTTGTAATTCCCAACTCACTGCAGTAGTTCCTGAATGCCCTGCTATCAAATTGCAAGCCATTGTCTGAGATAAGAGTGTGAGGAACTCCAAACCGAGTGACAATGTTCTTCCACACGAACTTTTGCACATCAACGTCCCTGATATTGGCTAGTGGTTCGGCTTCGACCCACTTGGTAAAATAGTCTGTTCCGACCAGGATGTACTTCTTGTTTCCTGCAGCTTTGGGGAAGGGTCCCACAATATCCAAGCCCCATTGGGCGAAGGGCCATGGGCTAGATAGCGGATTAAGATTTCCTCCCGGCTGGTGAATGTTCGGAGCGAAGCGCTGACACTGATCACACTTTTTGACGTATTCATGCGCCTCCTTTTGCATGTTAGGCCACCAATAGCCTTGGGTGAGAGCTCGGTGAGCCAAGGACCTACCTCCAGTGTGGCTCCCACAGATTCCCTCGTGCAGCTCTTCCAGCAGTATCTCAGTCGCTTCGGGGTGTACACACAACAAATATGGTCCCGAATAGGAGCGTTTGTACAGTTTCCGGTCCTCGGATAACCAGAACTTTGTCGCTTTCCTCCGAACTTTATCAGCTTCGTCCTTCCCTTCAGGCAAGATATCTTCTTTGAGGAATTTGATTAAAGGATCCATCCAGCAAGGCCCTGCCCTGACCTGGTGAACCTGGACTGCCTCTGATTTTGCTTCTGTAGGCCTGAGCAAGTCCTCAACGAGGATGATCCTCGGCAGGTCCTGCGCCGAAGAGGTGGCGAGCGTGGCTAAAGAGTCAGCGTGTGAGTTGCCACTTCGGGGGATATGCAGCAATTTGAAAAAGTCGAACTCTGATTGGAGGTGTTTAACACGGCTCAAATACCCCTGCATTCTTTCGTCCTTTGCCTCAAACTCGCCTTGTACCTGACCTACTACCAGTCTCGAGTCCGAGAACAACTCCACAGACTTCCCACCCATTCTTCGGACCATAGTCATTCCCATCAACAGGGCCTCATATTCCGCCTCATTATTCGTTGCCGGGAAGTCCAGCCTTAACGATTTCTCGATAATGATTTTCTCAGGGGATATCAGTACTAGCCCAACTCCGGAACCTCTCTGGTTTGCCGCACCATCGACGTACACTTCCCAATGGGGGGGATTCTGTTGGGAGATCATGCCAACCGATTTTTCATCCATGCCTGACGGGGGTTCTACTTCTTCTACTTGGGGCTCCGTGAACTCAGCCACCAAATCCGCAAGAACCTGTCCCTTAACCGAAGTGCGGGGCATATACCTTATATCAAAAGCCCCTAAGATTGTACCCCACTTAGCAATCCGACCAGTGTAATCGGCGCTTCGGAGCACTACTTTGAGTGGTAGCTGTGTTAGAACGATGACCGTGTGGGCTTGGAAGTAGTGAGGTAGCTTCCGCGTGCCAAGCACCACTGCTAGGATAGCTTTCTCTAGAGGCAAGTAACGGACCTCGGCCTCGTGCAGCGACTTGCTTACGTAATAAACAGGCCTCTGCACACTAGAGTCCGATCGTATTAGCACTAGGCTCACTGCATAGGGGGCTACAGCGATGTAGGCGAACAGCACCTCGTCGGGCTCGGGGCTGGACATGATGGGTGGCCGAGCCAGATAATCCTTGAGTTGCTGGAATGCCAGAGCACACTCCTCAGTCCACTCGAATCCCTTCCATTTGTTGAGTAGAGAGAAGAAAGGACGACATCTGTCTGCCGACCTAGAGATGAACCGATTGAGGGCCGCGGTCATTCCGGTCAGTTTCTGGACCTCCTTGGGATTCCGAGGAGCACGTAGGTCATTAATGGCCTTTATCTGGTCGGGGATGACTTCAATTCCCCTGTGGGTGACCATGTATCCTAAAAACTTGCCGGACCCTACACCAAACGAGCACTTAGAAGCATTCAAACGTAGCTTGTGCCTTCGTAAGGTCTCGAAAGTAATTTCAAGGTCTCTTATGTGCTCAGCTATGACCTTGGTCTTCACCACCATGTCGTCTATATAAACCTCGATATTTTTGCCCAGTCATGGCTCGAACATCCTGGTCATCATCCTCTGGTAGGTAGCTCCCGCGTTCTTCAAGCCGAACGACATCACTTTATAGTGGTAGTTGCCAATAGGGGTGACAAAAGCGGTTTTCTTCTGGTCCTCCAGGGCTAATGGTATCTGGTGGTAGCCTTGGAAGGCGTCCAGGAAGCTCATCCGAGGGTGGCCGACAGTGGCATCGACCAACTGATCTATTTTTGGCATAGGGAACGGATCCTTGGGGCATGCCCTATTCAAATCCGTGAAATCTACGCACACTCGCCACTTCCCACTCTTCTTTTTCACCACCACGGTGTTTGCGAGCCACTCGGGGTAAAAAACTTCCTTGATAGCCCCAGCTTGTTTGAGTTTCGCTACCTCGTCTCTCACTGCATCGGCATGTTCCTTGGATGGGCGCCGAATAGGCTGTTTCTTGGGGGTGATTAGGGGATTCACCTTCAGGTGATGGCATATAAACTCCGGGTCCACCCCGGGGGCTTCGTACGCACTCCAGGCAAACACATTGAGATTTTTCTTGAGGAACTCTATCAACTCCTCCTTCTCTTGCAGAGGCAGCTGAGATCTGACTTGGAAGAACCTGTCAGGATTGTCTCCAATGACCACTCTGGTTAGCTCCTCACACCGAGTGCCTTCATCTGGCACTCCGGAGGGAACCCCTCGGGACTGTAATTGCTATAAATTTCCCCCCATCACGTCCGAAGACTCGGCCGGGGCCTTATGCTGGATGGCAGCCACCATGCACCGTCGGGCGACGGACTGGTCCCCTCGGATCTCATGTATCTGCCCTTCCGACGGATATTTAATCTTCTGGTGCAAAGTGGAAGGAACGGCTCCAAGTGCATGAATCCAGGGTCTGCCCACGAGTGCCGTGTAAGGCGAATATGCGTCCACAACTATAAAGTCCAGCTCTACCACCTCGGAACCAGACTGCACCGGTAAGCGTATCCGGCCTTTTGGGATAACCGGGCGTCCTTCAAAGCTCAAGAGGGGAGAATCATATGGCGTTAGGTCTTGGGGCTTCAGGCCCAGCCCCCTGTAGAGGTCCGGGTACATTATCTCCACAGCACTGCCCTGATCCACCATCACCCTTTTCACATCGTACCCCCCTATCCTGAGGGTGATGACTAGTGCATCATCATGGGGTTGGATGGTGCCGATCTTGTCTTCATCCGAGAATCCCATGACAAATGGGGCGACAGACTCAGCTTTCTTCGGTTCTCGGCATGGCTCCCCAGCTGATGGTCGGCCTACCGACATGACTTTCAATGGCCAGGACCCCGTTCTCCCCGGCGCGGCGAGGACGACGTTTATGGTGCCTAGCGGCGGCTTTGAGGGATCAGCTCCGTGCGTCCTTGAACCCGCCTGCCCTCGGCCGCTGGAAGGATGCAAGAGGTGTTTCAGTTTACCGTCGCGAACCAGCTGGTCCAAGTGATCCCACAGGCTCCTGCAATCTTCCGTAGTGTGCCCATGGTCTTGATGGTACTGGCAGTATAGATTGTGGTTGCGTCTCTCTGGGTTTCCCACCATCTTGTTCGGCCACCTGAAGAACGATTCATTCTTGATTTTTTCCAGGACCTGATGCACTGGCTTTTTGAACACGGTATTAACCGCTTGAGGATTCGTCGATCCTGACTGCCCGGCAAAGTCTCTCCTTGGTTTGCTGTAATTATAACGGTCGGACCGCGACTCCCTCCTATCTTGAGAGACAATCTTGTCCTTTCCCTTGCCCTGCTGCCGATCTTCTTCAACCCTCTTGTACTTCTCTATGCGGTCCATTAGCTGTCGTACGTTCGTGACCGGCTTGCCAGATAGAGATGCCCTCAAACCATGGTCGGTAGGGAGGCCTAGCTTGAACGTGCTGAGGGCCATTGCATCATTGTTGCCTTCCACCTCGTTGAACATCTCCCAGTATCTGTCTGAGTATGCCTTCAATGACTCAGACTCCTGCATAGACAGTGACAACAACGAAGAAAAAGGCCTGGCCACCCTTCGGCACGTGACGAAACGGGAGCCGAATGCTTGAGTAAGCTCTTTGAAGGAGTTGATGGAGCCTGCCTTCAGACCATCAAACCACCTCATGGCGACAGGCCCCAGACTGGAGGGGAAGACCTTGCACATAAGAGCCTCGTCTCTGGAGTAGACAGCCATCCTCTGGTTAAATTGACTCACATGCTCTACGGGGTCAGTTTTACCGTTGTAGATGGTGAACGTGGGCTGGTTAAAACGCCGAGGAAGTTTAGCCCCATCAATCCTGCGGGTGAAGGGTGATTTAGAAATCTGGTTCAGAGCCCTATTCATGGCATCGTTCTCCATGTCTCCACGTGATGGACTCCTACGTTGTTGCTTGCGATGAGACTCCTCCTCGTAAGTGTAGGACTCGCTGGCTGGTGTCCTGGATTTGTGTTGATAAGAGACATCCTGTTCGTCATCAAGATCATCCTCAGAGTATGAGGAGGCCCGTTTTCTCTTCGCGTAGCGTAACTCCCTCTTTAGTTTTTCCACCTCCAGCTGCAAATCACGGTTCTCCTTTGCATGGGCCAGGTGGCTTCCGCCCTGTGATTGGCTCTGGCTAAGACGCACAGTGTGCACACTCCCCTCGCAATTTTGTCTCCTCTCCAAGTTGACGAAGTGGTCCACGTGTTGGGATGCTCTGGATTTTGCCTATTGTTCGCCTAGTCCTGCCATTGTCAACTGTTGTTTTCACTCTTGCACGTGCTCTCCCCACAGACGGCGCCAATTGTAGGGTCAGATTTGGCGGCCCAAGCCCAAGGAGGGATGGATTTGGAGCCCGCTGAACCCAAAACAATGAATTTTGTAGAGTGTGGGTGAAAGAGCAAAGCGAACAGCAAAAATAACAGTATGCAACAGCCACACTAGTGAAGGAGTTCTAATTAATAACTGCTCGGATGGATATAAGTACAACGTCCGAAGAGGTCATTTCCCTTGGAGGGTTGCAATTCTTGGTGTTACAGTAAACAATGCACTTTTTTCTCTGTGAATTCTCCTCCCCCACTATTAGGGGGCTTTCCTACTTATATAGCACCTCCTCACTCTATCTTGATCGTCCACTTGTTCATCATCCCGATCTCCACTCGAGTGCTTGTCCCATCAAGGGTGTTCCCCAGCCTTATGTAAGTGGTGATAGCAGGTTGATACTGTTCAGGGGTCTCTTCCACATTAATGCGGCCAGGGAGGTAGGTGTGGTGTATTTAATGCGGGGGTTGAGGTCTGTCTTTTAGATACTTCTCCGATCCAGTTATGTTCCTCCGCGTCCGAGGCCCACTCTGTCGCTGCATCTGTTCGAGAGAATCGCTCGAGCTGTAAAAGGTTGAACGTCAGATCCGAGGGTATTGGACTCCTCGGATCGTTGAACTCATCCTCGGATCATGGACACCCTTCGCCAGATGTTCTCCGAGCCTCTAACCAGGCTTTTTCATCTCTTCGGGAAATGGTGGGCCGTAGATAGGGCCTTGGGCCCAATGCCTTTGGCTGGGTTTTCTTCCCCCACAAAGAGTATAGATTATAGTATTGAATAAAAATATTTAACTTTTTATATTACTGCTTGTTTTTGGCATATTTTGATTCCACATAAGTTAATATTATTAAATATTTTTGTCAATCTTACCTCATGAATTGTTTAAATTTAATAAATACACTTTTTGTAGTATGTGTTTATAGTACTATTTTAATTATTATACTTAGCATGAATGATGGATGTGGTAGTATAGATAGGGGAAAATTTTAATCATCTCTCTTTTTTTTTTGGCCCCCCCAAGACAAATTTCTGGCTCTGCCATTAATCTAGACTTATTTTAATTGTATTCTTTTTGAGTAACACAAGTGATTAAGGAGAATACTTCATAAAACCAAAGTCATTAGTTTGAACTTTGAATCTCTCTTCTTCTTTTTTTACCCTTAAACCAAAACACATTAGATGGTCAACCAAAGCTTTCCTTCTATTACAAAAAATTATTATAAGCTCATTATATTATACTAGAAGTTTTTTCTTAAACAGTTATGTAGCCTTTGTCTTCTCATTAATGAGTTTTCCATGAAAGAAAGGAAAAAAAAAAACATCTTACTTATGGATTGTCTTAGATATCATCTAATTGATGTTTGTTTGTACTCATAAAATTTAATTGAAGGGTTCATTAAATTTGCACAGCCAAGAAATAAAAAATAAAAATTGAGGCTTACAGTTGGTTGACGACTTATTTTTTTATATTTCCATCTCAATGCTTTCTAGAAATATCTTTAAAAAAAAATTGGACAAAGAGTTTGAGAATTTGACCATTCTTTAATTGATGGATTTTTTTAATGGATTAATGGATGGTTTAGGACTCTTATATATTTAATTTATGATTATTATTATGATTACTCAAAATTATTCCAATTGCCATTATTTGGAACCTTACATTTGATTGATGACTTGTTTTTATATTTCCATCTCCATGCTTCATGGGAAATATCCTTAAAAATAATTGAACAAAGAGTTTGACGCTTTGAGTATTCTTTAATTGATGGTTTATTTATTTATTTGTTGAATAGATTCATTGATGATTTAGGACGTATGTATCTATATATATATATATATATATATGTAAAAAAGATGGTTGGTGTTTTAGTGATTTGAAATGGAGTACCAAATTGGTTGTAAGAGTCTCTCTCTTCTCTTTCCCCCAATTCAGCATTGTCAATGACAAATTTCTGTAAAACTTAGCACTTAGGGTATCGAAACCTCCCCATCTTTTCAATTGCTTAAATTTTTTTTTTTTTGACAAATACCCATAAACTCAAATTTTAATAATATTTTCTTAAAAGACTCACAAAATTCAAAGAAAAATAACCAAAACTTTGTCTTCCTTATTCAAAAACCCAAATTAGATCAAATATCCTCGGATTTTGTTACAAAGAGCCATTTAGTTTGCACAATTACGTAGAATCTTATCGTCTTTTGTTTGATACTTTACAAAGTGATCACTGCTTACTAAGAGACTCCTAATAGAGTTACCATGATTGCTAGATGAACACTAAGATCACCTATTAGAGTGGAAATGCACATGTCAGTTATCTATTAGTAGTTCAAAGAGTTTATTAGTTCCTGTTTAGAGTATAAAATAGGAATAACACTCATTGTAATCTTATCTGAGTTTACTACAATTTTTATATATTAAAATTCCTAGAGTATAAAAATTCATGCTTTGAATTGAATTTTAAAATGAAAGTGTTAATTTGAATTTTAACTTTTACAAAACAGCTCCATATCTATATATTTCCATTTTATTAAATAAATAATCAAGTACTATGGAAATAATCCATACTTTCTCATTTTGATTACCCATTAGTTACCACTTGTGCTATGATCCAAGGAGAAATTGGTCCATTAACAACAATTAAAAATACGGGTGTGACTTACCTCCAGTACTTTTTTAACTAGACATGTCTTTTGTTTTAAATATACAATAACAAGTGGTAGTGAGTTTTAATCCCCCCCCCCCCCCCCCCACCTTATTTATTTAGGAGATTCCTTTTAAGAAAGTACTGGTTGGAAACCCATGCATTGCGCATGATAATATTATTATTTTAGTTACTATTTATTAACAGTTGGTTTTTCATTATCTTTTAAATTAATAAAAACCATACATATACTTTTTCTTAAACCTTATGTACATATTATTTACTTAATGTGAATGTTTACATATATAAACTTTATATATTCCATTTCTTTATATATGTTAAAACATAAACTATTACTCCATAATGATAATGGCTAATTGATTTTATCATTTTTTATAATGAAATATGTTGAATAAAATAATATGAGAAGAAAAAAAAAGTAAAAATAAAATATATAACAATAAAAACCAAATTAATTATCTTTAAATAAATACCAAAATATCCAAATCATGCTATGTAATATAATTATAATACATTCTTACATATTGTCTTTAATTCTTTATAATGCAATATGATAAAATTTAACAATCAAAGTGAACAAAAAAAAAAAAAAAAACTTAAAAAACAATTAAACGCATCAACCAAAAGTAGACTTCAAAACAACACAAAAAATTATCAACCTAAAGTAGAGATGCAAGAAAAAAAAAAAAAAAAAAAAATCCACCAAAAAATTGAGAGAGAAAGAAAGAGAAATAATATTTTTTGTGAGAAAAAATTATGCATATAATGGAAGAGAGAATGTCAAATTTATACTAAAAGGATGATAATAAGAAGAAACAAAATGAGTACAATAATAAGGAAGATAAAGGGAAAGATAAAGAGTAATATTAAGATAGAAGGTAGTGGGGAGATGAAAATGTAAAGGGAATGAGAAAGGTTGGAGAAAGTGTAAAGTTAAAAAAATGAGACAATTTTATTTATTTGAAATAAAAAATATTATATTTTTAATTTTTTTAAATAAAGAAATAAAAAAATAAATAATTTAATTATATGAAGAATGTGGTTGAGTTTAAATATTGAATAAAATAAGATGAAAAGAAAAAAATGTAAAAAAAAAAAAAAAAAAAAAAAACTTAAAACACAAAACTAAATCGCATCAACCTAAAGTAGAGTTATAACGAATACAAAAATTCATCAACTTAAAGTAGAGATGCAAGAAAAATAATAAAAATAATCCAAAAAATATTGTGAGTGAGAGAGAGAGAGAGAGAGAGAGAAACCTTTTTGTGAGGGAAAACTATGCAAAGAATGGAAGAGAGAATGATAAATTTATAGTATAATGATGTGAATGTGAAGAGACAAAATCAAAGAAGATGAAGGGAAAGATAAATAGTGATATTAAGGTAAAGGCTAGTAGTGAGATGAAAAGGTAAGGGAGAGAAAGTTGAAGAGACAAAATAAAGGAAGATGAAGGGAAAGATGAATAGTGATATTAAAGTTGAGGGTATTGGGGAGGTGAAAAGGTAAGGGGAATGAGAAAAATTGGAGAAAGTGTAATTATTAAAAAAAAAATTAAACGTAAAAAAAAAATTATAGAAGAATTGGAAAGAAAAATGATAATGACATGGCTTAACTGGAATGTAACAATAATAAATGATGTGCTTCAGCTTTTAGATATATATATATATATATAAATTGGAGGTAAGGCAAACCCTAAAAATATACCCCACTCACATTTTGGAATTTTCTTTTTTTGGGAGGAAATCCACGTTTTGGACTAAAACTTTCACTTAGGCCATCAAAAGAAGAGCCCATTTAGACATGAAAAAAATATAAGATCCTATTTAAAAGCTTCCCTCTTTAAAAACAAAACTTGTTTCTCTTTCTCATACTAAAAAAGTAAAAATACTTGTACATTGCTCATTTTAATTTAGATTTTTAGACTTGCTCCCCCCCCAAAAAAAAAGAGTGTACCTTTCTTGAGGGCAACTTTAAACACGTTCCCTAAAAAACACCTATTCTTATCATGATCAAATCGTCCTCTAGTTTTAACCAAAACTCTAAATTTCAAAACCCTAAAAAACATAGTAATATTACAAAATTTTTCTCCATACAATGATATGATAAGCCAAGAATAATAGATATATATTGTAAGGATGGCGACGCGGTGTAGCCAAGTCAAATCATAGATACCATGTCCCTGTTTCAGGAGAATGTATTTTGCCATCTTTAATGAGATGACTCTAACAAAGGAGGGGTGACTATAAGAGACCTTTTAAAAAAAAAGACTAATATTTTAGAAATGATAATAAAATATGTACAAATAAATAAAGTATAAATATAAAAGGTATATAGAAATTCTATTCCATATAATTAAAATGTTATTAAATAAGAAATATATATACTCAAGATATGTTAGGGTGGAGTGACCAAAATATATATATATATATATATTTATTTATTTATATATATCTTGTTAGAAAATCAAAACCATAAAAAAGTTATTTTTATAGAATAATTAATGTCTAGTTTGAAGTAGGGTACTATGTTTGCAATCCCCTAGTATTGATGATTGAACAGCCATATAAGAATTAAGAAGCCTTATTAGATGGAGCCATAAATTTAGCAATTTAACACCACAAAAGTTACTATAGCTATTTTACTACCTTATTTTACAAAACACCTAATATCGGTGGTTTTATTTTAGTTTTTAACATAATAAAATAATATAAACAACACAAGAAAATAATATATCTACTACAATAAACAACAACTACTACCATCAACACAATAAAATAATATAACTTTTAATAAAATATATATATATATATATATATATTTACTATCTTAGTTTATTTTTTAAGGGGGTTTACCATCTTAGTTACAATGATGGCTATGCACTATAGCTCAAAAGCCAAATTTTTTGGCTTTCCCTCTACCATTGCAGCCTTGCAACATGCTTTTTAGTATTGGTGGTGCTAAAATGCCATAATAGCAATATGACATTTTAGAACCACAACTACTAATGTAAGGCTATGTTTAAAATCCATTGTAATATTCTAATATGATAGGGTCTAGCTTCACATGACTTTTCCCACCTAAAGTCATGTGTACTTTTTACTTTAACAAAGACAATAATTTCATTATTAGTAGCCAATGGAGTGATTAGACGTCAATTCATAGAACAAAAGTTGGTAGTTTGAATCTCTCTTTTCCCATTCTCTTTAAGACCAAAACTTATTTATATTAACGAAAAAAAGCTTCGCTTCTCTATAAAAGAAGATTGTCTTATTACCAAAAAGATTGACTTATCCAAACCATTCAAACTTTCCAATCACTTTTTAATCCTTGTTCTTAGAGCGTAGATTTGAGAAAGCAACTTAGACATTTTCTCACTATATGTCTGACTCGTTTGCTTAGTACTCTTCTACAAACAAAAAGAAGAAGTCTTTTTTACCATCAAAATTTGATTAGACTCAGAGAACTTAATTGAAGTGCTCCTTTTTGTTTTTTGTGGGAAAACAAGTGCTCATTAAATTCACAAAACCAGAAAGAGAAAAAAGAAAAAAAGAAGAAGTTCAAGCTTAGAGTTTTTTTTTGATAATAAGTTCAAGCTTATAGTTGGTTGATGCATGACCTGTTTTCTATATGTCTGTCTCATTGTTTTTTGGGAAATGTCCTTAACAAAAAAAATTAGACAAGGAGTTTGAGGCTTTGAGCATTTCATTAATTGATTTTTTTTTTTTGAGTGGATTAATTGACAGTTTAGGACTAATAAATATTTAAAATTATTGTTAGGATTAATCAAAATGATTATGAATGCCATTATTTAGAATCTTATAGTTGATTGATTGATGACCTATTTTCTATATTTTCATCTCAATAATTTATGGGAAATGTCCTTAAAAATAATTGGACAATGAGTTTGATACTTTGGGCATACTTTAATTGATGGTTTATTTAAATTTTTTTTTTGATCGGATTAATTGATGGTTTAATTGTTTAAGATTCATATATATTTAAAATTTAAACAATCAATAAGGGAGTCTTCCGATTTGCATAAAGTAAGCAAAGATAATTGGTCTTATAATAAATTAATAATATAAAAGGAAGTATCGAATTTGCCATTAGAGTCTCTCTCCTCTTCCCCCTAATTTGGCATCTCTGGAACATAACACCCATAAATTCAAATTTTAATAATATTTAGTCAAAAGGCTCATAAAATTCAAAGAAAAATAACTAAAACCTTGAGGCTCTTATTTGAATACCCAAATTAAATCAAATGCCTCCTAACCATAATGGGGTTGCTATATTGCCACCATTGTAATCAAAATCAAAATACAATTATACAAAAAGATAATTCTAAATTCATGGTTGTTCAAATAATGCTAATTCAATTTTTAATACTTTTTTTAATAAAAAAATTACAAATTTATAATCCAAAGACTAAACTCTAAGTTCGTTTTATTTTTTTCCGGAGTCTTTAGTCATAAAGACAAAGTATAATTGATTGTTTATTGGGTCATACAGAATACAGATAAATTCAACTAGGTCTGAAAGTAAAATGCTGAGTATTTTACACCCGGCCCAGCGGATATTTTTTTGTACTTTCCTGAGTCCAAAATTTTGAAAGTGAATCAGAAAATGCACATCAGCTTCCCGCTACACTCCAAAGTCCAACTCCAAACGCCGGAGATAAAATATTATTGGTTAACCATCAAAAAAAAAAAAAATATATATATATATATATTATTGGTTAGAATATAAAATATTATCTCTAACTACTTTGCCTGTCTGCTGATACGTTACTCCTAGTCTCCCAAATATAATAATAAACTAATGAAATAGGTTCCATAAACAAAGGAAATGGATCATTGAGACCCATTCAACACGTTTTAAATTTTTGGCCCACATTATTTATTATTATTATTATTATTTTTGGGTTAAGTTTTGATTCTGCAAAGAGATTTCTTTGAACTTTCCTGGATCAAAGAAAGCGCGTGTACCCAAAAAAAATCAGTTCCCAGTCAAAAAAATACTACTTATTTTAGCCTGGCATCACAACAACAAACTCAATTCATTGATTCTCTCATTCTCAGCCAATTCTCGTTCTTTCTCAAAAAACCATTGTCAAATATCTCTCATTTTTTATTTCTCATTCACTTCGCTTCTTAAACTTTTTGACTTTGAAAAATTGTTTCCTAGAACCAATTTCTTCTTTTCACACTAACGTTGGGATAAAGATAAAGCTCATGTCGGTGTGGCTCTAGAATCTTGACAAACAATGAGAAGAAATCAACATTCATTTAATGGGAATGCAGGACATCAAAATCTAATACCGTATGCATTGGGTTTTCTTTCTTTGCAGATGGGTGTAGTTTCGGTGGGGTACTGAAAGTCTTGATATGTGAGTCTCCAAGTCAAAGAAAAAAAAAATTCAGTTAAAATGAACTTTAGCACAGTATGCCTTTTGTATTGAGTCCCAGAAGAGTTGGTTCCGTGAAATACCTTCATTGCTAAAGATTACATTGCAATCCAAAATTTTACAAGTGAATAAAATTTCTATCTTTCTCTTTAAAAAAAGAAAAATCATCATAGTGCATTCACTGTTTCAACGGTATGCCTTGTGTGTGTACAGTTATATGCAACAATTTGTGTGAAATGAACACTACTCATTGTAGTCACAATTTCAATGCAAAATGTTTGTGTATGGTTGTGTACAACCGGTGTGAAATAAATATTGGTTATTGGACATACACTTTGAATTCATGATTTCAATGCAAAGTGTATGTATAGTTGTGTATAATAGTTTGTGTGAAATAAACGTTACTCATTGAAGTCATGATTTTAATGCTTGTCTCTTAGCATATAAAATTTGTCAAGTGAAAAATATTCAAATATTGCAATAAATTCCTGTTCCATGTTCGTAGAGTATACTTCATAACACGCAATAAGCATTTTCTCTGCAACACATCAACCAAAGAGTAAGACTAATCTTTTGCTCTCAGTTCCCACACACCTGCCGTGAAGAGAATAGAGTCAAGGCTTAGTAGATGGTTAACTAGTCAACAAGACAATGATTTGGTATATGTTCTGGGGAAAAAAAAAAGCTACTCTCCCAAGTCTTCCACTATAAAAAGTTCTGTTTATTTGTTTATAGTTGAAAAAATGTTTAATACTTTTTTTGGGCAAAAAAAAAAAAAAAACAAAAAGTTTATTAATAACAAAAAAAAAATTGTACTTCAAAAGTCTTTTGCCATAAAAAAGAAAGTCTTTTTTTTAGACCTAATAATTGCATGAGTAATGTATTCATATTAATCTTTGGTCTTCCTCCATAAAACAAGTTTATCTTAGCTAGCCAGAGCATTCAAACTTTCCAATCAACTTCTGATCCTTGTTTTTATTAGAGTGTAGATTCCAAAAGCAATATAAACATTTTTCTCATAGCACGTCTAACACGTTTGCTTAGTCTTCCACTACAAACAAAAAGAGAAACAAGAAGTCTTCCACTAACAACAGGGTAAAATTTATAAGCTGCTCTCATGTGCACACGCAAAATATAACAATAGCATATTTGTTATTATGTATTGATCTATTAGGGATTTGTTTACACTTTAATAAGTCATTTTATAATTTAAAAAAAAAAAATTCAAATTCCATTTACGAGTCACATAAAAGATCTTAAAAGATCTTAGTAGATTATGAACTTATATGCACTTGAAATTCGGAGTTTAACTTAAAAATAATATTAAAATTTGAAATTTATAATATAATTATTTTATATTTTATTATTTATACACAAATTTTATTAGTAAAGAATAATTATTACATTAGAAATTTGTGCTTTATCATTTTTTATCAAGTCAAAGGCAGCAATAATTAATATTCTTTTTATTAAATTTGTGCTTTTTTATTTATCCTTTTTTCATCCTTTATTTTTCTTTTGTAGGTTTTGAGTCTTAAAAGACATTGACATAATATGAATGATTTTATTTTTCTTTTATAAATGATGTTTGCATGTAAAAGAAATAATAATCCAATAGTTATTATATAAATTATAAAGAAATACATAAAAGAAAATTCATGAAACAGAAGAAGAACATAACAGGAAAAAAAAAAAAAAAAAAAAAGACGGGAACAAAAAGAAATTTATCCTTGAGTTCTATTCCTCAAAATCTTGGCATGTAAGCATATCATTCATTGGATGTGTTGAACTTAATAAAATACATCTTCAAAATGCATGAGCACAATAATAAAATTATTATCAAGCCGGTCCTTTTTTTTTCTTTTTCTTTTTTAATTTTTTTTTAAAATTCTTTCCAACGAAAAGCTTGTCCTTCGGCATATAAAATAGGTGTAGTTTTTATTGAGAAACAAATTTGTCTAGTTGAATACATTCACATCCTTCAATCAATCTTTCTTCTATCTTTGTAAAGTATAGTTCAGAAAAAGGAAATATTAAAATTTTCTCACCAAACATCAACATGTTTTCCAAAGAAAGAAGTCTTCCACCATCAAAAGCGAGTCTCCTAAATTTTGCTACTATAATTTTTTTTTTCTTAATAAAAAGAGTTTTTTTTTTTAATAAAAATAGTTTTTTTTTTTTTTAATTTTTTAATTTTAGCTAACTAAATTGATTGTGAGTGTGCTTCATGAAACAAAACTAGCGAGTTCAAGGGGGTGTTTAGTAGAGTAGTTTGAAAATTGTTGTTTGTAGCTTTTTTGAAATACGTGTGAGTGAAAAAGTGTATTGAAATACGTAAAATGCTGTTTAAAAACTAAAAGATGTTGTTTAAAAACACAAACCAAACTGCCCCAAATCTCTCTTCCTCCCCGCCCCCCCCCCCCCCCCCTCACTATAGTGTGGATTTGACAGGTTGATGTTTCATTCATTTAAATGGGGCCGGTCTAAAAATCTGGTGGGCTTTATTTGCCTATTATGTTGAATTTACTAAGGATTTGTTTTTGAATTTAATTTATAGGGCCATTTATTTAATGGTTGGTATTTTTCGTTTTCAGCCTTTTGCTGTATGAAGATAGGCTGGTGTAAAGTTTTAGTGTGTGGGCTAGAGTCTCGGATTGGGCCTAGGTTAATGGGCTGGCTGGACTTGAGGTTGTATGTTGACTGAATTTCATTGGTTTTGTTCAAGTTGGCATATTTTTGGTGGGATGTTGCCACTCAATTCATTAGATCTTCATTTAGTATATATATATATATATATTCATTAGATCTTAATTGAAGACCCATTGCCATTATACCATGCAGTTAGTTATATTTCCTAAAAATTCGTTTACTATTAAATCAATTAGCTTCAAGTCTTTGTAGTTTTGCAATGGTTGAGGTATGTCCTCAAAGAAGCAAATTGTTGTGCAAATACAATGATTGGAACTTAAACAGTAAAGAGCCCATTAAGTCTGAAATTTCATTGGACAGCAAATTACTTCCCCAAGTTTAGGTGAAGCAAAGACTGCCAATGTATCCAGCAGTTAAGAAGGTCCCTAGACAAAATTTTAATGTGACAAATCCAGGACCTCTAATTTATTCTATATTTATCATACAACAAGTGAAAGGGAATATAGGTCTTGAAAAAGAGTTGGTGGTAGTATTCAACTTGGGCAATGGTTTGATATACATGGTAGCCAATGGAGTGATTAGACGTCAATTCAATGATACTTGAGTCGATCAAAACATGGATTGGTCCTTGTATAAATCTTGACTTGGAAATGTCTAGATAATGATAGTCATGTATTGAAGCCCAGATAAAACCTAGCATGCTTGTTGATGATGACCCCAAGAAAAAGTATGAATCTAATGTTAACATTGCTTCATACAATCTATTTAGCATAAAATATTGAAAACCAATAACAATGATTAAACTCCCATCAAAATACATACAACACAACATCAAACATTTATTCATCTTTTCCTTTCCTCATTTTTCTCGGCAACCTAACATAGGGTTTGTGTTATATCCTACACTATCAGGTTCAATTCAACAAGGTTAAATTTTCATTGGAAGAAGACAATATTTTAAATATATATGAATTAAGATTAAAAAAGAAGAGAAGAACCTTATAGACTATATTGGCTATGCTTGTTCCAAAATTTTCTGGGGAACCAAACAAGGCATAGACTGCTGACCCTTTTGGAAGAAGATTTTGAAGGGAGTGAGTTAACCTGTGGAATAAAAAGATAGAGATCCCCCATGTAGTCTTCTTCTTCTTCTGGTTCCTTAGCTCCATTGGTGTCGGCTTGGATCAATTCCTCCACGGTTGAGAGTTTGGCTACAGTGAGACTTTGAGTATGAGGACTCAGTAAATGGGCCAATATTGGGCTTTAGAAAAAATCCTTGAACCTAAAGAGACTCATGTTTTTAAATAGCCCAACTTGGTAAGCCCAATAAAGGAATGCATGGGCACGTGTTGGTATTATATTTCATAACTACGATCGAATTTGTTGACGTGGCTGCCAAGTCATCAAGAAGTGGCGGTGGAGAAACTTGGAAGCCCAGATGAAACCATATGAAGACTTTACCAAGGTTTTGTCCAACACTGAGTGCAGCTATGCTGTCTATACTTTGATTTCATCACTGATATGAGAATTGCCAAAAACGAACCTTTGTTTTTCTTTATTGCATGGTAATTCTAATTTTCTTCAAATAAGTCTATATGCATAGTAGTAAACTTACTACTGTATTAATTAAAATATTGGGTACATTTAATGAACATTTCAAGAAGAAAAAAAATATATTAAAAACTTTAAACTCAAGATCCAAGGTATTTTTATTTAATTCTTTGAGATTAAAGAAAATAACTCTGAGAATATTCTCCTCAAACATTGAAGGCCAAATTTGGCAGGGGAGAAGTAGACTTTAGAGACCCACTCTTTTGTGGCCTAGGCTTCCTTCTTAAAAATGAGTTGGTTACATAGGAATGAATGGTTACATCTCATTTCATTGATAGTAAGACATCTCGAACTTTTGAATCAGATTCTAAAATTTTTCCACCATCATTATCTTCAAAACTTGCCCTTTTCTTTTGCAGTTTTTCCCCCATAATATTGTATCTCTTACAACTTAATATTTGTTTCAAATAGCTGAATAATGTTTGTCTTTTTCTGTTTGTTAAAGATAGATGCTAGGTTTATATTATATATATATATATATATATATTTTTTTTTTTTCTCTTTAATTTCAACACTATCATTTTTTCTAGCTTCAATATATATGCAACAGCAACAAATTAAGTTTTAGCCCAAAAACTTTGGAGAAAGTATAAATCCTCGTTAATTTATAAGGATGGATTACATGTATTTTTCTCTATAATTTATCAAATCCAAAAACATTCTCTCTCTATTATCATGTGTGTATATATACGCCTGCATCATTGTAGAGGTTACTTTTAGAAATTAGGCAAAGCAGATCTAGAAACTAGTCCTAGGTATGTGCCACTTGTGCCAATATATATGCCTGCATAATGTACACTGTTTATTATTATTGTAATGTACTCTAATTCTCCAAAATGAACATTGCTTGCTGCTTCCTATTATTTTAATTTTGGAAATATTCTAGACATATAAACTTTATTGATCGCATCCTGCACAAACTGCATGGGAGAATAAAATTATTTGCATTCAATGATGCCAACATTTTTACAAAATGGACAGAAGGTAGCTATTTCTATCATCTCTTATACTTAATGCCACAATCAAAACAAGTCCACTTGTTTGTGATGCAATCTAGTAATAACAATATGCTTTGTCCAATAAATTATGACACAGTATACTAAACCAATTGCGGTTATGCATTTCTTGATATTGTTTTCATCTGAAACAAATAAATCCTATTATCTTTATTGTATAATATGCATGATGATTTTTGTTAGGCCTTCTGTCATTGATACATAACTTTCTTTCCTTCTTCCAAAATAAAATATTTGGGTTAGGCGCATGCGGTATCTGGAATGGCTGTGAATGATGAATGTAAACTGAAGTTCGTGGAGTTAAAAGCAAAGAGGAATTACCGGTTTATATGCATAAAGATTTTTTTTCATTGCATCATTGCATGGTGATTCTAATTTTCCTCAAATAAGTCTATATGCATAAAGATTATTGTTTCTCCTTTGGTATACATAGTAGCGTGTTGAAATAAAGAATAAAGGTACCATGTGTATTAAATCTTGATTAGCACTCAAAGAACACTCCAGGCAAATTTGCTTCCCATGCAATAATGTAAGTACTCAAAATGCTGATGACACAATGAAACTAGAAACTGGATTCCAATTTATATTTGGCTTGAGGCCATATCTTTGGAGGCGTGCAATTATATTGAAGGCCAAAACAATAAACAATTTAGTATGTAATAGTGCGTAAGAAAGTTCACTTCTTACGCACCTCATGAAAGGCCGCATCCTAAGGGGATTTTTAAAAAAATAACTACAAAATCCAAACAATATTATTAATTAGCCAACGTTTCAAACATATTGCATATCTAACAATTCGACTTCAATAGAGTCGATTTTACTGCCTTTTTTTACGATTTTTTTTACAAAGAAATCGACTTCGTTGGAGTCGTGTCCTGTACAAAGAAGTCGACTTCAGTAAAGTCGACTTCTTTGTACAGGAAACGACTTCAATGAAGTCGGTTTGTTTGATATGCCCAGCCCAAAAACTTACACAATTTTTTCGTGTCCTTTCCTCCCCAAAAATTTTTTCGTGTTCTTCCTTTCCTCCCCAAAATGCGCCTGGGTTTCTCCACTTCCAAGCCCCAAAAACTCATGAAAAAATCAAATCCAAAACAAATCAAACCCTCCACTGCTCCTATGCTCATCGGGGTTTGGTGAATCGGCGCCGGTTCTTCGTTTGCTGGGTTCGTCGGTCAGAATCAGCGCCTGGGTTCGTCGGCAAGAAACCCAGGCGCCTGGGTTCGTTCGTTCTTCGTTCTTCATTCGCCTGGGTTCGTTCTTCTTCGTTCGGTGTTGCTGGGTTCTTCTTCGTTCTTCTTCGTTCGCCTGGGTTCTTCGATCTTCGTTCGTGACCGACGGGGACTTCGGTCAGACTTCGTTCTTCATCACACAAAAAGCTTGATTGGTTGTAAATATATACTAAGAAATCGACTCCTCTGGAGACGATTTCTGTGTACAGAAATCGTCTCCAGCGGAGACGATTTCTGTACACAGAAATCGTCTCCAGAGGAGTCGATTTCTATACAGGGAAATCGTCTCCTCTGGGGTTGATTTATGCCTCAGCTGCTGGCGAATCACGGAACAAGCACAGGGAAATCGACTCCAGTTCACTCGAATTGTTAAAAATGAAATTAGTTTGAAAGTTTGCCTAACTAATGATATTGTTTGGGATTGATGGTTATTTTCTTAAAAAACCCCATCCTAAGCATCGAAGCCATCAACGCCATCCAAACCCTCAAGCGAGCTCACAAGTCCTCCTCCTCAAAGCCGACCTCCTCGCTCCCCTATGCCAAGACCACTGCGCCCTCGCTCTCCACGCCTTCTCCGCCGTCCGATCTGAATACAACAACCCGGACTTGTCCCTCTACGCTAACGTGGCCACCGCTCTCGCCAGGAACAAAATGGTGGAAGATCTCGACCGTCTGATATGTGACTTGGAGACAGATTGCGGTGGGGATGGGATCCAGTGTGACGACAAGGGGCTCATCAGGTTGATCAAGGCGGTGATTGGCGCTGATAGGAGGGAATCCACGGTCAGGATTTAAAAAAAAATCTTTCTTTTTTAAAAGATAATAATTGTATGAGTAATGTTATAAATATAACAATTTTCACAATATTTGAAGGACAAAATTTGGCAACAAACTTAGTTATAATCTAAAACTACAATTTCACTTAATATTTTTTTATTAATGTGAATTTTGACAAATCCACTATTAGTTTTTTTTTTTTTTTTTTATATCCTCTATACTTGCAAAATTTTCAATAAAATTAAAGTTTAATAAATATGTCATCTATCAAATGTTTAACAAGAAAAAAATTAAGGACAACCCAGTAAAAATATATTTTCAACTCTATTTAAAATGCCTACAAAATAGGATACTCTTCTACTAAATATTTCCATCTCAATGCTTTTCGGGAAATTTTCCAATGCTAAATATTACCATCTCAATGCTTTTTTATATTGCTAATGCTAAATATTATTAACATTCGACTTTATGGGTGTTATGTCTATTGTGTCAAATAATTTAGGTAATTGAGAAGAGGGAAAGAATTTGACTCGTATATATTTTTAAAAAATGGAGTTCTCTAGCTTTTCTAATGTAACAAAGACAATTGGTCTTATAATAATATGAAAGGGAGTACCAAATTTGTTGTTAGAGTTTCTCTCCTTTTCCCACCCTAGTTCAGCATTGAACCTCTAAAGGCTTAAAGAGAGTTTTGGGGACTTTGGTTTTTTTTTTTTTTTTTTTTTTACCTAGAGTCTTTGGAGTCCCCCTTACACTAGGCAGAACTTTTCAATTTAGAATTTTATTTTTATTTTATTACAGTACCTCTTTTTTTTTCAATGATAATTCAATTTAATACCTCTTGTACCAAAAAAAATACAAATTTATAATCCATAGACTTTAGACTTCTAAAGTCTTAAAAGACAGTTTTGGAAAGTTCATTTTTTCTTGTCTAGAGACTTTAGACTTTAGAGTCTCTCTTATATGCGCTAGGCACAAGCACAACTTTCCCATTTAGAAAATTTGTTTGTTAGTATCAGATTATTACTATTATTATGTAAATAGTAAGGGTTTTACTAATCAAAATGATACTAATTGGATGATAATTTATAGGAGAGTTTTGTGCTTGATCAGTTTCTTTAATCTGAATGCTTTTTGTTTTACGCTTAAGTTTCTTATTAATAATAATAGAGTGAATTTTAATTAGATTTTTGAAAAGAAATAAAGATGATAATGGTTCTAATGATATTTTATTTTTATGCAAATAAACCTTATTGGAATTACAAAAATTAGGTTGGATTGAACTAATTCTGGAGCTCTGAAGGAATACATCACCAATTGATGTATGATTTCCCCGTAGGGGCGATAGTCTGCCCATGAAATGAAATGCTAGCGAATTCTCAAAGGTATATATCAATTGGTCAATTTTGTTTCTTTTTGTTTTTTGTATTCTTAGCAAGTAAAAGCTTGTCTTTTAGCATATAAAATTTGTCAAGTGAAAAACATTCAAATATTGCAATCCTGTTCCATGTTCGTAGATTATAGTTCATAAGTCATAAACTCATAACATGCAATAAATATTTTCTCCCAACACATCAATCTAAGAGCAAGACTGATCTTTTGTGTGCTGCGTGTCCTTCTCAGTTCTCACACACCTGTCGTGAAGAGACTTGAGTATAGACTTACGAGTCAATGAAGTTGTATTTGTTCTGGAAAAAAGAAAAAGAAAAAAAAAAAAAGAAGATAGTCTCCCAAGTCTTCCACTATAAAAAGTAGTGTTTATTTATTTATTGTTGAAAAAAATGTTTATTACTTTTTTTTGTCAAAAAAAAAAAGTTTATTAATAACAAAAAAAGCTTAAACTTTAAAAGTCTTCCAGCATAAAAAGCAAGTCTTTCTTTTTTAAAGATAATAATTGCATGAGTAATGTTATAAACATAGCAACTTTCACAATAATTTTTTTTTTTAATATATAAGCCTATCACTAATATCACATTTTTATCTGTTAAATTATTAATAACAATTTGTCTTCTCGATAGTTGTAATTAATTTTGTGTGTGTGTGTGTGTGTGGCTCTAGACTTATTTTAAATTTTTAATTGTATTCTTCTTGAGTAACACAAGTGATTGAGGACAACGCTTCATAAAACCAAAGTCATTAGTTTGAATCTCTCACTTTTCCTCCTCTTAAACCAACTAAATAGTAAACCAAAGCTTTACTTCCATTACAAAAAAATTATTATAAACTCATTATTTTATAGGCGAAACTACGTTGTTAGTCCCTGAAGTTTACCTATTGGGCGCTTTTGGTCCCTCAAGTTTCAAATGAGCTCTATTAGTCCCTAAAATTTTAAAAATGAGCACTATTGGTCCATCTGTTAACTTCCGTTAGTTTCATTGTTTATGTGTCTAACGGATTAATGAGGTGGCAAATACTAGAGATGACACATCAGTTTTTAAAAAACTAAATTCCCAAATCAAATTTATTTATATTAATTCATCTTAGTTTAAAAACTAAACAGAAAAAAGATCAAAAAATAAAATAAAATAAAATAATTATCTTCAAAAATTCCCAATCTCATCATTCATTTCTAAATTTCCTCCTCATTGCGGCACCAATCTTGAAGTACACCCAGATTAGGGATTGGGCATCGTTATATCCTTTAGCTACTTCCCAATTGTCAAGAATAATAGTCACCAAAACGATAGTAAGTCATGATCTTAGAACCAAAATCGATTTTCGGGCAGCATCCATGTTGGTTTTCATTCGCATATTCTGTCTACTCAAAAGGAAGATGAGTAGAACTCATTAATGAGAAAGCAAAAGGGATGGCACACTATATAATCAGCATCTATCCTTGATTTTCTTGGTTTCTTCCCTTTGTCATCTTTATGCCTTTAGGTACTTATATCGTCTAAACACTTTAAAAAAGTATAATGGCACATCGATGAGATTAACAGTGCGATTCAAGATTATGGTTGGCGGTGTGAAAGAAATCTGGAATGGACGATGAGAATGGGGATTTTTGAGAATTGGCTGCTTAGGTTTTAATCTTTTTCTTTTTAATTATATTTAATTTTTGGTTTTCAAAAAAAAAAAAAGAATTAAATAAATATGATGTGGCAATTTTGTTTTTTGATAACTAATATTGTATTTGCCATGTCATTAAAAAAAATGCCACATCATTGTTCCGTTAGACACATGGACAATAAAACTAACAGAAGTTAATAGAGGGAGTAATAGAGCTCATTTTTTAAACTTTAGGGACTAATAGAGCTCATTTGAAATTTGAGGGACCAAAAACACTTAGTAGGTAATTTTCAGGGACCAACATTGTAGTTTTGCCTATTTTATATTGGGAAATTCTTTTACTAAAATGTTATGTAGCTTTTCTCTTCTCATTAATGAGTTTTCCATGTAAGAAAATCAACACCTTACTTATGGACTTTTGTTGATATCTTCTAATTTATGTTTGTTACTGTACTCATCAAATTCAATTGAAGTGCTCATTAAATTTGCACAACTAGGAAAAAAAAAGTGAGGCTAATAGTTGGTCATCGATGACCTATTTTCTATATTTTCATCTCAATTCTTTCCGGGAAATGTCCTTAAAAATAATTGGACAAAGAGTTTGAGGTTTTGAGCATTCTTTAATTGATGATTTATTTATTTATTTTGAATAGATTAATGGATGGTTTAGGAGTTAGGACTCACATATATTTAATTTATAATTATTGTTATGGTTAATCAAAATTATTCCAAATGCCATTATTTGGAACATTGCAGTTGTTTGATGACTTGTTTTCTATATTGCCATCTCCATGCTTTCTGGGAAATGTCCTTAAAAATAATTGAACAAAGAGTTTGAGACTTTAACCATTCTTTAATTGATGGTTTGCGTAATGTAACCAAGACAATAGGTGTTATAGTAATATGAAAGAGAGTACTGCATTTGCTGTCAGGGTCTCTCTCCTCTCTTGCCCCTAGTTTAGCATTGCCAATGCCAAATTTCTGTGGAATTCAGCGTACCAAATTTCCTCCCTCTTCTCAATTACCTAAATTTTTGACATAGTGGACATAACACCTATAAACTTGAATGTTAATAATATTTAGTTAAAATAAAAGACTCATAAAATTTAAAGAAAAATAAGCAGTACTGCGAATCTTTTATTGGAAAACCCAAATTAAATCAAATGCTGCCTAACCATAATGGGGTTGCACCATTGTGATCAAAATCAAGATACAAAACGATAATTCTAAACTCGTGATTGTTCAAATAATGATAATTCAATTTATACAACTTTTTTTTTGTTTTGAAAATTACATGTTAGGTTTTAAGGAATTAGGAACTAATGTATTAGAATTTCAATATGTATATGTTCACAAATCATGATCAAAACATTCAGTCTAGATTTAGGCTGTTCAAAGTGTGTTTATGTGTAAAGTTGGAATCGAGTGTACTGCAGGATTTATTGTGTAAATCTGCAAAGCTCGATCAATCCAAAATTAAACTCGATCAATCGAAGCTCATGCAAATTGTTTTTCTGCAAAATTTTCCAACTCAAGCCCAAGCCCATATGACGTGTAGGATTTGATGCTTTGCTTCTAGTATAAAAAGAAAAACCCTAGCCACGTTTTAGAGGTTGTTGATATGCTGTGTGTATGAATCTCTTGTGAGATTTAGAGGTGTTTGTCTTTATATATACTTAGGGTTATCAAGATCAAGATTGATGTCGAGAGTTTGGTAATCGCTTGAGTTGCTACATAATGAGCTTAAAGAAAACACAAGTGGGAGTACTTATGGTTGTTGTGAATCTAAGAAAGAAGTAGTCCGTAGACTCGGAGCTGTCACATGGTCGTGGTAGTAGGTTTTCTACACAAGGTAGCAATAGGATGTTAGTGGTCTAAGTCACTATTGTAAAACTTCAATTTTTTCATAGTGGATCTGTTTTACCTTGAAGATAGGTTAAATCATCCCCAAGTTTTTTATCGGTTTGGTTTTCCTGAGTTATCATATCGTTGTGTTCTTTATTTTCCGCATTACTTACTTGATATGATTTACTTATGTTAACCTAGACTTGAATAATTTATCTAAGCAATAACCTGGCTAAATAACTAGGTTAATCAACTTGTGTTTTAAGGGGTCTAAAAACGTACATTACAAATTTATAATCCAAAGACTTCGAATCTCTAAAATCTTAAAGAGATTTTTGGAGACTTCGTTTTTCCTTTTTAGAGTCTTTGGAGTCTCTGTAACTCTGGGCAGAACTTTTCAATTTAGAAAATTGTTTCTTATTATTACAACACCTAATTTTCCATACTAAACATTGATTACACTTATTAGCATTTTTCTCCGTTTAGTTTTTCCAAGAAAGTGTTGTTCAAAAAAATTAAAGATCATGAGGGGGTGAGATTTTTGTGGGGTGACTGAAGGCCTAGTTATGGTTTACCAAATAAGAAAAAAGAAAAAAAAAAAGAAAAAAAGAAAAGAAAAAAGAAAGCCTAGTTATGTGAGTGCCCGGTCCAAAAGAAAAAGAAAAGGAAAAATTTGTTAGTTGTGTCAGATTTAATTATTCTATGTATGGACTATGGAGCAGTATACAGGTGTCTTTGATGTTTTAGGTTAGTCGTTTTGGTTTAAACTGATTTATATACTGTTAACAAAATTTAATGATTTTGATTGTAGTTATCCTAATTTTTCAGTTTTTTATTTATAAATTGGGAACGGATTTGGTCGAGCTCTTCATGTTTTAAGAAATCTTGGGTAATTTGTAGGGGTCTGATTGAAGTTTTCTTATTTTTAAGACCCTTGAAGAGAAAGACCAGTTTGTTTGAAAAATGAGTTTTGTTTCAATAATTTACTAGGATTAAATGCTTCTGAATTAGAAAGACTGAGTTTGCATGAGCGAAGAGTTTTAAGGCCTATTCTAGAAAAATGTATTTTCGAAATCGAAACCTTATATTGGTCACTAGGGGACAGAATCAGAGGTCCTAAAGCATACAAAGTATTTATCAGGTGTAAAACAAACTAATTTTTATTGAATAGATACGTCAATTTACATGTCTTGAAACTTAATTTTGTTAAATAGGGGAATAGATTTGCCAATCCCTAGTGAATAGTCTATTCTTTAAATATAGTTAACCAAGCTATGAAACTATGCTGGGGAATAGACTTAGCAAATTAGATAAGCTTGCACCACTCAAAGAGTAACTTTAATAGCATTCCATGTTGTCCCCAAATTCGAAATTCCCATATATTTTGACATTGTCTTCTGCATTCTGATCAGTGTTCACCTTAGTTTACCTGTCTTGAATATGAAACTTAATTGCTTAACTTGCTAGTTGCCATTTGCCAACTTTAGTTTCCTGCACTAAGAGCCGTTTAGACCTTTGCATTCACTGTACGGGCTGAGTTATACATGATTCAAGGTCCATATTTGAGCAATAGATGACCCTTAAGATGCCAATTATCCAGCGAAAGATAAGTACTATTTTCATATACAATATATGATGTAGGAGAAATTGTCCATCTAAAAAAAAGTCCAAAAAATTGTAAAACTTCCATATTGCCAAAATCAAGTAATTGTCCAAATTCCTTTTCACTATTGCTCGTCTGCTGCATTTATCTAAATAAATGAATAATTATCCAGTTTTAAATTTCCTGAAGCTAAAGGAAAGCATTGTTGAGAGAAATCTCAACAGGAAAAAAGGTATAGTGACTTAACTATCATTTGCGAAACTTGAGAAAACAAAAGTGCAGCACTAAACTAATAACTGTATCAACGTCCTAGATAATTAAACCTTGTATTTATTAATTGAAAGGTATTTTTAAAAATTAATTTTCTTTGGAGATTATAGAAAATAACTCCGAATATATTCTCCATAAACATTGAAGTGAAGATTCTGCACAGGGACAATTAAACGTTGCAAGGAATCCACCAAATACCCTCAGAATTTGTTACAAAGAGCCATTTAGTTTGCACAACTATGTACAATTATGTAGAATCTTGAAGTCTTTGGTTTTAGACTTTATAGAGTGATCGCTAATAATAGACTCAAAATGGAGCTACCAGGATAACTAGATGAACACTTAGATGGCCTAATGGAATGTATAAATTTTTCTTTTTAAAAAGCAGAAACGGAGACTGGGTGTCATGGCAAGGCATAGTTACTATAGTATACTACATTTTACAGATCTCTGCTTGTATGAGTTGAAAATTGATTAGATTGGATTGCCTTTGACGTATAGCAAGAAACATGTAATTCATATAAATTCTATCTGCCATCAATGTAAAGGATACTTTTAGAGATTAGGTAAAGCAGATCTAGAAAATAGTCCTAGGATTGTACTACTTGTCATAATATGTCTAGCACACTGCACACCATGTATTGTTGATACTTTACTGCAGTTCTCAAAAATGAAGATTGCTTGCTGCTTTCTGTTATTTTATTTATGAAGATATTCTTGACATGCAAACTTTGTTCATCAGATCCTACACTAGTAGCATAAGAGAATAAAACAATATTTGTTCCATGATGTGAACATTTTAACAAAATAAACAGCAGGTAGCATAAGAGAATAAAAATTTATTACCATCGTCTCTTATACTTAATGCCACAATCAAAACAAAAGAAGTGCCATTTGGTCATCTCGCAAGTACACTTGTTTGTGATGCAATCTAGTAATTTCTGAGTATTGATAATATGCTTTATTCAATAATTATGACATAGTATACTAAAAGAAGTGCTGCAATGCATTTTCTTGATATTGTTTTCCTCTTAAACAAATAAATCCTATTATCTTTATTGTATAATATGCATGATGACTTCTGTTAGGTCTTCAGTGATTGATACCTATCTTTATTTCCTTCTTCCAAAAATAAAAATAAAAATAAATAAATAATCTTTGGGTTAGGCAAATGCAGCAACAAGAATGGCTGTGTCTGATGAAAGTAAACTGAAGTTCTTGGAGCTAAAAGAGAAGAGTAATTACTTGTTCATTAATTGGTAGCCCAGATAAAATCTAAGGATTTATTGAGTATCTACCTGCCAATGAGTCCAGCTATGCTGTCTATGATTTTTTTTTTCATCATTGATGATTGATGAGAATTACCAGAAAAGTAAGAGTTTTTCTTTGCATGGTAACTCTTATTTTCATCTATATGCATGCTTAAAGACTATTGGTTGTCATTTGGTGTACATAGTAGGATGTTAAAATAAAGAATAACGGAAGGCACTACCATGATGAGCACTTTCAGAACACTTCTGCAGCTCTGCTGAGCAAAAATCACAGCAAATTTTGCTTCCCAAATTTAATGTAAGTACTCTCAAAATGTTGATGAGTAAAAACACAATGGAATGAGAAATTGGATGCCGATTTATATTTGGCTTTCAGGCTGAACGCTGCTCCCCTCTGCTGGCATGTGACTATATTGAAGGCTAAAATAATAAAAAATTTATGCAATTGTGTCTAAGAAAGTTCACTTCTCGTGTTTTTCAGGTCACCTGGTACATCAAAGTTGAGAAGTACGGTGGTCTATGCTTTAGCTTCAAGGATAGATGCAAGAGAGAATGGATGGCATTCAAGTCAAGTTGCAAGCAACAGAACCTAGTTAAATGAACCTTAAAATTGTAAAAGAGCGAGCACTTTAATTGTTTGCCATTTCACCCTTTTAATGTTTAGCCCTTCCTAACAATCACATTTTGTGAGCATCATTTTTTCTGCCCCTTGTACTGCTTATTATTTAGTGTTGTGTGGGCTTATACTAAACCCGTAGTATAATGTCACACTATGAATTCATCTGTCCTGATTAGTACTTTTTAGGTTGTTTTGTCAGAGTCATTTTTGCTAGCACATAATTAAAACTACAGCCCATTTTAAGGAAGGGCAATGTTTATTTCACACTAGTTGCACACAAATGTGTACACACCATTTCTGCACTAAAATTGAGTGTAAAAATGGTGCGTACACTAGTGCAAAAATGGGATGCTTGTGTACGCTAGTATTTACCCTTTGAGGAATAGATAAGTAAATCTGCTTGTTTCCAGACTTGCTTAAAACTAGAAACACTACTGGCCCAATGTTCTATCCTTTTGGTGTAAAGTGAAATGGCTTACCACTTAAAAAAAATGGCTTACCACTATTTATATAAATAGGTTGTACAGATCATAGGCAAAAATCACAATCCTTAGAAATTTATCCATGCAAAATTTAGAACAAATTCAGGAGCTAATAAGACCTATTACAATATCAAACTAATCTTTGTGGCCTCTTGGAAAGCTAGAACCAGAGCTACCTTCTGAAGCATGCACAACAAAGACTGGAAATCATCAATAGTATTGCCATAAAGTAGGCTTTTAGCATGTTACATGTGCATCATAGTACAAAACTGTATGACATAAATGTGCGAGAAACAACTCGTTAACAGTGCCTACTCTGTATCCTTCCAGAGCATTGTGTTCTCAAATTATTTTAAAATGAAGTATGCATTTCAAAATGAATTATATTTCATATGGCAACGGTCAACAAAACTAGACCAAAAATTGAAAACGTTGGCTCCATTTTAGTATCAGCATATTTCTGAAATAAAATCTCACTACATAGAAGGTTGGCTATAAATTAAATCACATTTGCAGTGCATTGTCTACAACATCAACAAGACCAAACAATCATTAAGGCATAATGTTTGAAACATACCTCATAGAAGATGATGCCTTTTACTTACATACCAATGTCAGCAAGAACAAACTATCATTGAGGACATAATTTTTGAAGTCTACAGTGCAGAAGATGATACCTTTCACTTAGATACCCACTTATTCAAAATTTCAAGGAACCAGTTCACTTCTAACATTGTAGTAATATTGATCTTTAGTGTCATTGATAAAACCGAAATAAGTACATGGAAGACCTTTTGAAGAAGAGAACTCCAAAAAGTCCCCAAGAACCAACAAAGAATCTAATTCTCATACCTATACATAACCAGGATGAGTCATCCTCATTTTTTTCCCATTGCTTTTGTGCAATTTTTGGCAAGGGGAGCTCCATCGCTTTCAAGATTGGCAATGTAGATATGCCCCAAGAAACTTCGCCAAAAAGATTTTCTATTGACAGATCTGAGAATTCCAACAATATCATGTTCACTGCCTGTTTTGGTATCTTTCCCATCAAATGAATTTGAGACAAGTTCAAGAAACACAATCCAGTAAGACCTTAGAAGAAACTGATCCAAACAAGTTACTCGAAAGGTCTATGCTCCTTACAAATACAGAATAATAACAGACTCTTGCAACGTGCAAGAGGAAAAAAAAAAAAAAAAAAAGTAACCATAAGGTTCGAGTTCATTTGAGACCTTGGTATATGTCTTAAGGCTATTATTGGCAAAAATACAATACCAAATGAGAAGCAACTCAAGAAAGTTACCATATTTTTGGAGGATTATTTCCAAAAATTTTATTGGATTTTAAGCTGATAGCCGCTAAAGCTGAGATTTGACCCCTCTGGCCTGGTACAAATCCCTATCCAGCTTGAAACAAGTCCCTGCAATGAATAGGAATAATTCTGAATAAGCTATGGTACAAGTACAAAGGTTCAAGCTTATAAAAGGAAGCCAATGATTTAGGACAGGTATGAAATTTTCTTACTAATTGCTATTGTGCCATTGAATGATTTATAGAAAGATTAAGCTGGATGTAAAATTGACATTTACAGGGACTAATGTGTGTCATGAAATTGGCATTTAGACAACCAGAATGCTGAAAGAGAAGGGAACTATTCACTACCTGAAGCATTTTCTGTTCCCCTTTGAAGTTGATGTCACGTGCATAAAAATATTGCAGGGGAGAAAGACGAAAACCCACCCTAGCCCATTCATATAAAGGCCATTTCCCTGTCAATTAAGAAACTAAAGCTGTGATATATTTCTAAGCTGTTGAGGTATTAATACTCCAAATTCTGCAAAGGAGAGACTGAGATGTCTTAAGTCTCTCCTAGAAAACAAATAGCTTGGAATACCCTTACAAGTAGAATTATTAAACTTTGGTAATTTAGTAGTTCTAGCTAGAAAAATGAAGGATTAATCTTGCCACCCAATATTAATCTATATCTATCAGCAGGATATGGAATTCCTTAGTGAAGCTGGACCCAACTTTCTACATATGTTGTGCATAAGACTCCAGTCCATCTACAACAATCTTTATGAATAGACAAAGTCAACAACCCATTTGAAGGATTTTTAAGACATTTGAAACTTAGTAGGGTATTAAAAGGAAAACTAAAGCAAAAGAAGCACAAGAATTATAAAAGAGATAGACATGATGAAGCAATAATTAAGGAAGAACTTTGCTCAAAGGAAACTTAATACGTTCATATCAGGCTTTAAATAGGCTTTTCACCAAAACTAGCCATCGATGCTTAGATCACAAATAATGTTTATGCTTTTGTACATTTTCTCTAAAAATAAACCATGGTTATCATTCTCAGAAGGAACTATATACCGGTAGTTGATAAACACGAGAATTTTCATGCATGCTAGGGTCATGATTCTCTGAAGACTTGTAAATCGAACCTTCAACATTCAGTATCTACAGCCATGGGGCACTATTGTGCTCGACTTCCAAGTTGCAAGTTTCGTATTCTTTTCATTGGTCCCCAATAGTTCACCAGACAAGCTTTCATATTACATAGGTCTTCAACCAAAACAAATCTTACCAGCTTTCACCAGACTGCTTCTTGGTCATGTGCCCCTTCTTATAAATTTGAAATGCTTTTTCTGAATTCTCAATTAAGAAAATGCATACCAATAGCAAATAAGCGTATAGGAACATGCAAGCATGATATTGAATGACCAAGGTGCAAAGTTGGCTTGAGTTGTTGTAGCTTTTGCAAAAATAAGGAAGGAAGCAACATTGCCTGGCCAGGTGATGGTTAAACACAACCTTTGAATTTTTTTATTTTATTTTTTATTTTTATTTTTTTTTGTAATTCATTTTTTAGATGAATGAGAATCTATTCATCATCAGAAAAAGAAAAAAAAAAGAAAAAAAAAAAAAAACTAAGTATAAGATTTTGTTTCCTAAACATTTTATTTATTTATTTAGACCAGTGAGAATTATTCATCAGAAGCAAAGACAGCAGTAACAGGCAGCAATAGTTGTCAACAAGTCTAGCAGATTGCCAAAGAACCAAAGCAATACAAAGAGCCCTATCAACAATATAGGATGAAATACTTTAGATTACAGGGCATTGTATCAACAAAAGCAAACAAAAGATAGACCAATGCAACAATTAAAACTTAGAATCAAATACATTCATAGGGATATTCCAAACAGAACACAACCTTTGTTTCTATATGAACTTGCAATATGCCTGCTTGATGCCAGTCCATCTAACCTGTATGACAATAATCTTGAAGATAGTTTTTTCGTGCCATCAAGAGTTTTCTCCATCCAAGTGTGATATATATGAGCAATCCAAGAAACTTTAAGAATGATAACAACAAATCTCTTCTGCCTTTTAGAACCCATATTGCCAAGCTAACTTTGCATCCCAAGTAGTAGGTCATCTAGGAATTGAACAAAGCCTAATAGTTTCTCCCAAAAATGTTTTTAACATCCACAAGAATAGAATAGATGATCTCTACTTTCCCCATCTTCTAAACAAGCAACACAGTACACCACCTTGGTAACCCCATTGCAGCCACCAATCCCTAGATCTAGTCTTAATTGCTAGCCAAGCTATGAAACTAAGCTTGCAAATAGATTTAGAAAACCAGGAAAGCTTGTACTGCTAAGCATTTGGTGCAGTAAGTCCATGATGCCCCCTAAATTTGAATTTTCAAGATTTTGTTATTTCTAAATTGAAATTTTCTGCTGCATTTTGATCAATGTTCACCTCAAAAAACTTGCCATGAATATGAACCAAAGCCTCAAATTTTGGCTGCCAATTTTAGTTTCCTCCATTGCGAGCTGATGAGACATTTGCATTCACAGCACTAACTGTCGTTACTGATCCAAGGTCCATATTCAAGTAACAGAGGATCCTCAAGATGCCAATTATCCAGCGAAAGATAAGTACCATTTCCCTCTTCAATATGATGTTTGAGAAATTGTCCACCTAAATTGGGGCCTAGATAAGTGTAAAACTTCCATATGGCCAATCGCAAGTAAAAGTTTAGATCCCTTACAGACATTCCCTTTTAGCTATTGCTCCCCTACAAGCACGAGCAATATATTAAATGAATAATATCTCTTAAAAAAAAATGAAACTCCAGTTTAAATGTCTTGAAACTGGAGGTAAGAACTGCTGAGAGATGTGTCTTTTAGGAGAGAGGTATTAAAAAATTAACTAAACAGAGAAGGCTAGATTTGGCATGGAAGGAGAAGTAGACGGTATATACCCATGCTTTCTCAATGTAGGTGTTCTTCTTAGTAACTAGTGGCAAGGGATCTACCAAATAGCCTAGTAATTTGTTACAAAGAACACACTAAGTTTGCCAAGTTATGCACAATCTTCTTGTCTTTCTTCGAGACTTTATAAAGTGATCGCTAGGAGATTCTAAAGAGCGCTAAAAGGATAGCTGAAAGAACACTTGCCTTATCATTTCAAGTTATAGCATATTGCTTAAACAAAACTACAAATGGGATTGCCTTTGAAATTTATAAGAAGAAACACCATATTCATATATGCCAATGGAGTGAACATAAATAATAATGTAATGGGGCCTCTTGGATTGGTCTAGGCATTGGGGCCTCTTGGATTGGTCTTCTATCATGGAGTTTACTTCTTCTCTTAGAATGGAATCTTGATTTATATGTTTCTATGTTTCTTTGCTTTTCGTCCTTTCTCTATTCACCATCGTGAACACCTTGTATTCATATTTCTTTTTCTTTTTAATAATACTGACTAAATTTTGCAAGTATGCAAAAATTTTGGAAATAATTAAATTCTACCTCATCTGGGGTCTGTTCTCCCCGGAGTCTTCACCCATCAAACAAGAATGCAATGGAGTTGAACTCCACAGACTGACGTTCACAGTATGCAGTCATGAGTTTCCGAAGCTGGGTGCTTCGTTTGATCTAAAGAACACCTCATTGCCATCCTACAATCAAACAAGACCCACAGGGATTAAAAAATGGGACGAAACTGGAAAAGGAGGCAGCACACTTTGTTGATGCAAACAGGAAGTTATATTAAAAAGCTATAAAAGGCAACTCTAACAGAAGCAAAATTAAAAGCGATATGGCATGAAGGATACTAATCCCACAGTTAATAAAAACTATAAATTTATATTGAAAAGTATACAATGGAATGTGCACATAGGCACCCATGGATAAAATAAGAAAGAAGAGATCATTGTTTGTTCAAGAAGTGACAATTTTGAGTCCCAAGAATCCAACCAACCAATATGGTGGAACAATCCAATACTAAATTCAGATTCAGCTCAACTAAGGTTGTTTAGCCTTTAGCCCTCATTTAATACAAGGACTAAAGATAAGCAATGCAAACATTAAAATTCACTAGTCTTAATAAAAATTCTTGAAACATTTTGCAAATTGGTATTTTAAATTTTGTCCACCAGACCAACATACTTAAGTTTAGTGACAACACACCATTTTTCACCACAAAATAACACCATAACATTGCATGATGACACAAACCCAGAATAATTAAACCAAAACAACGAACACCCAGATGAAAAAAACTCAATTCCCCCAAAAAAAATCATATAAAACCTGGCCTTTGACATTGAGAGTAATGTGTGCAGACTGATCCATAGGTTTCTTGTCCTCCTCTTGTCCTCCTGTACCAACACCAGTACCGCCACCTCCTACTGTTGCAGACATCTTCACAATTCTCACTCTCTTTTAAATCACTCAGAACTCTCTCTCTCTCAATCTGTCAATCTCAGAATCCCTTTGTGGGTTTTGCTTTTGGGTTCTCTCTCTCTCTCTCTCTCTCCGCCAATGCAAACCTTGCTTGACTCTATCCTGAATACGTGTGTTGAAGCTCTCTTTAGAAGTTGCCCAGCATATCATTTTATTAAACGCTTTAAAATCTTGCTTTGTGATTTAAAAGTACACATATGCTCTAGACACGGATCTAGCAAAGGTGATACAGAACCTAAATTTAAAGAGCCAAACAGCTAAAATAGCATGATGAATTGACAAGTCAAATATGAAACTTATACCTAAGAATGAAAATCAATACGAATGTGAGCTTCATCTAAACATACTTGGGATTTAGGTGCCATTAGAATAGCTTGCTGCTTAGCATTCTCAACTTGGGCCTGTACCCATTGTCTTTCACTTGTTCCAAATCTCTCACAACATTGAACAGCCAGTAAACTTTCTTACATTAAGATGAGGGAAGAATAAGAAAAAAGATTAGGAAACCAGAAGGTGGAAAACTTAAGCCTCACAATTCAGAAACATTGTAGCTATTTAGAGTCAAATAACAAGGAACCAAAACTTCATGCAACATGAAAAGAACTAAAAACAAGAAAATCACTTAGGAGTCAGCACCTAGAGTTGCTTCTAGTCAGCCCTCAGCACCAATCAGGAAGTCAGGAAGAGAAAAAAAAAAAAAAAAAAACCCTTCATGAGTTAGCACCTAGGCCTTTTGGGGTGTAAGCATAGATGTGGCTAGCACTTTCATCAGGCCATTACACAATTGTATTTTTATTATCGGTTGAATTTTTACAATGGCTTGATACTAACTCCAACCAGCACTAGGGGTTTTTTTTATAGGTTTTTTCTTTCTTTCAATTGATGTTTCTGGCGATGGTTGTAAGTAAATCACTATATTTAACTTCAACACCACAACCCTATGATGACTGATAATTAATATATGTAACATATATAGTATATCTTCCAATATTACATATCTTTATACGAGATATTACTGAACAATAATATACATATATTAATTATCAGTCATTTTTTTTCTTTTTCTTTTTTTCAATTTTTGAAATTTCATCTTTGCAAGAAAATAGGAAAAATACTTAACAGATTAAAATCTCAATAAAGCAAAACAAATTCTGTATACACACTACATTCTCCCAAAAAAAAAAAAAAAAAAAAACATCTGTAACACTCACATATGCATGCCCAAATCACCATCCAATAAAGATGACGTACAAAGATAACTGAAAATGCAAAAAAAATCTAGATATATTGAAATCAAAAGTAAAGCATGCACACAGGGAAAAGTCAAAAAATAGGCTATAGAAGCAACAGGAAAGGATATCTCGTATAAAGATATTTGAGATTCAATGTTGGTAAAAGCGCACTTTAAGCGTGCTTAAGCTCAAAGTGCGAAGCCCCAAGGCTCCAGCGCTTCTTGCCTCAAAAGCTAGGTTCATTCAAAGAAGCACGCTTTGAGCTTTGCGCCTAGGCTCCATGATGCCTCTGCGCTTAAGTGCACCCCTCGCTTTTTACCAACGCTATTTGAGATGTCATCAAGACTCACCCAAGAACATTTGGATTTTCCCTCCTCAGCAACTAATCGGAAAGGACCCTGAAAATAATCATATTAGAAGTCCATAAAAGTATATATGTAACATCCAAAATACTATACTAAGTGCTTAAATTCATGGCAAAACCCTAAACTACTGTACCACACAAAAGAATACAAAATGTGACAGAGAGATCAATTGTAGAGAAAGTAGGAAGTTATGGTGTTGAATGGGGCAATGGTGTTCAGAGTTAATAGCGAGTTCTTATAGTGTTGGAGTATGGACATATGTAGGGGGTGGATACTGTTTGTTCTCTAAATTTGTTTGATATGAGGTAGGAGATGGACCTCGAATTTGATTTGATTTGGCATGACCCTTGGTGTGGAGATATGTCATTAAAAGTTGCTCTTAGAATTGTCTCACATTGTAGTGGACAGGAATGCAATGCAACAGTAGCAAATTATTTGGATTTTTCAACTGTGTACATTTTTCATTGGACCAGTTCAGAAAAACTGAGAATTGGAGCCTTTGGTTTCATTTTTGGATGTTTTATCTGAAACTAAAGCAAATAGCGCATAATGGAGAAACTGCTTGAGTCCATTATTTGGATATGTGGTGCCTTGACCTTATCAAGCCAAGGCCAGCCTTAAACAACAAGGCATAGTGGTACAATAGCATCTCATGGCATCTCAAGTCCCTCAAGTATGGCCAAACCCAAGCCACTATAATGACCAATGTCCCACAATATGGTTGGCATGGTGGGTGTTCAAGAGCTGAAAACCATACTTCACCTTAAAAGGCATACTAGGCCAAATCATCAATCTATATATTACTAAAAGCTGAAGCGTAGCATTTAATGTTGCTACGCTCCAGTTGAGCCACCTCATCATCCACCTCATACTTTTTAAAAAAAATAATTTTTTCCTTTATGATTTCTCTCTATTTTTTATTAAAAAAAAATTAAATATATATCATGGGCAAACATGTTAATGCACTCTATTAAGATGACTATTCATCTCCTTCTCAAACAAAAGAAAAAGAAAAAAAAGATGACTATTCATCTGCTACTAATCTACTACATATACTAAATCATCTCAATTATTATCCATACAACATGATTTATTATCTTTCATTACGACTATTCACATTCTTCCATCCAAAATTTGAATTTGGAAGCAAAACGGTTTCTTTGTAACATAAATGTAGAGTTAGAGTCCTCTATTCAAATCACCCTTCCACTTCCAATACCTAATCCAAATCTTATATATTCTACATGTAAGCTCTCTCTCTCCATCTCCACTTTAGTTTTTTTTCCCCCAAATTTCTGTACTTAGCCAATGCCCAATGAATTTGCAAGACAAAAGTGTGCAAACTATCAAGAATTCAATTCCACTATTGATTATTGCTTACAATCCAGAGGAATTTATCGATTCTTTATTGAAATTTTGGGTAATCAATTTCTTTTACTTATCACTCTTGATTTTTGTTTTGGTGTGTTTCACGATGTTGAATTATCACTATATTTGTATCGCAACTTCTAATGACTTTTTGAATGGTTAGTATTTTTTGTTTAACATTAAGACTAAATGCTAATTTGATCACAATATGCATGATGTTATATTTCTAGAAGGTAGCCAACCAATCAATGTAACTCATGTTAAAAAAAAATTATTCTATATTTTTTCATTTGGTCACAATACAAATTGTTTTTTTACCAACCATTGGCACCCCTATCTATGTGTTTAGCAATATTCATGAACTCTTCTCTTCGCTATGTATTTTGACTTATTTTCTTTACATATACGAATTTTCGTCTGTAAAAAATGGGTGCCTTTATTATTTTTAAGGTATCTCTCTCTCTAACTTATATATATATATATATATATATAATCTTTTGATGCCTTTTTTTTATATGCCCTTAAGGTTGGCCCTTACAACAAATAGATTTCATACTAAAAAAAAAACTCAATTATGTTGTCATCATTTTTTTTTTTTTTTTGAGGGATATTGAAGGAGAATAAAAGTGACTTTTAGAGTAGCTTGGAGTTCCAATCTTTCTAGGTAGACATAAAAGTTTGAACTATTTTATACAAAAATTATTGTGTATAGATGTCAATTTTTCTTAACATAAAACTTATCTGCTTGACATATTTTGTCTATGGAAGCCATATAGAATCACTTGGCATTTCTTCAATGGCGGAATTGTCTCCCTCTAAAGACTCATATCTTGATGAATTTGACATCTTTACTTAGTAAGCTTTTCTTCTCTCTCTTTCTTACTCTATTCCCACAATTCAATATTTTATTACAATCACCATATAAAAAATATCTAGATTGTTATTTTGATTGTTTGATCTCTTTGTGTTAATGGATTCTCATAATTTTGATCATATTGTATTCATAAGGTAATCGATTAAGGTTTGGAATTATTTTATGTAATGGGATTGTAATTATGGGTTACTTGGATTAAAATAATTCCTTTTGGAATTTTTTCTTGCAATGTGTTTCCAAGCAACTTGATACACAGTTCTCATGCCCAATAAATATTAAAGTGTTTTTATAGTTGTTTAGAATGAAAAAAGATCAATATATTTTGTGGAAGATATTTTTGTAACATTAAATTGACTTGATTCTTTTAACATTCATTTAGTGATAATCAAACTATAAATTGTTAGATTTTTTTAGAACTCAAAAGTTTTATACATAATTTTTTTTTTTTTTGAGAAACAGTTTATACGTAACTTATTGTATAGAAAATGATATTTGGATTTTTTTTTCTTTAAGTATTGAAATTGAAGTAAACGCGTTCAATAGACTTTGTTTGTTGTTTGAGGACTTAGAATGTGGTGGAGTTGGGACATATTCCAACTCTATAAATGTGTAATAATCATTGCTTTGATTTATACAAATTTCTATAATTTTGATAATATATATTTTTCACCTTTACATTTTTTTTGTTACATTCGTTTGTGTGATTATGGTTGGTAATAATTTCTATGCAATATATAGTCTTATTAATTGAATTTTCACATTAACATTGTCCTATGTTAGTCATTATTCTTTGTAAGCTGTGAGCTATGTTTGGATGATAAGGTGCTAAGGTGCTATGTGTCATATTTCGATTGACATATGGCAAATTTCATCAATTAATTTCTCAATAATTGTTGAAATTTGAAAATTTTCTTTTCAATTCAGAATAATTGTAAGTAAATAAGAACCAATTGATTATTTTTGGAAATTGCTCATGCTAATATCTTTTCGAAAATATACTTTTCTTTTCATCTAATTATTTGAAATTTGTTAAAAGAATCTTAAATTTCCAGAAATTGCATTTGACAATGCAAAAATTCACCGAGATAAAATCTTTAACTAATGAAGGATTAAAATATATTTAAGTTTCAAGACTTGCATTTCTTAATTTTAAATTGAATGTTTAAGGATTGTGTTCTTTGAAAAGATATGGATATAAGGTGGGCTTATTAAACTAAATATCTAATCATAAATATTCAAATTACAAACGTTACTATATATTAGATACAAATGTTTGACTATTCAGCCACCAAAATTGATTTCAACTTTTCATTTTCTTCTTTATAATTTCAAATAATTATTAAAATTGAATAGTTCATTATCTTTTTAGTGGATGCAATTAAAATTTCAAGAATAATCTATAGCCAAAGATGAGTTTTCTGTCTCTTCGTTTATTTATAGTTACAATGTTTCCCCTTCCAAGCTTTTAGTTTTTCACAACCGTATTTCTCTCTCACTCACACATCAATCATTTTTTATTTAAGCTTTACAATATATCTACCGATGTACATTCTAGATACGATCACCCCATCATTTACAACAAAAAAATTAGTTCAATACTATTTGTTCTTTAGATTTTTCAATCAAGCTTTAGTTTTCACCATTTTGAGAAGACATCGATTTTTTTTGTCAAAGATTTTCAAAGTTAAGTCAGCAATAGGATGACCATTGAGGTGAACAAAACGCACAAATAGAAATGAACTTTTTTTTCCTTTTCTTTTTGGTATTCTTACATTTAGTCTATGTGAAGTGATTTTGATGTTTTCCTTTCCAAATTTTTTAATGATATTGACTTTTGTTACTCTTAATTAACTTAGAATTGGCAACACAATTTTAGTTAATCTGATTTTTTTGGTAAGTTTGTACTTTGCTTAGTTGATCATCTTTAAGGAAAATATCAAAAAAAGAATAAAACAAAATATAATTTACTCTAAAGCATCATTATGCTATTAATGTTTTTATGTATAGATACTTGAGGAAATTGTGATTATTTTCTTTTTTGGAATTCCAATTATTCTTTTGTCTAACCTTCTAGATTAATTTTTAGGGGTGCAAATGATAGCCTAGAGGTAAATACATTCTTTGTGCTGTCCCATATTTGTGGTTCAATCCCCACCATCCCCCCTCCACCACTATCTACCTATGAAAAAAAAAAGGTTAGTGTTTGGGTTAGTTTGAATAACATTTTATGTCCCATTATTTGCTTATATCATTCATATATGCAATGCTTAATTCATATAACATTTTTGAATTAATCTTTCGTCCCCCCCACCCCCCCCCCCCCCTTTCTTAGTCTCTTTGTGATTTTGAAATTGCACAAATTCTGTTTCATAGAACCAGATTAAGCTTATGTTGTGGTAACAACAGAAACAATGCCTAAGGTGCCCCCACTTTTGACAAATTAAGCATTACACCACATCAACTTCTCAATGGGGTTGATTTCTATGATGAAGTCATTGGTATTTGTAATGTAAGCCATAATGGAGAGTGAACTTTTAAATTCCATAAGTATGTACAACATATGGAACAGGAAAATGAATTTATTTGTACAAAGTTTTGAATAATAGTTTTTGAATAGTTTTGTATAACTACTCTATAATTGTTGTAGTTTAAATTTGTCAATGTCACCTTCATTTGGAAGAGAAACCATGAAAAACAAAGAGCAAACTAACATAGTTGATAGTGATTAAAAATTCTTTGATTAATTCCTCTTGGTTGAATGTGTACATTCCTTATAAAAAATATCAATATCACTAAGTTGAAGGTAGTATACTATTTAATCATTTTGCCAAATTTTTGTATTAAAGTTATAGAGTCTATCTTCTAATAGATGTTTGTGTTGGATGATTTATTTATCTATAATCGGTTATTTAAACTAAGAATTCCACGTCATATGTTACTCTCTAAAGATCTTATTAGCTATATTTGGATTAATGAGACAATATCAACAAAACATGACTTTTATATAATTATATCTAGATGATACTATACTGTTATGATGGATAGGTTGGTCTTATTTTACTATATAATCTAAATAATCATATGGTTTATGAATTTGAAGAGTTTTTTATTGCAGGATTTATTCAAATGTTCATATGATGAAAAACAAAATTTGTTTTTTAATTTTATTTTATTTTATATTTTCACTTTATGATATATGATTTATTAATTAGGAGAAAGAACAAAATATTGATCTATATTTAGGAGAAAAATATACCTATAAGAGTTGATTCGCATGTACCTATATAGTAATTAACAAAGTATATATGGTTACAACTTGGTCTAATAGTTCTCACATTATAAAAAAAAAAGATTACTTTTTTTATTGCACTGTGTTTCATATTTTTCCGCGCATTGCGCGGGTCTGTGACTAGTATATATATAAAAGCAGAGACCTTATGCGAGAGAGCATGAGGTTCTACCATGTGTCGCACTCTTTGAAGAGAATTGAGATACCTTTAAGCTATATTAGAGATAAAAACAAATTTAAAAGTGGAGACTCTTTATTTCCTTTGGTTCAATGTTTCAAAACTAATTTTTGTTACATTTTATATTCAATGTTTTAAGACTACTATTTATTTCCTTTGGTTCAATGTTTCAAGACCTTCCATCTCTCACACATACAAAAAACTCTTTGCATTTCCATTCATCATTTTCACTTTTACTCCTTTATATACACATATTCATAGCCTTTTACATCATCCTATCTCAAATACATTTAGAAAAAAATAATGTCATTTAGTTTCAACCTTTCAATGACACATAACTCCAACATTACAGTATCATTTGATTGTAACCCGTATGAGTAGGCTATGACCAAGGAAGGGGGCTTGTGTTTTTTATTCAATGACGGTAGCTTACGGTTTTGATGTTGAAGTCAAACAATGTAGATTTTGTGAAGGTTATGATTTGCTTGGAGTCTTTGGGGTTTGAGATTTTGGTTTAGGAAAAATATAAATGTATTTTATTTTAGAACTAAAGAAAAAGAAAAAGAAACATTCTAATTGATTATTTATGAAGTTAGCTTCTTCTTTTCTTTTCTTTTTTTAATTTTGTGTTAGAATTCATAATTTGTAAGTTTCTTTGTATGTAGCCACAGTGGTAAAAACAAAAATCTATGGTAACTTAAAAGTATTTTTCGCTTTTTTTAAAAGGATACATAAGCCCAACTAAAGTCAATTGAATTTTGAAAAATGAATGTGTTTTTAGCAAATTTCTCTTTGTTTAATCACGTTCTCTTTATGTTGATACTTACAAACGATTTCCTTAATTCCATTGAGATAATTAATTAGGTGTTTATGATCAAGGTCTCCATATTTGGTTGTGAGAATAGAGTGATTGAGAAAGTGTTTGGTAGGTTGCTTAAATTTATGTAATTTTAGGATATAAAAATATTTTATATTTTGAATTCTTATTTGGAGATTTCAAAATCATTTAATGAATTTGAAAAATAAAATCTACTTTTAATAGTAAATATTATAATATATTATAATCTTACAATGTTATACTATTTTTTAAAATAAATAATGAATTAAAAAAAATCAAGTTTCAAAGTATTTAACAATATTGTGGGCAAACATAAATATTATATTACAAAATAAGTATTAAGTATTATATGTAGATTTTAATATATATAAAAATGATTTCAAATGAAATTGTAAAATAGTCCACGCATCGCACGGGAATATCATCTAGTTAGGTGTGACAGGAGAACACATAAGTTATGATTGTTTGGCACATCTTGTGGCATGTCATGTTGTGGTCTAGTGTACGTGAATGTCTGTGAGTGGTGGTAGGATTGTCTGGCTAGGCAAGCTCTATGCTTGTCCATTGAATGTCGTGCATGCCCTCCCTTGTATAACCACCAACAATATATATATATATATATATATATAGAGAGAGAGAGAGAGAGAGAGAGAGAGAGAGAGAGAGAGAGACCTGCAACTTGATCTTTGAAAGCAACTAAGAGATCAAGCGCTGCCCTGAAAACACGCCCCAAAGCCTCAGCTAGAAGCAACAGAAGTGATGTCAATCCCAAGTAGCAAACCTTCTTATCATGTTCCCCATAACATAAAAATCATTCACATGTAATAGCCAAATCTTCCCAAAGGGTAAATGAGCTGGTAACAAGTTTAAACAAACTTGCCGGCTATTGTGGAATGAAAGGGTTTCTTCTTCCCCCCAGGAGGGAACCTGTGGCTCAGTAATTTAGAAAAACAAAACTGTCATTGTACCTTTTAAAAAAATAAAAAAGAATCAACTGACCCAAGTTCCAATCATTAAAGGCATGACTAGCTATAAGATTCAAAAATTGACCCTCACAGCATCTTTGTACACAAGATGTACTCGAGCATTTTAGTCAGCAGTGCTCTCAAATTAATTACATAATACTTCTTTGTGAACTACACTTCTTTTTTTCTTTTTCTTTTTGAGGAACTGGTAAGAAGAACATCGCTTCATGTCATTAATAAAACTCCATTACTTATGAAAAAAAAAAGAATGATCCTTTATGACCAATGTCCCTACACCATTTATCATGCCAAAATACACCCTTCTATCATCACCTAGTGCAAACCTAAAATAGTACAAAAACCTCCCCCAACCCACCATTTGATACTTCTCCAAAGGCTACACCCATGAAGCCTTTCATAACATTTAAGATCCATCCACCCTTATTCTCCATATTTTAACCCAATGACACGTGTCCAATAGTGATTTCCTTCTTCACCAAATCTCCACAACCATTGACTTAGCTGGTTGAAACCCATGACAGAATGGAAACAAATCAAATTTAAATTCATCACCTAGCCAAATCTTTAAGAAATCCCACTACTTTTCCAATCTATTTGCCACAGTTGGGTTAGTGAATAATGAGAGGAAATAAGTTGGTTAAGAAAAAAGTGTACTAAAAATATAAGTAACATCCCCCCCCCCCCCCCTCTCCCCAAAAAAAAAAAATCTTCCAACCTGCAAACTGTCTCTCCATTCTTTCTACATGATAATTAAATATTGCAATTGCCTTAAAAGCAAAACCCAATGGTAAAATTTATGCTCCTCCTTATTTATTATATAGGGAGGGACCCCACACACCTAATGGTCAATTCGTAAGGCCCCAAAAAAATAAAAGGGGAGTTAAGCACCCCCCCACCCCCTAAAAAAAATCAGTATCAAAGAGAGTCTTAATGCCAGATGTCATAGAAAACAATGAAAGCATGCTTGTCAATGACATTCTAGCTAGGAATCTATCTATATATTACTAAAAGCTGAAGCGTAGCATTTAATGTTACTACGTTCACGTTGAGCCACATCAGCAGCCATGTCATTTCCATCATCTTTTCTAAATTTTTCCTACAATTTTAAAATTGTTTTTATCAATTTTAAAATACTGATAAATATAAAATATTTTACAGCCCTATCTCCACCATAAAGCCCACTTCTTATACATTTAAGTCCACCATAAAGCCCAAACCCAAAGCCTTTTCAACCGAAACCTTTTAAAACCCTCTGTTTTCACGGTTTCAACTTTTTGTTTTCCTGCACAGTTTCAATTTCCTCTCCCTACGTTTTAGTTTTTTCCCCTTCCCCACTTTGTTTTACGGTTTCACATTTAATTCACGCCAGCCTCTCTCCCTTCTAACGGTGGCCTCTCCGTCTTCCTTCCTTCCTGTCTTCCTCTCCTCACACTACTATGTAAATACTGACAGAGGCTGGATGATTCGGTTGAGGTATCTCTAAATCTCAGTTTCTTTTGTGGTCCATTCTTTTGCTTGATTTTTTTTTCCCTCTTTTTACTGCCTTTTTCGTGCTGTGGTGTGGATGATTGTTTACCGCCTCTTTGTTAGGGTGTTGAATTTTTGATTGCTGTGTTTTTAAATTGGAGTTTTACCTCTTTGGGTCTGTTCATTTTGAGTTTTTTTATCGCTGGGTTGTTTTTTTTTTTTTTTTTTTTTTTTTTTTTTAATTCTATGTGATTCCAATGACTTAGTATGACTTTGATTTCTTAGCGTGTACTGTGGTGTTTGCTTCCGCTGTTTTCCCACAATTGGTATTAGCGCCTACTTCAATATCATGATTGTATAATATGTTGATTGGGTTATAGAATCAAAGCAAATTGTTTTCCTGTTGCTTCAATTTTCTGCAGTAATTTTTCTGCATAATTGTGTTTATCATGGTCTTTGGTTTAGACATGGTTTGATGTTCATGGTTTCAATTTTAAGTCACTGTGCAAGTGCTTTTATTTTGTGCTAAGATTTTTTTTTTAATCGAGATTTATAAGGCTTAAATCTCTCTCCCCACCTAAGATGTATCGGGATGGGATTATAACGACATGCCATCTTTTATTCATCCTAGAAATATGGGTAGGTCTGATTTACTAACCATTATTATAGTAAAAAATCTGGTTGGGTCTATAAAATATGCCGTTGCAAGTTTCAACTTCCCATTAAATATGTAATTAACTTAAAATACGTTTGGGAAGTTGATGCATCCTATTAAAATACGTCTTTCAAGAAGAGCAAAACATTATAGTAAACATTTTATGCATCCTATTAATCTAGGTAGTTCTCACTTGCAAGTTTCAACTTCCCATTAAATATGTAATTAACTTGAAGGACGTATTGTAAAATGTTTTGCTCCTTTAGTTAATTAGTTAATTACATACTTCAAAAAATTAGTTCTTTAGTTCAAATTGGTTATTAAAAAAAAAAAAAAAAAGGAGCAAAAAAGAGCAAATTAGTTCTTTAGTTCAAACATTTTATAAATTACATCCTTAGTTCTTTTTTGAGCAATACATCTTTCACATATTTTCAATACGCCTTTCCCATTTAATATCTAAAGTTGAAAGTATGTAATTAACTAATGAAAAAATATTTTTAATTAATTTTATAGATCTTTTTCATGTGAGAATGATATATTTTTAATGGCAATTTTTTAATGAAATTGGAGGGAAGGCCGAAATTGCAATCAATTTTTTATTGGCAGTATCTCAATAGGGAATATGTAAATTTTGATTTTGATATTTTTTAGAGTACTATTGCATGCTGTTCAATCAGAGGCATTTGTAAAAATGTTCATGCCCAAGCCAGTGATAATTGAATGATTACTCTTTATGTACTCATATCATAAAGGCATCTATGGAAAACTCTGATCAGATAAGCTACATTTACTCAAGAACTTCTCCACTATTATATTTGGTCACATGTATTTGGAAGTACACTAAAAATATGTTAAATGGTTTAAATTCTTATATCATTTTTATTCATTCTTGCATTACATTTTTTTTCTTATTTATTTATTGGTGATTCACAAGTGTCATAGATAGATTCAGAGCTATTACCACTATGGAGGCAGAAGTGGCAGTATTTTGGATAAAAAAAAACATATATATGAGCGATTTGGGCTTGATACAGTTGCACCTACTAAAAACATATTACTTCTCCTTTTCTACAATGTATTGTTTAATGAGTTGCTTTGCTAGGAAATTCCATTGTCAACTGAATAGTTTATGTAACCAAAGGAATTATCCAAAAGAAATAGGACATTGTTGAATGAGTTGCTTTGCTAGGAAATTCCATTGTAAATAAAGTTGGAGTTGTTTCTTCAAGTATGTCCAACTCTCAATTATAAATAAAATGAATAGGTTATGCGAACATATTTTTATATTATTTTTTGGTATGCTAAAATAATTTTTATGTTATCTTTGGGTTGGGTAGGATGTTCAGTTTTTCTACCAATTTATCATAGATTATCTATTAAATTGCAAGTTCAAAATCTGGAATATTTCTTTTGGTATCACTAAATGTCGGTTGTAAATAAAATGAAATGTTTTACTAAAATAGTTCTCATATTATTTTTGGTGGTGTAAGCTATTCATATTATCCACCACTTATTTGAAATGATTTTTAAGTGGATGTAATCAAATGGCTTTCTACAATTAAGACAAAACATTTAATGAAGAGATACCTCTACTTCTAGAATTGTTATAAAGACACAAATCAGAGCTTAAATCTCTATGAGATTGAATATGTCATTGATCAACGAAATGGGTAGCTTAGGAGAGTATAAAAGTTAATGGGGATAAAATATTGCAAAAGATAGGGGTCCTCAAGTTGTCTTTCTTGGGTTCATAAATTTTGAACCGTAGAAAGGAAAAAAAAAAAAAAAAAAAAAAGAAGGATGGCATATAGAGCATGTAGGTGAGAATTTGGGGTAGTGCTAAAATAGGCAGTGAAAGCTTTTAACACAAAGTGAAAGAGTAAAAACAGAGGGAGATTAAAACCAAAAACAGAGAGAGATTAAAAAAAAACGATGTTGGTCTAAAAAATGAGGTTGGTTTAAGTATTTGGGTTGGGTCTTATCTTGTGATAGTTTCATTTATAATGGAACTGCATAAGGCAGGAATCTCCAAATAGTCTTAGAAAAATGTTCTTCATGTTTCTTGTATGAACTTACTAAACAACCAAGAAGACACTATAAATAGATGACAGCAAAATCAATGCACCTCAAAACATAAAATATTAGATCTTTTTGATTGTGTGTATTTGCACGCGAGTGTTTGTGTTCATTCATTAGAAAAAAAGTTCTTGGTGTTCAATGATGCGGACACCTATCACCGTTTTAATTACTATTTTACCCACCCGTTGCTCACAGGTTACCTGTTAATTTGCATGTTTTTAAGTTGGATTGCTTATTCAAGAATGTCTAACTCTCAATTATAAATAAAATGAAAAGGCTATGCTATAATATATTTTATATTATCTTTTGGTTGTGTAGGTTGTTCATATTTTCTACCAGTCGATTGTGAATTATCTATTAAATTGCAAGTTCAAAAGCTAGATTGTTTCTTCAAGTATGTCCAACGAATAAAATTTCCACATTCTATTCCAAATACTAATCTCTAATAATACACAATTAATTCCATCACCAAAACCTCCAATCACCATGAATCCTGCAATATATTGATCATACATATATAATGCAGCTTGAGTAGTAATGCATAGAAAAATATTAATAATTAATAATATATAATAATAACACTATCATAAACAAATTTATCACGCGCAATGCGCGGATTTGCGACTAGTGTTATGTAAAAAGGGAAAAGCAGCAAGGTGGATTTTTTTCCCCCTTTTTTTGGTCAGTGGGTGGGTGGGGGGAGTTGTTTAAAATTGCAACCCAAAACCAAAAAGCTTATGAGAATAAGGCACTTAGAGGACAATATGAATACTTATGAAGAGAAGTTTATGTTTTCTCCCTACCACTTTAATAAGAAGACATTTCAAGTATGACTTCTCAGCCCGACGCAACTGCTCAACAGTGACTCTGAGATATGGGGCTCAACCCATTGATCCACTTTCCCTTTGCAGTTCTAGAAGAGTACTTGAATGAGCTTTGGAGCTGGCTCAATATCACTGTCCTCCATATTTTTATCTGCTATGATTAGCATAAATGAAACAACACACAGACCTTATCTACCAAGTGAGGAGGAAAGGAGTAAAAAGGTAATTTAAAAGAATTAGTTCCACAAAAAATCATTTAGCCTTTTTCATTTACTTTCAAATGCTTTAACTGAACAACTAGTAGTCAAAACAAAATTTATTAATTTAAAAGGAACTCACAGATGAAATCATACTCCAAAGGCTTTGTTGGTAGTCTAGCTCTTTACAAGTGAGGAAATGTGCAGTTCTCCTAGATACATAATTATCCAAAGGAACCAGAATATCAAAATGAAAATAGATCTAAAGAGAATCGAAATATGGGGAAAGTACATGAAAAGCACTACAAAACAGGTTCTTCACATGAAGCTTGTTAACAAAATATACTGGATATTAATTATTGGAGGATATCTTGCACCTTAAATGATTAAGGTGTTCAAAACTGACTTACATGCCCAAGTTTAAAAAAATACGGTGCAACTTAATACTTCCTCTGTCCTAGATTATTGGCCCCCCCATTTTCAGATGTCACAAAATAGATGCCCCATTTAAAAAGTGAACCGAGGGTAAATTCAGAAATGCTCTAAAAAAATAAGTCTGTAAATTTTCAAGGGGTGGTTAGGTGGTTTTGATTCAAGGCCTTTAAAAACTAAAAAGTTATATTCCCCAAAAGTGATTAACAATGTGGATTGTTGAACAGAGAGAGTAATTGACAGACATTATATCATGAATTTTTATTAACAAGTTTCATCACAGTCTTATGTCATGCAGTGGAGAAAATCATACTTGGAAAGTAGTTGATAGCAAAGTCTGCCAATACTTCCATCATCAATGGCCACAGACTCCACATGTCCATAGATATTGTCGGAGAAAAGAAAGTCATATATGACACAATTTCCAAAACTTCTACAAAAACTTCTGCACAGATATATCATGAAAGCATACTTGAGTGTTAAATTCAACAATGAACTTTAAAATTAAAATTTATTTTTTATTTTTTTTAAGAAGGCAATTATCTTGTGACTCACAGATAGATCAAAGATTTCACTCTAAAAGTCTATGATACCAGTAACTAATTAAAACAATAAAAGCATTAAACAAGTAAATTTTGCATCCTCTTTTGAGTTTCAATGAGCACAAAAGCCTCAAAATAGGAGAACTGCATATGCTGCTAAGAGCCTCAGAAGAACCATATATGTGCTGCTCATGTGACTCCACAATAGGCCACTTGAAGTGACAAAAATGGCAGAACATAGTGCACTACATTGTAGATGCTTTATAACAATAATATTATTATTATGAATGATTATTATATATGCTTCAGTAATGGCTGATGCACCATAAAACAAGAGATTTAGCTGCTGATTAAGGTTCATATTGTGTGGGACCCTGATTATTTAAAATCTAGCAGATAAACCAAAAGGGCAGGCATACCAAATTATGTAGACTCAAACTGAGGAAGAACTACCGGTGACTTGGCTGGAAACCAAACATAACAACTCAAAGAGGAAGGAGACCTCCAAAAAGTATACCTTGAATCTTCAAGGACTTTCATTGCCAGAACTATGTTAACATTCTGCTAAGTACTTTAGCCACTACGTTGCAGAAAAATAAACATTACCAAAGAGTAAAAATGATCTAAACCTCATTGAATTTAAATTCCAAATGATACATCTAATTCTTTATTCTATCCATCTCAATATAGCAAACCCTTTGTAGTTGGCATAAAGAATTATTTAAGTTTAGGTGTAACAATGCTCTTAGCTTGGAAGCGTAGTGTAAGATGAACTGGTCCTCTATAAGCCTTACAAAGCTATGATCGTATCATTCTTAAAAAAATAAATCAGAAAACACTAATTGATATTCACAAGTTCTAATAAGCACAACTAAACAGTTGATGCTACTGATGAGTAGATTGATTAAACCACAAAACACATAAAATAAAAGGATAAAAAGGAGTTTGACCCTTTTTTTTGATAGATAAGTAGAGGGCGCCGGGGGTAGGAGTTAGATCTATGACAATTATATCTTATTTTTTTGAATAATGCAAGGAACCCTTTCTAAAGAAGAGCCCTTTCAACTTGCCTCTAGTTAGTAAAACCTATGGGCAACTAACTCCAACTACCAGGTATCCCCTAACGAGCTATAACAATTTTATCTTGGAAAAAAAAAAAAAAAAAGTAAAATCACCTGTTACTTAGGTACTGAAGAATAAGGTTGATAACTTTGTTAGGTAAATAGCCACCAACACGAATCACAGTAAGCAAATTTATGTGACACTCCAAGATCTTTCCAGCATATTTCTAATGAAACATTTGAGCAAAAGCTTTGTTTTTTGGGTTTTGAATGTTCAAATCTACAAACCTAAGTAAAATAAGACTTTAAATGGCAATGAAAAGGCAAAATGCCTCCTGCTGCAAGCCTCATACTTATTTTAATATGTTTCAAATATAGGAAGTTACCAAGTGTATAGCCTATTGAAAATGTGAATCGTCCATTTCTTGACCTTAAACCATCCCCATGATTTCCTAAGCTCGGGATCAGCAGGCTGCCCTTCCAAGGGAACAGAACTCCCCAATATATTTAAGAAAGAATCATCCACGCATTGAACACGTTTGGATCAAATAGCTGCTTTGGAATCTCCAACTGAAAAGAACAAACAACAAACCCAAATGATATATAAAAGTCATCTTCTGAATAAAGAAATCAGCCATTCTCAATTTGGACATGAAAAAGGATGAAAATAAGGTAAAAACTTCCTCTTCTTCAAGACTTTTCCAAAACAAAAACAAACAAACAAAAAGGTGAAACAAAGCTCTCTTCAGCTTTTTCTATCTCTCTTTTCTGTTAATTTGCTCTTACTTTGACAGTAATTTGAACAACAGAGGATTATTTGGAATTTTAAGTGATGTTAAGGTGTTGATTGCTCAATTTTAAACTTTCCAAGATATAGTTACTTGGACAATAGTTCAGGATAGATATTTGCAATTTATCCAAAATGAATTTAAGCATAACATGAAATGAGAACAATGATAACCTATTAAAACAACACCTAGAATGAAAACCCATGTATAAAGTTAGACTGCAAATCTCTCCATCTAAGAACAAACATATATGGGTGACCAAATATTTTACAAATAAGCTGGATCAAATCTGCAACATCCAATGGTGGGTTGACAATCTGGACAAGCCTGTTATGAACAGATGAGGGAATGTCTCCTCAACAATGTGATAAATCGGTGATCTCTTCTCATCAAATTTGAAGCTACGAATATAAAAGAATAGAATACATTTCAACAAACAAAGTAAGACATCTTGCAAACAAGGGAAAAGATTCTACGTGAAAAATATTTATTATGTGATAAGAGTACCTCATCAATCGGAAATGTATCAATAAAAAATAGCATCGCTGAAGGCATCGGTACACAAAAAAACATTGGTTAAGATGGTAAAGTTATGGTTCCTTCCCAGATTTTCAAAGTTCGAGAGTACTGATCCCATGCCTCACACCACCCAAGTAGTGTCAATGCGTTCGCTAGTAAAAGAAGCATAGTACTAGACTTACCACTGTATCACAATATTGTGTACATTTAATAAAAATTTATAGAAAAAATAAAAATCAGAAAAACCTTAAAACCAAGATCCAAGGTAGTTTTTATTTATTTCTTTAAAATTGTAGGAAAATTTTCTCCTATTTGGCAGGGGAGGAGAAGTAGACTTTTGAGAGCCACAATTTTGTAAACTGGGCTTCCTTCTTAGAAATTGGTTGGGACATATCCAAATGATAGCCTTGGAATTTGTTATAAACTAAATGTTTAGTTTGCCAAGTTATACACAATCATGTTGAGACTTTAGACATTAGAAAGTGATCGCTAGGAGATTCTAAAAAGATCTGCTAGGAGAGCCAGATGAATTTATCAACTTTTCTCTTTAGAGTAACAAAAACAGTAATAGGGCATCATTACAAGGTATAGTATACTACATTACTACTTTTAACAAATCAGTTACTTTCATGAGCTAAAATTTGATTTTACAATATTAATCTTCGAGAGTAACAGAAACAATAATAAGGCATCATTACAAGGTATAGTATACTACATTACTACTTTTAACAAATCAGTTACTTTTATGAACTAAAATTTGATTTTACAATATTAATCTTCAAGGATTACTTGACACTACAATTTGGATTGCCATTGATGTTCATAGGAAGAAACACCATATTCAGATATGGTAATGGAGTGAATTAACTAATAATATAAGTATTAACCAGCAAAAAGATTATTTGGAAATCATCAAAATATTAACATGATCAAGACAGCATTTACTTACAATATTTAACATGATCAAAATATTTAACATTTGCACAAATTATTAAGAATCTTACAAGACAACACTCTTAAGCTTGTACCCTATATGATCTAGGAATTGAAAGTACATCACTCTCCATTGCTTATTGAATAGTAAAGGACCACATACACCCAAATTATTAAAAATCTTACAAGACAACACTCTTAAGCTTGTACCCTATATGATCTAGGAATTGAAAGTACATAATTCTCCATTGCTTATTGAATAGTAAAGGACCACATACACCCAAATTATTAAGAATCTTTCAAGACAACACTCTTAAGCTTGTACCCTATATGATCTAGGAATTGAAAATACATCATTCTCCATTGCTTATTGAATAGTAAAGGGCCACATACACCCCAAAACCCAACCACAAAGCCGAGTGCCATGCTTACAAAGAACCAATCCACTTCAAGTCCGCCATTATGTTTACTCCCTTTGTTTTCTTTATCAGGGTTTACATCATTTATAGTACAATTATTAGAAAGTGGTACTCCACAAAGTTTGTTTCCAATAAAACCTGATTCATTGAAGCTTTGAAGTTGAGTGCTTAAAGGAATTTTCCCAGTCAAATTATTATTTGACAAGTTCAAATGATTTAAAAATGTCAAACTTGACATGCTTGAGGGAATTTGACCAGAAAGTTGGTTCATGGAGAAATCAATTGATTCCAATGATCCCATAGCACCTATATTCTCAGGAATATTTCCAGTTAAGAGATTATATGATAGATTCAATGCTTGTAATCCTTGAAGATTGGTCACTTCTTTAGGGATCTCACCTGATAAACTGTTATTGGAAAAGTCTATACATTTTACTAGGTGGAGAATGGTGCTATACTCTAGAGCTTTGCCCTTTATCATAAGCAATTCACTTTCAAGAGGGAGAGTTTCACCGTAATATTCAGTTGAGGGATTAATATTCATGTTAGTATTTGAATTATTTTTTGTGGCCATGGCACTAAAATTTTTTATACATCCAGGAATACCTCTAGATAGCTTATTATGAGAAAGGTCCAAGATCTGGAGTGAGGTAAGAGCACAAAGTTCTTTTGGTATGTGACCATGGAAATTATTTGAGTGAAGGTTGAGAATCATCAAGCTTGAAAATCTATGTCCTATCCATGAAGGTATGCTTCCAACAAACTCATTTTCAGCAACATCAATCATCACCAAATTTTCACAATTTCTCAGAGAAGATGGTAAGTTTCCAGAGAATTTGTTGTTGTATAGGTGCAAAGACTTCAGAAGTGTCAAAGATCCAATTGATGCCGGAAAACTGCCACTAAAATTGTTGTTTGCCAAATTTAGGACCACCAAGCTATTCCACCTCATCCAACAATCAGGTATTTTTCCTGATAAATTATTTTTTTCAAGATTGAGATATTCTATTCTTTTGGAGTCATTCATCTTGAAACACAAAAATGTCGAAATTGACTTGGAGAATGAATTGTCAGAAAGATCTAGCACAATCACACTAGAGGATATATAAGGCAAGGAACCTTTGAAATGGTTTGAACTTAAATCAATCACTGAAGAAGTAGACAAAATTGAAGGATTGTTTGGAATCTCACCATTGATTTGATTGTGGGAAAGATTTAGATATGAGGAGGATTGAGAAGACAAGTTCCAAAATGAAGGAGGAATCACATCTGAAATCTGTGTGTTGGATATGTCCAAATACAGAAGATACCTTTGTGAACAAATCCATGGAGGAAATTCTGGACCTATATTCCATGATCGCAAGCTTAAATACTCCAGTTGAAAGGGAGGAATCCAATCGTGACTTACATTTAAAGTCAGCCGGTTTCCAAATCCAAAAATTATTTTCAATCTTGTTAAATTGGAAAAATGGGATTTGGACACAACACCTTCCAACATATTTGATTCAATACGTAAAGCATTTAGTTTGGAAAGTTGCCCAAAATTTTGAGGGAGAGTTCCATTGATATGATTGTTTGAAAGATCCAGGTATCTCAGAGATGAAAGATTTCCTAAAGACACTGGAAGTGGACCTGAGATTGAATTATTCCAAAGAGCGAGTCCAGCTAGATTTTTGAATAGACCAAGTTCATTCGGCAAATGACCATGAAGTTGAGAATTACTTATGTATAAGTTCTCTAATCTATCTGAAAGACACCCTAATAAACTTTCTAAGATTTCAGATATCTCTTGACTCCATTTGTTGAATGACAAATTGATTTCCCTTAAGTTACAGAGATTACCCAACGATCTTGGCAACTTTCCTCCAAATTCATTTCTCGACAAGTCAATACTAATAGCAGATGTTAAGTTTCCAAAGGCACTGGAGATTGTACCTTGCAAATTATTGGAGCCAAGGTCGAGAAACTCAAGACGACTAAAACTATACAACCAATTGGGAATTGAAGAGTTGAAATTGTTTCCAAATAGATCAAGGTGTCTAAGAGAAGTCATGTTGCGGAGATCAACAGAGATTGGACCTTGAAAGAAATTTTCAGACAGATCAAGAGAAACAAGATTACGAAGACCAAAGATCCATGATGGGATCAAAGTGTTGTCAAATTGGTTGAATGAAAGATCGAGGGTGAGGAGAGATGAAAAGTTAACGGTGGGTGTCGGTGGAATGAAAGAAAGTTGGCAATCTGACAACCGCAACTCAAACAAGGAAGGGAGCGTGTCTGTGACTCGTAGCCAGTCAGAGGCTTTGCTAAGATTAACATAACTCATATCGAGATGTTGTAGCAAAGAAAGACCAGAAAGCCATTGAAGGTTATTCACATATAAACCACCAGGAAAACTATAACCTTGATCGAGATTGAGATAGAGCAAATTGGAGAGATTTCCAAGTTGATGAGGTATGCGTCCCACAAATCTCGCATTAGAGAGATTGAGAGATGTTAAACTCTTCATTGAACCGAGAAATGGGGGAATAGGAGAAGCAGAGAAATTATTGAAGCTGAGGTCGAAGTAATTCAAATGCTTCAAATCAAGCAGAGAAGGATTGAGCTTACCACCAAACATTGACTCCTCGTAGGCTTCATATTGTTTTTCAGTTTCAAAACCACCTGAAGGATAAAAGGTTCTGAGATGGAGTTGTTGGACGTGAGCTGTGAGGTTGTGGCAGACAACACCAACCCACTGACAGCAATCCCCATCAACAGTCCAAGAGGAGAGCCGGTTTGAAGGATCAATAAGGTCTTGCTTGAAGTTGAGGAGGGCATGTCGCTCGCTATCGATGCAACGAATCTCAGAGTGAGTGTGTCCGGTGCAGAAAATGAAGAAATGAGGAAGAGGAATAATTAGAAAAGTGAGGAAAAGGAATCCTAAGGAACCCTCCATTATCAGATTATATGAGAAGTAAGGGTTAATTGTGAGTTGTGTAAACGATACAAATTGGATGGTAATTTATAGGAGCACTTTCCCGTTTGATTTTGTTTTGTTTACACTTCAGGCATTGACTGAAGTCTTGCAAGTTGCAAGAAGGACCCTCGCTAGTCCCTCCATTTTGTGGGGCCTTTATCTTGATCTGGCCACATATATATATATATATATATTGGCTGCCACATGTCAATTTGCATTGGTCAATTTCCAGAGTCTCTGTAGTCTTTCCTAGAAGAAAACTCTCTCTCTTTCAAGCGTCAGACTTTAATTAATAAATTGACAATATTGTTTTAATTTAAAATGAATTGGAGAATTCTAAATATAAATAAAGTATACATTATGGTGAAATCATGAGAAAAGTGTTTAGCTCTAGAGTGAGGAAATGTTTAGGAAATTGAATAATTGATAGAAGCACAAAAGATTGTCGGAAGCCAAAGTTTTTATTACTTTTGCTTTAATTTTACTGACATTTTCTTCACGTCAAGATGATGAACTACAATAATTGTTTTTTTTTTGGGGGGGGGGGGGGGGGGGGAGGACATTAATTTCTAATGATGTATAAAAAATAGAAATATTCCATACCAATTTTCATCCCCAATGTTTTTGAAATCTTTCCCTAGACAAAAGTTTCTTAGAAATGTAGTTTTTCACTTGTACCAAATATATTCCCGTTAATGTTTTATTATAAAAATTTTTATTATTATTATTGATATAAGGGTAAAAGACTTTAATTATTTTAATTAAAATTGAATTGATGAATTTTTAAGTATAAATATGGTACACATTGTGAATTTCAATAATTCAATTAGCTACATGGATAAAAAATTTTATTGTTAAATAAAAAAAATTGGGATTTAAACCCCACCTATACCAAAAACCAATAACTTGGCCTATTGATAAAGAATATTTATCATAGAACGAATATTATAGGTTAAAATTCAATTGCATGTGCATGTCTATATATATATATATATATATATATATTATGATGAAGCCATGACAAAGTGATCCTCTAGAGTGAGGAAATGTAAATGTCAAGAAAATCTACAATTGATAATATATATAAAACTGAAGTTGTTTGACTTTTGACTAACAACATAAGATCATGCCATATAAGCTTTTGAGACTTCAATTCTAATATAGATAATTATCACGAAGCATATACTATAGATTTTCAATTTACTTCCTTCTAGATGCCAAGAAATTTTATATTGTTCTAATCGAATTGAATTGTTTCAAATTTTATTTTTTTGGAACTTTATAGTTGATTGATGACATGTTTCCTATATTTCCAACTCAATACTTTCCGAGAAATGTTCTTCATAAAGAATTGGGCGAAGAGTTGAGCTTGATGGTTTAGGACTTGTATATATTTAAAATCATTTAAAATCCAAGTGATATGAAAGGATTCCACCAACTTGCAAAACGTAATAGAGACAATTGGTCTTATAGTAATTACAAAATTATGACTATTTCTTATTTGCAAAAGAAAAGATAAAATAGAGGTTAACCAAAATATCCAAAACTTTGAATCTCCATTTGAAAACCCAAATTAGACTGGCTCCTAACAATGATGGGGCTACTACGCTGCCACCATTGTGACCAAGATCAAAATACAAAACGATAATTCTGAATCTGTCATTATTCAAATAATGATAAATTCATTTTAATATTTTTTTTATTTTAGGAAATTATAAGATTATAATTCAAGACTTCGAACCTCTAAAGTCTTGAAAATAGAGTTTTGGAGACTTTGTTTTTATTGTCCAGAGTCTTTAGATTCAGAGTAATCCACACGCTGGGCAAAACTTTTCAATTTAGAAAATTGTTTCTTTAGTACCTAATTTTCCACACTAACAACAAATACACTTAATAGCATTTTTGTTTGTCATGATTTTTCAAGAAAGTTTCTTTCAAGTAAATTAAAGCTTGATTGTGAAGCCTTAGAATCTTGACAACAAACAATAGGAGACATCGAAATCTAGTACCGTGTAAACCGGATTTTCTTTGTTGACAGCATGAAATTTTGAAAGGTATTGAAAGTCTAGATATGTGAGTCCCTAAGTAAAACAAAAATAAATAAAAAGTCTAGTTAAAATGGTACAGTGTCAAGTTATCAATTAGTTTATGCATGGAGTATCTTTGACTTTTTTACTTAAGTTGTTTAGGTGTAAATCGATTTATATACCATTAATTAAATTTAATGGTTTTGATTGTAAATCTTCTAATTTTTTTTATTAAATTGCAAATGGATTTGCTCCGAAGTGGAGCTCTTCTTGTCTTAAGAAATCTTGCATATGATTTGAACTTTTCTTGTTTTTGAGACACTTGAAGAGAAATAGTCGTTAGTTTTAAAAAAGAGTATTCTTTCTCTAATTTACTATGATGAAATGCCTTTGAATTATGAGGATTTAGTTTGCATGGGCGAAGAGAGGATCACTTTGTGATGGCTTCATCATAATATATATATATATATATATATATATATATATATATTATGATGAAGCCATCACAAAGTGATCCTCTCTAGAGTGAGGAAATGTAAATGTCAAGGTAATCTACAATTGATAATATATATAAAACTGAAGTTGTTTGACTTTTGACTAACCACATAAGATCATGCTATATAAACTTTTGAGACTTCAATTTCTAATATAGATAATTATCATGAAGCATATACTATAGATTTTTAATTTACTTCCTTCTAGATGCCTAGAAATCTTATATTGTTCTAATCAACCTGAATTGTTTCAAATGCCATTTTTTGGAACTTTATAGTTGATTGATGACATGTTTTCTATATTTACAACTCAATGCTTTCCGGGAAATGTTCTTCATAAAGAATTGGGTGAAGAGCTGAGCTTGATGGTTTAGGACTCGTATATATTTAAAATCATTTAAAATCCAAGCGATATGAAAGGATTCCTCCAACTTGCAAAACGTAATAGAGACAACTGGTCTTATAGTAATTACAAAATTATGACTATTTCTTATTTGCAAAAGAAAAGATAAAATAGAGGTTAAACAAAATATCCAAAACTTTGAATCTCCATTTGAAAACCCAAATTAGACTTGCTCCTTACAATGATAGGGCTACTATGCTGCCACCATTGTGACCAAGATCAAAATACAAAACGATAATTCTGAATTTGTCATTAGTCAAATAATGATAAATTCATTTTAATATTTTTTTTTTATTTTAGGAAATTATAAGATTATAATTCAAGACTTTGAACCTCTAAAGTCTTGAAAAGAGAGTTTTGGAGACTTTGTTTTTATTGTCCAAAGTCTTTAAATTCAGAGTAATCCACACGTTGGGAAGAACTTTTCAATTTAGAAAATTGTTTCTTTAGTACCTAATTTTCCACACTAACAACAAATACAGTTAATAGCATTTTTGTTTGTCTAGATTTTTCAAGCAAGTTTCTTTCAAGTAAATTAAAGCTTGATTGTGAGGCCTTAGAATCTTGACAACAAACAATAGGAGACATCGAAATCTAGTACCGTGTAAACCGGATTTTCTTTGTTGACAGCATGAAATTTTGAAAGGTATTGAAAGTCTAGATATATGAGTCCCTAAGTAAAACAAAAATAAATAAAAAGTCTAGTTAAAATGGTTCAGTGTCAAATTATCAATTAGTTTATGCATGGAGTATCTTTGACTTTTTTACTTAAGTTGTTTAGGTGTAAATCGATTTATATACCATTAATTAAATTTAATGGTTTTGATTGTAAATCTCCTAATTTTTTTTATTAAATTGCAAATGGATTTGGTCCAAAGTGGAGCTCTTCTTGTCTTAAGAAATCTTGCGTATGATTTGAACTTTTCTTGTTTTTGGGACACTTGAAGAGAAATAGTCGTTAGTTTAAAAAAGGAGTATTCTTTCTCTAATTTACTGTGATGAAATGCCTTTGAATTATGAGGATTTAGTTTGCATGGGCGAAGAGAGGATCACTTTGTGATGGCTTCATCATAATATATATATATATATATATATATATATTATGATGAAGCCATCACAAAGTGATCCTCTCTAGAGTGAGGAAATGTAAATGTCAAGGTAATCTACAATTGATAATATATATATAAAACTGAAGTTGTTTGACTTTTGACTAACCACATAAGATCATGCTATATAAGCTTTTGAGACTTCAATTTCTAATATAGATAATTATCATGAAGCATATACTATAGATTTTTAATTTACTTCCTTCTAGATGCCTAGAAATTTTATATTGTTCTAATCAACCTGAATTGTTTCAAATGCCATTTTTTGGAACTTTATAGTTGATTGATGACGTGTTTTCTATATTTCCAACTCAATGCTTTCCGGGAAATGTTCTTCATAAAGAATTGGGTGAAGAGCTGAGCTTGATGGTTTAGGACTCGTATATATTTAAAATCATTTAAAATCCAAGCGATATGAAAGGATTCCTCCAACTTGCAAAACGTAATAGAGACAACTGGTCTTATAGTAATTACAAAATTATGACTATTTCTTATTTGCAAAAGAAAAGATAAAATAGAGGTTAAACAAAATATCCAAAACTTTGAATCTCCATTTGAAAACCCAAATTAGACTGGCTCCTTACAATGATAGGGCTACTATGCTGCCACCATTGTGACCAAGATCAAAATACAAAACGATAATTCTGAATTTGTCATTATTCAAATAATGATAAATTCATTTTAATATATTTTTTTTATTTTAGGAAATTATAAGATTATAATTCAAGACTTTGAACTTCTAAAGTCTTGAAAAGAGAGTTTTGGAGACTTTGTTTTTATTGTCCAAAGTCTTTAGATTCAGAGTAATCCACACGTTGGGAAGAACTTTTCAATTTAGAAAATTGTTTCTTTAGTACCTAATTTTCCACACTAACAACAAATACACTTAATAGCATTTTTGTTTGTCTAGATTTTTCAAGCAAGTTTCTTTCAAGTAAATTAAAGCTTGATTGTGAGGCCTTAGAATCTTGACAACAAACAATAGGAGACATCGAAATCTAGTACCGTGTAAACCGGATTTTCTTTGTTGACAGCATGAAATTTTGAAAGGTATTGAAAGTCTAGATATGTGAGTCCCTAAGTAAAACAAAAATAAATAAAAAGTCTAGTTAAAATGGTTCAGTGTCAAATTATCAATTAGTTTATGCATGGAGTATCTTTGACTTTTTTACTTAAGTTGTTTAGGTGTAAATCGATTTATATACCATTAATTAAATTTAATGGTTTTGATTGTAAATCTCCTAACTTTTTTTATTAAATTGCAAATGGATTTGGTCCAAAGTGGAGCTCTTCTTGTCTTAAGAAATCTTGCGTATGATTTGAACTTTTCTTGTTTTTGAGACACTTGAAGAGAAATAGTCGTTAGTTTAAAAAAAGGAGTATTCTTTCTCTAATTTACTGTGATGAAATGCCTTTGAATTATGAGGATTTAGTTTGCATGGGCGAAGAGAGGATCACTTTGTGATGGCTTCATCATAATATATATATATATATATATTATGATGAAGCCATCACAAAGTGATCCTCTCTAGAGTGAGGAAATGTAAATGTCAAGGTAATCTACAATTGATAATATATATAAAACTGAAGTTGTTTGACTTTTGACTAACCACATAAGATCTTGCTATATAAGCTTTTGAGACTTCAATTTCTAATATAGATAATTATCATGAAGCATATACTATAGATTTTTAATTTACTTCCTTCTAGATGCCTAGAAATTTTATATTGTTCTAATCAACCTGAATTGTTTCAAATGCCATTTTTTGGAACTTTATAGTTGATTGATGACATGTTTTCTATATTTCCAACTCAATGCTTTCCGGGAAATGTTCTTCATAAAGAATTGGGCGAAGAATTGAGCTTGATGGTTTAGGACTCATATATATTTAAAATCATTTAAAATCCAAGTGATATGAACGGAGTCCTCCAACTTGTAATACGTAATAGAGACAATTGGTCTTATAGTAATTACAAAACTATGACTATTTTTTATTTGCAGAAGAAAAGATAAAATAGAGGTTAAAAAAAATATCCAAAACTTTGAGTCTCCATTTGAAAACCCAAATTAGACGGGCTCCTAACAATGATGGGGCTACTACGTTGCCACCATTGTGACCAAGATCAAATTACAAAACGATAATTCTGAATTTGTCATTATTCAAATAATGATAAATTCATTTTAATACTTTTTTATTTTAGGAAATTATAAGATTATAATTCAAGACTTTGAACCTCTAAGGTCTTGAAAAGAGAGTTTTGGAGACTTTGTTTTTATTGTCCAGAGTCTTTGGATTCAGAGTAATCCATACGTTGGGCATAACTTTTTAATTTAGAAAATTATTTATTTAGTGCCTAATTTTCCACACTAACAACGAATACACTTAATAGCATTTTTGTTTGTCTAGATTTTTCAAGAAAGTGTCTTTCAAGTAAATTAAAGCTTGATTGTGAGGCCTTAGAATCTTGACAACAAATAATAGGAGACATCAAAATCTAATATCGTGTAAAATTGGTTTTCTTTGTTGACAGCATGAAATTTTGGAAGGTATTGAAAGTCTAGATATATGAGTCCCTAAGTAAAACAAAAATAAATAAAAAGTCTAGTTAAAATGGTTCAGTGTCAAATTATCAATTAGTTTATGCATGGAGTATCTTTGACTTTTTTACTTAAGTTGGTTAGGTGTAAATCGATTAAAATACCATTAATTAAATTTAATGATTTTGATTGTAAATCTCCTAATTTTTTTATTAAATTGAAAATGGATTTGCTCCGAAGTGGAGCTCTTCTTGTCTTAAGAAATCTTGCATATGATTTGAACTTTTCTTGTTTTTGAGACACTTGAAGAGAAATAGCCGTTAGTCTTAAAAAAGAGTGTTCTTTTTCTAATTTACTGTGATGAAATGCTTCTGAATTATGGGGATTGAGTTTGCATGGGTTAAGAGTTTTAGGGCCTATTCTTGAGGTCCTAAAGCATATAAGGTATTTGTCATAGGTAAAAGAAACCAATTTTTATGGAATGGATAAAGTCAATTTACATGTCTTGGATTTGTTAATTATGTCTAGTGAATAATTCTTGGGAATAGATTTAGAATATTAGATAAGCTTGCACCACTCAAAGAGTAACTTTAATAGCATTCCATGTTGCCCCAAATTTCTTATTTTTTTGACATTGTCTTCTGCATTCTAATCAGTGTTCACCTCAGTTTACCTATCTTGTAAACAAAACTTATTGCATATCTTGCTGGTTGCCATTTCCTGTACTAAAAGTTTTTTTTTTTTTTGATAAGTCCTGTACTAAAAGTTGTTTAGACCTTTGCATTCACAGTACCGACTAAGTTATAAATAATTCAAGCAGTACCTTCAAGATGCCAATTATCCAGCCAAAGATAAAGTACTATTTTCATATCCAATATGATGTCCGAGAAATTATACAGCTAAATAAGGATCCAAAAAAATGTTAAATTTCCTTATGGCCAATCCCAGGCAAATGTCCAAATTCCTTACAATTCATTTTCACTATTGTTCCTCTAATCCATTTATCTAAATAAATGAACTATCCTGTTTTAAATTTCCTGAAGCTAAAGGAAAGCATTGTTGAGAGAAATCTTTGGGGGCAAAAAAAGTGCAACACTAAACTATGTAGCGTATCAATGTCCTAGGTAATTAACCTCTCATTTAATAATTGAAAAAGTATTTGAAAAAAATAATTTATTTGGAGATTATAAAAAAAAAAAAAAAAAATCCAAAGATATATGAAATAATGTGCTTTCTTGATTCATTTTTTTTTTTTTTTTTGATAAACAGCTTTCTTGATTCATATTAGAAAAAACAATTGAGAAACTTTTTTTTTTGATCAAATATATTGAGATTTGAGAAGCACATATAGCAAGCTAAATTGCATATTAAAATGATAAGCTATTCCGGAGTTTAGCTAGATTTTACGGCTTTTTTGGCCAAAAAATATTTTATTTTATTATTATTACAAATAATGGTAAAATCTTATGGGAGAATAGCCCCTCTTTATAAACATTATTTTAAGCATTAAAATATCACATTTTGCACTAAAATTGATTATATCACATTTTGCATTGAAAAGGTTTTGAAAACACAACTTTAGTATATAGTATATACACATTTTACACTGAAATTGCAAATTTTGAAGTTTCGAAATAAAACATGATTTTTTTTAGGTGGCTATTTTTCAGAAAAATTTTCTACATAAAACAATATTATTTTTTTCAAAAATCTCTAGATTTTACTATAAAAGTGTTCCATAGAAACTAGGTATAAAAGCTTTAACGATATTGTATCTTTATGCAAAATACTATTTACCAGTGTATTCTCAAAATGTATAGTTATATTATGCATAATTTGAGCATAATGAACTCAGCTCGAATGTAAATGGCACAATAACAATTTTATCATCAAGAAAACCAACATAATAATTATAAAATGTGCAAGTGTTTAAATCTTAAAAGTTTTGGGACATTAATTTCTGATGATGCATAAAAAATAGAAATATTCCTAATCAATTTTCATCTCCAATTTTTTTGAAATCTTTCTCGAGACAAAAGTTTCTTAGAAATGCAATTTCTTACTAGTACCAAATATATTCCCATTAATGCTTTATTATAAATATTATTATTATTGATAAAGGGTCAAAGACTTTAATTATTTTAATTAAAATTGGATCGAGGAATTCTAAGTATAAATACGCTACACATTATGAATTTCAATTAGCTTAATTGATAAAATCTGTTGTTATTGAATAAGAGGTTTGAGATTTAAACTCGTCCTACACAAAAAACAAATTGGTGTATTTGCTTGTTCATAAAGAGTAATTATCATAGAGCAGGTACTATAGGTTGAAATTTAATTGCATGCATAACAAAGTGATCCTCTCTAGAGTGAGGAAATGTCAATGTCAAGGAAATCTACAAATGATAATATAAATAAAATTGAAGTTGTTTGACTTTTGGCTAACCACATAAGTTTTATATATATATATATATATATATATTTATTTATTTATGCAGATACTATAGATTTTCAATTTACTTCCTTCTAGTTGCCTAGAAATTTTATATTGTTCTAATTAATCTGAATTGTTTCAAGTGCCATTTTTTGGGAACTTTATAGTTGATTGATGACATGTTTTCTGTATTTCCAACTCAATGCTTTCCTGGAAATGTCCTTCATAAAGAATTGGACAAAGAGTTGAGCTTGATGGTTTAGGACACGTATATATTTAAAATCCTAACGATATGAAAGAGAGCTCTCCAACTTGCATAACGTAACAGAGAAAATTGGTCTTATAGTAATTACAAAATTATGACTACTTTTTATTTGTAGAATAAAATATAAAATAGAGGTTAAACAAAATATCCAAAACTTTGAGTCACTATTCAAAAAACCAAATTAGACTGGCTCCTAACCATAATGAGGCTGCTACATTGCCACCATTGTGACCAAGATTAAGATACAAAACGATAATTCTGAATTTGTGATTATTCAAATAATGATAAATAAATTTTATTTAATATTATTTTAGGAAATTATAAATTTATAATCCAAAGGCTTTGAACCTTTAAAGTCTTGAAAAGAGAGTTTTGAAGACTTCGTTTTTCTTGTCCAGAGTCTTTGGATTTGGAGTAATCCTTATGCTGAGCAAAACTTTTCAATTTAGAAAATTGTTTCTTTAGTACCTAATTTTCCACACTAACAATAAATACACTTAATAGCATTTTTGTCCATCTAGATTTTTCAAGAAAGTGTCTTTCATGAAAATTAAAGCTTGATCACTAGGCCTTAGAATCTTGACAACAAACAACAGGAGACATCAAAATCTAATACTGTGTAAACTAGGTTTTCTTTCTTGTTAGCGTGAAATTTTGGTAAGGTATTAAAAGTCTAGATATGTGAGTCCCTAAGTAAAAGAAGAAATATAGTCTGATTAAATGTGTCAATGTCAAATTGTCAGTTAGTTTAAGCATTGAGTATCTTTGATGTTTTGCTTAAGTTGTTATGGTTTAAATCGATTTATATACAGTTAATTAAATTTAATGATTTTAATTGTAAATCTCCTAATTTTTGAGAATTTTTTATTAAATTGCAGACTGATTTGCTCATTTGGTCCATTTATTTAATAAACGAACCACATTATCCAGTTTTAAATTTCCTGAAGCTAAAGGAAAGTGTTGTTGAGAGAAATCTTATTTGGGGGAAAACAAATGTGCAGCACTAAAATAGATTTGTCAATCCCTAGTGGATAATCTATTCTTTATAGTTAACCAAGCTATGAAACTATCCCTGGGAGTAGATTTAGAAAAAAAAAATTGATAATCAGATTTAGAAAATTAGATAAGCTTGCACCACTCAAATTTCGATGGAGTAACTTTAAATATAGCATTCCATGTTGCCCCAAATTCCAAATTCCCATATTTTTGATATTTTCTTCTGCATTCTGATCAGTGTTCACCTCAGTTTACCATACCTAAACTTGGCTTTATAAGTTGGCTAGCAATTCAGAACAAACTCGATTGAAATAAGATAGGCAGGTTCAAGAGTCATCACAACTTGTCGTGCAAAGATAATTTGTGTTTCCCCGGCACTACAAATAACCAGGGGAAGTTGTGCATCATCCCTTCATAGCAAGAGTCCCATACAATTGTGGGACTAAAACTATGACAGTAAGGATTCATGTCGGATGTATAAGATAATTGTTGGATAAACATACATGTAAAGGCAAAATCTGTGTTTTAGTGCAAAACTTTGCAGTTACACATTAATAAGTATGGATGGAGAGGAGTATCAAGAAGTAGGGTAATCAATTTCACATCGAACCAAGTTGTGCAGCTTATAAAACCTTCAAGCCAAAGTAACCATATTTCTTGATACCCCACGCAATAGACTAGTAAGTTTTTTGGGGCTTAAAGGAATCTAAAGCATGGTTCCAATGTTAGTTGTAGTTTTTGAAGGGCTGAGACTACCTTCTGTTTTCAAAAAGAGTACTTGTATGTCCAAAGAGGGAAGAATAAGGGAAAAGACAAAAAGAAAGCGAATTTCTCCATAATAAATTTTAAATCTGATAGTGCAAAGAAGAATGCAGAAGAGAAGAAAAATACAACATAGGCAAGTTTGATTGGCCTCGCCTAGTTTCCAGTTGCAAACTGTGATTAACCAGGAAATGAAGGATGAAGGTAATTAATACTTAAAGAAGTCAGTAAATAAAGTCAATTCATTTAAGATGATTATTAGCAAAGTGTGTACCCTACACATAAAACTAGGGTGTTAGTTTTGGTTTAGAGGCTCATATTGTACATACTCATTCGCACAGTGTACATTGAAATATCTAGTTGGCTTGCTAATGTCATTCGAAATAGTATTGCCAAAAAACAGCCACGCCAGGCACTATTAAGACTTTTAGTATAAGTTTTGAACCAATGAAGGATGATGAAGCTGAGGGAGACTGAGGGGGTTCCCATTCCTTTCCTCTAAGCTTGGCAGACAACCGGGATAGCAGCTGAGGAAGCTGACCAGCTTTCTTGGAAGCTACTAGCAGGATAGTAAAAGGCAAACATTAGAAGCAAAGAAACAGCAAGCCTGCTAAATTGCAGAATATATATATCAAAGACACATGGACGGCTGTTATTATGATTGGTACTGTGTTGCTCCCTCTTTTTATTTTTTATTTTTTTATTTTTTTTATGACGAGGAATCCCCCTCAAGGTATTGGCCAGTGGGACCACCCTTGAAGGGCAAACTCCGGATGCCTACACACCCCACTAAGCAGGCATCGGGTAAATCAAGAAATGCCTCAACTAGGAATCAAACCAAGTTTACACCCTCCCTTACTGTTGAGGCACCCTAGGTGAGGGTAGTACAGTGTTGCTTACTAATTATTCTACAAACTTGTATGACCACAAATGAGTCAATGATTTAAACCGACAGACCCTTTATAAAAAAAAAAAAATAATAATAATAATAATAAATAAACCGAGAGAAACCTACCTCTGTTTTTCAGAATTCTTTCCTCTTCGCCAACACGTCTTCGAAGTACATTAAGCAAAGATCCAAAATATAATGCAAACACTGTGCATGTAACCGTGATGACATTGTAAGGCATACTAAAATCAGGAGTTGTCAATAGTACAAGTAATACTTCTGTGTAAGACAGAACTGGGCTCTTTTCCTGCACCACAGACTCAGATAATAGATCAGATGAATAGGCAAAATTTAAAGCATAAATACAACTGATGGCATGCAAGGAGCAGATGGTACCTGAAATTTAGACAACATGGGTGACTTGTTTGAAGAGTTATCTTCAAGATAATGCATGCTTGTCTGGAAGTTTGGAAAGATTATTACAGCTGACGGAATGTCAAACCCCTAATTAGCATCTGGAGGATATTCATTGATGTGCAAAAATCCCTATTCAGACATAATAAAGAAGTAAGCAAGAATATCAACAAATTATAATGAAGAGCTAAATGCACACTCAACTTTGTCAAAGAGTAATCTCTCTCTCTCTCTCTCTCTTCTTCCTCTTTTTTTTTTTTTTTGGGCCTTTTGGATCCACCCCTGGGGAGTAAACTACACATTCACAACCCCACCTGCCAGAACTACGCATCAGGTAATCTAGGGGAAATCCTAGTAAGGATTGAACTCAGGATATTTGGGTTTACAGCTCACCCCAAGCCTCCAACCACTAGGCTGCACCTTGACAGATAACTTTGGCATAGAGTAATCTCAAAGTAAGAATTATAGTTAGGTAGCTCCAATAACAATGCACTAAGGTCCCATCTACTAAATAGGCTCAAAGTAACATTGAGGCAATAAGGTCCCCCAATCTAAGTGGCCCAAATTGCAAAAGAAAGCAATGCTTCATGAAGTAAGGAACATTTCTAAAAATAAATAGAACTTAAGAAAAGAAGGTGCATTCAAAGTGAACTACATGGGTTTCCTTTTCAATTTTGTCGAAAGGCCAGCATAGTGTTCCTAACTATTATCATCAGCACCTTCATCAAAACCACCATATGAAGTGAGAGACAACTTTTGTATGGCAATGAGATTGAATGAGTAAAAAAATTATCACCTGTAAAATTTCAATGATTGATTTCTTTAAACAGAGCCCTCTCAAGTTCACTAAACAGATATTGCAATTTGAATGCACTGTTTATATCAGTCCAATATTCAAATGAGTTAAGTAAAATTTACAGTCAGATATGTTTGAATATTGTTAATGATTTCAGATATCCACAATAGAATATTTAATTTACTTTTTTGGGGAGGTGGGGGTGTAAACGAGCCGAGCAAAGAATTTAAAATTTCAGGATTGTTCATTTAGTTTTACTTCAAACATGAGCTAACTCTAAGCTAATCACCAAACTATATTATATGTTCAAACTTGGTTCATTTTATTGTCAAACAAGTTCAAGCTTGTTTAGGAGCTACTTGATTAACTCTTTTTTTTTTTTTTTTTTCATATTGAGTGAACACTACGACTATAATTATTTTATCCATTCACAAATCTATGATAATAATTAATAACTAAATTATAGTGGAAATTATTTTATACATGTATTCATTATAAAGGTTGTACACAATAAACAAAGCTCCCACTTATACAAGTATAAATATAAATATATATCATATATACTTAAATCCTATGAAGCACGGGTGCGTTTCCGGACTCGGATGCAGGTGCGGGTGCGGGTGCGTGTGCACTCGGCAATTTTTGAAAAAATAGGGTGTGGATGCGGTGAGGTGCGACGATTAAAAAATTATTAAAAATATTTTTATTTATATTTTTAATATATTGCTAAGCATACTTTTTCACATTATATAAACATATACCAAATTTAAGAACAATAGTAGATAATAACTAAAGCATGATGTTCATAAATTAAATACAACCCACAAGTTTGAAACTAAAACATTCCATGATCATAGACATTACAGACGGCTTATATAAAAAATTTAAAAAAAAAAAAAAAAATCAGATCACAGACACATTGAGTAATAGTCAGAGCATGTGAGAGTATAATGATTAATGAGACTTGAGACTTGAGTTGATACCTGAGCTTGAGACTTGAGTTGACTTAGTTGAGTTGAGACTTGAGAGTGGGTTGCCGGGTCGGTGAGGTTGTGAGTGAGTTGAGAGTGAGATTGTGACGTGTGAGTGTGAGAGTGAGATTGTGTGAGAGAGGAGAGACGGACTAACGAAGAGCAGAGGCCTGAGGTAGAGAGCCGTGGAGCACAGAGACCAGAGACAGAGAGTGAGAGAGAGCTGAAGATGAGAATGAGAGAATGAATCGGTGAGAAGTGAGAAGTGAGATAGAGATAGGGTTTTGTTATTTTTTCCCAAATAGTGCATTTTGCAACTTTTTTTTTATTTGTTTTTTTGAATTTCGGCCTGGATCGGCTGGTTCGGCGCCGGTATTGGTGGTTGAATACAGACCAATTTGGCTCAAATCGGCGCGAATCAACCCGATTCCGCGCGCGTCGGCCCGACTCTACGTCGTGTCGGCGCGAATCGGCATGTATCACGCCGAGGAAAAAAAAAAAGGACACGGACTGACGCGCAGGCTGCGGCGTCACCCACTGCACCCCGCATCAGACGTGGGTTCGGCAGCCGAAATGCCACGTCAGTGCTTTTCGCTTAAATCAAGCCTCAAACTCACAAGCTTGTTCACAAACACATTATTACATGTTAGGACAATTTGTTTAATAGCCGAGCTTAAACTTAGGCTTAAGCATGGCTCATTTGCCAAATAAAGTAACATTTTTTTCGGTAGATAGAGAAAAAAAAAAGAAACATTATTTTCGAGCTGAGCCAGAGTTGTTAGTAAACAGGTCGGTTCATTTACAGCCTTAGGTGGTTGATGTAAGTTCAAACTAGTGAATTTGACAACCTATATGTATAAATAACATTATCAACTTTGTCCATTTTTAAGCTACGAAGTCATTTCAATGAATTAGCAGGATTCACTATTAGAGTCACTATATTGACATCCTATGCAACACATGACATAATTGGCAGTGTTTCACTCTAAGATACAAAGTTATTCATTTATGAAACCTTAGAAAATGGCGTTGTGCATCTGATCAAAGAAGATCAGTGATTCAATCAGACAAAACCAGAGCTTAGATTCAGAAGAAATTTTTTATCAAATAAATGAAATCACAAAAAAAAAAAAAAAAAGAAAAAAAAAAAGTGAAGAATAGCTAGATCATATGATTCATACCTTGTCAAACTCTAAAGTTAAAGCTGCTGATTTCACAGCACAAGGAAATTTTAGGACCAGCTCCATCACCCCAGGCGATACCTTGTCTTCAGAAGGTGAAACATGCATCTTTTCTACAACATTAGTGATAGCCTCAGGTTGCCCATCAACAAAAACCCGTAGAGTATGATAATAGACCTTAATATACCAAGGCACAACTTGAAAAATGTCGGCTTGCAACTTACAACTTTCTTCACCAATATTAGCACTCAGGAACCCCTCCTCCAAATCTGTGGATATAAAAGATATTGCAATAGTGCCCCTTTGATTCCCGCTACCCATTAAGAACCTACTAGAGTGTAATGGTGCTCGTGGACATGACCAAACTACAGGAAACTTCCATGTAAGGCCCAAATCAAATGGCTCAAAGACACTGTACCTCTCAATTGAATATTCATAAAGAACAGATGAGCTCTTCCTATGCAAGCTCTTTACTTCTTTAAACATCTTGTCTGGCCTAACAGACAATTCAAAACCAGGGTTATCCTTCAACCCTCCAGAGCCTACATGCTCAGGCCCAGTTATCGTGCTGTCCTTCTGCAGATTCTCAAGCTCAGTGACTAAGCCTCTCTCAAGTTGAAGGTAAACATTACTAGTCTTTGCGAGAACGCATCTTCCTGTGACTTTCCTCCCAAAAATTGAACTCAAAGACCAGCTTGGTTGCAATTTTGTCTCACTCGAAAAAGTTTTACTCGTTTTGTGACTATTAGGCTGAAGAACAACTGTAAGAGCTTGTTCTAGTACAATTCCTGATTCCACGCCGCTTGAATGAAATTCAGATGAGGTCAAGTGCAACCGTTGAGAATGATAAAATCCTCTATATATGGAAGGTCTGTCCAATAAGGCAGAAAGCCCAGCTTTGTCTCGACATGGAAGTAGCTTCAACCAGGGAGTTAGGTTCTCGGTGCAAACAGCCTCACGGGGTAATGTACCATACCTCAGACTGCCTGAAGGTGGGTGAAAGCCCCATTCATGAGCAGAATAAGTTGTAGAAGACTCTAGGAAGTTTATGGAAGCACAAAAAAGACCTTAAAGAGTATGGGTTAAATTCTTCCAGGAAGCATCAACCTGATCTTTGGGGACATGAAAGACAGCCCACAACTCTACTCCAGGAGGCTTCGCATTGCTGCTAGAGATGGGGTCAAATCCACCCCAGCGATCATAGTTCCATCGGCCTTGTGTGAAAGATAACTCCATTTCCTTAACGTGAAATTTCTGAACCTGTCCAAGCAATACTATTTCAGGAGTTATTTAGAATAGTCAAGATATTACAAAAATTTTAGGTTGAGCCTGTTCTTTGGGGGCAAAGAAAAACAAAAGAGAAACTGAAGGCAGCAATTAGTATTGAGCAATCTTAGGAACACAATATTTTTCACAACTTTTATGGCTTGGCCTGTTTTGATTAAAGCAACATCACTCCCACTGGAGTCCAACTTGGAATTAACAAATAAAGCGAAAAGCAAAAGACCCAGATGACCAAAACTACAAGATCCAACAAAATTTCTCAGTTTCTCTTTATAGAAAAAGAAAAAGAAAACAGAGGAGAAGGAATAATAACATACAAGTTGGGCAATGGCTTTGGGAAAGAGGTGGTGGTGGCGGCCATGGGAGGTGGAGAGCGGAGGAGCTGTGGTTTCGAAGTGGAAGTGCGCCAATACTTTCCGATCGGGCAGTGGTTTCAGAAGCAACTCTTCCGATAATTCTTCTTGGAAAAAAACCGATCCGAAGACGGCGAAGATTGTGGAGAAGCAGATTTGGAAGGAGAGTATGAGAAGGATTGAGTGAGTCCTTCTTGGAAGATGGGCCGTCGAGTGAGGACTCTGGACGTGCGGATTGTGTGTGAAGCTATAGAGAATCCGCCATGAGAGTTGAAGAAAGGAAGAGAGAGCGTGTGAGTAAATGTTGGCAGAACCAATATTCAAACTACGCCGTTTTTAAGTTTTGGCCCTTTGGGTGAATTGTCAATTATTTATTTGTTTATTTAAAGTTTAACTTTTATCATTTTAATCCTTAAACAATTAAACTTCAAATTTTATCAAATTCTTCTCCAAATTTTATTTATCAAATTGGTTTTTCAGTCCATTTTCGTCTATAATGTTTTTTAAGTAATTATAGAAAATTAAAAATCTTTTTTTTTTTGAAAATATCATTTTGATCTCTACATGTTGGGGTCACTTTCAATTTGGTCATTTACGATTTGATAGTCACCAATTTAGTTCCTTTTATTTTTAATTTATAGTTAATTTGGTTCTTACAATTAACTCATTAAAGGAAATTGATTGCAAGTAGAAAATAATAAGTACCAATCGACTGCTAACAAAATGTTCGGAACAAATTGATAGTGATCCTAAATGGTATTTTCACAAAAAAATTTTGGACATGATGAAACAATGTTAATTTTATAAACAATAATAGACAGAATAACTAACTTGATTGAGAAATTTAAAGCTTAAGGACTAAAATGATAAATAAAAAGTAATAGGAACAAAAAAGGATAATTCATCCAAACTTAAAGCATAATATTTGGGTTTTAGCCTAAATTGATTATTTAGGCTTCGTATTAATTATTTTTTGATGTTTTATTGCATTCTTGAGAAGATACAAAAATATTTTTCCGAGTTTAGATTGTACAAAAGATGAAAAAATTCCCTCCAACAGGATTGACATTTTTTTTACCACATGAATGATACTAGGAATTTTGAATTTTACTTCATTTCTATGTAAGTTTGTTAAGTTATTGTAATAAAATTGACATTTTAGCGTTTTCCTTTTTGTTTACCTATGAAAAAGGAAAGGCAAGTGCATGTATTACAATGAATCCAAGTACTATATGTATAAGGGTTATAGGAGTTAGAGCAAGTCCTACATGAGCTTATCATTAGATTTGGAGTGTCTAAAACACCAAAATTGCTATTCTAGAACACCTAATGCAAAATCCTGGCTACATCCGATTTCTTATACTTGGAAAATTTTTGCATCATGCTACAGTAAACTCTTAGAGTTTGCAAAACTCTTTTTTTATTATTGTTTTTTTACTCTCTCTCTCTCTCTCTCTCTCTCTCTCTCTCTCTCTCTCTCTCTCTCTCTCTCTCTCTCTCTGGCATAGGTCGTGTGATGGAGGCATTGTGGGTTGTGGGTTGTTGGTGGGTCATAGGCTAGTACGGTGGTGGTGGCATGGGTTGTGTATTTTGGTAGGTCTTGTGATGGTGGTGTGGGCCTTTAAGATTGGTTTATGTGCATTTGTGGGTTGTGGGTGGCGGTGGTAGCAATTGCTAGTTTTTGTGGGTTTTTGGGTGGTCGGTTTTTATTTTTTTAATGGGTGTTTATATTATTTTAATTAATAGGTTGTATGTTAAGATAGAAGATGGAATGTAGGATGAATTGTGAAATAGAACTTTAAATATACTCTAATATTAATACACATAAACCTAATATCACAAATATATATTTTAACTCTCCCTGTTAAACTTAAAGTAGAAGTTTGATAATTCTATCTTTTTGGAATATAAAGCTTGTGACTTTGTCCGGTTGACTAGGTCGGTCCTTCAAAGATGCTTGGAAGGTGACCAAATTTGATGGATGATGGATTGGGCATAATGTGGAGTGAATTTGTGAGAGTTGGCAAATTTTACATATATGTTGAACCAAAAAGGAGAGATGGGTAAATGTAGGTTTTTTTTATTGATTAAGGAAGGTTCTTTAAATCAGCCTAAAATATAGCTTTAACATCTAGTGGGACATCTTCTATCCAGATTAATGATTAGGGAAACAAAATTGCTAGTCTTGCAAGTGAATAACCAATGGAGTTACAATGCCTACACTAGAGTTACATGATAAAGTTAAAAGCTAAGTAAAAAAAAAAGGCAAGGTATTGCATATCACCAATAGAGTTACAATGTTTACATATATGAAAAATATTAAAAGCTGAGTAAAAAGAGGCAAGTTATTGCACATCCTTTGTAATATGACCAAACTGTGCCAGGGAGTTGCAGGTACTCTGAAGGGCAATGGTGAGTATCTCAGTCTCCCTCCAAAAACTCCTAGTTCAAGAGCAAATTTTATCGCCTTTGGTCAAAAAAAAGAAAAGAAAAAGAAGGGCAAATTGCAAAGTTGGCCTCACTGCTGGCGCTTCAACTTCATGGACAATATGAGGTAGAGGAATCTGTTGAGATGGTGAGGCCATGACCAATCCAGATGCATTGCATATGACCACTCCAAGTCCAACTCAATTATCCACATGGAAAAGAGCCCCATTGAAGTTTATGGTGGCATGTGGGAACACATTTGACATTAACAAGATATTAGACTTGTTGTTGGGTTTTGGTTATCGAATCCTGTATGGCGTTTGGTGTGTTGGTTTGTGGGAGATAATTGATTGAGAAAGAAGATCTTAAGATAAGGAGTTTTTTTTTTTTTTTTTTTTTTCCTTTTTTTTTGTTTTTTTTTTTTATAGATTAGTGTTATTTCTGCCATTGCAACGTGTTTTTGGATTTTGTGTTAGCTACATAAACTCGGCCAAGATCAAACTTGGCTCTAATACTATTTTGAATATTATAAAAAAAATATATCCTTAATATTATTGGGCCTCTAGAACCATTACACATTAATACACATAAAACCAATATCGCACATATTTTTAACAACTTGTAAATGTAGGAATGTATTCTTAAAGAACAAAGTGAGAAATTGATCTAAATTTCTCATAATTTTGGTGTTAGTGTCATTGGATCCACTTGAAGCTCACCCTGTATTTTATTAACTTCGTTATCTTTCATTCTTGTGCTCCTTATCAATTAAAGCACTCTGGTGGTGGTGTAGGGTACCTAGGCCTATCAGAACAATAGTCATAGTTCATGTACTTCTTTCTCACATTCTCATACTCTCTTTGTTGTCTATGATCCAATTTCCAATATTTTTCCAAATTCCACCAATACTTGGAAGAATAACATTGTTGAATGTCTGATGAGTTTTGAACTAGGCAGCCAGCAATGCCAAATCCTTGGTAGTGTGCATTGAATGGTGCATGAGTCCAGTTAATTTTTGTTTGGCCTCCATCAGTTGCCCAACTATCTCTATCCCATAAACTGGCTTCTATGTGCATTGGCTGTGATGGGTAGTCAACTCCAATGTTTTTGTTGTTCTTAAACACTCTGATGGGGACATTGTCCACATAAAATCTGTAATTATACACAAGGTTGAAAAGCATCACATTAGGTATGACAGAGAGAAGGAGAGAGAGAGAGAGAGAGATTAGGGTATGGATCCACAACAAATATCTTCTTTTTTTTTGGACAATTGAGGTGGCCAATTGTGATTATTGAATAATAAAAAGTTTTATGTGTGAAAGTTGCAAGGTTTTAAAAATTGGACTGGACAAGCCGGTCCGATCAGTTTAATTGGGAACTAAGCACCAATCCGATCCAATAAAAAGTAAAAACCTTCAAAACTGGCGAAAACCAGTCAAAAATTTGCCAAAACCGGTTAAAAACTAGGTTGAACCAGAAATCAGAGGCAAAAACGGTTTTTGCCCCAATCCGGTTTTTAAAACCATGGAAAGTTGCATCAATTACAATCACACCTCAAATGTTGCAAAAAAGTTTTGTAATTTATTTGTATTTATTATTTTATTCATTGGTTCCTACACGATGTGATGTTTGTTCCATAGAATTTTGTAAGCGTGAAAATCTGTTGTGGGGTCAAACCAAAGAAGAATTCTTTGCTCCCTGTTTCCGAGAGCATTTGCAAAGACATTTGTTTGTAATGTGTATGGCTGCCCTTCCCTATTGCCCAAGAACTCAAAATCCAACTCATCATGATTATTACCATGTGAACTTAGCTGCATGTATGCATATCACCTTGAATCAGCCTATTCCATTTTGTGGATATTAAGGAAATAAAAATTAATTATATATAGACACATGCACATGAATGTTACATAACAAATAAAATTTTTCTATCCTAATTTTAGTGTTCCACTCCAACATTGTACTGTAATATCTTAAGTGTGTGTGTAACTTTGATAAGGTGAAAAAGAAAAGAAAAGGAGGAACATTTGATATAATGCAATTGATGGAATATAAAGTGAAACAGTAAAAGTGAAACATAAATCTCTATACGTAACAATGAAAAAGAAGGGGTTTGGAATTCACATAGAAAGTAGTAACTACTCCAGCAGAATCCTTGTCTGGTAACTTCATCCTCAAATGAATAAACTCAGAAGCATAGCCTAGCTTTGATGCGAAGCCAGCCCCTACAAGATATAAAAGATTATAACATAAAGAGAATTAAGAGCCACCACTTTTGCATCACTGATGTAAAAACTTTGCAAGTCTCATGAAAATTTCGTTTAGTAAATAAATTTGATTTAATAACAGATAGAATTCTCCTAGAAAGATATATGATTTCGTGTGGAATAGCTAGTCTGTGCTTGACGTGGAAACCTTCATGACGTTGAAAACTCGGCTCATACTTAAAACTTTTCCTTTATAATACGTTTTACTATTTCTATGTTATTTGTGATATAGTAAAAATTTATTAGTAATATTATTTTTCACTTTCACAATAATTTTAAACCTTAGATGATGAATATGCTGAAAATATAACATGTTTTATATTTATACTGTTTAATTATAGAATATAACACGTTTACATCCATATATGGACTTGGAGAATCCAAAGGAAGGACTACCATTACCATAACCTATTAAAACAAGCGGTTTTGTTTTGTAGCTCTATCAACTCTTAATTTTAAGTAATCCATATTGTAATTCAAACCTCTAATAATTTGTTTAAATGGTAGGCTCTAAATCTATGGCATCCGGTCCATGAAAATTACATTTTATTATTAGATCAACACACCAAATTGTTTTTAATATAAACGACATTAGAACTAATTTTTTTATTCGATAACAAGAGACTATATGAAATGAGCTAACTAGAACCTACGTCTTACTCTTTAAAACCTAATATAGAAAGAAAAACCATTATCAATATCAAAAGTACCCGTGGAATTGCATGACTAGGATAAAAAGGATCAATCATCCCAAAAACAAAAACTATGAGAGGAGATCTAACTAGGGTAAGATTCTTTATTCGATTTTTTGAAACTTTGAACGTCCCAAAAATGAACGTTTTGCAAAGCTTTAGGATTTCCATCTTTAATCTAGTTGACTTAAGTTTATTCATAGTGAAAATTTGAATGTTAATGAATAATGATACATAGCATATAAATAAATAAATAAAAAGAACAGGGAACTACAACATACAAAATATAAGATGGGCAAACCATAATAAGACTTATTTACATAATGAAAATATAATAATATATTAAGGAATGAAAAGTAAAAGAAGTATATCATAAATAGAGGGGGATATATAATCTTGTGATCTTTTAAAATGAAAGGGGGAAATTAAGAAAGGGAGAGAATAACCAGAAGAAATATCCAAAGAGAGCTGAATATGACGTCCTTGATTTAAAGAAAAGACATGATCAAAACCCCATGTAACATCATAGTTTTCATAAAAACTAATATTGTCATTGCCTTCACTTGCAGGCACCCAACAAAGTAGGAATAACAATAAGAAATCAAGTAGCGAAAACCTCATTTTAAGGCACTGCCTTCACTGCCCTAGCTAGTTTTTCAGCTCAGCTTTGTCTTGGGTTTGGACCTTTTGGTGAAAGCTAATATATAAGGATGTCAACCCCCAAAGATTGGCTAAGAACCAAGAAAAAAGCATGAAGGGTGTGAGCCATCATTTTCTCTAACTTATTTACACGCTATATTGTCTTCTCCATACCATCCTCCATAACTTATTACATCATTTTAGCAGTCTTTACTCTTTAGAAGCAAATGTAGGAAAATTAGTGTAAAATTAGAAAGAAAATCTTGTTTCTTGAAGAGAGCACTCAATTACGACACCTGCAACTTGTGTTAGCTAGCTGCTGCAACTACGTTTTTTTTTTTTTTTTTTTTTTTTTTTTTTTTTTTTTTTTTTTGAAAAGATAACAAACTTCTTATTTAAACTTTTCAAAAGTCATGTTTCAAATATTTATTTGAATCACCGCTTCCTCCTTTCAAATTTGAGTCTTTTTGATTTTGTTGTAACCTTAGTTTTATTAAAGGTAGAATATCCGGCACAATTGCCCAAATAAACAACTAACATCAAACATAGATATGTAGCACCTTAAAAAAAAATTATAAAAAAAACTTTTTTTTTCTTTCTAACAGAAATTAGCTTGTAATTTCATGCATATACATGAGATACATTTACAAATAAATATAACTAATTATCTATTAAAATTTTATCACGTTTATATATAATCATATATATATATATATATTCATTTAAATTGTTATCCATGTAATTCTCAATTTTAGTTTGTCCAACCACTATTTGTATTATAATAATAATAATAATAATAACAACAACAACAATAATAATAATATATGAAAAATGAATCAATGGTGGTGATTTTTTAAATGTTTATTAATTTTGATTTTATGTTTTCTCACTTAATAGCTCATTTATTACAAAAAATTAAGAAAATTAAATTGGATTCTTTTATTTTATAGTGTAATAAATAGCTGCATCAAAATTAAGAAAATAGAATAAGAAATATGATATAAAATTAGACTCTAATTTGAGATTTAATTAAATTTTCTCTCAGTTTTGACTTATACACACACGCGCGCGCCTCATCACATGCACTTTGCGCATGCGATGAGGCTTTTTTATTTTTGGTCTAGTATCATAATTTTTTTTTTTTAATTTTTGATAAGTTTGTTTTGAAGACAAGGATTAGTAGGAGAATGTCTTATTTTGTAAGCATTTTAAGTGGTGTTGGAGATATATTTTTACTAAGTTATCCTCAAGTTTTTTTCCTGTTAAATATAATGTTATTTAAGGGTATTTTTGAACCACATTAAAGTCTAGTCCAAAGAGAGGAATTCTCTTATAGATAGTATAGATATCTATACTACTAATACAACTTCTTCTTAAAATAAAAAATAAAATTAAACGTGTAAACCCAAAAAATAAAAAATAAAAAACCTCAGTGCATGTGATGAGGTTAGTATATATATACTAGCAGATTCTCAAAAAAAAAAAAAATATATATATATATATATATACTAGCTTCATCACATGTGCATATATACTAGCCTCATCACACGCATTTTGCGCATGTGATTAGACTTTTTATTTTTTATTAGTACTTGACTACTAATGTGAGAGAGAAATATGGAGTTGGGAAAAAAAAAGTTTTGTGATATAAAAAAAATAATACATTTGTGAAAAAAAAAGTTTTATTTTTATATTTTTGTCAAAAAAAAAAAGTTGTATTAATACATGACAACTAACGTGAGAGAGAAATGTGAAGGTAGCAAAAAATAATTGTTTTTTTTTTTAGCTAAAAATTAAGAATTATTAATTTTACATATGATTTAAGTCTTAGAAATGGATGAATTTGACGGTAAATTTTGAGAATTTAAATTGAGAATTTTAAACTAGGGGATATATATATATATATATATATGAAACGATAGCAAGGTCGTCAACAAAAGTTTCTCTCTTTTTATTTCTATCTTGCATTGCTGGCAAGTCAGAGACAGATGAGTAGATAAATGATGTGTTGGTTGATGATACTTTGCTTTATAGAGAGAATATGTGCAAGTTGGTGGTACAATTGCACTTCTACTTTGATCTTGTGCAATGTATCTGGGCTTGCCTATTCCACGTGCCTACGTCTCTCTTTCCAACAGACACCTATTAAGTGTGCGTTTGGGAAACAATGAAAATTATAAATTATTTCATTATTTAGCTTATTTTTGTTACTATTTATGAGCCCCACTGCACTTTTTGATACTATCTATGGGCCTCCACTGTACTATTTCAACTAACTTTTATCTTTATTTACAATACTTTTAGTACTAAGTTTTCAATTTTAGCAAAATAAGTGGTATCCAAACAAACCCTAAATAATATCTTTTGGTTGCTGATTTTTTTTTTTTTTTGAATATATTTGTATATTTTGGATTTAGATGTTAGGGTTGTAAAGTTCAAAGAATATTTCTCTCCATATATGGACTTGGATTTGTACAAATAGCACCCACAATTCAAATCAATAATAGTAAATAAGCGGAAAATAAATAACAAGCGCACAAAGAATATTAAAATTTATGTAGTTCAGCAAATTTTCTATTTCCATGGCAATGACAGAGAAATTTCACTATAAAAATAGGGATATACAATAGTATAGAAACCCAAATCTCAATTGCACCATTATACTCTCTTACAAGAAAACACAAGACTAGAAGCCACTGCCTCTCTTTTCTTTTTTCTTTTTTTTTCTTTTTTTATGTGGCTGCACTGCTACGTTTTGGAATTCTCTTTTGACTTTGCAGCATAGTAGAGTATATATATATATATATATAATGCTAATATTAGGTCAGTTGGGGAAATCCTTCTCCACATTGCATTGATTAATGGACTAACATGGGCTTGGCAATTCATAGCCACACAAGCCCACGTCAACATATTTGGATTTGGATCTAGTGCACCATGTAATAACCTTAACTATTACATCATAATTTAATTTGAATAATTGGGATAATGAAATGAGATGGAAAAGAGTGAGGTGGATCTTCAAGTGTATTTGTGTGAAGTAATATTTGGAGATAGAATTTAGTTAGATGCTAGAATTTGAAGAAGAAATTTACTAATTCCTTTGTTTGGCGACCTTAATTAGAGGAAATTGTATTTTTTTCACAAGAATTGAGATTTAAGATCACAAATTTCATTTTCAAATTCAGTTAGTTTAGGCATTATTTTCCACATTCCTCTCTCAGACTTTCTTTTGATTTTTCCCCATCCCCATTCTTTCCATTGCTTCATTCAAAAAAAAGTTTGGTAATCAAATCTTCACCAAACCTTTTTCTTTTTTCTTTTTTCTTTTTTTGAGAATCATATCTTTACCAAACTTAAAGAAATTAAATAGACACATCTCAAAAAATTATAGCTCAATTTAAAATCCATTTTATAAATCTAATTGAATTTTCTTTTATCTTTGACTTTAGATAATATAATAATAATAAAAAAAACAATAATAACATTTGATTTTTACCGATGTCATTAATTTTACTTTGAGCATGTGTTTGATTTATGGACATGTTATAATGACTATTTTGACCCCTAGCCCAACAAACCCAAAATGTACATAAATGGCCCAACACAATCAAACTTGTTGGTAGGCTTTACCCCTCCCCCCCCTTTTTTTTAAGAGTTTAAATTCTATAAGGATTATGTGTAAAACCCTTAGTTTACATCCTCCAATAGCATGGTACCACATCAGTATTTCACAGCATTGCACAAATAAATGAATAGAACCTCTCACACACAATACTTCCTTCCTATTACAAAAAATCAAATCCTGTTCAATTAAAAAACCAAAGCTCCTAGCCTACTACGATGGAAGGTTGACAACGATAGGACCGCAGGAGAATGAGATGTAATGGAAGCAGAGGTTTCAAGCTAAACTCCAAAAGATTTTCAGTTCAGAGATTACGTGCAAGGTTCATTTATTTGTTCAAGCTCTTAGATAGATGGAGATGTTCTTATGGGCAAGCTCTAAAATCACTAAAGAAAGGTTTTGGCAAAAATAGAAGTAGTTGTAGCATCAAAAGGAGTAATAGTAGCTTCACCAGCATCACGGACCACCGTCTAGCAACTTAGGCGATATTTTGGGTAGAAAAACTTTAAGATATGGTTTGTTTGATAAAGGGATCTTTTTTTTTTTTTTTTTTTTTTTTTTTTTTTTTTTTTTTTTTGGAATTGGAGGGATGAGTTTAGTGATCGTCTCTTTTTCCAGATTTTGGGGTTGAAGGTGGTGGTTCTTCCATGGTAGAAGCATGAGTTTTTAATTGAATAGGATTTTTTTTTTTTTGAGAAATAATTGAATAGGATTTGATTTTCTGTAATAGGGAGGAAATATTGTGGGTGGGAGGCTCTATTCAATAATTTGTAAAATGCTGATGTGGCACCGTGGTATTGGAGGGGTAAATTAAGGGTTTTACGGCAGGTCCTTATCAAATTTAAACTCTTTTTTTAATTATTTATAATTATGACTAATGATACATTAAGAGGAAAGAGAGGATGGCCCAGCCCACCTCCATCTTTGGATGATTGGACCCAATCAAAGAAGAGGGGAGATGGAGATGGGACTGTTCCACAAACAAAAAATAGCTCAACAGGCAATATTATGGAAAAGAAAATTTACATCTCTAGGAACAAAATTAAAATCCCAGCAAGAGAGCGAGCTTAAGGTTAAGGCCAATTTACTATCAGATAGGAAAGGAGCAAGGAAGCATGGAGGAAGCGAGTGAAGATGCAAAAAGGCTTCAATGACTTCTTTAGAGTCTCCTTCAAAGATAACATAGTGAAGGTTGTGGTGGACTGCAAGATTGATTGCTTGGAATGCTGCTTAGTAGATGGGGAAGAGAGCAGATTGGGCAAAAACAGCTTCTCCATATTCATTCCATCTTGAACAAATAGGAGATGATAATGATTAATGATGACCAAGCTGAGCAGTGATCAAAATATGACTTGAAAATATTTCCAGCGCCTCCCTGTGGTTTTGGAGTGTGCCCCGCAAAAATAATCTGATTTCTAATCCACCAAATTGGTAGGCTTTACCTGCTACCAAGTTCAATCAATCCCTTGACATATACAGTAACCAAAGAACACGTGACATGATAAAGGTGGCACTTTTCGCTTGTATAATGTATGTGCAACTAGGGGATATAATTATTACTTCCCAACTCAATGAAGCTTGCTTTGTGGTAGGCTTTACCTTCACCCTTGACACTGCCAAGTTCAGTCACTTGCATTCTCACAGCCTGACAATGTGTGACTACCAAATGGAGCCAAGACATGAATTTCCTAAGAATTGACCAACCTTTTAATTAAGGGGAATGTTAGCTTTATACAATGGTAAGCTTTACACCCTTTCAAACCTTATGCCTGGGCTTTACTAGGTGGCCCTGCCAAATTTTTTTTTTTTTTTGGGGGTGGAGATGACAAAATTAAACTTCCTAGTTCTATGTAATGGTAAAGTATGACCATATAGTATTATGAACAACAAAAAACAGGTGCACAAGAACAGAAACAAAGGGCCAGTTTTCCATTAGCTTATAGTAGTTAGAGCCTCCCCTCAACCTGCCCTCTCCCAGCTGCTGCGTGTAGGATAGTTGAGCCCTGAATATCTCTATAAGCCAAGATGTCAGAGCAATCAGCCAGAAGCTACTTTAAACATTCAAATTTCCTCCTCTATCAGCAGCATGAACAGCCTTGTTCATCATCTCCCACTTGTAAACTGAAGGTATATCCCCAATGTGCTCCATCATATTCTCCTTCCCCAAAGACAAGTAAAACCTCAGAACTCTTATTCCTGGCTGCTGCATAAAGCATATCAGTAACACCATATTCTCGTTCCCCCAAAGACAAGTAAAGGGTTCCTGTCAAGAAGTTCTAGAACAAAACCCAAGTCTCATTGAGGCAGCAATATACATAAGCCATCCTCCATATCCAGCTCTAATGAGAGAATTTTTCCCTCTTGGATTCACACCCAACAAGGAGTCTTCTTGCAACCTTAGATATATATTTAAATTGCCATGAAAGAACATCATTTAATATATATATATATATATATATATTAAAAATATAAGTTCAAAGTAAACAATCCCTAGTCAGCCACCCTCCTGCCAGCAAGCCTATACAAGGTTTGTCTAGAGATCAAGACCAATCATAAGGTGTCAATACTTCAATCTATAAACTAAACTAGAAATAGTTGGTATTGTTGGTTCTGCTTTTGTGCCTTCAAATGCTATCAAAAACAAAGTAAACTCTTCTTTTTTAATGCGGCATCCAAGTGCTGCCTTATCCAATGACCAGTGGGTTCAGTCAAATAATATACTTTACCTCAAGGACAATCACTCATCATAGAAGAAAAAAACTTAACAACTAGAATATCCCTTGCTTGCTAATGCCCATGCCAGAAAGCTTTGCAAATAAAGATCTTTCCTTGAATATCAACACATTTTGGGGCTTTAAGTCCCAATGAATGATTCCTAATTCATGCAAATTAACAAGCCCAAAAACCACACCCCTGTTACAAATATATGCTAGAGGGTTAGAAAGATGCTGATCAAATATAGATAATATTACATGAAAAATGCCTACTGAACGAGGGCATTTAGCCTACACTTTTGTTCACATGGTCTTGACAGGGACATAGAGCCATATTAAAGCATTGAAATTTAAATATAAAATATGAAGTTCATCCACTTACTCACTGAACTTATGAGCAGTTCAAAAGACTTTTTTTTTTTTTTTTTTTTTTTAAGTCCAAAGAAATTTCCAAGGTTCTATAAAAACAACCCCAGGAATAGATCTTCTGTAAAATACCACTGTTACAAATATAAGTAAACAATTGGAACAATAGAATGCTACAATCATATCTTCCACTCCCATCCCACTTTGATAACTTACACAAGTTTACGCATATACTGAAACTTACAAGATTCACAACAAGAGCACATTTATTCCAATAATCCAGTGAACAATAGAATGCTACAATCAGAGATGGATTCTTCAGTAACATATGGTTCAAAGTTTTAATTCTCATATTATATTTGTTCCTTTTTAATTTTCCTTGAATTTTCAAGACTAAAATTGTCGCTCTTTCAGAATTGTTTGGTGTTTGGGTGCTAAGAAAATGTGGGAAAATAAAAGCAAAGATGGTTTCTCTTTTTTTTGCTCTGTTTGGTTGATAAGAAATTAGAAGAAACTGAAAGCCGACTGAATTGAAACGATTGAAATGCAGTCACTTCGGTTTGGTGTTCCTTCCCTACAGTTTGGTGTCAGCGCCAAATATATGTGGCAAAAACTAAAAACATCGATTTGACAGAAAAATTCCCTTGGCTCTGACTGAAACTGACCAATTTCACCCCCTAGTCATAAGTGTTTCTAAAATTAAAGAAATCCTGTGTGCTCTTTAATCAATAAACCAATTGAAAAGAAAAGCTTTCATTTACTAACACAGAGATCACATATGCAACCATGTATAATGCCATACTAACAAAGATGTACACATATCCAAATGCAACAAATTTGAATTCTAAAATGATCAATATGGTCACTTAAACAACTAAGTACAAAGGAATCAAAAAATCAAATCGAATCTAAACAGAAAATATACAAAAAAATCTTGAGAGTTCAACATCAGCATGCAGATCATCGGTGATACTTAGACTTCTTGGCGAAATTAATGTCAGGCTCAGGCTTAGGCATGTCTCTCAAATCTACCAATTGAATCTTTCTTTTGGCATTTTGAACTTGTTGGTACCTCAATTGTAGCTTTCTTTTTGAGGATTCCAATTTCAACTCTAATGAGTTCCCCTTCTCTTTTCCCTCCTCTTCCTTTTGGATCTTTTGCTTTTCAGAACATGTGTTGATTGCTTGAGTTGATGAACTAGATTCCATCTGTTGTTGTTGTTGTTGTTGCTTTTCGGAACATGTGTTGATGGCTTGAGTTGATGAACTTGATTCCGTCTGTTGTTGTTGCGCTTTCCTTTGCCGCCATACAGCCAAATTGATCTTGACCACAATCCTCTCTTTCTTTGTTATCCCATCATCACCGTTCAGCATGGTGGTACTTGAACAACAAGAGTCATTAGTGCAAGTAGAATCCGTAACATTCTTTGCATCACTCTCCTTGTTATAGTCCTCCAACTTGAAGTCTTTAGGAACCTTCATCCTAATAACATTGCATGCTTTCCTTTTCTTTTCACCGTTCATGGCGGCACTACTGGTACAGGCAGTAGTAGAAGACAACATTGAGATTGCTGATTCCTCATCATACCCAGAACCAGAAAAGAGCGTCTTCTTCTTCTTGTTGCTATTCAAGTTACGATGTTGCATTCCCACACGAGGGCTGGCATCTGAACCCAAAGCCATGGTCGGCTACTGAAAACTATGGCGAGAGAGAAAATCTTGGAGAGAAAGTAATTTGCTTCTTTTTTTCTTTTTGGTTTTGTTTCTTAATTTAGTTTCTTCTCATAGTCAGATATTAATACAAAATAGAACCGACTTCAATGAGTGTAAAAGTAAAACCTTGTAGGACTAGGATTTTAAAACCTAGTAGGACTAGGAGTTCTTGGTTTCCAAAAACTAGTAGGCAAGAATAGCTTAATACAAAGGGCTTAATAAAAGTAATGGCGCGTGTACTCCATTGTCCGTGTAATAAAAAGGGTTTAATAAGGGTAATGGCGTGTGTTACACAAAGGGCTTAATAAAACTATTTTTTTTTTGTAAAATATTTGTATTTATAGCATTATACTATTAAAAAAATCGGGTCAAACCTAAATAGACTGTATTAAAGCCTCGTTTAGTTTGACATTGCCAAAAAGTTACTTCTCTTCGTTATATATTCTTAGGGCAGCCCAAGATAATTAATGGCAAAAATTGTATGCAGCACCTTTAATATGTAAATATTAATTAAATAAAATTATTTAATATTAATGTTAATTTGATATATTAAATACATAACTTAATGAATAATATCATCTAAACTAATGTTAATTTCACATAGAATATTATAATTGAACCATAAATATTAATAAAAAGAAATAGAAATATATTATGATTAAAAAAATATAATTTATTTTGGATATATGACGATGTATAGTCAAGTAAATTTGTGATATAATTTTTAATTTTATTATTTGGTGTGTGGCCTTTTAGGATATCAGTTTACAAAAGTTAAAGTCTTAAACTATTAGGGGAGATTAATCTATAATTGATGATTTAACTCATTTGCAACATTTCTTTTTTGAAACATTTTATGGTTCTATTGGTCTCGTACTTTAAGAGTTTTAATAGAAATGAAAAGAAAAAATGTGCTAAAAGCATTATAAAATCAGCCTTTAAAAAATTTGTAATATCATTAATATCACTAATTATAAAAAAATGCACAACCTTTAAACGCACACTACATCAAGTGGAGACTTTTCCCGTAGTTGGTCTCCCTCAAAATCACCACTAACAAATTGTGATTTGCGTAATATCATTTTTATTGTGACCATTATTGCTTAGATAGAGTTGAGTTGGAGCTGAGTAATTTTATTTGATGTGAATATATAGTTTAGATTGAAGCAAATGGACACCGCTTTAGGAATTACATGTTTAATTATCAATAAAGTTAGGGTCATAACAAAAATCACAATAATTTCAAAACTCCCCTTTCCAATTTGCCTTTTGCCTCACATTTGTGCCCATCACAATCTATTATTAAATTTTGTTTTAATGGTATATGTGTGAAATGGTAGGTAAATAAGGTGTTATTGTAAATCTTTGTTTTTTTTTTTGTTTTTTTTTTTTTTTTTTGGAGAACGGAAAATAGGGGTCTTTATGGTTATATTACACCCCCGGACAGGACGCCAGGATTAATGGGGGTAAGATGATTTCTACCTTTATATCATCTCTATTGGAATTGGAAATACAAAAAAGTGGTAGTTGAATTATAAGATAAATCATTTTAAAAAGGCATTTAATCACAAACTCAATTTAACAAATGTTCCTTTTCAAAAACAGTAATAATAAATAAATAAATAAACTAACACCTTGCTAACAATTGTGCGACTGTGAATGCATTTTTACTTTTGCTTAATACTGATCATATGAATTCATAATTTTTCATCAACAGCTTATAGTGACACAAGTAGTATTTTTTTTTTGCCCAATAGTATAATCTTAGGAAAAAATTAGGAAAAAAACACCGAGTCAAACTTATTTAGTTATGTAGTATGTTTTTTAGAACTTGAGTTTGTCAAGCTCGAGTTCCAAGCATTATGACAATCTAATCAAATAATACATGGAACTCATATTTGGTAAACTTGAGATTGACAAATTTGGATTCCAAAAAATATACTACAAGACTAAATAAGTTTGATCATGTGTTATTTAACAATTTTTTCCAAAAATTATGCTGTTTAGCAAAATTTTCCCACAAGTCAGCGTATCGTTAAATTGGGGTAGCAATTGGTCTGTCACGTTGGCCCAATTGATTTAGTGCTTTAACCAATAACCAAGTTTTGCTTTGAATTGGGTGGGTTCCAGTTATTTTAATTGATAAAGTCTTTAATGGTTGAATAAGAGATTTGAGATTCAATCTCCGCCTACACAAAAAACTGATTGATATAAACTATCATCAGGAAATGAATACCATAGGTTGAAAACTCTTAGAAAAAAAAATGCTTTGAACTTGTTATCCAAAAAAAAAAAATGTTTTGCTTTGAAGGCAAACGAAAGATATATATACTCTCATTAAAAAAAAAAAAAAAAAAGGGGTATAAATACTACTATTTTTACCAAAAAAAAAAAAAAAGGTATAAATACTACTATTGAAAAGAAACCCTCTATTATAGTATAAAGAATCAGAAAAAGGTTGAGGAAATTGCTTTGCTACACAAACAGTAAAGAATCACCTTCCTCTTCAATGGCGCTCTATTTTCTCTATTGCTTGGGCTTCTTTCTTTGAAGCCCCTAGAACTACTTCCAACCACAATTTATACCTTACCCTTACCTGGGTTTTCACCAAAATCAATCAAACCCACTCCAGCTCAACAAGGTATTGTTTTTCTGTTTCATCCCCAAGCAATTTTGATTGATTGCTATCTGTTTGTTGAATTGACTGTGCGAAGTTTTTCAATGCATCCAATAGCTTTTGTAGAAATGGCTGTTCCACAAGTCAACAAGAAAATGCTTGATGAACTTGAAGACATGGGATTTCCAAGGCCAAGAGCAACACGAGCTCTTCATTTTTCTGGTCTTTCTATATTTATTTTGCTAATTGTGAATGAACATGAATGATGTTTGTGTTAATAATCAGGTAATTCTAGCTTAGAGGCAGCTATAGAATGGGTGATTGATCATGAGAATGACTCAGACATTGATCAGATGCCCTTGGTATGAATATGGTTTCTCATCTTCGTTCTCTTCTTTGCTTACATTGCACATGGATTTTTATTTACTAATTTTTGGTATTCTTATTCAATGATATCCTTATTTTTGAACTTCAATTTTTATCAACTAATAAAGTCACTAGTATAGTACCATATCCTCAGTCATGCTGAGAAATAACACTAAAACTATAGTTTGAAGTGGGTTTGTGTTTCACAAAACCAAAATATATGATATTCACGTTGTAGCTTCTTGTGTACCTTTTTTTTTTGGGGGGGGGTGGGGGGGTGTGTGTTTTAATAAGTCTAATATTCAAAGGGGCAAAATGCCCAACAAAAAGAAGAATTCCTTTAAAATAAAAGAAAAGGAGTGAGAAAAATAGAGATAAGGTTATTGTAAGACAGAGTCGGCTATTTCATTTTGAATAGATCTAACAAATAATTGTTAAAAAAAATCCTGATCCCAATTGCTAACTTTGATCTTATCCGTCAATTTTAAAAGATTTTTTGGGGATTCAAAATTGTAACACTCTTGGCTTGATATTGAAATAAAGAGAAAAAATTTAAATAGAACAAATATTGGCCAGTAATTTTCAGCTTTTTTATTTTGGTATATCTACCAGGTGTCTGCTTATTATAAGATAGAGGGTGTTCATACAATTGAATTCTTTCTCACATACATGCTTGTTTAGCGGATAGTTTTGATTGGGTAGTAAGAGCTGAAGTTTAGACGGAACAATCAATTGTTGTTTAGCCAAGTATCTTTTCTAATATGATCTTGTTTTTATCAGTTTGTTTTTGTGGGTAGCATTTGAGATTTGGAATTTGACTTTATCTTTGCTTCTTGTAAGCTCCATTTCTTTGAAAGGAGGTGGTGAGAAAAAAATTGTCTTTGGTGAATATGTTGATACATTTTTTATACATGAACTTATAAAATCTTTGGTGTTGCACATACTGTCACTAGATTTGTTTGCTTGACTGTTTAACTTCTCCCAGGTAGCAGTTGATATTAATCTTGACTCGGCCCAACCTTTCCATATCACAGAACAAATGAAAATAAAGGCGCAGGAACTAAGGTTTCCTTTTCTGTTTATCTAGAACCCCCCCTCAGATTCTTTCTCCTCTTTTGAACTTTTATATATAATTCTTTAATCTGGTTGAAGATTTGAAAAAAAATTCAGGTTGATCTTACTTTTATGGCTAACTGGTTCCTCTCCATGACTACTTATGTTGTTGAGTTTCAGGAATAAAGAACATAAGAAGAAAGAAGTAGAAGAAAAGAAATTGGAAAGGCAAAGGGAGAAGGTATTATGTAGTTATTTCTATGGTTTTCTCTTTCCTTATTTGATAGCTCCTTTGCGGCTTTACCTTGCCTTTTCTAAATCTTGTTAAGAATTTTGATTACTCTTTTTTACTTTTTTATTGCTTTTTCTCTAACGGAAGACAGAGAAATTTGGAGAGGGGTGGGGGTAGATGGTTTAAATCGTGCTTTAAAACACAAGTAGAAAATGTGTATATTATGAGAAATTTTAAGTGAAGTTGGCAATTTATTAGTATCAATTGATAAATAATTAATCTCTTTAAAGCTTGCCTTGGTGTGATAGCAAGTGCCTTCCACCAAAAGTAGGTTGCAAGTTTGAGTCTAAAAATCAGCCTCTCCAAAAAAATGGGGGTAAGGCTGCCAATCAATCACCACTCTTAGATCTCACAATAGTGGGAGCTTTGTGCATTGAGTATGACCTTTTCCTTTTTTAAAAGCTTGCATATATTGCCTACTGGTTCGTAAAATATGACATTAGGAATAATATGCAACTTTCTATTGTACAAATAATGATTAATGCAAGTTTTTCTACATATATTCTTGCAATTTTCTCCTAAGTAGACTCTTCTAGACTAGAAAATTACCATGATTATAATGATAAATTCAATATCAGTGGAACGTGAATGGCAGCTTCTTTTGAAGAATTATAAGAGGCAAAAAGCAGGTTCTAATGTTCAAGCCATAAAATTTGGAGTGTTTTGGACTTTTTGGGTCTTGGTTAGCTAGCCTAAATTGAAGAGTCTTATTTTATTGTTTATCTAATTAATGTTGTTTCTTGTTTAGTTTTGATTAATCTTTACTAAAGTCAGGGTAATTTGATAATTTCTAGATTCTTGGGATTTGGCTGTACCAAAGGCCCATGAACCGTATTTTATGTTTTGAACTCCTTTTCTTTTTATTCCAACTACAAGATTAAGTGTTGAACTTGAAACATTTGCTAGTCACATAGAGGAAATTCATGATAACTTACGAAGAATTGTTGCCCTTAGGAATGAGAAATACAAGGTTCAAACTAATATTAGAAGATTATTTTCCGAATTCAATGAAGGAGATATGATTATGGTTCATATATGAGCTTGGTTTAGTATTCTTTTTCTTTTTATTTACAAAAACTTAGCATTTATAGGCATTTATACTATAAATTCATTGAGAGATGTGAGTTTTAATAAAATTATAGTAACATTTTTTTGGGAAAATAATTATAGTAGGTTTCTTAAAACCTTGCCTAGGTTTATCATTCAATTCATCGTTTTACTATCAATCAAACATCAAATTCTTTTCAGGATTGATCAAGATTCAATTCTTTTTTATTATCTAACCTTAAGTTCTTAAATATCCAAACCCATTCAAGAATATTTCGGGAACATATCAAGAAGCCTAATATAGTTGAATTTCTTAAAGATCCTATATCATGATTCCTAAGTTCTTTTTACCCCTGAAAGACATTATTCAACAGTGAACTTGCCATAGCTCTTTTATATTTTAGAACATATTATTGCTACTTCATTGGTTGGTTTTTGTCAAATCAAACTCTTCTGTTTGTACTTTGGGATTCTGTTAAGTGCTCATTTCATGTACTTGGCAATTATTTATAAAGACCTTGGTTGTGCTATTGTTCTAGGAGAGGATTCGAGCTAGTAAGGACCTCACTGAGGCAAAGCGAATTCTAGAAAGCAATGAAAGACATCGGTCCATCTTAATTTGGTAATTACTTTTTCTATTTGAAATTTTATGTCTATTTATCCCTTTTTCTCTTTAAATACATTAGATTGTATTTCCTTCTAACTTAAATATTAATATATTCACTTTGTTTTTTCAGTTATTTAGCCTTGGAAAAAAAAAAGGAGGAAGAAAAAAGAGCAAGGGAGAAAATACTTAGGAAACTAGAACATGATAAGGTGCTTGAAATTTTTTTTCACATTTCATTGTGCTTAGAACAATTTTTCATAGATTATAATTTTTTTCTAGTAGATTATGCATGCGTTTGGGAATCATTGAAAACAATTTAGCTTTTAGCTTTTTGTCCTTTTGTTTTTGTTTTTTGTTTTTTTTTTTTTTTTTTTTTTTTAAATAATCTAGCTTTTAGCTCTTTGTAATGCATTTAACATAAAAAATTAAAAAAATTAAAAAAAAAAAAACTTAAATGTTATCAAAAACTACATCTTTTGATAAATACTATGCAAATAAGTTACCGAAAATACACAATTCCCAAATGAAAACTATATATTATAGATTTCGCTATCGTTGTCTTTAATACACCTTTTCCCTAGGGCCTGCCCATTTCTATGGAAGGAGAATTTTTTTTCTTTATAGTATTTTATGCTCAATAAAACTAGAGAGAAATATGTATTTTGTGGAAGTTGTGCTAATACAGGAAAAAAGTTTTCAAAAAATATTCTCAAAGAACTTGAAGTAAGCAACAACCAAGAATAGAAGAGAGACTAATGGATTTTTATTTTATTTTAAATTTTATCAAGTGATAATTTAATAATTTTTAGTTCATTATTCCCGATTTGAGGTTTAATACCTTTCTCAAGAATTTTCAATGACTCAAAAAACTATGCATGTCTTCATAGGTAGAAAGGAGGTCAAGACTTGGTTGCCACCAGAAAGTCTATCTGTAACCTTCCACTCATTTGTTGCAGGAAAAAACGGTACGGTTATTTTGAAAGTGATGTTTATAGAACTTAGCACTCTTCTGTGCCATTGCATAATATAGATTTCTTTACTTGAACTACAGGGCAGAGTTATTTTGATGTTATTCTTTTTATTATTAGTTGCAGACATCATTGCTTGTGAAGTCTGTAACAAATGTAGAGCAAATGAGAGAATGTTTAAGGTCTCTTAAGCGCAATCACCAGGTAAATTGCTCATAGTGTAACAAGCGTAAGAGTTCGAAGACATTTTGAAAATAGATCGGTTTATATGTTTTATGACATTATTGTAGAACCATCACATTATAAGTGGTTTCCTTAACTATTTTTAGCAACTTCATTTTGAGGTTAGAGTGTGCTTCAATTTCCTCGTTATATGTTTCAAAAGCAAAGCATAATGTTGAAGTTTTCCTGAATAAAAATTCTGGTATAATGGACTTCTTATATGTGAAACATTTAATCAGAGGGTGGTTTTTTTTTTTTGGGGGAAATTCATTGGTTAAAGATCTCCACAGATAAATTGTCACAACAATGAATTTCCTTTGCATCTGAGTTTTCAGATAAATGGGAGGTATTGCATCTTATTATTTACAAGATAGATAGCTCTCCACAACGTTGTTACTAAAAAGCTCCTTGCTTTACATTCAAATACTTAAAGAAAGAAAGCGCATGCTTGAAAGCCTTATAATTAAACTAAGGTGAAGGTGCATGCACCTGTTATAGCATAAATAATATGCATAGGATATTTTTAGGGTGCCTACCTTATATATTTTTTGTATTTCTTTGACTTGTGAACTTTAGGTTTCACCAGTCCCAAATGTAGTCCATTTTTGTTAGCTAAGATTGTCACATTCTATTTCATTAACTTCTATATTTTACATGTTACTCTGTCAGCAGCCTGATTCCCCCTGCCTTTTTCTATTTATTCATCTAGAATGATGGGCCAGAGATAGGAGGCCCTTTGAAACTCTTCTGATCTATGTTGGAAATATCGCAAAAAATCTTGATGAGGAAAATTTTAGGAAGATTTGACTTACTAACCCATTATTCCAAGTAAACAATTTCTTTGATTGATGTGGTTTTTTTTTTTTTTTTTTTTTTTTTTTTGGTGGTGTTGGGGGGGGGGGGGGGGGGTGTTGTTGCTGAGGTTTGATCATGTTGTTTAACCCTCCATACCAACTATATGAGTAATCTGAGCTGATTGAATCAAGTAGAGACCATTTGTTATCCCCACCAAAGTCCAGATTATCCTTTTGATGGAAACTTTTGGGATGGGTTATTGCCACAAGACATTGGTAATGCCAAGTTTTTTTCCATGGAAATTAGGTTACTTTTGGTTTGGTTTTGGATTATTATTGGGTTCACTTTCATGATTTTTAACTAATAAAAAATAATACATTAATTCGCTAGGTTCATTTGTATGAAAAAGGTAGCCTCATTAGTCTTATGATGAGAGCCAAAAGCTCTCCATGCTAATCGTTGGATCACCATATTTAGTTTTTCTTTTGATCACTACTGTCAAGTAATGCATAGATATGGCGAGTGTTATCCTCTTTGTAGCCTTACATTGAACGGTCTTAATATCTGCTGCTTTTATGGTCTGTCACTATTTCTTGCTACACTTGTAGACCAGGATGTTCCTCTGTATAAACACAATATACCCAAAGAAAAAAGAGAAGGGTTTCATAAACATGGCTAAAATCTGGCATATAATATTTTCATATGTTTTTCTTAGTTCAGGTGTACTTGTATTGTAAGATTTCTACTCTAGTTATTTATGTAGTTATTTATTTATTCTGTAGCTATTTAACACTTAACAGGATAGAGTTGGGAACTTGAGAGGAGGAATGGAATTTCTTGAGCTCTGTGGGTTTGAGAGAACAGAAGGAGACGAGTTCTTGTATCTTCCTGATGATAAGGTCAACATGGAACTTCTAAACACAGCTGGGTTTGAATTGAAGTCTGCAATGACCAACCCCTTCTTTGGACTTCTAAGTGTGTAAGAGAGGATTGTACTGTAATTTTAGGTCAAATGACTTGGGTCTAAAACTTGGCCACGAAGAGAATAGTAAAAAATTACCCAATTGGAATGCCGTGTATATGTCTGGTGTTTGGTTCCTCACCATGGCCATGGGCTTAAGAAAATTGTACTACATACAAAAGAAAGAGCTTGCGAATGAATGTAAATTATTCATAGTATGCATCTTTGATCTCCAAGGAATATTCTTCCAAATTTCTACTTAAAAATTTTCTGCAGATTTTTCGTTGTCTCTTGCAAATTTAATGGCAAAGGCTTTCTGTTCCACCTCTCTCTATCTCTCTCTCTCTCTCTGCAAACTTAATTGGCCAATGCGATTTTTTATCTTAGACATTTTCACTGGGAGTCCTATGCCTTTGTGCTAATGTGGCTAACGGCAAAAATGAATTTTTTAAATAAAAAAATCATTTTTTTCATGCCATCTAAATTTTTTTCATGCGCTAGTTCATCATCAGCAAATCACTCTTTGCATAAAAGGTAAGGATTAGGTCGGAGTTGCATTGAACCAATCTGAATGATGTCATGTGTCTACTATTGGACATAATACTTGTGCAAATATACACAAACATTTTTGTTGTGCTTTTTTATTTTTTATTTTCTTCTTTATGTTTCAAGAGGATGAATGAAGAGATTGGATAACGGATGTGAAGAGAGAAATAATTTAAATTTTTTAATATTCTAATGAAATAGTTAATGTGGGTACTGTGAAAAGTGGTTAAGTAAAACAGAAAAAATGGGATATTATGATAAAATAAACAGAAATTTTTGCACTAGTTGATGTGAATGCTCTTAGGCAATGGCCTTAGTCCCCAAGGGTAGAAGACCCCCTTCTATTAACCAATAAAATATAATTAAGGCCCTCTCATCTAGGGAAAAAAAAAAAATCAAGGCACAAGAAAGCATTGTAACAAAAATTTTAATTAATATTTTTTTCTTAAAAGAAAATATAAAATTATCCATTCTTTAAATGATATGTATTCTCTTAAATTCTTAATGCACTTTAGTTAATCTTTTAAGAGGGTGAAAATATTCATTCTCCCAAACATAGAAGGTGAAGAGACTCTTCATCTCTCTCTCTCTCTCTCTCTCTCTCTTAATAGTTAAATTAATAGTTTTATAGACAAATCCATTAAATATTTGATCCCAATTTTTCCAAAAGAGAGATCGTGACTATTTGTTAAAATAAAAGACACGAACACACATTTTCTCTCCATCTTGATTTTTCAGGGATCAAACCCCCATTTATTCATTGCTTACATTGCCGCTTTTGCCTTTCCATCTATTTTTTGTTTTTTGTTTTTCTTTTGTAGCTTACTTTGTAATTGCTTAGCAATCAATGTACAATGTGTTGACTACTCTCCTTTCATCTTCATTTCTGGTTATTAGCATTTTATAAATTGATTAATGAATATGACTTGTCACTCACAATAAGTCCTCCCTGATACCCAATTCCAAAAAGGTTGAAATTTGGAACCTATCTTACTAAAATCCCCCATCCTTTTTTCTACCACCATTGAACCTCTAACCCACCAGACATATTGTCGAATCAACCTTAGAAATTTTCATACCAAGATCTCTCTTAATTACTAATATTGAATCTCAAAAATTTTGAAAAAGTACATTTTAAATTTAAAACATGATATCAAAAGCTCAATAAATATTATTTAATTAAAATTTAAATATAAAAAAACTGTTGCACTTAAAATTGTATCCTTAGACCACCAAATACATTGAGTTGCCCCACCCCTCCCCTGCAGAAGAAAGTCGCACTAAGCCCATATAAAATTGTTATTTAGAACTAAAATTATAATAGTTTTAAATTAATCAAATCAATCAATAATTAACTTAATTCTTAATCTATACTATCTATAAGAGAATTCTCCTCTTTGGATTGAATTTTTATGTGATTCAAAAATACCCCTAAACCCTACATTTAATAGGGATAAAACTTGAGGACAACTTGATAAAAATATATCTCAAACTCTACGTAAAATGCCTACAAAATAGGACACTTTCCTACTAATCCATGTCCTCAAAAAAAATTTATCCAAAATTTAAAAAAGAAAAATTCTCAATCCACTTTGAAATTTTCCTCATGACCACGTATACTAGACATAAAAAAAGAAAAGAAAAGAAAAAAAAAGAAAAAGTCTATGCAAAGCACGTGTGATGAGGCTAGTTTAATATAATTTATTTACATTCTTAACTTTTAATCTTCTATTGAACATTAATTAGTTTTGAAAAAACAGCAACCACTTTCAATAGTAGTCAAAAAGGCACAATGGTCTTGAATTAGTATAATTTAGTAACCGCCTTGACGCTTACTCATTTAAGAGATGTCTCATGCAAACTCTAGCTCCTATAAATAGCCATTCTAGTTTTGTTCAAGACATTTCCGATGTAATTTTTTCTTCCCACATCTTATACAATTCTTTTATATTGACCGCAGTTCCATTGTGTTGTGCACCAGAGCCAGAAGAAGCACCCGCAGGGGTGGCTCTAATAGAATGGAGAATATGAAGTTACTTGGGAAAGTTGTAATTGCACCCGAAAAACCTACAGAACGTAGACAAATTTTCTTATCTAACACAGACCTTTCCCTTGTTGTGTGCCAAGAATCTGTGTCCTTTTTTGACCCCCCAACAAATGAAATGACATTCTTTGAAGCTTATCATAGCTTATGCAGTGCCCTTTCCAAAATGCTAGTCCCATATGATTTTTTAGCTGGTAGGCTAGTGCCATGTTCGGAAGAAGACAATCGCTTTGAAATTGATTGTAATGGTGCTGGTGTTGTGGTTGTTGCAGCAAGAACCGACACAAAGTTGAGTGAATTAGGTGACCTCTTGTCTCCCAAGCTGGAGTTCAGGCAGTTGGTTGCATTGTTGGATGAAGAGGGTGATGAAGAAAGGGACTTGAAGGACAATCCCCTTTTGTCTATACAGGTTATTTTCCCTTTGGTTATTAGTATTTAGTACTATACAGTTAATTTAGTAAGTAAATTTTTTAGGACTATAAGATAAATCAGTTAAAAGACTATAATACGGATTTCATATAACTTATTTTTCATATGAATCGGAATATCAGATTTTTTTAAATGAAGTTATAGAGATTGAGAAAGATGTATCTAAAAAAAATGAAGATTATAAAAAGTTGTATTTTAAAAAGGTTCTTTTGATAACCCGTTAAAAAATTGGCACGTACGTCTCATTACATGTGAATTTAGTAATCAATGGTTATTCTACCATATGTGTGTGTGTGTGTATATATATGTATAAATATAAATGGTTTGTATAGATCATAAGGCAGAAATCATAATCCTTAGAAAATTATTTATGTACAGTTTATAACAAGTTCAGGGGCTAATCAAACCTACTACAATTCCAAACTAATCTTTGTGGCCTCTTGAAAAGCATGAACCAGAGCTACCTTTTGAAGCATGCACAACAAGGACCTGCAATCATCAATAGTATTGCCATAGGGTAAGCTTTTAGAGTGTTACATGTGCATCATAGTATAAAATTGAACGATACAAATGTGTGAGAAATAACTTGTTTTAGTGCTTACTCTGTTTCCTTCTAGAGCATTGTGTTATCAAATCATTTTAAATTAAATCTGCATCTGAAAACAAAACATATTTTATATGGCAACAGTCAACAAAACTAGACTAAAAATTGAATATGTTGGTTCCATTTTAGTATCAGCATATTTTTGAAATAAAATCCTGCTGGGTAGAAGGTTAGATATGAATTAAATCACATTTACAGTGCAGTGCCTAAAACATCAACAAGACCAAACAATTGTTAAGGACATAATATTTGCAGTATATCTCATTGAAGATGATGCCTTTTACTTACATACCAACGTGACATTTTAGTCACACTGAACTTTCATGTCATCGATAAACCTGAAATCATCATGCCTCGAAGTCCTTTTGAAGAAGAGAACTCCACAGATTCCCCAAGAACCAATAAAATATCCAACTCTCGTATCTATTCATACCAGGGGTTTTCAAAGTCGTCCTCATTTTTGCCAATTGCTTTTGAGAACTTTTGGGAAAGGGCTCCATTGAGTTCAAGATTGGCACTATAGCTAAATGCATAAAAAACTCTTAGGCTGGGTCCATGATGGAATTGTTCTCAAAAAATTGTTGTATGAAAGTTCATATAACCAAAAAAAGACAAATTAAATATGCCCTTGACAATTTTGCCAAAAAGATTGTTTATTGAGATATCAAAGATTTCTAACAATATCATATTCCTAGCTTTTATTGCTATCTTTCTCATCAAATAACTTTGACACAAGTTCAAGAAATGAAATCCTATAAGACTTCAGTAGAAACTGATACAGATGAGTTACTTGAAAGGTCTATGCTCCTATCAAATGTGGAATAATAAAAGACTCTTAAAAAGTGCTAGAAAAAGGAAGAAACTGTAAGGTTCAGGTTCATTTGAACACCTTGGTAGATGTCCATTGGCAAAAATCCAATACCAAAGGAGAAGCAAGTTGCCATAATATTGGAGTACCATTTCACCCATCCAGCTTGGTACAAATCCTTGTGAATCTATTCCAAGCTAGATCAAGGAGCCCACGGTGTGTGTACTTAACGAAAAGGTACAATTATGAACAAGCTATTGATGTACAAGCACAAGGGTTCAACCTTATATAATGGAGCCAATGAATTGTGACTTGCCTCAAAAGGGTTATTGCTCCCAATTGAATACGGGTCAAAGATAGCTAATGCATCTGTCAATGATGAAATTCTCCAGATGGAGTTTTTTATTTTTATTTTTATTTTATTTTATTTATTATTTATTTTTTAAATAATAAAACTTTACTGAAAGAAAATGATGAACTACAAAAAGCCAAAGCACACAGGAAGTGCGCTGAGGTAAACTAAGATGCATGAAAAGTACAACTATCAAGCAAAGCAGGTAAGAAATTAAAAGGGGAAACACCTGAAGCCGTTGTCCACCCAAGCAAAGTATGGAAAAAAGCTAGTTTCAGGTCTTGAGATGAACTTTCAGTTCCTTCAAAAATCCGAGCATTCCTCTCCCGCCAAATGCCACACATTAAACAATGAGGAATAATGTTCCAAACAACCCCATTTCTATGTTTGCTGAACTTACCCGGTCAGCTAGATAAAAACTCCATTACACCACTGGGCATAACCAAATGTACCCCAAAAAGAGTGAACACCATGCACCACAACTCTCTAGCTATTGGGCAACATAAAAGTAAGTGATTAGTAGTCTCTCTAGCCCTCTTACACATACAGCACCAGTTAATAACAAGAAGCCAACGTTTTTGCAAATTGTCAATTGTTAAGATAAGACCCAATGCCGCCGTCCAAATGAAGAAACTAATCTTTGTTGGCAAGTTTGGTTTCCACACCATCTTCCAAGGAAAAGACATATGAGAAGGGGGTTGTAAGACTTTGTAGTAAGATCGCACATCATAAACTCCTACAGAAGACAGTTTCCAGCACAACTTATCCACCCCGTCCCCTTTCCACACTCTGGAATAAAGTAAATCCATAAAGGAAGCAATAGACTCTAACTCCTAGTTTTGACCCAACCGAGTAAAGCTAATGTTCCAATGATAGCTATCCAAAGAGAAGGAAATTAACTCTGCCACTGACGCCTCTTTATTACGTGCCATGCCATACAACTTAGGGAAATTCCACTTTAATCAAGATAGAATCTGATAGAAGATCCATCCCCCACCTTCAAGCTAACAAAACGGTGAAAAGTATCCCAACCTTCCTTATACTCTTCCAGGCATACCCATCAAGGCCCCTGCACAATATTAGAACACCAGGCCAATCTCTATTCATGTTTTAAGGGAGCAATACAATTTGCTATGCGATGTTGCCTATGAAAGTTGACTCTCTTGTTTTTCAGGTCACCTTGATACATCAAAAGTGAGAAGTAAGGTGGTCTATGCCACCTCGAAGGATAGATTCAAGAGGGACCTGGATATGGATGACACTCCAGTCATGTCACAAGCAACAGATCCTAGTAAAATGAGCCTTGACACTGTAAAAGGGCAAGAACTTTGTCATTTCACCTTCTTGATATTTAGCTCCTCCTAACAGTAACATTCTACGAGCATTTTTTTTCTTTTTTCTGTCCCTTATCCTTTTTATTCTTTAGTGTTGTATGGGCTATAGAGAGAGAGAAATCAAATTGGATTGCCTTTGGCAAGATATTGATTACCACTTTTAACAGATGAGTGCTTGTATGAGCTGAAAATTGATTTTAAACTATCAAACTGGATTGCCTTGGACATTTATAGGAAGAAACATTGTATTCATATATATTCTATCTGTCATCAAAGTAAATGATTTCTTTTAGAAATTAGGCAAAGCATATCTAGAAAATAGTCCTAGGATTGTGCTACTTGTCCCAAAATCATTTCTGTTCCACGAGAACATTTTAAAGTAGAGTACAGGCCACTTGGAAAAGCACCAAATCTGTGTTTTAATAGAAAGAACAAGGTACCAAGGATCCATACATTCATTGACTGGAAAAAAAAAAAAAAAAAAAAAAAAAAAAAGAAAAAAAGAAGAAGCAGCAGCCCATATTAAGGGATAGATTAATAAATCTAGTTGTTTACAGACTTGCTTAAAACTGGAAAGATACAAACAACTAACCTAGTGTTGTATTCTTTTTAGTGCAAAGTGAAATGACATACCACTCCGTACATAAATAGTTCGTACAGATGAACCTGAGCTGCCTTCGGAAGCATACACAAGGTCCTGCAATAATCAATTGTATTCCCACAGAGTAAGCTTTTAGCAAGTTACATGCGCACCGTAGTACAATACTTTTATGATACAAATGTGCAAGAAATACTCGTCACAGTGCCAACTCTGTTTCCTTCAGTAGCATTGTGTTCTCAAACAGTTTAAAAATGAAGTACGCATTTCAAAATGAACCATATTTCGTATGGAAATAATCAAAAAAACTATTAAAACTGAAAACATTGGCACCCACAACGTCACCATTAAACAAGACCACACAAGTATTAAGGACATAATGTTTAAAGCATATATACCTTGTACAATACAAAACCAGGAATTTTCAAAGACAAACCAAATATGCCCAAAGCAATTTCACAGAAGAGAACAAATGTATTTAAAAGATTTTACACAACTAGACCCATTTTAATTGTTAATTCGAAAGATTGTGTAGAAAATGAGAGAAATCAAACCTGAGCTTTTTTGATTCTCCTTCCAAGTTCGGAGCGCTATTTGTCAGATTCCAGTGAGAGAGAGATTGAGCGTGAAAGAGAGATGACTGAGAGGGCAATAAAAAGAGAGATACGGCGTCGTTCTGTGTATTAGAAACTTATGAGGAGGTTGAATTACTCATTTGCCCTTCACTTCATGATTTTAAATAATCTTGAAACAATGGAAATAATCCGTACTTTCTTATTTTGGTTTGGATATAATTAAAACATAAACTTTCATATTTTGATTCTATTTTTTTAGTATGAAATTTTTTTTTGGGAAGTACATGACTATGCAGTATGTATTCTAAAAAAAAAGATAAAAAATTCATGCTTTGAATTTTAAAATGAAAGTGTTTCTTTGTTTTTCAACTTTTATAAAAGGAACAAGTATTTATATACTTCCATTGTATTCAAAAATTAAATAAATAATCAAATACTACGAAAATAATGCATATTTTCTCATTTTGGTTACCTTTTAGTTACCACCAGTGCTATGATCTATGGACAGATTGATCCATTAACAATTGTTAAAAACACGCTCCAACCATGTTTGGGCTAAAACTCTCACTTAGGCCCATCAAAAGAAAAGCCCATTGGACAAAAAAATATACTATCCTATTTAAAAGTTTCTCTCTTTAAAACAAAACTTGTAACTTTTGCTAACATATAAAAATATTTGTTCATTGCTCATTTTAATTTAGATTTTTTTACTTGCTCCCCAAAACAAAAGAGTGTATCTTTCTTGGGGCCAACTTTATCTCAACCAGATCGCTCTCTAGCTTCAACCAAAACTCTAAAAAAAATATTAATATTTTAAAATTTTCTATATTCAATGATATGATAAGCCATTAATAACATGTATACACTGTAATGATTGTAACATGGTGTAGCCAAGTCAAATCATAGATACCCAATCACTACTTTGGGGGAACATATTTTGTCAACTTTGATGAGATGACTCTAACAAAGTAAGAGTGACCCTAAGAATGCTAAAAAAAAAGACAAATTTAAGAGATGTAATAAAATATGTTCAAATAAATAAATTATAAATAATATATATATATATATATATATATGAAAATCAAGCTCATTAAAAAAATGTTATTTTCATGGAATAATTAATGCCTAGTAGGGTACTAAGTTTGCAATCCCCAAGTATTGATGATTGAAGAGCCAAATTCGAACCCTCATTGTTCTAGTATGATAGGCTATATTCAAAATCCATTGTGATATTATTGTATGATCGTGTCTTAGCTTCATTTGGCTTTTTCCACCTAAAGTTATGTGTCCTTTTTGATTTTAACAAATGCAATAATTTCATAATTATAAGTCTCACAAAAAAAAAAAAAAAAAAAACAAACAAACAAACAAACAAAAGAATACGAAACAAGATTTAATGCATTCAAAATTTAATTGTTAATTCGAAAGATTGTATAGAAAATGAGAGAAATCAAACTTGTGCTTTTTCAATTCTCCTTTGAAGCGCTATTTGTCATATTCCAGTGGGAGGGAGAGACTGAGAGAGCCATAAAAAGAGAGATACAACATCGTCTTTGTATTAGAAACTTATGAGAAGCGTGAATTACTCATTTGCCTTTCACTTCATGATTTTACACAATTTTTATTAAAATGGAAATAATCCATACTTTCTCATTTTGAATGGATATAATTAAAACATAAACTTCCATATTTTGATTATATTTTTTTACCATGCAGTTTTTTTTTTTTTTGGGGGGGGGGGGGGGGAAGTACTTGACTATGCAATATTAATTCTCAAAAAAATAAAAATTCATGCTTCAAAATTTAAAATGAAAGTTTTTCTTTGAATTTTAACTTTTATAAAAAGGGCTCCATATTTATATACTTCCACTGCATTCAAAAATTAAATAAATATGTTATAAAAAAATTTAATAAATAATCTAGTAATATGGAAATAATCCGTACTTTCTCATTTTGGTTACCACCAGTGCTATGATCTAGGGGCAGATTGGTCCATTAACAATAATTAGAAACATGCTTCACCCATGTTTTGGACTAAAGCTCTCACTTTATACCATCAAAAGAAAAGCTCATTGGACATGAAAATATATGATCCAATTTAAAAGCTTTATCTCTTTAAAACAAAATTTGTACTTTCTGCTCATGCTAAACATGTTTAAGGTTGCAAAGATTTAGTTTGGTACTTGGTACTTAGGCGTTGTAGATTACTTAAATCTAAGGACAGGTGTGAAAGTTTATTACTAACTGCTATTGTGTCACTAAAATGATTCATAGAAAGATTAGCCTAGAGTTTTATAGTTCAATTGACACCTTATGTTCAAATCTCATCTCCTATCGTCGTAACTTTTTTTTTTTTTTTTTTTTCAAGATTCATAGAAAGATATATTAAAAGTGGGTCAATTAAGGATAGAAAATTTACATTTTTAGGGACCAATGCATGTCATGAAGGTGGGATTGAAATGACCATAATGTTAAAAGAGAAGGGAGCTGATTTACTTGAAGTCTTTTTCTTTTTTCCCTTTAAGAGCATCCGTAGCAGCCGTTGTAAAAATTATGCCATTTTGCCACACCAAAAGCTTACTTTATTATTTTACCACATCATTTTACAATATCTCATTTATCAAATATTCTATATTTTTACCACTTCATTTAAATATTATTTTTTAATCCTTATTTATTCTTTCTTTATTCTTTCTTCCCAACGGTAACATTTGTCCTACAATAGTCATATTTTCAAATCTCATCAATTCTAACGGTAACATTTTCAAACAATCCTCTTGTAATATTTTTAAAAATTAATATTTTCTTAAGCATTTTTAAAAATAAAAAAATAAAAATAAAAATAAAAAACCTAGAACCTGTCACCTTCAAAAAAAAAAAAAAAAATCAGAACCTGGGAACTTCAAAAAAAGCCTCAGAACCTGTCACCTTAAAAAAAATAATAAAAAAGAAAAGAAAAGAAAAGAAACGTTGAACTTGTCACTGAGTGAGAGCAAATGGGCAAAAGAAGCTGTCTCCAGTATCAAAGAATTCAAACTGATCAAAACAAGACCTATCTAGAAACCAAGAACTCAAAAAGATACTGAGTCTGAACAAACCACAAGAGAAAAAAAAATGAACAAACACCTGAATTTGAGAAATTCAAGAGAAAAAAAAATGATAGACTTTGAGAAATTGGGCAGCAGTTTCTTGACATAAACATACACCTGAATTTTACATATTGATGACTTGCTCTGAATAGGAAGGACCACAAATGAACAAACAGCAAACCACAAAGTTCATACAGGTAGATGTTTTACAACTAGATTGGTATTGACACAAATGATTCACATGAACCAGAAGATGGCAAACAAACAAGAAATGTTCAAATAAGCACTCATATCAATAACATGTAGATGCAATAGCTTCCAAAAGGGAGGCTACAAAATGCATCTAGGTTTCCTCATCGATTCTTGAAAATAGAAGCACATGGACAAAAGATGCGAAACCAACACTAGACTATTCAAATAGAGATCATTTTCATGCAGATTAAGAAACTAAGTTGTGATAGATTTTTAAGTTCTTGAGAAATGAATAATCCAAATCCTGCAAAGGAGAGGTCAAGATGTCTAAGTCTCTCCAACTAAAAAAAATAGCTTGGAATGCTCTCACCAGTAGAATAATTAACTCAATTGATTTAGTAGCTCTAGCTCAGTAAAAAAGGATTAATCTTGCCACCCAATGGTAATCTATATTCATCAGCAGTATATTAATTCCTAGGTGGAGCTCAACCCTATTTCCACATACATTGTCACGTTAGATTTGAATCCATCTTCAGCAATCTTGAACAAACAAAGACAAGAGCCTATTTGAAGGACTAGTAATAGCTTTGAAACTTAGAAGGACTTGTTTTTCTTTCTCACTGCAAGTTAGATTGGAGCTAGAAAACTATAGCAAGAGAAGCACAACAATTATGAAAGACACAGATCTGATGAAGCAATAAGTAAGGAAGAATTGAATTCAAAGGAACCTTTACATGTTTAATAGCAGGCAACAACACAAGCGTGTATTTAAATAGGTTTTTAGCCAAAACTAGCCATTGATAACGCTCACAAATAATGTTTATGTCTTTATTCATTTTCTTTAGTAATTAACCAAAGTGATCATTTAAATATCACCTTTGAAAGAAGTGGACTATTGTTTATGGTTTGATTTTCTTGACACGTGAGAATTTTCATGTATGCTTTTTTAGTAGGTAATTTTTTCAATTCTTGCAAGTGGGAGAAAGAATTCCATTGGATACTATATTGAGCTTGACTTGCAAGTTGCAAGTTTCATGTTCATCTTCAATATGATGTTTGAGAAGTTTTCCACCTAAATAGGGAACCAAAAATGTGTAAAACTTCCATATGGCCAATCCTAATTAAGTTTTCAAACCCCCCTGCAGTACCTTTCAGTATTGGTCCTTTGCAAGCATAACCATGACTCTTAAAAAATGAACCATCTAGTTTTTTAAATATCCTGAAACTCAAGGAAAGCACTACTGAGAGACTTCTTGCTATTTAGGAGAAAGGTATAGTAAATTAATTATCATTTGGAAGACCTGAGCAAATAGAAGCATAGCACTAGACTTACTGCTTTATCAAAATATTGTGTACATTTAATTAACATTTCAAGAAAAAAAAAACCAAAAAATTGAAAAACCTTAAAATCCAAATTCAAGGTAGTTTTTATTTATTTATTTGAGATTATTTGAAAAAATATCCTCCGACATCAAAAGGCCAGATTTGGCAGGGTAATGGAAGACTTTACAGAGCCACTATTTTGTAGCCTAGTATTCTAGATTCATTCTTTGAAACTGTTTGGAAGGGATCCAATTGATACCCTTAGAATTTGTTATAAACATGCTTAGGTTGTCTAGTTATCCACAATCTTGTTGAGACTTTACAAAGTGATCACTAGGAAATTCTAAAGAGAGTTACCAAGATAGCCTGATGAACACTTAGCTAGGAATATATCAAAATTCCCCTTTAAAGTAAGACAAATAGTCCTCAGCCCCCAAAAAAAAGAAAGAAAAAGAAACAGTAACACAAACAGGGCATCATTTCAAGATATAGTGTACTACATCAATATTATTATTACTATTATTATTATCTATACATATCTAAAAGTTAGAGCGTAGCATTTATTGTTGTTACGCTCTAATTCAACCACATCATTGTTATTACACTCTAGTTCAGCCACATTAGCGTCCATGTCATTACCCTATTTCTTTATAATTTTTTATAATTCTTTTTAACATTTACTCATTTTTTAAATATTTACACTTTCTCCCTCCCATACCTTTTCATCTCCACACTACTCTCTACTTTCATATCACTCTTCATCTTTCCCTTATTTTGTCTCTTCTTATTCACACCATTTTATTATAAATTTGTCATTCTCTCTTCCATTTTTTGCATAGTTTCTATCACAAAAACAAAGGCTCTCTCTCTCTCTCTCTCTCTCAATCTTTTGGTTTTATTTTTATTTTTATTTTTCTTGCATCTTTGCTTTAGTTTGATAAATTTTTGTATTCTTTAGAACTCTACTTTTGGTTAATGCGATTTAATTTTGTATATTAAGTTTTTTTTTTTTTTTTTTGATCTCTTTGATTGTTGATCTACTCTAATCTATTATTTTTAAAGAAATGATCCTAATACTCTAATAATTGTTTTAATTTTAATCTTCTATCATGAAAGAAATGTGGAAAATACTCGAATTGAAGGAATTCCTCTACAATTCAAGGAGGAAATACCGCTTGAAAAAAGATTAAAAAAATACAAGGAAATTCAATTTTCATTGGTCAGTTTCCAGTTTATAATATAGATAATTATCACGAAGCATATACTATAGATTTTCAATTTACTTCCTTCCAGATGCCTAGAAATTTTATAGTGTTCTAATTAATCTGAATTGTTTCAAATGCCATTTTTTGGAACTTTATAGTTGATTGATGACATGTTCTCTATATTTCCATCTCAATGCTTTCTGGGAAATGTTCTTCATAAAGAATTGGACAAAGAGTTGAGCTTGGTGGTTTAGAACTCATATATATATTTAAAATCATTTAAAACACAAGCGATATGAAAGGGAATCCTCCAACTTGCAAAATGTAATAGAGACAATTGGTCTTATAGTAATTACAAAATTATGACTATTTTTTATCTGCAAAAGAAAAGATAAAATAGAGGTTAAACAAAATATCCAAAACTTTGAGTCTCCATTTGAAAACCCAAATTAGACTGGCTTCTAACCATGATGGGGCCACTACGCTGCCACCATTGTGATCAAGATCAAAATACAAAACGATAATTTTGAAGTTGTGATTATTCAAATAATGATAAATTCATTTTAATACTTTTTTATTTTAGGAAATTGTAAATTTATAATTCAAGACTTTGAACCTCTAAAGTCTTGAAAATAGAGTTTTGGAGACTTTATTTTTATTGTCCAAAGTCTTTGGATTTAGAGTAATCCATACGCTATGCAGAACTTTTCAATTTAGAAAATTGTTTCTTTAGTACCTAATTTTCCACACTAACAATTAATACATTTAATAGCATTTTTGTTTGTCTGGATTTTTCAAGAAAGTGTCTTTCAAGTAAATTAAAGCTTAATTGCGAGGCCTTAGAATCTTGACAACAAACAATAGGAGACATCGAAATCTAATACCGTGTAAACTGGGTTTTCTTTATTGACAGTATGAAATTTTGGTAAAGTATTGAAAGTCTAGATATGTTAATCCCTAAGTAAAACAAAAATAAATAAAAAAGTCTAGTTAAAATGGTTGAGTGTCAAATGGTCAATTAGTTTATGCTTGGAGTATCTTTGACTTTTTTACTTAAGTTGTTTAGATGTAAATCAATTTATATACCGTTAATTAAATTTAATGATTTTGATTATAAATCTCCTAATTTTTTATTAAATTGCAAATGGATTTGGTCCGAAGTGGACCTCTTCTTGTCTTAAGAAATCTTGTGTATGATTTGAACTTTTCTTGTTTTTGAGACACTTGAAGAGAAATAGTCGTTTGTTTTTAAAAAGAGTGTTCTTTCTCTAATTTACTATGATTAAATGCTCCTGAATTATGAGGATTGAGTTGCATGGACGAAGAGTTTTAGGGCCTATTATTGATGTCCTAAAGCATATAAGGTATTTATCAGAGGTAAAAGAAACCAATTTTTATTGAATGGATAAAGTCAATTTACATGTCTTGGATTTATTAACCTCTAGTGAATAATGCTTGGGAATAGATTTAGAATATTAGATAAGTTTGCACCTCTCAAAGAGTAACTTTAATAACATTCCATGTTGCCCCAGATTTGAAATTTCCATTTTTTTGACATTGTCTTCTGCATTTTGATCAGTGTTCACCTCAGTTTACCTATCTTGTATACGAAACTTATTGCATATCTTGCTGGTTGCCATTTCCTGTACTGAAAGTTGTTTAGAGTTTAGACCTTTGCATTCACAGTACAGATTGAGTTATAAATAGTTCAAGGTCCATATTTAAGCAGTACCCTCAAGATGCAAATTATCCAGCCAAAGATAAAGTGCTATTTTCATATCCAATACGACGTCCGAGAAATTATCCAGCTAAATAAGGATCCAAAAAAGTGTTAAATTTCCATATGGCCGATCCCAAGCAATTGTCGAAATTCCTTACAGTTCATTTTCACTATTGTTCCTCTAATCCATTTATCTAAATAAACGAACCATCCTGTTTTAAATTTCCTGAAGCTAAAGGAAAGCATTGTTGAGAGAAATCTTTGGGGGGAAAAAAAGTGCAGCACTAAACTATTTAGTGTATCAATGTCCTAGGTAATTAACCTTTCATTTAATAATCAAAAGTATTTGAAAAAAATAATTTTCTTTGGAGATTATAGTGAAAAAAATAAATAAATAAACTCCAAAGATATATGGAATATTGTGCTTTCTTGATTCATATTAGAAAAAACAATTGAGAAACATTTGTTTTTTGATAAAATATATTAAGATTTGAGAAGCACGTATAGCATGCTAAATTGCATATTAAAATGATAAGCTAGTCCGGAGTTTAGCTAGATTTTACGGCTTTTTTGGCCAAAAAATATATTATTTTATTATTATTACAAATAATAGTAAAATCTTATGGGAGAATAGCCTCTTTTTATAAACATTATTTTAAGCATTAAAATATCACATTTTGCACTAAAATTGATTATATCACATTTTTCATTGAAAAGGTTTTGAAAACACAACTTTAGTATATCCACATTTTACTCTAAAATTGCAAATTTTGAAGTTTCGATATAAAACATGATTTTTTTAGGAGGCTATTTTTCAGAAAAAAATTTCACATAAAATAATATTATTTTTTTCAAAAATATCTAGATTTTACTTTGAAAGTGTTCCAAAGAAACTAGGTATAAAAGCTTCAATGATATTGTATCGTTATGCAAAATACTACTTACTCGTGTATTCTCAAAATGTATAGTTATATTATGCATGGTTCGAGCATAATGAACTCAGCTCGAATGTAAAGGGCACAATAACAATTTTATCATCAAGAAAACCAACATAATAATTATGAATGTGCAAGTGTTTAAATCTTAAAAGTTTTGGAACATTAATTTCTGATGATGCATAAAAAATAGATATATTCCTAATCAATTTCCATCTCCAATTTTTTTGAAATCTTTCTCGAGAAAAAAAGTTTCTTAGAAATGTAGTTTCTTATTAATACCAAATATATTCCCATTAATGCTTTATTATAAATATTATTATTGATAAAAGGGTCAAAGACTTTAATTATTTTAATTAAAATTGAATCGAGGAATTCTAAGTATAAATACAGTACACATTGTGAATTTCAGTTAGTTTAATTGGTAAAATCTCTTGTTATTGAATAAGAGATTTGAAATTTAAACATGTTCTACACAAAAAACAAATGGGTGTACTGGCTTATTCATAAAGAGTAATCATCATAGAGCAAGTACTATATATTGAATTTAATTGCATGCATGACAAAGTAATCCTCTCTAAAGTGAGGAAATGTTAATGTCAAGAAAATCTACAATTGATAATCTATATATTACTAAAAGCTGAAGCGTAGCAATTATTGTTGCTACGCTCCCGTTGAGCCACATCAGCGGCCACATCACCCACTTATTTTCTATTTTTTTTTTCTCTCTTTTAAAACTTTTATTCTCCCTATTCTTCAAAAAAAAAAAAAATAAATAAATAAAAAACACCTCTTCTGCTTCCTATGAGTTCACATTTACTGTTACATTTTTCCCAACCTTTCCACTTCCACCAACCTTTCCCCTCCCTTTTTTCCTCTTCATCTCCCCACTACCCTCTTCTTTACCGTTACACTTAATCAATTTTCTCTTATATTTTGACTCTTCTTCTCCCCCATTTTATTTTTGTATAAATTCGATAGTATTTCTCTCATTCAATCCAGATTTTTCCTTCGAAAAAATTGTGAGTGCTCTCTCTCTCTCTCTCTCTCTCTGTGGATTTTTGTTCTTTCTTACAACTCTGATTAAGGTTGATGGTTTTTTTTTAATATATGTTTTGGTATTGTATTTTTTAAATTTTACATCACAAAGTCTTCTCTCTCTCTTTTGTAGCTTTGGTTGAATTTTGGTTTGGGTAAATTCCACAATTATAGACCATTATGATACAAATTTGAATGAGTTTTTTCCTTATCTTTCCTATGAAATCCCTTCCACTGGTTTTGCAATAGGCACAAAGGGTCAAGCGCAGACATAGTTTTTGGGCTTACCATTTGTTGTGGTGATATCGTAGAGAAAGATTGCAAGAGTTGTATTGTTAATGTAGCCAACAAAATTCGGTCACATTGTCCCAATAATAAAGGTGCAACAATATGGTACTATTACTGCACATTGAAGTATCATAATTTGGATTTCTTTGGCCAAATTGACCGTGACACACTGTTCTTCGCAAATACCCCAGAAAAATGAATACTAACCAATTGATTAGACAAAAGAAAGGAGAGTGGTTGGCCCAACTCGCAAGGCAAGCTTCTATGAATGCACAAATGTTTTCAGTTGGAGACTTCGATATTGGAGACAATTACAAACTCCACGGGTTAGTTCAATGCCCTAGAGACCTTTCAAGCATAGATTGTATGAAGTGCCTCAATGATTCAATTAGGTTTATTCCAAAATGTTGTGACTTGAGTAAAGGAGTGAAAATCTTTAGTGCAACTTGTGACCTAAGATTTGAGACTATCTACCACAAAGTATAAATTTGGAAGTTGAAGTATCCTGACATCAATTCTACTATCAAAATGTAATGTGTAATTGGAATATACTTTAAGTTTGTGGGTGATGAACTTTTCTACTTTAAGAGTTGGTGATGAACTTTTGTCCTTTACAACTTTTATCCAAACTGGTACACAAATTTTTTTTTTTTTTTTTTTTTTTTTTTTGAGGAAGAAATTGGTAGGCAATTGAATAAGATTTGCTGTAGTTTCTTAATTTTATTTTTCACTAAGCATACCTTGTGCCATGTATGGGGAAAAAAATTAAACATGATATAATACTCTTTAGGTTGCATCAATTAGCTCAAATAGTAAAATCTCTTTTTTATATATATATATATAAATTGAAGCGTAACATTTATTATTACTACGCTTTTGTTTAGCCATATCAGTGGCCACATCAACTTATTTTTTACCTTTTAAATTTTTTTTTATTCTCCCTATTCTTAAAAAATAAATAAAATAAAAATAAAAATAAAACCTCTTATTCTCTCCGTTAGTTCACATTTATGATTACACTTCCTCTAACATTTCTCCTCCCTTTTTGCTTTTTTATCTCCCTACTACTCTCTACTTTACCGTTACATTTCCTTCGTCATTTTTTCTTTCTTATATTTTTACTATTTTTTTCCTCATTTTATTTTTTTTTATAAATTCGATATCATTTCTCCCATTCAATCCATATTTTTCCCACAAAAAAACTGTGAGTACTCTCTCTCTTTCTAGATTTTTGTTCTTTCTTATAACTTTGATTAAGGTTGTTGGTGTTTTTATTTATTTTTTATTTTTTTATATTTTATATTTTTTAATGTGGTATTGTGTTTTTTAAATTTCCCATCACAAAGTCCTCTCTTTCTTTTGTAGGCTTGGTTGAATTTTGGTTTGGGTTAATACTTAATTTTTTTGGAAATAAGAATTTGAGTTTATAATAAAACACAATCTACATGGCTTTAAATTTGAATATGCCTACCATTTGTTTGAGTAATAAATTATTATAAAGTCTATCTTTTATTCCTTTGATTTCATTTTAATTTTGGTTAACATAAATTGTAATTTTGTGATAAGTTTTTATTAAATTGATAAGGCAAATATGACACACTACAACAGAAGTTAGAAGAATATGATTCTCCTTAAAAAAAATATTAATCAAACATACAAAAAATAATATTATGATATATTTGTAGAGATAAAAAATCCTTGTAGAATTTTTTTTTTTAAATAGATAATACTTGAAGTAATTATTACTTTTTATAAATTACACTCCATTACATAATATTTATATATTCCCACGCATCGCGTGGGTCTGCGACTAGTATAAATAAAACTGAAGTTGTTTGACTTTTGGCTAACCACATAAGTTGTTATATATACATGCAGATACTATAGATTTTCAATTTACTTCCTTCTAGATGCCTAGAAATTTTATATTGTTCTAATTAATCTGAATTGTTTCAAATGCTATTTTTTGGGAACTTATAGTTGATTGATGACATGTTTTCTATATTTCCAACTCAACTTTCCAGGAAATGTCCTTCATAAAGAATTGGACGAAGAGTTGAGCTTGATGGTTTAGGACACGTATATATTTAAAATCCAAACGATATGAAAGAGAGCCCTCCGACTTGCATAACATAATAGAGACAATTGGTCTTATAGTAATTACAAAATTATGACTACTTTTTATTTGTAGAATAAAAGATAAAATAGAGGTTAAACAAAATATTCAAAACTTTGAGTCACTATTTGAAAAACCAAATTAGACTGGCTCCTAACCATAATGAAGCTGCTACACTGCCACCATTGTGACCAAGGTCAAGATACAAAACGATTATTTTGAATTTGTGATTATTCAAATAATGATAAATAAATTTTATTTAATATTCTTTTAGGAAATTATAAATTTATAAACCAAAGGCTTTGAACCTTTAAAATCTTGAAAAAAGAGTTTTGAAGACTTCGTTTTTCTTGTCCAAAGTCTTTGGATTTGGAGTAATTATTACGTTGGACAAAACTTTTCAATTTAGAAAATTGTTTCTTTCGTACCTAATTTTCCACACTAATAATAAATACACTTAATAGCATTTTTGTCCATCTAAATTTTTCTAGAAAGTGTCTTTCACAAAAATTAAAGCTTGATCACTAGGCCTTAGAATCTTGACAACAAATAATAGGAGACATCAAAATGTAATACCGTGTAAATTGGGTTTTCTTTCTTGATAACGTGAAATTTTGGTAAGGTATTAAAAGTTTAGATATGTGAGTCCATAAGTAAAATTAGTACCTAATTTTCCACACTAACAATAAATACACTTAATAGCATTTTCGTCCATCTAGATTTTTCAAGAAAGTGTCTTTCACGAAAATTAAAGCTTGATCGCTAGGCCTTAGAATCTTGACAACAAACAACAAGAGACAACAAAATCTAATACCGTGTAAACTGGGTTTTCTTTCTTGATAACATGAAATTTTGGTTAAGGTATTCAAAGTCTAAATATGTTAGTCCCTAAGTAAAAGAGGAAAAATAGTATGATTAAAATGTGTTAAGTGTCAAACTGTCAGCTAGTTTATGCATTGAGTATCTTTGCTGTTTTGCTTAAAGTTGTTTTGGTTTAAATCGATTTATATACAATTAATTAAATTTAATGATTTTGATTGTAAATCTCCTAATTTTTGAGATTTTTTTTTATGAAATTGCAGATTGATTTGTTCCTATGGTCCATTTATCTAAATAAATGAACCACATTATCTAGTTTTAAATTTCCTAAAGCTAAAAGAAAGCATTGTTGAGAGAAATCTCATTTGGGTGAAAACAAATGTGCAGCACTAAAATAGATTTGTCAATTCCTAGTGGATAATCTACTCTTTACAGTTAACCAAGCTATGAAACTATCCTTGGCAGTAGATTTAGAAAAAAAAAATTGATAATCAGATTTAGAAAATTAGATAAGCTTGCACCACTCAAATTTCGGTAGAATAACTTTAAATATAGCATTCCATGTCACCCCAAATTCCAAATTCCCATATTTTTGACATTTTCTTTTGCATTCTGATCAATGTTCACCTCAGTCTACCTGTCTAGAATACTAAATCACATATATTGCTGGTAGCCAACTTTAGTTTCCTGCACTGAGAGCTTTTTAGACCTTTTCATTCACAGTACAGACTGAGTTATAAATAATTCAAGGTCCATATGTAAGCAATAGAGGACCCTCAGGATACCATTATCCAGCCAAAGATAAGAACTATTTTCATATCCAATATGATGTCAAAGAAATTGTCCAGCTAAATAAGGGTCCTGTAAGACTTCCATATGGCCAATCCCAAATAATTGTCCAAATTCCCTTAAGATTCCTTTTCATCATTGTTCCCCTGCTGCATTTATCTAAATAAATGAACTATCCAAATTTAAATTTCCTAGGCTAAAGGAAAGCACCATTAAGAGAAAACTCATTTGGTACAAAAGTATAGTTAACTATCATTTGCCAAACTTGAGAAAACAAAACAGCACTAAACCTTTTATTTACTAATTGAAGAAGTATTTGAAAATAATAATTTTCTTTGGAGAATAAGAAAAAAACTCCCAAGAAATTCTCCATAAACATTGAAGGCCAGATTCTACACATGGAGAAGTAGACTTTAGCAACCAACTCTTCTACAGTCTGGGCCTCTTTCTTACATACTGGTTGTAAGGAATTCATCAAACATCCTTGGATTTTGTTACAAAGAGCCATTTAGTTTGTACAATTACATAGAACCTTGTCGTCTATTGTTTGATACTTTACAAAGTGATCACTGATCACTAAGAGACTCAAAATAGAGCTACCCCGATTGCTAGATGAACACTCAGATCACCTATTAGAATGTATCAATTTTTCTTTTTGAATAGCAGTAACGAAGGTGGTGTCATGGCTAGGTATAGTAAAATACTGTAATAGATCACTGCTTGTATGAGCTGAAAACTGATTTTTGACTATCATATTGGATTGCCTTTGACATTTATTAGAAGAAACATCGTATTCATAAATATTCTATCTGTCATCAATGCAGAGGATCTTTTTAGGAATTAGGCAAAGCAGATCTAGAAAAAAGTTCTAGGATTGTGCTACTTGTCACAATATGTCTACCACACCATGAATTGTTGATAATGTACTTCAATTTCCCAAAATGAACATTGCATGATACTTCCTGTTATTTCATTTATGAAAATATTCTTGACATGCAAACTATATTCATTTGATCCTACACAAGCAGCATAAGAGAATAAAATCATTTCTGTTCCATGATGAGAAGATTTTAACAAAATAAACAACATTTAGCTATTTCCATCATCTCTTATTCTCTTATACTTGGTGCCACAATCAAAAAGAGAGGGTCATTTCAAAGTGCCTTTCAGTAATCTTGCAAGTGCACTTAGTTATGATGCAATCCAGTAATGATAATATGCTTTCAGTATACTAAAAGAAATGCTGATTTGCATTTATTGATATTGTTTTCCTCTCCAAACAAAGAAATCCTAACATCTTTATTGTATATGCATGATGACATCTGTTAGGCCTTCTGTGATTGATAAATACCTTTCTTTCTTTCCAAAAACAAAACCTTTGGGATAGGCAAATGTGGCATCTGGAATGGCTGTGTGTGATGAATGTAAACTGAAATTCTTGGAGCTAAAAGCAAAGAGGAACTTGGAAGCCCAGATGAAACCTGAGGACTTTGCTGAGTCTCTGCTCGCAAATGGGTGTCACTATGCTGTTTATGATTTGTATTTCATCACTGATGAGGATTGCCAGAAAAGCAAGATTTTTTTCACTGCATGGTAATTCTACTTTTCCTCAAGTAAGTCTATATGCATGCTAAAAGACTAATGTTTCTCCTTTGGCATACCACGTGCAAAAATTTTGATGAAAAAATCATAGCAAATTCTGCTTTCCAATTAATGTAAGTACTCTCAAAATGCTAATGACACAATGGAACTAGAAACTGGATGCCAAACTAGATTTGGCTTCCAGGCAGAACACTTCTCTTTGGAGGCAATTTGGTGTGCAATGTTGTCTATGAAAGTTGACTCTCTTGTTTTTCAGGTCACCTTGATACATCAAAAGTGAGAAGTAAGGTACCCTGGAAAGCACAGACGCGGCACCAGAGGTGCCGCACCCGCGTCGGACATGGCCCGACACGGCGACGCTCGTCGGACGCCGCTGACCGCACGTCCATGCTGCGTCGGGCCACGTGGCGAAGCCGACGCCGCTCGAATCAGCCCGATTCGGGCCATTTCGGCTGTATTGGCCGAAACCGCCGAAACAGCAGGTTCAGGCCAAAATTTAAAAAAAAAAAAAAAAAAAAAAAAAAAAAAGGGTGCAAAACGCACCGTTTTACTTACCCTAAAACCTAAAACTCCCTCACACTTCGTCCAGAGACTCCAAAACAGCCTCCTCCCTCCAACTCCATCGCTCTTTTTCTCTTCTCTGTGCTGTCTAGGCTGCGCTTCACTGAACCAGCCACTCAGTCCTGCATTCCAGCCACTCTAGAGTCTGGGTTGTATTTAATTTATGAACATCATGTTTTAGTTATTAAATTTGGTATATGTTTACATTATGTGAAAAAGTATGGTATATGTTTATATACTTAGCAATATATTAAAAATATAAATAAAAATATTTTTAATAATTTTTTAATTGCCGAGTCCCGCCGCACCCGCACCCACCTTTTTCAAAAATTGCCGAGTCCCGCACCCGCACCCGCACCCGCACCCGAGTCTTGAAACGCACCCGTGCTTCTTAGAAGGTACCTCGAAGTATAGAGTCAAGAGGGACCTGGATCTGGTTGACAATCAACTCGTGTTGAGAGCAACAAATCCTAGTAAAATGGGCCTTGACATTGTAAAAGGGCAAGCACTTTGTCATTTCACCCATTTGATGTTTAGCTCTTCCAAAAAATAACATTCTATGAGCATTTTTTTTTCTTTTTTCTATCCCTTGTCCTTTTTATTCTTTAGTGTTGCATGGGCTCAAACTAAATCTGTAGTATAATGTCATACAATGAGTTCATCTGTCATGATTAGCACCTTTTAGGTTGTTTTTCAAAGTCATGTTTCCTAGCACATAATTCAAATTTCAGAACCCCCAAATTTGTGTGGGTTTTAAAGTAGAGTACAGGCCACTTGTAAAAGCACCAAATCTGTGTTTTAATGGAAAGAACTAGGTACCAAGGATCCATACATCCATTGATTGGATAAAAAAGGAAAAAATAAGCAGCCCATATTAAGGGATAGATTAATAAATCTAGTTGTTTACAGACTTGCTTAAAACTGGAAAGATATAAACAACTAACCTAGTGTTCTATTCTTTTTAGTGCAAAGTGAATGGACATACCACTCCGTACATAAATAGTTCTTACAGATCATAGGCAGAAATCATACCACTACGGTGCACATGAACCCGAGCTGCCTTCGGAAGCATACACAAGGTCCTGCAATAATCAATTGTATTCCCACAGAGTAAGCTTTTAGCAAGTTACATGCACACTGTAGTACAATACTTTATGATACAAATGTGCAAGAAATACTCGTCACAGTGCCAACTCTGTTTCCTTCAGTAGCATTGTGAAGTATGTGGTAGAAATTGAATAATAAAAGAACAAATGAGAAACTAATACAAAATGAGTGTTTTACTTTAAAAAAAAAAACAAAAAACAAACAAAAAAAAAAAAACAAACAAACCAAAACAAAAAGAAGAAAAAATTGAAGGGGCCCTTACCTTAAAGTTTCTCATTATTTTTGTAATTTTCAATGGGCCAAGTATTATCAAAACTCAAAGATGGGGCATAAGAAAAAAAAAAAAAAAAAAATTTACTTAGCAAGCCACAAGAAAATTCAACAGAAAAATGAACAGTGGTAACAAAGTAGAATTACCCTTTAGGCAGAAGTGCTTGTGTATATCTACATGTGAAGGCACAAGGACAGGATACAGAAACCCTTTACATACCCATACGAAATAGCAGAAATACCAATCCTTTAAACAACTGTCAACTGCAAACACTCAAGAAGATAAAGAATCCAATATATACCAAAAAAAATAAATAAATAATACACAATCAAATTAAATACCCTTGAGAGTTATTGATAACAACATATACAAGGCCCACCAATCCTCTTTGGCAGCAAAACCTTATCAGGAATTAAAAAGATAGAGAAAAGAATAGAAACAACGTCAAAAATAAACCAAATTGAGGTATTAGAATACATACCTTGGCCATCACTTGTTAACATTCTACGCATTATAGGGACCAACGTTGGTTCAACTTGGACAAAAAGTTGAGGAAGCCTGCTCACTGATTCAAGAATTGAGCTAATGGCATGCAAACAGCCAACTGCAGCCAAACCACCAGGATCATCAGCTTCATCTTCAGCTTCAGCTGTATTCATGCACCTCCTAGAATGCAATGGAGTTGAACTCCACAGACTGATGTTCACAGTATGCAGTCATCAGTTTCCGAAGCTGGGTGCTTCGTTTGATCCTAAAGAACACCTCATTGTCATCCTACAATCAAACAAGACCCATGGGGATTAAAAAATTGGACGAAACTGGAAAAGGAAGCAGCACACTTTGTTGATGCAAACAGGAAGTAATATTAAAAAGCTAAAAAAGGCAACTCTAACAAAAGCAAAATTTAAATTGATATGGCATGAAGGATACTAATCCCACAGTTAATATAACTAGAAATTTATATTGAAAAGTATACAATGGAATGTGCACATAGGCACCCATGGATAAAATAAGAAAGAAGAGATCATTGTTTGTTCAAGAAGTGACAATTTTGAGTCCCAAGAATCCAACCAACCAATATGGTGGAACAATCCAATACTAAATTCAGCTCAACTAAGGTTGTTTAGCCTTTAGCCCTCATTTAATACAAGGACTAAAGATAAGCAATGCAAACATTAAAATTCACTAGTCTTAAAAAAAATTCTTGAAACATTTTGCAAATTGGTAATTTAAATTTTGTCCACCAGACGAAAAAAGTTTCAATTTGATTCCACATCCAGCTATTTCCAAGTAAATGAGTGTTCATTATAGTAGCTAAAAGAACCAAACCAATCATATATGATTTACGCCAACTATTTATTCAGTCGAGTAAGTGCTAGCTACAGACACGGTGAGAACATGTATAGTAAATTCCAGAGAAGGTCTGGATTGGGGATTCTCAAACAGGGATCGGTTGAGAGGTGGGTGACCCTAATCTATTTGATCAGGGCCAAGTACACCTTCAAAGTATTCAAACAACATAGTTCTATTAAATAAAGTAGACCCAGCTCATTCTTAAACTATTAGAAATGCATTTGTTAAAAGATTTTAACAAGTACAAAAACTCAACTAAGAATAAATGCTTTCAAGTCATTGATGACTTTCATTTACAAAGTTACTTCATTTAGAATTTACAAACATTTCCAAAATGAAGATACAATGTAACAGAACACATAATAATAATATGAGCTAAATATTATTCACTTTTAGAAAACAAAGTATAGAATACATTACTACCGATTTCACATGGCACAAAGGGGAAACAGCAATTTTAGGGCATTGATTCTCCCACAGTTGTTAGTGAACATCATTTGTCCACATCACCCGCTTCGCGTAATAAATGTGCACATCATGAGTGTGTACATCATGATCGTAATTATGGGCGTTGTGGGTATGGAGTATTCTAATACTAACATGTATAACATTCCTCACACAGTTCAACATCATTGCAAACAATCCTATATGGTGCCAACTGCCAACAAACCATATTAAAACCACATAACACCATATAATATAGCAATATTTTTCACATAACACCAAGTGTATACAAAGGTTTTTTAATTTTGCTCAAACATACATGAAACATACTTAACATAGTGACAACACACCATTTTTCACCACAAAATAACACCATAACATTGCACGATGACACAAATCCAAAAAAATTAAACCAAAACAACGAACACCCAGATGAAAAAATTCAATTCCCAAAAAAAAAAAAAAAGATATAAAACCTGGCCTTTGACTTTGAGATTAATGTGTGTAGACTGATCCATAGGCTTCCTGTCCTCCTCTTGTCCTCCTGCACCAACACCAGTACCGCCACCTCCTACTGTTGCAGACATCTTCACAATTCTCACTCTCTTTTAAATCACTCAGAACTCTCTCTCAATCTGTCAATCTCAGAATCCCTTTGTAATTTGAGCGAGTAAAACATTTTATGTTTTTGTGATAATAGTAGAGTACCTCATCAATCGGAAATGTATCAGTAAAAAATAGCATTGCTGAAGGCATCGGTACACAAAAAAACATTGGATAAGATGGTAAATTTATGGTTCCTTCCCAGATTTCAAAGTTCGAGTGTACAGATCTCATGCCTCACACCACCCAAGTAGTGTCAATGCATTCACTAGTAAAAGAAGTAATGCATGTAAGCTTGCTTTTCTTTCTTTTTGGTAAGCTAAAAAATTTCTGGTAAGTAAGCAACTGATCAAAACCAGTTTTGGCGGTTGAACTTCTAGTTCTTTGATTTTCATCAATTTCAATAAGAAATTCCGTTTGTGGTGTGGACTAATATAGATCCTTGTTCATATTTGAACTGATAAGACCGGCAGGTCTAACACAGTTATTAGAACAATGAGAATTTCCTTTCAAGTGATATTCAATATAAATCAAGACCTGAAAGGTATACATGACAACCAGCTGTTAGGAAATAAAATACTAAACCTTGAGTATTATTCTCTTTTTTAAAGTTACAGAAGTGCAATGCAATTATACAACATACCAGGGTTGGAAAATTGGCATACTGAAAAATCTTTCAAATCAATACGTTCCATTAGAGCACTAGCCTTCTCAATTTGATCATCAATTGCTTTTGGTGCAGCACCATTTGAATTTGAATTAAAGCTGCAAGATGTCACCGTATTTTTTACTAATATGTTACTAAAAGTCAACTAACCAACTCAATTATTTCTCTTACCTCTTCAACATGTCAGATGTCTTCAGTGTGTGGAAGATATATCATGTGCATTCCTGGCAGCTCAATCTGACCACCATCGATAATCTCTTTCTGAGAATTTTCCAGGAAATTGGTAAGGCTAACCAAAATGTAAAACTAACACAATTTCAAATTTAAAACAATAAACAAAATTCAATTAGAATCCACTTGAAATTTGAAATCAACTCACTTTATTTTGTAATTCGAACTAGTACTAGAGAAAAAAGATGACTAAGAACCAGAAACCCTTATTTTTTTTTCAGATAAGCAATGAATAATTGTATTGATGATTTACAAAGGGTACAAATCAAGATATAGTTTGCTGGCTCCATAATCAACTATCCCCCATAAAACATCTCAAACATACAAAGAATCCAAAAACTCTACAATATTAGATGGTATAACTCATCTCTTAACAACTGATTCAATGGAATAAAAAACACACAACTGATAACTCCTGACCCTCAAAAGGTCCGCATGAGACATAATTGTACCGAATTCCAAAATCTTATATCTGAAAGAACTTGGTCTCTTTCTCCAATATTCAAGCGACCTGTGCCCTGATTTAGGCATCATCCATCCAACATCAAATATCACAAAGACGAAACCTAAACTCCATGACAATTCGACAATGAAATAGCAAATATCCATATTATCACTGCTTTAATTACTCGTACAATGGTGATCTACAATAACCATTCCTTGCTTAATTAGATTATCCATCATGAGAATTTTCCAAAAGACACAATCCACAAAAAGTAGGTTAACTTTATTGGTAACTTTTCTTTCTGTAAAGCCTTCTAACAAATGAACTACTGATCTCTCTAAAGACCTTTGATGCAGGAAAAATCCAAAATAGATACACCAACAAAATTGAAAAACTGAAAAATAAAACTAACATAGGAATCAGCACCTAGGCTTACTTAAAATAGGCACCAAGCAAGAAAGCAAAACCTAGGAAGAAGAAACCTAGTGTTGGCTGGAATTAACACCGGATCATTGAGAAAGTTTCAGTGGAAATTTTATTAATCAAGACTGTAACTGTCTGTTGGAGGTGACGGGTGAGGCAGCCTCCCACCATAAATTTTATTAATCTGCACTAGCATAGAAATATGATACATGTGCTTATTTTTTTAAATTGGGCTACAAGATCATGGCCTGGCTCTAACAAGCTAGTAATAAGTTTTATTGGCGGCCAAATCCACGTGCTCAACAAAGAAATATCTCTTGTTTTTAATTTTAAATCTATTCTTGGTATAGGCTCACGACCTAACTGCAAGTACAAGACATTTGACACTCTTAAATGATGTCGTCAAGGACCACTCAGACCCGATTGCTATGAGTGAGAGTTTCTAACCAACTAAGCAACTATATGACCCAAGCGGCTGTGACAAACTGAGGTGGCCTCCCCAACAGTGGTGAGTGACAACTTCTATTGTATAACCCATTAGCAATTGAAAATGCAATTTTTAGGTTTTAACTATGCACTTTGTGAACATACGCTTTCTCAGCTGATCCTTCATATCTTCCAATCTGAAATTGGAATATGGATGTTTTATGGGAAAATACTTTTTTTCGATAGTTACAATAATGGGGGAGGGGGGATCAAAACCCTAGTTCTCCTAATAAAGGAGAGCAGGGTATGCCACTGAGCTACAAAGCTCTTGGCATAAAGTGGGAAAATACTTAAGACTAGAAAAAGGAACTTGACAATATAAATTCCAGCATCAATATTGAACACTCTAAAATCTTCAACACAATATAATAAAATCTGACCAGGAGATTGTATCAGTGTAGCATGCTGTGAAAATTTCATGTGAAGGAATAAATTCGAATGACAAAAAATCATGTTTCTATTACTGTCCAAATATCAACTGCCATTAATACTTATCAAAATTTGACGATTAAACTGCATCACAAGGTACAGAAAACAGTAGAAGCATTGATATGTTTCAGGCATACTTTTGATTATTTTTTAATCTTTTACACTGAAATTATGTTGCTAAGTGTTGCGTAAGGACTAAGGTATCATGCAATTTTATAATGATCTCGTACTATGGAGTGGATTACTAAAAGACTGATCACAACTTTAATACCAATGACTTTATTTGACCTTCCTATGCTCTTTTGCATTCAAAGTACGGTGCACCATTGTCAAAAAAATTGATGTTCATTATTATTTTTTTTTATCAACATATATGCTCAATTTTCATCCAAGCTTTTAATATTATCTAAATATTTATTGTTCATAGAAAGCCTTTAAGTGTAATCTAAACTTGTCTATTGCTTTCTCTGAGTCAAACCATTTTCTACTTAAAACCTTGAGGTTCCTACAGCTCTTGAAATATCAACAACCTCCCACAACAATGACTCTTTTCAAATTTCAAAAAGCCAAGACAGACTTCAAAAATCAAAACTTTTAAGATATTTAAGCAATTTCAGATGCATAATGCAACAATCAGTTCCTCCACTTCTAATATGATATGTGGTAATCCTGAAAATTGAACATAAGGAAGAGTGATGATAATTACACACTATGTAAGAGACACACATATGAAATCGTGTTTTGAAAACACAATTTCAGTTAAAATTATGAAATTGTGTTTTCACAATCATGTTTTTAAAACACAATTTCAGAAGCTGTTCATTCGTTAGTGTGTAACTAGCAAAATTAAGACTGAATATGCCTGAGTTGTTTTCGCATCTCTAAAGCTTCAGCTTTATATGCCAAAGTTGCATCCCTAGAAATAAATTACAATTTTTAAGAATTCTTTAATTAAAAAATCAGCATTGGAAGCAGAATACTAGAATTTCATTAACACTAACACAAAAAATTCACCACAAATACATCAACAACAAAAAATTTCATCAGATGCTAAAAGATCGAGTATTTGTCTCCCAACTAAGTGAGGTCCTAGAAGGGGTGGCTTGGATAAGGTTTTACCTTCAGCATTTTTTGCATTAAGTGAGCACACAAAATGTCTCATGTCATAATGAACCTAACACTGTGTTTAGTTAATTTAATAAAATAAAGTGAAAACCAAATACAACCCAGAAGATAATCATTGAATTCAGCATCAAATTAAGACAGAGATACATATCATCCATCATGATTCAAACTCACTAAAATTTCTGCTCCTAAAATGAAACTCCATTTCATAGCGTCCAAAATCTTGGACTCAAAACAAAATCCTTGCCCGCATTAATTCCATCAACAGATTAAAATCAGAGAAATAAAGTATCAAACCCAACAAATCCATTTCACCTTTACCTCTGTTTCATCTGTAAACCAAAATTCTTGATGTGAAGCTAAGAAGTACTTGAATAGGTAAGGCGTTTTTAATTTCTAGAAGAAAGCTTTTATACACAAACACAAGCGTTTTGTTGGTAAGCTTATTGGGAAAGTCTAAAAGTTATGGAACGGCACTCATATTATATCTTAGATTTGTAAATATATTTAATAAAAACCATGAAATAAATCCATTTCAAATGGAGATGAACCTAATACAAAAGTTACAGTTTAAACTTTAAAAGCTCTATCTCTCAAACATGAAAAAAGGCATGCAATAAATATGCATATTTAACTGAAAAGGAAACTCATCATCAAAGGCATATACTACAACAACCACTACTATGATGCAAATTTGAAACCCTACCCCCAAATGAGTTTGATGTAGATGCCTCAAATATATTTCATACATTATTTGTCAATAAAAGCGAAAAATGTACAACAGCCATGTTCTTATTGGTAAGTTATAGAAGCGGTGAGTGAATTTCAGTCCACGGTAGTTGACAACCATATACACGTAAAAGCAATGTGTAGAAAGAATACCCAATATCTTTCTTCAATGCCAAAAAGGTGCTTCCTTCCTGGTCTAGCAGGAAGAAACACCATATTCAGATATGCTAATGGAGTGAATTAACTAATAATATAAGTATTAACCAGCAAAAAGATTATTTGGAAATCATCAAAATATTAACATGATCAAGACAGCATTTGCTTACAATATTTAACATGATCAAAATATTTAACATTTGCACAAAGTATTAAAAATCTTACAACAAGACAACACTCTTAAGCTTGTACCCTATGTGATCTAGAAATTGAAAGTACATCATTCTCCATTGCTTATTCAATAGTAAAGGACCACATACACCCCAAAACCCAACCACCAAGCCGAGTGACATGCTCACATAGAACCAATCCACTTCAAGTCCACTAGTATCTTTACTTCTTATGTTGGGTTTTACCCCATTTGTAGTACAATTATTAGTAAGTGGCGGTCCACACAGTTTGTTTCCAATAAAACTGGATGGATCAAGGCTTTGTAGTTGAGTGCTTAAAGGAATTTTCCCAGTCAAATTGTTGTTTGACAAGTTTAAGTGATTTAAAAATGTCAAACTTGACATGCTTGAGGGAACTTGACCCGAAAGTTGGTTCAAAGAGAAATCAATAGATTCCAGTGATCTCATAGCACCTATATTCTCAGGAATACTTCCGATCAAGAGATTATATGACAAATTCAAAGATAGTAATCCTTGGAGACTAGTAACTTCAATGGGGATCTTTCCTGATAAACTATTCTTGGAAAAGTCTATAATTTTTACCAATTGGAGAATGGTGCTATACTCATAAATCTTTCCCTTTATCACAAGCAATTCACTTTCAAGTGGGAGAGTTCGAATGGCAAAAATGTTTCTCTTTATCACAAGCAATTCACTTCCAAGTCCATAATGAGTATAAGAAGGATAAGAATTCAAGTGATCGTTTGAAATATTATTTTTGGCCATGGCGCTAAAATTTTTAACACATCTAGGTATGCTTCCAGAGAGCTTATTATGTGAAAGGTCCAATATTTGGAGTGAAGCTAAAGCACAGAGTTCTTTTGGTATGTGACCATGGAAATAGTTTGAGCGAAGGTTAAGAATCATCAAGCTTGTACATCTATGCCCAATCCAAGAAGGTATGTTTCCAGCAAACCTATTTTCAGAAACATCAATAGTTACCAACTTTTCACAATTTTTCAAAGATGATGGTAACTTTCCAAAAAATTTGTTTTTGTATAAGTGCAAAGATTTAAGATAAGTCAAAGATCCCATTGACGCTGGAATACTGCCACTGAAATTGTTATTCCCCAAATTCAAGACCTCCAAGTTGTTCCAATTCATCAAACAACCAGGTATTTTTCCTGATAAATGATTTTTTTGAAGATGGAGATGTCTTATGTTTTTGTGCTCATTCACTTTGAAACAAAAAAAGTGAGAAATAGATTTGGAGAATGAATTGTTAGAAAGATCTAGCAGATACACGTTAGCGTGTATACAAGGTAAAGGACCTTTGAAATTGTTTGATCTTAAATCAATCACTGAAGCAGACAAAATCACGGGAATTTCACCATGGATTAGATTGTGGGAGAGATTTAAAATTTGGAACTGAGAAGACAAGTTCCAAAACGAAGGAGGAACCACATCTGAAATCCTTGTATCAGAAATGTCTAACGACTGCAGATGCCTTTGTGAACAAAGCCATGAGGGAAATTTTGGCCCTAAATTCCATGATCCCAAGGTTAAAGACTCAAGCTGAAAAGGAGGAATCCAGTTTTGACTTGCTTTTAAAGTCAGTTGGTTTCCAGATGCAGAAAGTATCCACAAATTGGTTAAATTGGAAAAATGAACTTCAGACACGACACCTTTCAACATATTAGAACCAATACATAAAGTCTCAAGTTTGGAAAGCTGTCCAAAATTTTGAGGGAGAGTTCCATTGAATTGATTGTTTGAAAAATCCAGGTATGTCAAAGATTGAAGATTTTCAAAAGATACTGGAAGTGGACCCGAAATTAAGTTATTTCCAAAATTAAGTGTGACTAGATTTTTCAAATGTCCAAAATTTTGAGGGAGAGTTCCGTTGAATAGATTGTTTGAAAAATCCAGATATGTCAAAGATGAAAGATTTTCAAAAGATACTGAAATTGGACCTGAAATTGAATTAGAAGAAAAAGAAAGTTTGACTAGATTTTTAAATACCCCAAGTTCATCCGTCAAATGACCATGAAATTGAGAATAACTTAAGTCTAAGATCTCTAGTCCATCTGAAACACACCCTGATAAACTTTCTAAGATTTCAGATATCTCCTGACTCCATTTGTTGTATGACAATATGATTTTCCTTAAGTTACAGAGATTACCCAACGATCTTGGCAACTTTCCTCCAAGTTCATTTCCTGACAAGTCAATACTAATGACAGATGTTAAGTTTCCAATGGCACTGCAGATTGTACCCTGCAAATTACTGGAGCGAAGGTTGAGAAACTCAAGACGACTAAAACTATACAACCAATTGGGAATTGAAGATTTGAAATTGTTTCCAGATAGATCGAGGTGCCTAAGAGAAGTCATGTTGTGGAGATCAACAGGGATTAGACCTTGAAAGTAATTGTCAGATAGATCAAGAGAAACAAGATTACGAAGATCAAAAATCCATGATGGGATCAAAGTTTTTCCAAATTGGTTCCCTGAAAGATCGAGGGTGAGGAGAGATGAAAAATTAACAGTGGGTGTCGGTGGAATGAAAGAAAGTTGGCAATCTGACAACCGCAACACAAACAAGGAAGGGAGCGTGTCTGTGACTCGTAGCCAGTCAGAGGCTTTGCTAAGATTAACAAAACTCATATTGAGATGTTGTAGCAAAGGAAGACCAGAAAGCCATTGAAGGTTATTCACATGCAAATCATAGCCTTCAAGATTGAGATAGAGCAAATTGGAGAGATTTCCAAGTTGATGAGGAATGAGTCCCACAAATCCCGCATGAGAGAGATTAAGAGATGTTAAACTCTTCATTGAACCGAGAAATGAGGGAATAGGAGAAGCAGAGAAATTATTGAAGCTGAGGTCAAAGTAATTCAAATGCTTCAAATCAAGCAGAGAAGGATTGAGCTTACCACCAAACATTGACTCCTCGTAGGCTTCATATTGATCGCCAGTTACAAAATCACCTTCAGGATAAAAGGTTCTGAGATTGAGTTGGTGGACGTGAGCAGTGAGGTTGTGGCAGACAACACCAACCCAGTGACAGCAATCCCCATCAACAGTCCAAGAGGAGAGCCGGTTTGAAGGATCAATAAGGTCTTGCTTGAAGTTGAGGAGGGCATGTCGCTCGCTATCGATGCAACGAATCTCAGAGTGAGTGTGTCCGGTGCAGAAAATGAAGAAATGAGGAAGAGGAATAATTAGAAAAGTGAGGAAAAGGAATCCTAAGGAACCCTCCATTATCAGATTATTATGAGAAGTAAGGGCTAATTGTGAAAAAGGATTCTAATTGGATGGTAATTTATAGGAGCACTTCTCCGTTTGATTTCGTTTTGTTTTACAATTCAACATTGACTGAAGTCTTGCAAGTATGATCCTCCCTCCATTTTGTGGGCCTTTATCTTGATCTGGCCACATATTTTATTTTGGCTGCCACGTATCAATTTTCATTGGTCAATTTCTAATGTCTTTGACTCTTTGTAGTCTTTACTAGAAAAAAACACTTTCTCAGTGTCTCATTCAAGGGCCACGGCTATAAACTTTAATTAAGAGATTGACAATATTGTTTTAATTTAAAATAAATTGGAGAATTCTAAATATAAATAAAGTATACATTATGATGAAATCATGGCAAAGTGTTTAGCATCCTAAATATCCAATAAAAATAAGACAAGTTTATCTAATCTAACATACAATATTTAAATCACTAAATTTTTTATTGATTTTTATTCGATTTTATGCACCATTAATATTACATTTTCATTTATCAAATTATTAATAACAATTTATTTCCCGTATTAGTAGATATATTTATAAATAGTATGAGAAGCAAGTTTATCCCTCTTAAAGAAAATATATGCTTTTGGCCCCCTCATTCCCGGCTAAAATTTTGTATACATGTATAATTAGTATTTATTGTATTTTAAAAGAAAGTATAAAATAACATTTTACCTTAATTAAATAGGTTTACAATCCTATTAAACATAATTGTATACATCATTAAAAGGAAATCAAAAACTAAAAAAAGAGTAATTTTTGCTCCAAAGTAATTTTTGCTTACTTTGGAGGTTGGAGTTAACGGCGGAGGGTTTTTTCTTCATCCTCAAAATATTAGAGCACAATCACAGATGGCATCACCAAGCCCCGCTGATTTGCATCTTGGATTCATTTTGGGCAAAAAATTAGAGCACCACCATAGTCACAGAAGGTTTTTTCTTCATCCTCTCTCTCTCTCTCTCCAACATTTAGAGGCACTTGTTAGTCAATCTGCTTTGCTTTTTATTTTTTCTTCTTTTCTTTATTTCTTCGTTCAATCCTCTAGTGGTTTATTTATTCAAATAAGATTTTCTTTATAGATTTGAGATTATAATCTGCTTTAAGTCCTACACGTGGTGGGTTGCCCTTCAAGTTGTATTCTAAAGCAAAGTTATCCTCCCCAACCTACACTTCAATTTAGATTACAGTTTGCTACAAGTCCTACACGTGGGACCCCAAGTGTGATTTTTCTTACCTTTGTTATTAGTCATTAAATTAATAAATCTATTATATGATATATAAATATAATAAACTATTATTATAACTGATACAAATATACTTTGTCTAATTTTTTTTTTGTTTATATAAAAAGGAAAATTATTGATAATTTTATTTCTAATTCGCTACTTGACAATTCCCTCTTAATGAGTATAGATTATAGTATTGAATAAAAATATTTAACTTTTTATATTACTGCTTTTTTTGGCATATTTTGATTCCACATAAGTTAATATTATTAAATATTTTTGTCAATCTTACCTCATGAATTGTTTAAATTTAATAAATACACTTATTGTAGTATGTGTTTATAGTACTATTTTAATTATTATACTTAGCATGAATGATGGATGTGGTAGTATAGATAGGGGAAAATTTTAATCATCTCTTTTTTTCTTGGCCCCCCCAAGACAAATTTTTGGCTCTGCCACTGATCTAGACTTATTTTAATTGTATTTTTTTTGAGTAACACAAGTGATTAAGGAGAATACTTCATAAAACCAAAGTCATTAGTTTGAACTTTGAATCTCTCTTTTTTTTTCTACCCTTAAACCAAAACACATTAAATAGTCAACCAAAACTTTCCTTCCATTACAAAAAATTATTATAAGCTCATTATATTATAATACTAGAAGTTTTTTCTTAAACAGTTATGTAGCCTTTGTCTTCTCATTAATGAGTTTTCCATGAAAGAAAGAAAAAAAAAACATCTTACTTATGGATTGTCTTAGATATCATCTAATTGATGTTTGTTTGTACTCATAAAATTTAATTGAAGGGTTCATTAAATTTGCACAGCCAAGAAATAAAAAATAAAAATTGAGGCTTACCGTTGGTTGACGACTTATTTTTTTATATTTCCATCTCAATGCTTTCTAGAAATATCTTTTAAAAAAAATTGGACAAAGAGTTTGAGAATTTGACCATTCTTTAATTGATGGATTTTTTTAATGGATTAATGGATGGTTTAGGACTCTTATATATTTAATTTATGATTATTATTATGATTACTCAAAATTATTCCAAATGCCATTATTTGGAACCTTACAATTGATTGATGACTTGTTTTTATATTTCCATCTCCATGCTTCATGGGAAATATCCTTAAAAATAATTGAACAAAGAGTTTGACGCTTTGAGTATTCTTTAATTGATGGTTTATTTATTTATTTGTTGAACAAATTCATTGATGATTTAGGACATATGTACCTATATATATATGTGTGTGTGTGTGTGAGTGTAAAAAAGACGGTTGGTGTTATAGTGATTTGAAATGGAGTACCAAATTGGTTGTAGGAGTCTCTCTCTTCTCTTTCCCCCAATTCAGCATTGTCAATGACAAATTTCTGTAAAACTTAGCACTTAGGGTACCGAAACCTCCCCATCTTCTCAATCGCTTAAATTTTTTTTTTTTTTTTTTATTTACAAATACCCATAAACTCAAATTTTAATAATATTTTCTTAAAAGACTCACAAAATTCAAAGAAAAATAACCAAAACTTTGTCTTCCTTATTCAAAAACCCAAATTAGATCAAATATCCTCGGATTTTGATACAAAGAGCCATTTAGTTTGCACAATTACGTAGAATCTTATCGTCTTTTGTTTGATACTTTACAAAGTGATCACTGCTTACTAAGAGACTCCAAGTAGAGTTACCATGATTGCTTGATGAACACTAAGATCACCTATTAGAATGGAAATGCATGTGTTAGTTATCTATTAGTAGTTCAAAGAGTTTGTTAGTTCCTGTTTAGAGTATAAAATAGGAATAACACTCATTGTAATCTTATCTGAGTTTACTACAATTTCTATATATTAAAATTCCTAGAGTATAAAAATTCATGCTTTGAATTGAATTTTAAAATGAAAGTGTTAATTTGAATTTTAACTTTTACAAAACAGCTCCATATCTATATATTTCCATTTTATTAAATAAATATCAAGTACTATGGAAATAATCCATACTTTCTCATTTTGATTACCCATTAGTTACCACTTGTGCTATGATCCAAGGAGAAATTGGTCCATTAACAACAATTAAAAATACGGGTGTGACTTACCTCCAGTACTTTTTTAACTAGACATGTCTTTTGTTTTAAATATACAATAACAAGTGGTAGTAAGTTTTAATCCACCCCCCCCCCTTTATTTATTTAGGAGATTCTTTTTAAGAAAGTACTAGCTGCAAACCCACGCGTTGCGCATGATAATATTATTATTTTAGTTACTATTTATTAACAGTTGGTTTTTCATTATCTTTTAAATTAATAAAAACCATACATATACTTTTTCTTAAACCTTAGAGCATTTGCAGCAGTGGTGGTATAAAGCAATAATGCTATATTTTAGCTCCACTTTCATTAAAATGGTGCTCCAGCAGTGGAGCTAAAGCAAAAAAATATAGATGATTCGCTATAGTGCACATCTAAAAATAGATGTGCATTGTAGCTCACATCTAAAAAAAAATGTTATTTTATTTTGAGTTCACACTGGGATTAGAATTTTTTCTTTCTTCTCCTTCCCCATTTCAACTCAATGCTCCTCTCCTCCTTCGCCATTTCTTTTTCTTTTTCCTCCTTCCTCCACTCGCCGCCGACCGCGCCGATCGCCTCAGACCCAAGCGCCGACCCAAGCCCCTGCCCAGCGGCGATCGCCTCAGACCCAAGCGCCACCCAGCAGCGATCGCCTCAGACCCAAGCACCTGCCTAGCGCCGATCGCCTCAGACCCAAGCGCCGACCCAAGCCCCTGCCCAGCGGCGATCGCCTTAGACCCAAGCGCCGCCCAGCAGCGATCGCCTCAGACCCAAGCGCCGACCTAGCGCCGATCGCCTCCGGCCTCGTGGATCGAAGTGGCTTCCCTCACCTCCACTCCACTGCTGGGTCATAATTATGCTCTGGTGTGCGTTGGCTGTGGCTGATGGTAGAGTGGGTTTGTTTTGTGGTGCTGTGAGTTTTTTTTTTTTTTTTCCTGCAGTGGACTGGTGGTGGTGGTGGTGGTTGTTGTGGGTGTGGCTAGTGGTAGAGTGGGTTTGTTTTGTGGTGCTGTGTTGGCGGTGGTTGTGCCGTGTTTTGTGGTACTGTGGGTTTTTTTTTTTTTTTTTTTTCCTGCTGTGGTGGTGGTGGTGGTGTTAGTGCTAGTGGTGGTGGTGGTGGTGGCGATGATGGTGGTGGTGCCGTGAGGGGCTGTGGGTTGAAGAGAGGGCAGTGAGGGAGAAGACAGAGAGAAGATGAATACTGAAAAAAAATAATAAATAGCTGATTGTGGATATATATTATTTTATTGTGGTGTTTATATTATTTTATTGTGTTGAAACCTAAAATAGATCCACTGCTGCAGCACGTGTGTAGTTAAAATAGGTAAAGTGGTTTGTTGTGGTGCCAAATAGCTATAATTATTGCTCCACTACTGTGGATGCTATTATATACATATTATTTACTTAATGTGAATGTTTACATATATAAACTCTATATATTCCATTTCTTTATATATGTAAAACCATAAACTATTACTCCATAATGATAGTGGCTAATTGATTTTATCATTTTTTATAATGCAATATGTTGAATAAAATAATATGAGAAGAAAAAAAAGTAAAAATAAAATATATAACAATAAAAACCAAATTAATTATCTTTAAATAAATACCAAATTATCCAAATCATGCTATGTAATATAATTATATTACATTCTTACATATTGTCTTTAATTCTTTATAATGCAATATGATAAAATTTAACAATCAAAGTGAACCAAAAAAAAAAAAAAAACTTAAAACACAATTAAATCGCATCAACCTAAAGTAGACTTCTTAAAAACACAAAAAGTTATCAACCTAAAGTAGAGATACCAAAAAAAAAAAAAAAAAAAAAAAAATCCACCAAAAAATTTAGAGAGAAAGAAAGAGAAATAATATTTTTTGTAAGGAAAAATTATGCATATAATGGAAGAGAGAATGTCAAATTTATACTAAAAGGATGATAATAAGAAGAAACAAAATGAGTACTGTGGAGCCAGAAAATCAAATAGCCCCGGCTTATTCCAAACCAGGCCCAAGGGCTCGCGCCGAGGACACGTGAGGGATCCGAGGATGGAAGCACGAGAGCTGACCCCCGAGGAACTTATCTGAGGAGTGCCCTCCCTCAGGCGTCCGAGACCTTGGGAGAACACAAAGGCCACCCCATCAAAAGAGATTCCTTTTGCTATCCGAGGAGGAGAGGGCTCAATGCCACACGTTGGCAACGGAAGTATAGAGAAGGGGCAAGCCCTGGGCAAACTGTCACCTCGGCATTGAATACGCTCACCTAACCCTCCTGGCTGCATTAATGGGGATGTAACCCCCTGACAGGGCAACCTCAATCAGGGTGAGCCACTTGAGCACGGATATGACCTCTGATGGGACGGATGGTCAGAAGAGAGGCCAATAGATGATCAACAGGAGGAGGAAGAGTAGGATATATAAGAAATGTGAGCTAAGTGTTAGGGAGAGGTGTGAGGGGTTCGAGAATGCGAGTTTGGGAAGGGAAAACCTCCTCGGCCATGGGCCGAGGAGCATCCCTTAGTTGTAAATCAGTCTTAGTATCTTCCAATAAAAAGAAAGTAGTTTATGCTCCGTTAAGGCCGGTGAGCGCCTAAACCTTCGATCCACTCTCTACAAATTCATTGTTCTGAATTCGTTGGGCCTTCGACCCACATCTTTTGGGTTTGGGCTACAAAAACGGTCCCTACAAGTACAATAATAAGGAAGATAAAGAGAAAGATAAAAAGTAATATTAAGATAGAGGGTAGTGGGGAGATGAAAATGTAAAGGGAATGAGAAAGGTTGGAGAAAGTGTAAAGTTAAAAAAATGAGACAATTTTATTTATTTGAAATAAAAAATATTATATGTTTAATTTTTTTAAATTAAAAAAAAACATAAATAATTTAATTATATGAAGAATGTGGTTGAGTTTAAATATTGAATAAAATAAGATGAAAAGAAAAAAAAATATAAAAAAAAAATAATAATAAACACCAAATTACCCAAATCATGTTATATAATATATATATATATATATGTATATATATATATATATATATTTTTTATTTATATATATTATCTTTAATTTTTTATAACACAATAGGATAACATTTAACAATCAAAGAGGAAAAAAAAAAACTTAAAACACAAAACTAAATCGCATCAACCCAAAGTAGAGTTATAATGAATACAAAAATTTATCAACTTAAAGTAGAGATGCAAGAAAAATAATAAAAATAATTCAAAAAATATTGTGTGTGAGAGAGAGAGAGAGAGAGAGAGAAAACTTTTTGTGAGGGAAAACTATGCAAAGAATGGAAGAGAGAATGATAAATTTATAGTATGATGATGTGAATGTGAAGAGACAAAATCAAAGAAGATGAAGGGAAAGATAAATAGTGATATTAAGGTAAAGGCTAGTTGAGAGATGAAAAGGTAAGGAAGAGAGATGAAGGAAAAGATGAAGAGACAAAATAAAGGAAGATGAAAGGAAAGATAAATAGTGATATTAAAGTTGAGGGTATTGGGGAGGTGAAAAGGTAAGGGAATGAGAAAAGTTGGAGAAAGTATAATTATTACAAAAAAAAGTAAACGTAAAAAAAAAAAATTATAGAAGAATTGGAAAGAAAAATGATAATGACGTGGCTCAACTGGAGTGTAATAATAATTAATGCTATACTTCAGCTTTTAGATATATATATATATATATATATATAAATTGGAGGTAAGGCAAACCCTAAAAATACACCCCACTCACATTTTGGAATTTTCTTTTTTGGGAGGAAATCCAAATTTTGGACTAAAACTCTCACTTAGGCCATCAAAAGGAGAGCCCATTTAGACATGAAAAAAATATAAGATCCTATTTAAAAGCTTCCCTCTTTAAAAACAAAACTTGTTTCTCTTTCTCATACTAAAAAAGTAAAAATACTTGTACATTGCTCATTTTAATTTAGATTTTTAGACTTACTCCCCAAAAAAAAAAAAAAAAAAGCGTATCTTTCTTGAGGGCAACTTTAAACACGTTCCCTAAAAAACACCTATTCTTATCATAATCAGATCGTCCTCTAGTTTTAACCAAAACTCTAAATTTCAAAACCCTAAAAAACATAGTAATATTACAATTTTTTTCTCCATACAATGATATGATAAGCCAAGAATAATAGATATATATTGTAAGGATGGCGACGCGGTGTAGCCAAGTCAAATCATAGATACCATGTCCCTGTTTCAAGAGAATGTATTTTGCCATCTTTAATGAGATGGCTCTAACAAAGGAGGGGTGACTATAAGAGACCTTTTTAAAAAAAAAAAAACTAATATTTTAGAAATGATAATAAAATATGTACAAATAAATAAAGTATAAATATAAAAGGTATATAGAAATTCTATTCAATATAATTAAAATGTTATTAAATAAGAAATATATATACTCAAGATATGTTAGGGTGGAGTGACCAAAAATATATATATATATATATATATCTTGTTAGAAAATCAAAACCATAAAAAAGTTATTTTTATAGAATAATTAATGTCTAGTTTGAAGTAGGGTACTATTTTTTTTTTTAAGAATCATGAAGTAGGGTACTATGTTTGCAATCCCCTAGTATTGATGATTGAACAGCCATATAAGAATTAAGAAGCCTCATTAGCTGGAGCCATAAATTTAGCAATTTAACACCACAAAAGTTACTTTAGCTATTTTACTACCTTATTTTACAAAACACCCAATATCGGTGGTTTTATTTTGGCTTTTAACACAATAAAATAATATAAACAACACAAGAAAATAATATATCTACTACAATAAACAACAACTACTACCATCAACACAATAAAATAATATAACTTTTAATAAAATATATATATATATATATATATATTTACTATCTTAGTTTTTTTTTTTTTTTTTTAAGGGGGTTTACCATCTTAGTTACAATGATGGCTATGCACTATAGCTCAAAAGCCAAATTTTTTGGTTTTCCCTCTACCATTGCAGGCTTGCAACATGCTTTTTAGTCTTGGTGGTGCTAAAATGCCATATTGCTAATATGGCATTTTAGCACCACAAATACTAGTGTAAGGCTATGTTTAAAATCCATTGTAATATTCTAGTATGATAGGGTCTAGCTTCACATGACTTTTCCCACCTAAAGTCATGTGTCCTTTTTACTTTAACAAAGACAATAATTTCATTATTAGTAGCCAATGGAGTGATTAGACGTCAATTCATGGAACAAAAGTTGATAGTTTGAATCTCTATTTTCCCATTCTCTTTAAGACCAAAACTTATTTATATTAACGAAAAAAAAGCTTCGCTTCTCTATAAAAGAAGATTGTCTTATTACCAAAAAGATTGACTTATCCGAACCATTCAAACTTTCCAATCACTTTCTAATCCTTGCTCTTAGAGCGTAGATTCGAGAAAGCAACATAGACATTTTCTCACTATATGTCTGACTCGTTTGCTTAGTACTCTTCTACAAACAAAAAAAAAGAAGTCTTTTTTACCATCAAAATTTGATTAGACTTAGAAAACTTAATTGAAGTGCTCCTTTTCCTTTTTTGTGGGAAAAAAAGTGCTCATTAAATTCACAAAACCAGAAAGAGAAAAAAGAAAAAAGAAGAAGTTCAAGCTTAGAGTTTTTTTTTATATATATATATATATATAATAAGTTCAAGCTTACAGTCGGTTGATGCATGACCTGTTTTCTATATGTCCATCTCATCATTTTTTGGGAAATGTCCTTAACAAAAAAAATTAGACAAGGAGTTTGAGGCTTTGAGCATTTCATTAATTGATGGTTTTTTTTTTTTTTGAGTGGATTAATTGTCAGTTCAGGACTAATAAATATTTAAAATTATTGTTAGGATTAATCAAAATGATTATGAATGCCATTATTTAGAATCTTATAGTTGATTGATTGATGACCTATTTTCTATATTTTCATCTCAATAATTTATGGGAAATGTCCTTAAAAATAATTGGACAATGAGTTTGATACTTTGGGCATACTTTAATTGATGGTTTATTTAATTTTTTTTGATCGGATTAATTGATGGTTTAATTGTTTAAGATTCATATATATTTAAAATTTAAACAATCAATAAGGGAGTCTTCCGATTTGCATGAAGTAAGCAAAGATAATTGGTCTTATAATAAATTAATAATATAAAAGGAAGTATCAAATTTGCCGTTAGAGTCTCTCTCCTCTTCCCCCTAATTTGGCATCTCTGGAACATAACACCCATAAATTCATATTTTAATAATATTTAGTCAAAAGGCTCATAAAATTCAAAGAAAAATAACTAGAACCTTGAGGCTCTTATTCGAATACCCAAATTAAATCAAATGCCTCCTAACCATAATGGGGTTGCTATATTGCCACCATTGTGATCAAAATCAAAATACAATTATACAAAAAGATAATTCTAAATTCATGGTTGTCCAAATAATGCTAATTCAATTTTTAATACTTTTTTTAATAAAAAAATTATAAATTTATAATCCAAAGACTAAACTCTAAGTTCGTTTTATTTTTTTCCGGAGTCTTTAGTCATAAAGACAAAGTATAATTGATTGTTTATTGGGTCATACAGAATACAGATAAATTCAACTAGGTCTGAAAGTAAAATGCCGAGTATTTTACACCCGGCCCAACGGATATTTTTTCGTACATTCCTGAGTCCAAAATTTTGAAAGTTAATCAGAAAATGCACATCAGCTTCCTGCTACACTCCAAAGTCCAACTCCAAACGCCGAAGATAAAATATTATTGGTTAACCATCAAAAAAAAAATATATATATATATATTATTGGTTAGAATATAAAATATTATCTCTAACTACTTTGCCTGTCTGCTGATATGTTAGTCCTAGTCTCCCAGATATAATAATAAACTAATGAAATAGGTTCCATAAACAAAGGAAATGGATCATTGAGACCCATTCAACACGTTTTAAATTTTTGGCCCACATTATTTTTTATTATTATTATTTTTTTGGGTTAAATTTTGATTCTGCAAAGAGATTTCTTCGAACTTTCCTGGATTAAAGAAAGCGCGTGTACCCAAAAAAAATCACTTACCAGTCAAAAAAATACTACTTATTTTAGCCTGGCATCACAACAACAAACTCAATTCATTGACTCTCTCATTCTCAGCCAATTCTCGTTCTTTCTCAAAAAACCATTGTGAAACATCTCTCATTTTTTATTTCTCATTCACTTCGCTTCTTAAACTTTTTGACTTTGAAAAATTGTTTCCTAGTACCAATTTCTTCTTTTCACACTAACATTGGGTAAAGATAAAGCCCGTGTTGGTGTAGCTCTAGAATCTTGACAAACAATGAGAAGAAATCAACATTCATTTAATAGGAATGCAGGACATCGAAATCTAATACCGTATCATTGGGTTTTCTTTCTTTGTAGATGGGTGAAGTTTCGGTGGGGGTATTGAAAGTCTAGATATGTGAGTCTCCAAGTCAAAGAAAAAAAAAGTTAGTTAAAATGAACTTTAGCATAGTATGCCTTTTGTATTGAGTCCCAAATGAGTTGGTTCTGCGAAATACCTCCATTGCTAAAGATTACATTGCAATCCAAAATTTTACAAGTGAATAAAATTTCTATCTTTCTCTTTAAGAAAAGAAAAATCATTATAGTGCCTACACTGTTTCAATGGTATGCCTTGTGTGTGTACAGTTATATGCAACAATTTGTGTGAAATGAACACTACTCATTGAAGTCACAATTTCAACGCAAAATGTATGTGTATGGTTGTGTACAACCGGTGTGAAATAAATATTGGTTATTGGACATACACTTTGAATTCATGATTTTAGTGCAAAGTGTGTGTATAATTGTGTGCAACAGTTTGAGTGAAATAAACATTACTCATTGAAGTCACGATTTTAATACTTGTCTCTTAGCATATAAAATTTGTCAAGTGAAAAATATTCAAATATTGCAATAAATTCCTGTTCCATGTTCGTAGAGTATACTTCATAACACGCAATAAGCATTTTCTCTGCAGCACATCAACCAAAGAGTAAGATTGATCTTTTGCGTGTTGTATGTCCTCAGTTCCCACACACCTGCCTTTAAAAGTCTTCTGCCATAAAAAAGCAAGTCTTTCTTTTTAGACCTAATAATTGCATGAGTAATGTATTCATATTAATCTTCGATCTTCCTTTATAAAAGTAAAATAAGTTTATCTTACCTAGCCAGAGCATTCAAACTTTCCAATCAACTTCTGATTAGAGTGTAGATTCCAAAAAGCAATATAAACATTTTCTCACAGCACGTCTAACACATTTGCTTAGTCTTCCACTACAAACAAAATAGATGAACAAGAAGTCTTCCACTAACAACAGGGTAAAATTTATAAGCCACTCTCATGTGCACACGCAAAATATAACAATAGCATATTTGTTATTATGTATTGATCTATTAGGGATTTGTTTACACCTTAATAAGTCATGTGGGGCCCATGGGCCCGGAATCCCCGGCCCACCTTTAAGCTGGCCCAAGGCCCAAGCCGAGGAGGACAATTGTCCCAGATAGTCGTCTAAAGGGTTTTTAGCCCTTTTCGGACCCATGCCGAGGACACACCCTTCCTCGGCATACTTAGTCTAATCCTGGGTAGGGGGCAAACCCAGAATAGGTGGTCACATCCACACTTAATGTGTTTGCCTGACCCTCCAGGCTACATTAATGAGGACAAGACCCCTGAACAGTGCAACCTTGGAGGCCGCAACCCACAGTATGGTGAAAAACCTGTCTGATGGGACAAGTTCTGGAGCAGTAGCCTGGATGGCCAACAGCTGTAAGGCCAGGATCAAGTCAAAGGGCGTATATAAGGCGAAGAGCCCCCCTCGTGAAGGGGGGGCCTCCTGGGACGCCCGCCGAGGAGCAACCCCAAGGGAAGAAAAGCTAAGGAAAATGTCCCGGAGGACTGGAGAGAAGCCGGCCGGAGCCAAGCCCTTTCGCCCCACTCTCTACAAGTGTATTGTCGGGGGTGCCCTTCGAAAAACGGAGCCCCGGCCAATGCTCGTGCAGTTTGGAGAGGGTCGAGGAAGCATCACGAGGGAGGGTGTTCTGGGGCCCCTGCATCGGCTCCTCGCTTTGTTCAAGCTTCGGCTTCGAGGCGAGCCAGCCCCCAGCCCCCCTTCCCGTGCTTTTACTGTCCAGTTCTCCCATTCTCTGGATGCCAGTAAAAGCACGGGTTGACACTTCCCTCATTCCTGATATTAATTCTTTGCGAGCCTCTTGCCCAACTAGTTCTAGAATCGGTCCGCCTGGGCCTTTGATTGTAGGATTAGTTTGTAGGATTTTTTGTAAAACATGCCTGTCTGAGCCTCTGATTGTATTTGTAATCCTTCTATGAAATAATAAAGAACTCTCTTTTTTTATTTGCTGCTGAGTCTTCTTTTTTTACTGCAATTATTCTCTTCTTTTTTTTTTCTTTTTTTTTTTGATACACCGCCAACTTTTGCGTAGTGACTACTCTAGAACGACTGCCGGTCGCGCCGGCCAGCACACTAACCTTTCCCACAGATGGCGCCAATTGTAGGGGCTCTGTTTTTCGGAGGGCACCCCCGACAATACACTTGTAGAGAGTGGGGCGAAAGGGCTTGACTCCGACCGGCTTCTCGCCAGTCCTCCGGGACATTTTCCTTAGCTTTTCTTCCCTTGGGGTTGCTCCTCGGCGGGCGTCCCAGGAGGCCCCCCCTTCACGAGGGGGGCTCTTCGCCTTATATACGCCCTTTGGCTTAATCCTGGCCTTACAGCTGTTGGCCATCCAGGCTACTGCTCCAGAGCTTATCCCATCAGACAGGTTCTTCACCATACTGTGGGTTGCGGCCTCCAAGGTTGCACTGTTCAGGGGTCTTGTCCTCATTAATGTAGCCTGGAGGGTCAGGCAAACACATTAAGTGTGGATGTGACCACCTATTCTGGGTTTGCCCCCTACCCAGGATTAGACTAGGTATGCCGAGGAAGGATGTGTCCTCGGCATGGGTCCGAAAAGGGCTAAAAACCCTTTAGACGACTATCTGGGACAATTGTCCTCCTCGGCTTGGGCCTTGGGCCAGCTTAAAGGTGGGCTAGGGATTCCGGGCCCACGGGCCCCACAAGTCATTTTGTAATTTTTTTTATAAAAAAAATTCAAAATTCCATTTACGAGTCACATAAAAGATCTTAATAGTTAGATAAACTCAAGTACAGCTCATGCAAATTATGATAATCTAGTTAATATGGACTTGTAATATTTTAAAAAACTAGAGTATGAACTTGTATGTGCTTGAAATTTGGAGTTTAACTTAAAAATAATATTAAACTTTGAAATTTATAATATAATTATTTTATATTTTATTAGTAAAGAATAATTATTACATTAGATATTTGTGCTTTATCATTTTTTGTCAAGTCAAAGGCAGCAATAATTAATGTAGGGTCGATTTTTGTTGCCCAAGCCCACAGGATGTGGGTTAAAGGCCCAACGAATTCAGAATAATGAATTTGTAGAGCGTGGGTAAAAGAGCTGGGCTAGTTATGAAGCACAGAGCAGTGGGCTAGGTTACGTACAATGCTGATAACATGAACTGAGGCTTAGATAACTCTGTGAATGAATGTCCGAGGAGGCGTTTTATTGAATGAACCGTGATTACAATACTCAGAGTTACAGTAAAGCTTTTCTCTCTCTTCCTCCTTCTTTTTCTCTGATCCCCTATTATCAGGGACCCTTCTTCTTTATATAGCATTCCTTCCTATCATCTCCATCATCCACTTGTTTTTCATCCACGCATCCACTCGAGTGCATGTCATGTCGTGTGTCTACTTTAGTTCTTTATGAGTGATAGTAGCTGAGGTTGCACTGTTCAGGGGTCTTCTCCACATAAATGCGGCCAGAAAGGCTGTTGCATCGCATTAAATGCGGTGGTAGCAGCTTTTCCCCTATATATTTTCTTTAGCTCTGATCATCCCTGGATCCACTCAGGATTTATCACTATCATTGAGGTTGTAAGGAAGGCTATTCGGATCTTCCACATGTTTGCCTAATCAAGGCCATTAATGATCGAGGAGAAGGACGTCCTCGGACTAGCAGTGACCTCTTCGGACGGCATTCCCCCTTCATTTCTGGGCTTCCTACCTTTAAATGGGCCGCATCAACCACCTCTTGTTCCTCAGAAATTTAATAGTTCTTACCGGGGCGCCCTGGCCCTGTTAAGTGGTTTTGGGCTTTTACTCCCCCCCCCCCCCCCCATCTACCATTAGATTATATTTTCTTTTTATATTCTCTATACTTGCAAAATTTTCAATAAAATTAAAGTTTACTAAATATGTCATCAATCAAATGTTTAACAATATATCTCCACCTCTACTTAAAATGCCTATAAAATAAGATACTCTCCTACTAATCCATGATTTCATAACAAACTTATCCAAATTTTTAAATAAAAAAAAAATTGAAAATCATGACACTATACCCAAAAAAAAAAAAAAAAAAAAAAAAAAAAACTTCATCACATGTACAAAGTGCATGTGATGAGACTAGTAAAACCCTATTATGATTGAGTCAATTTTGACTCAAGATGTAATGTTTTTATCTTCTTCTTAATAAAGTTACGATATTCTTATCAATATATATATATATATATATATATATATAGTATGTTTGATAAAATAAGAAGAATGCTAGGTTTTTTTTTTTCTTCTTTTTGATGAGTTAACAACACTAAGACATAGGAGAAAGGGGAAGGGAGTGGGAAATGAGAAGACAGAACTTACAACACTAGCACTTCTAAAAGGGCCTAACCTTGGTTTTTTTTTTTTTTTTTTGAAACTTTGATGAATCTCTCATTTTCCCTTCCCTAAGGCCAAACCTTAATAATGATTTTTAATTCAAAATAAAATAAAACATATAAAAATTGGACAAGGTTTTTATCCAATTACTTTAAAGATAAACCCTTCAAACTCCTCATATATCTTTTTATTTGATGTGGATTTTGAAAATCTAACCGATAGATTGCATATTTTTTATATTCTTAACATGTATATCAAATTTTGTTCAAATCAAATGTTATTTTCTATTTGATCAATAAATTTATTTTTTATGCAAAAATTTAGATCACAAAAACTTGAAATTTAAACATTTGATTGATGACATAGCTATTGATCTTTGATCATTTTGAAATTTTACAAGTATAGAGGATATAAGAAAAACATGCAATCTACTTCCTTTGGCTCTTTGTAACAAAATCCGATGACTCAACATGCTTTCTCTAGTCTAAACTCTATAAGCATGGATCACGAATTGATTGAAAATTTTGAAGGAAAAAAGTTTCTCTTCAAACTTTTATTTTATCATTTTATTGAATGTGAATTTTGAAAATTTAGCCATTAAATTGCATAAAAAATGTTTTTTTACTGAATGCCTTTCAGTAACCTCTCAAGTGCACTTAGTTGTGATTCAATCCAGGATTTCTTGAACAATATCAGCATTTCTTGATATTGTTCTCTTCTCCTAACATATAATTCCTATAATCTTTATTGTATATGCATGATGATATCTGTTAGGCTTTCCGTGATTGATAAATACCTTTTTTTTTTTTTTTCAAAAATAAAACCTCTGGGTTAGGCAAATGCGGCGTCTGGAATGGCTCTGTGTGATAAGAAAAGCAAAGAGGAACGTGGAAACCTGAGGACTTAGCTAAGTCTCTACCTGCCAATGGGTGCTACTTGTAAAACTAACCAATGCAAATCAACACACAGTGGAGTTCCAATCAGTCCCTACACAAGATTCAAGCCAAAACACTTTCAGTTCTAAATCAATCTAGAACAAAACGGCATGCAATATAAGAATAAAGGCTAAAGCTACATGTAGTTTATCTTCTATTAGTGGCACTATCATTTAGAGTGGAAATGCACGTGTCAGTTATCTATTGGTAGTATGGAGAGTTTGTTATGCTTAAATCTTGGCGGCATTTTAGGTAGAGTTTGTTAGTTCCTATTCAGAGTATAAAATAGGAATAACACTCATTGTAATCTTATCTGAGTTTAATACAATTTTCATATATTGAAATTCCTGAAGAATAAAAATTCATGCTTTGAATTGAATTTTAAAATGAAAGTGTTTATTTGAATTTTAACTTTTACAAAAGAGCTCCATATCTATATATCTCCATTTTATTAAATAAATAAATAATCAACTACTATGGAAATAATCCATACTTTCCCATTTTGATTACCCATTAGTTACCACCTGTGCTATGATCCAAGGACAAATTGGTCCATTAACAACAATTAAAAATACACCCCATCCACGTTTTGGTTTTTTTTTTTTTTTTTTTTTTTTTTTTGGGGAGGAAATCCACGTTTTGGGCTAAAACTCTCATTTTGGCCATCAAAAGGAGAGTCTATTTAGACATGAAAATATAAGAACCTATTTAAAAGCTTTTCTCTTTAAAAACAAAACTTGCACCTTCTGCTCATACAAAAAAAAAGTAAAAAGACTTGTACATTGCTCATTTTAATTTAGATTTTTAGACTTACTCCCCAAAACAAAAGAGTGTATCTTTCTTGGGGGCAACTTTAAACACTTTCCCTGAAAAACACCTATTCTTATCTTAATTATATCGTCCTCTAACTTTAACAAAAACTCTAAATCTCAAAACCCTAAAAAACATAGTAATATTACAAAATTTTTCTCCATCCAATAATATGATAAGCCAAGAATAATAGGTATATACTATAAGGATGACGACGCGGTGTAGCCAAGTTAAATCATAGATATCATGTCCCTGCTTCGGGAGAATGTATTTTGCCAAGAGAGCTTCTTCTTTTTTTTTCTTTTTTTTTTTTTATAAAAAAAGAAAAATATTTTAGAGATGATAATAAAATATGTACAAATAAATTAATTATAAATAAGGTATATAGAAATTCTATTCCATATAATTAAAATGTTATTAAATAAGAAATATATATACTCAAGATATGTTGGGGGTGAAGTGACCAAAATATATACATCTTGTCAGAGAAAATCAAACCCATAAAAAAATGTTATTTTTATGAAATAATTAATGTCTAGTTTGAAGTGGGTACTAAGTTTGCAATCCCCTAATATTGATGATTGAAGAGCCATATAAGAAGCCTCATTATTATAGTATGCAAGGCTATGTTTAAAATCTATTGTAATATTCTGGTATGATTGTGTCTTAGCTTCACTTGGCTTTTCCAACCTAAAATCAGGTGTCCTTCTTGCTTTAACAAAGACAATAATTTCATAATTAGTAGCCAATGGAGTGATTAGACGTCAATTCATGAAACAAAAGTTGATAGTTTGAATATCTCTTTTTTTTTTTCCTTCTCTTTAAGACCAAAACTTATTTATATTAACGAGAGAAAAAAAAAAAAAAAAAGCAAAAAACCTTCGCTTCTCTATAAAAAAAGATTGTCTTATCCAAAGTTCCAAACCATTCAAACTTTCCAGTCACTTTGTAATCCTTGTTCTTAGAGCATAGTTTGGAGAAAACAACATAGACATTTTCTTATTACATGTCTAACACGTATGCTTAGCATTCTACAACAAACCAAAAAGAAAAAAGAAAAGAAGTCTTTTCCCATCAATTTTTTATTAGACTCAGAAAACTTAATTGAAGTGCTCCTTTTTCTTTTTTTTTTGGGGTGGGAAAACAAGTGCTCATTAAATTCACACAACCAGAAAAAAAAAAAAAAAAAATAAAAAAATTCAAGCTTACAATTGGTTGATGACTTGTTTTCTATATGTCCGTCTCATGACTCTCATCACTTTTTGGGAAATGACCTTAATATAAATAAGACAAGGAGTTTGAGGCTTTGAGCATTTCATTAATTGATGGTTTATTTTTGACCAGATTAATTGATGGTTTAGGACTAATAAATATTTAAAATTATTGTTAGGATTAATCAAAATGATTAGAAATGCCATTATTTAGAGCCTTACAATTGATTTATGACCTGTTTTTTATATTTCCATCTCAATGCTTTATGGGAAATATCTTTAAAAATAATTGGACAATCATTTTGACGCTTTTGGCATTCTTTAATTGATAGTTTATTTAATTATTATTTTGATTGAATTAAGTGATGCTGTGATGGTTTAAGACTCATATATTCAAAATCCAAACAATCAATAAGGGAGTCCTCCAGTTTGCATCTTATAATAAATTAATAATATAAAAGAAAGTATTAAATTTGTTGTTAGTCTCTCTCCTCTTTTCCCCCTAATTTGGCATGTCACTGCCAAATTTATCTGGACATAACACCCATAAATTCAAATTTTAATAATATTTAGTTAAAAAGCTCAAAAAATTCAAAGAAAAATATCCAAAAGTTTGAGTCTCTTATTCAAATACCCAAATTAGATCAAATGTCTCCTAATCATAATGGAATTGCTATGCTACCATCATTGTGATCAAAATCAAAGTACAATTATATAAAACAATAATTCTGAATTTGTGATTGTTAAATAATACCAATTCAATTTTTAATACTTCTTTTTTTAAGTTACAAATTTATAGTCCGAAGACTTTGAAAGTCTTAAAGTTGGTTTTATTTTTTGTCCAGAGTTATTCTCTCTTATACAAGCTGGGCAGAATCTTTTGACTTAGAAAAATTGTTTCCTTTATTGTTTCCCTACACTAACGTTGAGCTAATGTGTCGGTGACTCGGTGTGGCTGTAGAATCTTTTTTTTTTTTTTTTTTTTGGGGAACCTGTGTGGCTGTAGAATCTTGACAACCAATGCTTGGGAGAAGAAATCAACATTCATTTAATGGGAATAGGGGCCATTGAAATCTAATACCGTATGCGGTGGCTTTTCTTCGCTCATGGGGTGAAATTTCAACGGGGTTCTGAAAGTCTAAATATTGATGAGTCTACATCTTCGCTGTTGATTCTTAAATAAATAAATAAATAAAAGGCGCAAGACTGCAGGAGCCAATTATTATTATTTTTTTTAACAAAGAATAAATTACAAATTACACCCTTAAAGTTTAAGGATGTTTAGATTTTACATGCTAAAATTTTATAATTTGAAATGTACCCCTGAAGTTTGGATGTGATTAGATTTTACATCTAACGTTTTAGAATTTGAATTTTACATTTAAAGTTTGGAGGTATTTAGATTTTACACCCTTAAATTCTGAAATTTCTATGTGTAAAATCCAAACACTCCCAAATTTTGAATAGTAAAATCCAAACATCCCTAAAATTTATGGGGTAAAATTTAAATTCTGAAACGTCAGAATGTAAAATCCAAATATCCCAAACTTTAGAGGATAAAATTCAAATTCTAAAACTTTAGATATAAAGTCCAAACACACCCAAACTTTAGGTTTATAATTTGCAATTTACTCTTTAAAAAAAATTCAATGGTTACAAAATAGGGGAGATGATGAAAACATACAGAGGTATTAACCAGTTGAACTACAAGACTCTTAATAATGTCAATTACTTTATACAAAGAGTAGCATAATTAATTCGTTATCTAAAAAAAAAAAAAAAGAGTAGACGTCACAAGTAGTATACTGGTATCTTTGATCTTTTACGCTAGTTGTTTTGGTTAATATTGATTTATATACTGTTGATTAAATTTAATGATTTTGATTGTGGTTCTCCGAATTTTTTCAGAATTTTTATAAATTGCGTATGGATTTAGTAGAGCTCTTCGTTTTTTAAGAAACCTTAGGTAATCTGTAGGGTCTGGTAGAAGGTTTCTTAATTTTGAGACTCTTAAAAAAAAAAAAATAGCAGTTAATTTAAAAAATGGGTGTTGTTTCTCTAATTTACTAGGTTGAAAATGAAATGCTTAGTTTAATGCTTTCTGAAGATGAGAATGAGCAGCATGACCAGACCTCCTAAGCCTCCAGCTTAACTACAATTCAATGGTATTGTATTGACATCGAGTAAACCCTTTTAGCATTATTATATGTGCACCGTAGTACAAAACTATACGATACAAATGTCGAAGAAATAACACGTCATAGTGCTGAACAAATCTTCCAAAAAAAAAAAAATTATCATAGTGCCTGCATTGTTTCCTTCAGTAACATTGTGCTCTCAAATCTTTTTAAAATGAATTCTGCCTTTCAAAATGAACCATATATCATATCTTCATATGGAAACAATCTACAAAACTAGGTTAAAAATTAAAAACGATGGCTCCGTTTTAGTATATCATATTTCTGAAACAAAATTCCACAGTTAGAAGGTCAGATATGAATTAAATCACATTTGCAGTGCTGTTGGGTTGGGTGTATGGTATGACACCGCGCGGGTCCAGCCCACTTGATTGGTCAAAGCTCATTTATGAGCTTGTCTTCTCAAGCCACACAAAATCAGGTTTTGGTTTAATGCAAAGCTGACTAGAAGCGTGTGAGACACGCTACTATAGTTGAAAAAGAAGGAAAGAAGGGGTGCATGACCGTGCAAACCCAATACGTGACAAGAAATTATCAGATTATGAAATGGGGTTTAATAAATTTATGTTGTATTCGAGTTGATATAATTAATTTATTTAATAATCAGGTCGACAAGTTTGACATATTTAATTAAATGACATTTTATTAAATTATTCTTCAAATTTTAGGTATATAAACTTATTAGTTATTGTGGTTTACTTTCTTTGACATAATGTGATTGATTATTTGTGGTATTGAGATCTATTTTAGTTTTGAATGATTATTTGTAATGTATTTACTTATTAGTTTTGAATTTTATATTAAAAATAAGACGAGGAGTTTGAGGCTTTGAGCATTTCATTAATTGATGGTTTATTTATTTATTTTTTGACCAGATTAATTGATGGTTTAGGACTAATAAATATTTAAAATTATTGTTAGGATTAATCAAAATGATTAGAAATGCCATTATTTAGAACCTTACAATTGATTCATGACCTGTTTTTTATATTTTCATCTCAATGCTTTATGTGAAATGTCTTTAAAAATAATTGGACAATGATTTTGACGCTTTGAGCATTCTCTAGTTGATGGTTTATATAATTATTATTTTGATTGGATTAAATGATGTTGTGATGGTTTAAGACTCGTATATATTTAAAATCCAAACAATCAATAAGGGAGTCCTCTACTTTGCATCTTATAATAAATTAATAATATAAAAGAAAGTATCGAATTTGTTGTTAGAGTCTCTATCTTCTTTTCCCCCTAATTTGACACTGTCACTGCCAAATTTCTCTGGACATAACACCCATAAATTCAAATTTTAAAAATATTTAGTCAAAAAGCTTATAAAATTCAAAGAAAAATATCCAAAATTTTGAGTCTCTTCTTCAAATACCCAAATTAGATCAAATGCCTCTTAATCATAATGAAATTGCTATATTGCCACCATTGTGATCAAAATCAAAATACAATTATACAAAACGATAATTCTAAATTCGTGATTGTTAAATAATACCAATTCAATTTTTAATACATTTTTTTAGATAAAAAGTTACAAATTTATAGTACGAAGACTTTGAAGTCTTAAAGTTGGTTTTATTTTTTGTCCAGTGTCTTTAGCATCTCTTATATAAGCTAGGCAGAACTTTTTGACTTAGAAAAATGGTTTCACTTTCACACTAACATTGAGCTATAAAGATGAAGCTTGTGTCGGTGTGGCTGTAGAATCTTGACAATCAATGCTTGTGAGAAGAAATCAACATTCATTTAATGGGAACAGGGGACATTGAAATCTAATACCATATGCACCGGCTTTTCTTTGCTCATGAGGTGAAATTTCAGTGGGGTTCTGTAAGTCTAGATATTGATGAGTCTCCATCAAGGTTTTAAAAACCGATACGGTCAAAGAACCGAAAAAATGAGTGATTACTGGTTTTGTGGTCCGACCGGAGTTCAACCAGTGGTCGAACCGGTGATGTCATAAATATTTAATTAATAATTTTAAAATTATAAAAATAGTTAATAAAATATATAATAAGATTATTACATATAATATTATGTTAAAATATATATAACATATTTTTAAAAAATTATGTGAGTTTTTACATTTTACATGTAGAAAATAAACAATAACCAAAAATTATTTTCAAAACATAACATTTAGTGACACCCTTCTTTTAGGTTTATTTTTTTCCCTTAAAATGGTCTATGTATTATGCATTCATTTTAAAGAAAAATTAAGTAAATTTTAAAATTATTCACTTAATTAATTATTAAAATCACTATTTTTTTTATATCATAATTATCTTAACTAAATGTAAAAGGGATGGGGCCCAATCCACGTGAGTTGCTCACGCTGCCCCTTAAGTACTAAAGGCAAAAGTAAAGTCTTAGGCTAAGGAAAATTAAAAAGTTGTGGCTGTCATTGATTCTCAAAAAACAATAAAAATAAAATGTGTGGCTCTCATTGTGTTATTGACTATTGTGTGCAGTGTGCACACTGAACAAGTAGCAGAGGCAGAGCACGGCACACCACAGTTTTACAAACTGTGCAAACCAGTCTCTCTCTTGGAGCATCCACAGCAGTGGAGCTAAAAATTTAGCTTTTTAGCTCCACCAAAAGTTACTTTATCTATTATAGTTATACACTTGCTGCAGCAGTGGATCTATTTTAACTATCAACACAATAAAATAATATAAACATCACAATAAAATAATATACCCTACAATAAAATAATATATCCTACATCCCAATAAACTTTCCAGCACCGACCACAATCGGCCCACTCTACAATCAGTCACAGCCACCACCACCACCACCACCACCACCACCAACACAGACACAACCAAACCCACAAACAAAATAAAAAACCAAACAACCATCATAGTCACCAATCCACCACCACAGCCACCAAGCCCACAGGAAAAAAAGAATCAAACCCATAGAAAAAAAAAATCAAACATCATTCCACTTTCATAGCCGGTGGATCGACGGCGTGGGCAGGGGCTTGGGCCGGCGTTGGGCAGGGGCGTTGGGTCGGCGCTGGGAAGGGGCTTGGGCTGGCGTTGGGCAGGGGCGTTGGGTCGGCGCTGGGAAGGGGCTTGGGCTGGCGTTGGGCAGGGGCGTTGGGTCGGCGCTGGGAAGGGGCTTGGGCTGGCGTTGGGCAGGGGCTTGGGTCGGCGTTGTCAGCGCTGGGTAGAGGCTTGGGGCGGCGTTGGGTCGGCGTTGGGTCGGCGCTGGGCAGGGGCTTGGGCCGGCGCTGGGTGGGGGGCTTGGGTCGGCGTTTTCGGCGCTGGGCAGGGGAAGAAAGAAGAAAGGAGAAGCCGGCGATGAGCTCTTCAAGCTCCACCAACTGGATTTTGGCCTGAGCATACCAGAGGGGAAAAAAAAAATTTTTGAGGAAGAAAGAAGAAATGAGAAGCCGGAGAGACAGAGAGACAGAAGGAAATATTTTATTAATGTGAGAAGAGAGAGAAGATAATAAAAAAGTAATTTTTTTTTTTAGCTGTGTGCTACAGTGCACATCTATTTATAGATGTGCACTGTAGCAATTCATCTATAATTTATAAGTATAGCTCCACTGCTGTAAGCTCTTTTTTGTGATTTTGAAGCTAAATTTTAGCATTATAGCATTATAGCTCCACTGCTGTGGATGCTCTTACAAACTAAGAAGAAGCTCTCATAAGAAAAATGGATCAATTTAATTTCGTGTGTATTGTGGTCCTCTCTCACATCCAAACAAAGATTTTCAACCATCTCTTCTCTCTATTTGTGAAGATGTGTGTGTATCTGAGAAGATATTCAACCATCTCTTCTTTGCCTCCCTCTTTGTGAAGATGTGTGTTTTCAGGCAAGGTTAGGAATTTCGACTGCTCAAGAGGCTAGCTTTGACGCCATGTTCACCAAAGCCTTCAGTCATCACAGGTAGACGTCGATCTAAGGAAAAAAAGAAATAGATCTTTGCTGCAAAACGTTTGGTTTCAGATCTGTTTCACCCATTTTGCAGAACCGTTGCAAAACCGGTTCAACCATTTCGGTTCTCAATTTTTCCGATTGAACCTCCGGTTACCGGTTATTTCCGGTTTTTCTTTCATTTTTGATTTTTATGAATAATCGGACCGGATTGGTGTCCGGTTCCCGGTTGAACCGGACGGTCCGGTCCGGTTTTTAAAACTATGGTCTCCATCTTCGCTTTTGATTCTCAAAAAAATAAATAATAAATAAATAAATCCTCCAGGTCAAAGAAAAAAAATAAGGTGCAAGCTGCGAGAGTCAATTAGTTTTTTTTTTTTTTTATAAGGTGCAAGACTGCGAGAGTCAATTAGTTTTTTTTTTTTTTTTTAACAAATGGTAAATTATAAATTACACTCTTAAAGTTTAAGGGTATTTAAATTTTACATGTTGAAATTTTAAAATCTAAATTTTACTCCTGAAATTTAGATATAATTAGATTTTACACCTAACGTTTTAAAATTTTGAATTTCACATTCAAAATTTGGAGGTATTTAGATTTTATACTCTCAAATTCTAAAATTTTTAGATGTAAAATTTAAACACTTTCAAACTTTTAAAAGTAAAATCCAAACACCCTTGAAATTTAGGGGGTAAATTTAAATTTTGAAATGTCAAAATGTAAAATCTAAATACTCCAAACTTTAAAGAATAAAATTTAAATTTTGAAACTATAAGTATAAAATTCAAATGCCCTCAAACTTTAAGTTTATAATTTGCAATTAACTCTTTAATAAATAATTCAATGGTTACTAAATAGGGAAGATGATGAAAACATACAGAGATATTAACCAGTTGAACTACAAGACTCTTAATAATGTCAATTACTTTATACAAAGAGTAGCATAGTTAATTCGTTATTTTTTAAAAAAAAAAGAGTAGACGTCACGATCTTTGATCTTTTACGCTAGGTGTTTTGGTTAATATTGATTCATGTGCTGCTAATTAAATTTAATGATTTTGATTGTGGTTCTAATTTTTCAGAATTTTTATAAATTGCATATGGATTTAGTAGAGCTCTTCTTCTTTTAAGAAACCTTAGGTAATCTGTAGGGTCTGGTAGAAGGTTTCTTAATTTTGAGACTCTTAAAAAAAAAAATAGCAGTTAATTTAAAAAATGGGTGTTGTTTCTCTAATTTACTAGGTTAAAAATGAAATGCTTAGTTTAATGCTTTCTGAAGATGAGAATGAGCAGCATGACCAGACCTCCTAAGCCTCCAGCTTAACTACAATTCAATGGTATTGTATTGACATCGAGTAAACCCTTTTAGCATTATTATATGTGCACCATAGTACAAAACTATACGATACAAATGTCGAACAAATAACACGTCATAGTGCCGAACAAATCTTCAAAAAAAAAAAAAAATCATCATACTGCCTACAGTGTTTCCTTCAGTAACATTGTGCCCTCGAATATTTTTAAAATGAATTCTGCATTTCAAAATGAACCATATATCATACATTCATATGGCAACAATCTACAAAACTAGACTAAAAATTGAAAACGAAATTCTACCGGTAGAAAGATACGAATTAAATCATATTTGCAGATTGCAGTGCAGTGTCTGTTGGGTTGGGTGTACCCACTTGATTGGTCAAAGCTCAATTATGAGCTTATCTTCTCAAGCCACGCAAAATCAGCTTTTGGTTTAATGCAAAGCTGACTAGAAGCGTGTGAGACGCTAAAAAGTTGAAAATAAGAAAAGATCGGGTGCATGATGGTAGGGTGGCACAAGTGGTCCAAAATAGATTGTAAGTCAAGCTTTCATATTACATAGGCCTTCGGCCCAAACAAATATTACTTTCAGCTGAGTGCTTCTTGGTCATGTCCTCCTCATAGATTTGAGATGCTTGTTCTGAATTCGGAATTAAGAAACTGCATACCAGTAGCAAATAAATGTATAGGAACATGATATCAAATTTCATTTAGACCCAGGTGCAGTAGCTTTTGCAAAAATAATGAAGGAAGCAACATTGCCTAACCAGGTGATGGGCTCACCATCACTGTTTTTATTAATTAAGCACAACCTTTGATTCCCTAAACATCATCTTTTTAGCCGAATGAGAACATATTCATCATAAAAAAATAATAAAAATAAAATTAAATAAAATAAAGATTAGCTAAGTATAACCTTTTGTTTCCTAAATATCATGAGATTTATTCATTAGAAACAAATACATTGCAAACAAGACTAGCAGACTGCCAAAAAAGAACCAAAACAATACAAAGAGCCCAATCCACAATAAGGATAAAACACTATAGATTACAGGACAACATATCATCAAAAGCAAACAGAAGATAGAAAAATACAAAGGTTTAAGAATTAGAATCAAATACAATCATAGGGGATATTTTAAAAAAAAACACAACCTTTGTTTGTGGCAGAATTCACAATATGCCAGCTTGATGCCAGTCCATCTAACCTTTACGACAATAATATTGAATGTCGTTTTTTCATCTTTAAGTTGTTTTCATGCCATTGAGAGTTTTCTCCATCCAAGTTGGATATATAAGAGCAATCCAAGAAACTTCAAAAATGACAACAACAAAGCTTTTCAGCCTTTTAGAACTCCCATTGCCCAAGCTAACTATGCATCCCAAGTATCAGGTCTTCTAGGAATGGAACAAAGCCTATTAGTTAGAATACCTGGTAAGCTTGAACTGCTAAACTTTTGGTGTAGTAAGTCTAATAGCATTTCATGTTGTCCCCCCCGCATTCAGATTTTCCTGATTTTGTAGTTCTAAATTGACATTTTCTGCTACATTGTGATAGATGTTTGCCTCAAAACACTTGCCCTAAATATGAATTAAAGCTGCAAGATTTACTCATCGAGACCCATTTGATAGTTAAGTTTAAAAGTTCTTATTTGAATTAACAGGAGAATTGTACAGAAAATTTTAAAACCCAAGAATTGTAAAGAAAATTTTCACACAGACATGAATATCCTTAACATTATGGGCTATAGAGAGAAATCAAATTGGATTGCCTTTGGCAAGATATAGTCATATAAATTACCACTTTTAACAGATGAGTGCTTGTATGAGCTGAAAATTGATTTTATACTATCAAATTGGATTGCCTTGGACATTTATAGGAAGAAACACTGTATTCATATATATTCTATCTGTCATCAAAGTAAATGATTTCTTTTAGAAATTAGGCAAAGCAGATCTAGAAAATAGTCCTAGGATTGTGCCACTTGTCCCAAAATCATTTCTGTTCCACGAAAACATTTTAACAAAATAAACAGCATGTAGTATTTTCATCATCTCTTTGTGTAAGCTTGCAAGTCCACTTAGTTGTGATGCAATCTAGTGATGATAATATGCTTTGTCCAATAACTATGACGCGTAGTATACTAAAATAAAAGCTGATATGCATTTCTTGATATTGTTTTCCGATCCTAACAAATAAATCCTATCGTGTTTATTGTAAATCCATGATGATATCTATTAGGCAAATGTGGCATTTGGAATGGCTGTGTGATGAATGTAAACTCAAATTCTTGGAGCTAAAAGTAAAGAGGAATCACTGGTTCATTAGTTTCAAAATTGGAGAATCAAGAAGAGGTTGTGGAGAAACTTGGAAGCCCAGATGAAACCTGAGGACTTTGTAGAGTCTCTGCCTGCCAATGGGTGCTGCCCATGATTTGTATTTCATCACTGATGAGAATTTCCAGAAAGCAAGATTTTTTTTTCATTGCATGGTAATTCTACTTTTCCTCAAGTAAGTCAATATGCATGCTTAAGGACTAATGTTTTCTCCTTTGGAATACTGTGCACATAAATTCTGACGAAAAAATCATAGCAAATTTTGCTTCCCAAGTAATGTAACTACTCTCAAAATGTTAATGACACAACAGAACTAGAAATTGGATGCCAAACTAGATTTGGCTTCCAGGCCGAACGCTTCTGCTCTTTGGAGGTGTGCGATTATATTGAAGGCCAAAATAATAAACAATTTGGTATGCAATGTTGCCTATGAAAGTTGACTCTCTTGTTTTTCAGGTCAACTTGATACATCAAAAGTGAGAAGTAGATGGTCTATGCCACCTCCAAAGATAGATTCAAGAGGGACGTAGATCTGGATGACACTCAAGTCAAGTTGAGAGCAACAGATCCTAGTAAAATGAGCCTTGACATTGTAAAAGGGCAAGCACTTTGTCATTTCACCCTTTTTATGTTTAGCTCTTCCTAACAATAATATTCTATGAGCATTTCTATCCCTTGTCCATTTTATTCTTTAGTGTTGTATGGACTCAAACTAAACCTGTAGAATAATGTCATACAATGAATTCATCTGTCATGATTAGCACCTTTTAGGTTGTTTTTCAAAGTCATGTTTGCTAACACATAATTCAAACTTCAGAACCCCCAAATTTGTGTGGGTTTTAAAGTAGAGTACAGGCCAATTGGAAAAGAACCAAATCTGTGTTTTAATGGAAAGAACTAAGTACCAAGGATCCATACATCCATTGACTGGATAAAAAAGGAAAAAAATAGCAGCCCATATTAAGGGATAGATTAATAAATCTAGTTGTTTACAGACTTGCTTAAAACTAGAAAGATATAAACAACTAACCTAGTGTTCTATTCTTTTTAGTTCAAAGTGAATAGACATACCAATCCGTACATAAATAGTTCATACAGATCATAGGCAGAAATCATACCACTACGGTGCACATGAACCTGAGCTGCCTTTTCAGTCAAGCATACACAAGGTCCTGCAATAATCAATTGTATTCCCACAGAGTAAGCTTTTAGCAAGTTACATGCGCACCGTAATACAATATTTTAAAATACAAATGTGCAAGAAATACTCGTCATAGTGCCAACTCTGTTTCCTTCAGTAGCATTGTGAAGTATGTGGTAGAAATTGAATAATAAAAGAACAAATGAGAAACTAATACAAAATGAGTGTTTTACCTTTTAAAAAAAAAACAAACAAACAAACAAAACAAAAAGAAGAAAAAATTGAAGGGGCCATTACCTTAAAGTTTCTCATTATTTTTGTAATTTTCAATGGGCCAAGTATTATCAGTCAAAGACATTTTTTACTTGGCAAGCCACAAGAAAATTCAACAGAAAAATGAACAGTGGTAACAAAGTAGAATTACCTTTTATGCAGAAGCGCTTGTGTATATTTACATGTGAAGGCACAAGGACAGGATACAGAAACCCTTTACGTACCCATACGAAATAGCAGAAATACCAATCCTTTAAACAACTGTCAACCGCAAACGCTTAAGAAGATAAAGAATCCAATATATACAGAAAACATAATACACAATCAAATTAAATACCCTTGAGAGTTATTGATAACAACATATAAAAGGCCCACCAATCCTCTTTGGCAGCAAAACCTTATCAGGAAATAAAAAGTTTCAGAAAAGAATAGAAACAATGTCAAAAATAAGCCAAATTGAGGTATTAGAACACATGCCTTGGCCATCACTTGTTAACATTCTACACATTATAGGGACCAACATTGGTTCAAATTGGACAAAAAGTTGAGGAAGCCTGCTCACTGATTCAAGAATTGCGCTAATGGCACGCAAACAGCCAACTGCAGCCAAAGCACCAGGATCATCAGCTTCAGCTGTGTTCATGCACCTCCAAAATGCAGCTGTTTGAATATTTATTAAAAAAAGAAGTTGTCAAGGACTTCTGAATATACGTGTAAAATCAAATAAAAATAACAGTACCAAATTCTGGCATAACCCAAGAGCTTAAGGTGCCATCTCCTCCCCAAAGTTGTCCACTATAGTTTCCAAAATAAAGACAAGGTCCTCATTCTCAACCTCATTCATAAGTTTAAAGAACTCTAGAACCGGACTAATCAAATTTGCATAGTTTAAATCAAAACTATCATAAAAGTGAACAAGTTCAAAAATATATTCCACTTATCATAGCTTAGATACCTCTAAATTTCTTGCTGAAAGACTATCATCTAGATCTGTAAGATGTCCATTGAGAGTAGATGTTGCAGCAACCCGTGCTCATCTCCCTTGGATTAAAGACAAAGCCTGGCCAGTGTGCATATCAAATTGAGACTGAATATGCCTGGGTTGTTTCTGCAACTCTAAAGCTTCAGCTTTATATGCCAAAGTTGCAACCCTAGAAATAAATTACAATTTTTAAGAATTCTTTAATTAAAAAAATCAGCATTGGAAGCAGAATACTAGAATTTCATTATCACTAACCCAAAAATTGGACCACAAATACATCAACAACCAAAAATTTCATCAGAGGCTAAAAGATCGAGTATTTGTCTCCCAACTAAGTGAGGTCCTAGAAGGGGTGGCTTGGATAAGGTTTTACCTTCAGCATCTTATGCATTAAGTGGGCACGCAAAAATGTGTCATGTCATAATGAACCTAACACCATGTTTAGTTAATATAATAAAATAAAGTGAAAACCAAATACAACCCAGAAGATAATCATTGGATTCAGCATCAAATTAAGACACAAATACATATCATCCATCATGATTCAAACTCGCTAAAATTTCTGCTCCTAAAATGAAAACTCCAAAACCATCAACAGATTAAAATCAGAGAAATAAAGTATCAAACACTATGTGCAAACCTTAATCCTTTGTGCCAAAAGTAAAACCACAACCCCAACAAATCCATTTCACACTTTACCTCTGTTTTCATCTGTAAACCAAAATTCTTGATGTGAAGTTAAGAAGTACTTGAATATGTAAAGCGTTTTTAATTTCTAGAAGTAAGCTTTTATACACAAACACAAGCGTTTTGTTGGTAAGCTTACTGGAAAAGGCTAAAAGTTACGGAATGGCACTCGTTACATCTTTAGATTTGTAATATTTAATAAAAACCACAAAATAAACCCATTTCAAATGGAGATGAACCTAATACAAAAGTTACAGTTTAAACTTTAAAAGCCCTATCTCTCAAACACGAAAAAAGGCATGCAATAAATATGCATATTTAACAAAGATTGAAACCCTAACCCCAAATATACTACAACAACCACTATGATGCAAATTTGAAACCCTAACCCCAAATATGTTTCATACATTATTTGTCAATTCAAAGCGAAAAATGTACAACAGCCATGTTTTTATTGGTAAGTTATAGAAGCGGTGAGTGAATTTCAGTCCCTGGTAGTTGACAACCATATACAAGTAAAAGCAATGTGTAGAAAGAATACCCAAAATCTTTCTTCAACGCCAAAAAGGTGCTTCCTTCCTGGTCTAGCAGAAAAAGGCAGAAATGCTATCATCAAAAGCAAAGTCTAAGTCCTCTCTCCCTGTAATCACCCAAAACATTCATATTCAGTGGAAAATTGCTCACGCCTGTGATTTAAAGTAAACGAAAATAAGAAACCCTAATTGAAATGGAAAATTGAAAAAGAGAGAAGCGGAGACTGGAGCAGATCCAGTCGAGAATGGGGCGAGCGTGGTCCTATGGAATGTGAAGTAACAAGATTTTCTATTCTTTTTTTCAAATGGGGATTTTTTTTTCCAGACTAATGTAGAGTTTTGCTTCGATGGATTTCCTTCTCTTTTTTTTCTTTTTTTTTTTTCTTTTTATTTCCACATTGACCTTCATTGAGCATGTAAATCTTGAATTTTTTTTTTTTACTTATTTGTTCTTATAAATGTTAAGAACTTTGGTAGACTTTTTTTTTTTTTTTTTTTTTTTTTTTTTTTTTTTTCATACAAGCAAGTGTTAATTATTAACTGGGGGTTCCTCCATTTGCTTCAATTTGATCGAAGCGGCAAAAATTATAGTTGCAATTTCTTTTTTAAAGTTAGCTATCAAAGATTCAAAAGCATAAAATGCTTATAAATTAATTAATAAATGTACCTCATTCCTTTTCTTTTTTTTTTTTTTGATTGTAAACATCATACCTGGATTTCATTGATACGGACCAAAGTCCAAATTGATTACATCTTGCAAAATCTGCAGTTCAATGGGACCCATACTACATAATCTTTTACATGTTTTGCATTCCTAGCTAATAAGTGAGCAGCTGCATTAGCATTCCTTCTGGTGTGCATGGCCTTCCAGTAGCTGAATTTCACCAACATTCTCTTCACACCTTCAACGATCTTCAAAATAGGGAGAGCAGGGGGAGTAGCACCATTTAAGGCTTGAATGACTAATAGGGAGTCACTCTCCACTACTATTTCTGTCAGCCCCAAATCCCATGCCAAAAGGAGACCAGCTTCTACTGCTTTTGCTTCAGCTTCTAATGCCCCCAGTGGGAAGCCAACTCTCTTGCACATTGCACCCATCATTTGCCCGTAGTCATTTCTTATAACTACCCCGACACCACAACAGCCCAAGTCTTGGAACACTGCTGCATCAGAATTGATTTTGTACTTCCCACGAGGTGGAGGGGTCCACTGCTTAATCCTAGGAGCAATAGAGAAAACATTACGTTGAACAGGCATGGCTGCACGCACTTCGTCTTCATACTTTTGAGCCTCCCCAGCAATGGTTTTCCCCCTTTTACAAATCCCCCCATGCCTAGCTGAATTTCTATTATTCCACAAACTCCAAGCCAAGATAGCAAAACCTTCCCAATTCTTCTCCCCTGGTACTTCCATCAGCAGCCACACCACATCAAGAAAGTCCTTTGGGGGCTGCCTAAGTTTAGGAAGACTGAGTTTTGATTCATTCCAAGTTTCCCTCGCAATCACACAGCCCCACAAAATATGCCTCGCTGATTCACACTCTCCACAGAAGTCGCAACTATCTTCCGTCACCACCTTTCGGTTTAGCAGACATTGTTTTGTGGGAAGCACATTCTTACAAGCTCTCCACATGAAGTGCTTCACTTTGTTTGGGCATTGAAGCTTCCACACAACCTTCCATATTGCAGTCATTTTGGAGCTATCAGAGCAGCCTGGACCCTCCTCACCTCCCTTTGAGTTAGCAAGATGTTTAACAGCAACCTTATAGGCACTCTTTACCGTAAACATGCCATTTGGGGACTTTGCCCAAACCTTGGAGTCCGATAAGTTCATAGGGCTAATTGGGATGCTTAGAATAGCCTCGGCCTCGTGGGGGAGAAAAGTGCTTCTTATCAATTCAACATCCCATTCCGCTTGTTCCTGCACAATGAGACTAGCCACTCTTGTTTCCCTTCCCATTGAGGTTCTTGGAGTTATTACTTTGCTTGACTCCGTTGAAGGGAGCCAATTCTCACCCCAAATTTTAATGCTTCTCCCATCACCCACAACCCACTTTGTTTCCTCCTTAATTACTGGTTTGGCAGCCACAATGCTTCTCCATAGATAGGAAGGATTTCTCCCAACCTGAGCATCCATAAAGGAGGATTTCGAGAAGTATTTAGCTTTCAGCACTCTATGGATCAATGAATTTGGGCTTTGCTGAATTCTCCACCCTTGCTTGGCTAGGAGAGCAAGGTTGAATGCTCTCAAATCCCTAAAACCCATACCTCCTTCGGCCTTCGGCTTGCACAAATTCTTCCACGACACCCAAGCCATTTTTCTTTCCCTTCCTTTCTGCCCCCACCAAAACCCCCTTACCATTGCATTTATTTCTGAGCATAGAGAATCGGGTAACAAGAAGCAATTCATCGTATATGTCGGTGTGGCCTGCGCTACTGCCTTTATCAGTATTTCCCTACTAGCATTAGACAATAATCTCCCTTTCCAACATGCAATCTTTCTTCCCACTTGGTCTTTTATACGATTGAAAGCTTTTTTTTTTGCATCTGCCTACCATTGGGGGTAACCCCAAATACTTTTCATGTTGTTTGACAATCTCAGCTCCAAAGGTGTCCTTTGCAAATTTCTGAATATCTTCTTTTGTGTTCTTGCTAAAAAACAGTGAGGTTTTCTCCCTATTGAGTTTTTGTCCCGACTCTTTTTCATAAACTTCCAACATCGAGGTCACAAACCTACACTCCTCCCTAGTTGCCCTACAAAAAATAATGCAATCATCTGCAAAGAACAAGTGCGAAATCAAAGGTGCATGTCTACTCACAGCCACCCCCCTAATCCCCCCTTTTGCCTCTTTTTTCCTAAACAACGCTGACAACCCCTCAGCACACAAAAGGAACAAATACGGGGATATTGGGTCCCCTTGGAGCAAACCCCTGGATGGGTTGATTGTTCCTCTTGGCACCCCATTAATGAGAACCGAAAAAGAAGCCGTGGACACGCACATCATGATTAGGGAGATCCATCTTTCTTCAAAACCCATCTTCCGCATCATTGCCTCAAGAAAGCCCCATTCAACTCGGTCATAGGCTTTGCTCATATCCAATTTAATAGCCATAGACCCTTCCCTTCCTTTCTTTCTTTTGGCTATGGAGTGCATGGTTTCAAAGGCCACAACCACATTATTTGTTATTTGCCTACCCGGAACAAAGGCACTTTGAGCTTCATTGATCACTTTGTCCAAAATCTTCTTCAACCTATTCGCCAGGACCTTTGATATTATCTTATAGATTACATTGCATAGACTGATTGGGCGGTATTCGGTAATTTTTTGAGGGTTTTTTGTCTTTGGAATTAAGCAAATATAAGTGTGGTTTATACCCCTTGGCATAATGCCAGTATTTAAGGCCTGTAGTACACAATTTGATACACTAGGACCAACAATTTCCCAATATTTTTGGTAAAAGAGAGGGGACATACCATCGGGGCCCGGTGATTTTATGGGGTGCATTTGTTTGAGCGCGGTCCAAACTTCCTCCGTCGAAAACTCCTTTAGCAGTGCATTGTTCATTTCTGGGGTTACCCTTTTATCCATAGCCTCCATGCTTTCTGCAAAGTTGGAAGGGTGATCCGAGCTAAAGATTGTTGAGAAGTAGTCTAGCACGATCTTTTCCACTGCCTCGCTCTCTTCCTGCCAAACGCCTCCCTCATCCATGAGACCACCAATCCTGTTTTTTCGTTGCCTTTGACTAGCTGTGGCATGGAAAAACTTCGTGTTCTTGTCCCCATTTTGCAGCCAGCTCACACGAGACCTTTGGTTCCACATGATTTCTTCCCTGGTATGGAGTTCATTGATCTCCCTTTTGAGTGCACTAATCTCCTCCGCTGTCTCGTGTAACAAGCTTAGTGATTCGAGATGTTGAAGTCGCGTTTGCTTCTGCTTCAGAATCTTATAAACATTGCCAAAACTATTCTGATTCCAACACATTAACTCCTTTTGGCATCTTTCTAACCTCTCCTGGATAGGCCGAGATAAGTCCTCCACATATGGATCCCAAGCCAACTCAACAATTTCCCTGCACTCTTCCTCCCTTGTCCACATAGCTTCAAACAGAAACCGCTTTTTTCCCCGATTGCCATACTTATTCTTTTTTAGAAACATTACTAGGAGGCAGTGATCTGATGCTGACATCGAAACATGGTGTACCTTTGCCTCAGTAAACCGCCCCAACCATTCATCATTTGCTACCATTCTGTCCAAGCGAAATAGCGTGCGCTGATCCCCGAACCTCCCATTGCACTAGGTAAACCTTGGCCCAACAAAACCCAAATCAAACAGCCCACACCTACTGAGCGTTTCCCTAAATTCCTTCATCTGATCAGCATCTCTTTCTTTCCCCCCTATCTTCTCGTTTGGATGTATGATTTCATTGAAATCCCCACAAACCAACCACGGCATCTTGCATTGGCCATAAAGAGCTTCAATCAATTGCCAAGAGCTTTGCCTTTTACTCGTATCGGGGTGACCGTAGAAACCCGTGGTCCTCCACGGACCTTCGCTCCCCTCGCCGTGGACCATTACGTCAATATGAGAGTGCGAACAACTCTTGAAACGAACGTCCACACCTTCCCTCCATAGCATCGCTAAACCTCCACTTTTGCCATCACTAGGGACAATAATCCCTTGAGTAAATCCTAACTTATGCTAGAAACCTTTCATTCTCTCTGTTGTTGCTTTCGTTTCAGCCAAAAACACCAGAGTGGGGTTTTTTCCTTTCACCTCCTCGGTGAGCGTACGAACTGCCGGCGGTGACCCCAACCCCCGACAGTTCCATGCTATAACGCTCATTGGTCTGTTCTCTTCCTCCGTTCTTCCCTGATCTTTCCCTACCCGTCTGCCAGGCTCACCCCTCAACCACGCCCCATATTGCATACAGCTTTCTCCCACTTTCATCCCCAAACTCGTCTTTTCTGCACAATCCTTCTCTCTGTGATCTAGCATCCCACACCGGTAACAGAAGTTTGGCAGCCTCTCATATTTGAAGAAAACCCATCTGCTCTCTCCGCCCTCAATCGTGACCCTTTTCCCTCTGATCAACTTTTTTGTAGTATCAACACGTATTCGTACTCGTAGACATTTTCCCCACTGCACCCCTTTATCAGGTACATCCACGTCTAGCACCATTCCAATTTTCGCTCCAATCTCCATACCTCATTCCTTTTCTATTGTGGGTGTGTGTTTGTTTCTAAAAAAAAAAAAAATTAATAAATGTCATCTTCTAATGCCTTAACATATACAATCTAATATGAATATGTAAAAAATAAATAAAATTGTATCCTTGCATCTCAAACTTTTTTTTTTTTTTTTTATACAAGATAAAATTCTACTTTAATCTAATCTAAGTGTATATGTGTGTGAAACTCCCTCCTGGAAACTTGAACTCCGGCCCTTGTCCCCTCCACTTTACAAGCACTTATACTTGTGGAGTGATCATCACACCAAAAAAATGTGGTGGTGCATCCCAAACTTTCTAAATGCAAATGAAAACGAGTTTATTTTGGAAAATAAAAGGAACATTTACTAAAGAGATTTAGTTATATATTTTTATAAACATATTTCTTAAATGTTCACAAAATTAATGAGTTATATGTGGCAAAAATTGAATAATAAAAGAACAAATTAGACACTAATACAAAATGAGTGTTTATACTTAAATACATAAATAAAAATTTGAAGGTACCATTACCATAAAGTTTCTCATTATTTTTGTAGTTTTCAAATTTTAATAGAAGGGAGTATTTTTGAAAAAGCAAAAACTTGTTACACATACGTTAATATACATATTTTTACAAGCATAATATAAAAAAAAAAAACAATTGAAATTATGACTTCTCTAATTAACAAGTGTAATAAACTTATTTTAAATGTACATATTTGCACATACTTTGATGTAAGAGTGATATGTTAATGATGAACGGTGATAAGACAACAAAAGTATGGTGTGATCAATATCAACTTGTCTATCTTATTGCTACAGAATCACAGATGGGATCTACGCCTGCAGCTAATACAAGTTCAACTCTTTCGAAAAGAAAAGGTCCCAAAAAGAGAGGGAGAAGTCATCAGAGTTCTTTATTTTTTATAAGAGAAGTCATTAGAGTTGAAACCTCTAAAGTCACAAAAAGGAAAAAAGAAAGTAAAACTTCGATTCCAAGTACAAAATACCAAAAAGAAGATTCAATTATTGAGATTAAGATCACCAAGGAGTTCAAATATTATTATCGTCGTTGATGCACATGCTGCCATACCATTACCCATGCAATTTTAAAGATTCTTTTTGTATATCTTTCATTTAGTTTTTACTATCTTTTTGTCAATTCTATGATTCTTTCCCATTGGCACTATAAATTTGTTATTTGAATCTTACAGTATGTGTTTAGTTCTGCGGCACTTTGTTTTGATTACATCTATTTAAATGGTACAAAATATGTGTGTGTATATATATATATATATACATACATACATATATATATATATATATATATAAACTATATGTTCTTGATGATTGTTTTTTATTATTATATTAATACACAAATTGGTTTTTTGTGTAAGTGGGAAATAAACTCCAGAACTTTTTTCGATGATAAGAGACTTTATTAGTTAAACTAACCCTGAACCAATCTTAGGTCTATATATTTGTACAACAAGCAAATTAACATTGAGTTAGTCTAAAATTAACTTAGAGTTAGTCAAATATTCTCTATTATATAGACCCTACATTACATTCATTCATAATTGTCAAAATGATAATCGTATCATGAACTGAATTTTAATTTTTTTGTATCGTGTATTATAAATACATGGACACCTAATAATTTAAAAAAAAAATTATATATCTATATAATATATAAAAGGCATCTTCATTATAAATTTGCAATATATTCAAATAATGACTAATTCAATCATCACTTATTTAATAATATTTAACAATGCTAATTAAATAAATCAAATTAACATATATTTATAACATATACATTCAAATTTATTAAACTCAAAAGTGATAATACATGACATAAAAACTAAAATAATAATTTCTTTTCGTTATATTAATTGTCTTACCTAATAAACCCAACCTAAGCTAATGTTATTATCATATTCATCATCTTGCAAATTCATTTCTTCATTCTTATCAACATTTACCATGTGTTCTTGTTCTTTTATTTTAATTAAATTTCTTTATATTTCTTCTTGGCATTCTAACTTCTTAGACTTGTAATAATAATAATAAAGAAATAAATAATTATTTTGTCATTTAATACCATATTAATAGTATATAAAATATATTTGCAAATATGGAAGTGAAATATCAAGTGTGTAGTCTAAATTTTTTAAGAAATTAAAAAAAAAAAAAAAAAAAAAAACTCATGGACATGTTTTTTATTGGGCTCAATTAAGTAGCTTAGTAATGTTGTGTCAAAAACAAGTCTAATAACTCATTAGACTCAAGTAAAAGCACAAAATTTAATTTATTTTTTTAAAAAAAAACTCATTTTAAATTTACGTGTCTGTGTATTGTATGACACATATGATTTTATGATATAATTTAAACAATATGCACCTATGTATTGTATGATTCATGAACTTTTTTTTTTTTTTTTTGAAGCAATGATTCATGAACATTTTAGATACACCCTTATAATACAAGACTTATTTTTTACTCAATACAGTATGTATAGTATGATATATATCGCGTACTGTACAATACTAACAACTATAAATTTATTACAAAGTGAAGAGCTTAATATCAAAGATGTAGTCATAAGGATTTTTTTGCTACAGATGTAGGCCATTAAGTCGAATTATGTAAAATCCTTGTCCTAACAGCCAATAACTTTAAATTATACATGATTACGGTATACCATGTATGCATTAGTAAATGAAAGGTTTTATTTTCAATTGATATATTGATTAATTAAATAGGGCACGTTGACTCCAAGGATCTTTTTGAATGAGTTATGTATTCATGCTGCATTTTTTTTCTTATGCCTTTTTCATGAACGGGTATGTGACATATAATAATTGATAATTCAACGAGAGGAAGATTTGAAACTTAAACATCCTTCAACTTTCAAAATCAACATCATCCTAATAATATAATATAGTAGTCTTGATAATAACTCCCCTACTACTTGTGAATAATATATATATATTTTTTGATAAGATACTTGCGAATAATTTTGAAGTTTAGTTCTTCTCAAAACAACAACAACAACAAAAAAAACCTTGAAGTTTAGACTATTTAGTTGGTCAAGGAAGCACGTAATTTGACACTTTTATATATTTGTTACGGAAATGAGTGGGGGCAATAAATAATTCCCTAAAAGATCTTCCATTAAAAAAAAAAAAAAAAAGAAGTTTCCGAAAGATTGTACCTGCGTAGCAGTGCAGGCACCGCATCAATATAATACTATAATAGTACCTACAACCTATCACAAACTGATTCTTATGTATGATATAACTACTTTTTAAAAATTCTTACCTAAAAATAATCTATTTTAAACTCTATTTCATTAAAATATTAATTTTTTATAATTATTTTTTTCACACACAACAACCGCCATTTACTCTCTTTCTTCATTGAGATATGTAAAAATAAATAGTATCAATATAAATTTATACAATTACTATACCAATTTTATAAATTTACACATTTTTAACTTAACTAACGTGAGTGATTTGGGGGTTTGGATGAGTGCATTCGCATCAATTTGTGCAAAAATTTATATATATTTTAACTTAAGAATCTACTTTTTTTATTTTACACAACCACTTTTCAAAAACATCAGTGTCAGATTATCTATTTTACATTTATAAGGATTGCTCTGTATCAACAGACTAAGACACAAGTACTAACTAATTTAATACCAAATTGCTACAACTAAATTTAATGCAAAAATATTAGAAATTCTCTTACATAAGACATTTATATTTTTATTTATATTGTTTCTTAATTGCAACATTCACAGCTAAAATGGCGAGACGCACTAAATATCTTTATTTATATTTTTTGAGAATTTAATGAAGAATTTAACTATAAAATCAAATTTAAAAGTATGTATTAAAATAATAACGTGTAAAATTGTGAAGTTTTCAAAAACTTGACAAAATATTATATTGTAGATTATAAATTGTAAATAATATAAATTAAATGCTAAAATTAGTTTTGCTTTTACCGTTCCTAATAAAACTCTGATTCCGCCCTAGATATTTTGTTTTTCTTTTTTTTAATAATAAAATAACAAAAAAATAATAATAATAATAAGTAGTAACAAGTTCTGGAGAGTAGAGAGAGACAATTCCAGAAGCCGTTAGAACCATGGCACAGTAAACACTGTCGCCCGATATCGTCAGACAAGACAACTGCCGCAGAGTCTAGACAGACAAACAGAGAGAGAGAAAGGAATGAGCAATAAACAGAGAAGCGTCAAGCTGTTCTGTCCCTTAGTATCAAAGGCGGCGTGGTTGGTGGTGTGGGACGAGCAGAGACTCGACCTGGGCTCCATAGCTCGGACCTTTGGGCTCGACCCATCAACTCTAAAGCTCAATGGTCACTTCATTAGTAGAGGGGTTGATTTCATAGCCTCCTCAGTCACCTGGAACTCCCTTATTTCTTTCTTCTCTGCCAGAGGCTTCTCCACTGGGAAAAATCACCAAGACGCTCTTATTGTTGATGGCAAGCTTACCAAACTTGGCTCTAAGAGTATGTTGTTCTTTTTCTTTTCTCTTTACTTTTAATGGGTTTCTCAGAGTTTATGGGAGAATGAAAGAAAAATTGGTATTTATTTATTTGCTTGGCTTTTCTTTTAACCTGTAGGTTGGACTTGGAATATATAGTTAATGTTATATGCTCTGTTGGGTTTCTTCAAAAAATGTGAAAAAGTGAAATAAACCTCTGTTTGTTATGATTTTGAGATTTTTAGTGAGCAAAAGCAGTCACTTCAAACTTTCATGGTGAGACTATCTGGGAAGGGTTGAGTTGTTTGTGATATTAATTTGTAATATAATGTTGTAGCACTATTGCAAGATGGATTGGGTCACAAATGGTTTCAGCAATTTATCCAAAAAATTGAATGATGTTGTCCAATGGTGTGCACAATGCTATACAATATATACAATGTTGTACACAGTCTATCCCAAGTGTGATTAGATCACTCAGTTCTTTCATTAAGATATACTTACGGTTTTTCCAGGGGTGAGTGACCCTCAAGATGCTGCTAATGGAAGTTACTATGTAGTGGCAAATAAAGTTGATGGTGAATGGTGATAGTACAAGGCCACAAGCTGAAGATGTCAACTTCGTGAAGAATAAAAGGTTAAAGGTAAGGGACACAGGTAGACATTTGGATGTCATTGTGATAAATTGATAATGTTTTGGAAAATTAGAATTTCCTAAGCTGCTTTCATACCATGGTCATTTTTTAACTTTAGCCATACTATACCATATTTGGAATTGATGTTGCAATTGTGAGAATTTTTGTCATGTGCAGTGAAGAAACGTATATTTAAAGAAAACAATAAAAAGAATTTGTGTGCTTGTTTAACAGGTTGTGATAATTAAGGACGATTATATGAAATGTCTTCATGTCATTTGTCAGTTTGGAATGTACTTGATAATGAAAGATTGGCATAGCATTGTGGCTTAGAAAATATGCTTTCTGAAACTATTTTTGCTATGTCAACACTTGACACTAACAAATCTGTGGTTGGCTCTTTCAGGAGGCAAAGCTCTCCATGGCCTGAGCTCCAAGAGAAAGCATATGTTGGAAGATGTAAGCCTACTCAAGAAGTTAAAGATAAATGAAACTGAGTCAGGTACATTGACTAGACATGTGACTTAAATTTCATCTGTATATATTAGTTTTATACCGTTTGTTACTCTTGCTTGAAGTCATCAACTATATGTAATATTTCTCCTTTCCTCCAAAGACATGGAAGCCAGGTGGTCCCTGTTGGAGTTGGGTTGAATATTTCTGCTTAGATGAAAGCATTATATCTCCCTTGAATCTCAATGGCTACCCACACGATCTCACCTTTGCTTAATTTGGCTTATGTTGGAATTTCTTGTTTTTTTTTTTTTAACAGAGCTTGGGTTTAACTAAATGGTCTATTCTCATAATATCTGACCTGACTAACAATTTAATGACCAGTATCTTTCTAAATGTCTAACCAATTGCCTCCTTCCCTAGATACAAAAGATTTGTTTTGTGTTTTGTTTACCATGCAAAATAACAAATTGTAAATGATACTGTTTGGGCCATTTTGCAGATATTCAAGGAAGAGGAAATGACCTCCCAAAAACCTTTGTACACACCCAATTTACATGCAGTTATATGAGTAAGAATTTGAAGCGGATGCGAGGAGATGAGACAATTGAAGCTTCTCCTTGCAAGAGGATGACATGAGGCTTCTTTTTGTTTCTTTTTCTTTCGTTCTCTTCCATGGTTTCACCCCCTTATAAGTTTCTTTTTTCTTTACTTCTAGTCTCCTGATAGATTGTCAACTTGTAAATGGTTTTAGATGAGGATATAAGCGTTGTAAGTTTGTAAAATTTTGTAATTTAATTGCCTTTGATACAAATATAAGGCTTTTGCTATGTATATTGCTTGAAAGGTCTTGTAATTTAATGGCCATTGTTACAAATAAATGTTTGTGATCTACCAACAATTGATTTTCAGCAGTCTAGAACATGATTTGATTTTCATTCTCTTTGCACACATGAAATCATCCTGGGATTCTAGTTTATGGGTTATTTCCTTTGGTCACTAGCAATAAATAAATTCCTATACTGGGTGTGTTAAGAGTATATTTTCTTTTTTTTTTCTTTTTGCACATTACACAAACAGAAACATCTTTGGTGTGACTCTACTTATGAAAATAATATTCATATTTTAATGTCTTTTCTGCTTGAGACTCCATGAGTTCAGCCGTGGATGTTGAAATCAGTTCAATCAGGTAAAAATTGTTTGGACAACTTGATCTTGGTGATTACCATATTTACTGTATATTAAATTATTTGGCAATCAATAACCATACCTAAACTTGGCTTTATAAGTTGGCTAGCAGTTCAGAACAAACTCGATTGAAATAAGACAGGCAGCTTGAAGAGTCATTACAACTTGTCGTGTAAAAATAATCTGCGTTCCCTCAGCACTACAAATAACCAGGGGAAGTTATGCATCATCCCTTCGTAGCATGAGTCACATACAATTGTGGGACTAAAACTATTAGAGTAAGGATTCATGTCAGATGTATAAGATAATTGTAGGATAAACACACATGTAATGGCAAAATCTGTGTTTTAGTGCAAAACATGGTAGAGTCACACATTAATGAGTACGGATGGAGAAGCGTATCAAGTAGTAGGGTAATCAATTTCTCACTGAACCAAGTTGTGCAGCTTATAAAACGTTCAAGCCAAAGTAACCACTTGGCCGGATATTTCTGATACCTCACGCAATAGACTTGTAAATTATTTGGGGCTTAAAGGAATCTTAAGCATGGTTCCCATTTTAGTTGTTGTTTGTGGAGGGCTGAGACTGCCTTCTGTTTTCAAAAAGAACACTTGTATGTCCAAAGAAGGAAGAATAAGGGAAAGACAAAAAGAAAGGGAATTTCTGTATAATAAATTTTGAATTTGATTGTGCAAATAAGAATGCAGGAAAGAAGAAAGGTACAGCATAGGCAAGCTTGATTGGCCTTGCCTAGTTTCCAGTTGCAAACTCAAAACTGTGGAATAGTGATTAACCAGGAAATGACGGATGAAGGTAATTAATATTTAAAAAAGTCAGTAAATAAGTCAATTCATTTAAGATGATTCTTAGCAAAGTGTGTACCCTACACATAAAACTAGGGTGTTAGTTTTGGGTTAGAGGCTAATATTGTACATACCCATTGGCACATAGTGTACATTGAAATACCTAGTTGGCTTGCTAATGTTATTCAGAGTAGTATTGCCAAAAAACAGCCACACCAGCCACTATTAAGACTTTTAGTATAAGTTTTGAACTGATTAAGGATGATGAAGTTGAGTGAGACTGAGGGGGTTCCCATTCCTTTCCTCTAAGCTTGGCAGACAACCAGGATAGCAGCTGAGGAAGCCGACCAGCTTTCTTGGAAGCTGCAAGCAGGATAATAAAAGGCAAACATTAGGAGCAGGGAAACAGCAAGCCAGCTAAATTGCAGGATATATATCAAAGACACATGGACAGCTGTTATTATGATCGGTACTGTGTTGCTCCCTCTTTCTTTTTTTGATGACGAGGAATCTCCCTGAAGGTATGGGCCAGTAGGACCACCCTTGAGGGGCAAACCCCGGATGCCTACACACCCCAGTAAGCAGGCATCGGGTAAATCGTGAAATGCCTCAACTAGGAATCGAACCAAGTTTACACTCTCCCTTACTGTCGAGGCACCCTAGGTGAGGGTAGTACTGTGTTGCTTACTAATTATTCTACAAACTTGTATGATCACAAATGAGTCAATGATTTAAACCGATAGACCCTTTAATAATAAACCGAGAGAGACTTACCTCTGTTTTTCAGAATTCTTTCCTCTTCGCCAACACGTCTTCGAAGTACATTGAGCAAAGATCCAAAATATAATGCAAACACCGTGCATGTAATTGTGATGACATTGTAAGGCATACTAAAATCAGGAGTTGTCAATGGTACAAGTAATACTTCTGTGTAAGACACAACTGGGCTCTTTTCCTGCACCACAGACTCAGATAATATATCAGATGAATAGGCAAAATTTAAAGCATAAATACAATTGCTGAACTGATGGCATGCAAGGAGTAGATAGTACCTGAAATTTAGACAACATGGGTGACTTGTTTGAAAAGTTATCTTCAAGATAATGCATGCTTGTCTGGAAATTTGGAAAGATTATTACAGCTGACGGAATGTCAAACCCCTGATTAGCATCTGGAGGATATTCATCGATGTGCAAAAATCCCTGTTCAGACATAATAAAGAAGCAAGCAAGAATATCAACAAATTATAATGAGGAGCTAAATGCACACTCAACTTTGGCATAGAGTAATCTCTCTCTCTCTCCTTCCTCTTTTTTTTTTTTTTTTTTTTTTTTTTTTTTTTGGCCTTTTGGACCCAACCTGGGGAGTAAACTACATACACACAACCCCACCTGCCAAGACTATGTATCAAGTAATTCAAGGGAACTCCTAGTAGAGATTGAACTCAGGATATTTGGGTTTACTGCTCATCCCACCTCCAACCACTAGGCTGCACCTTGATAGATAACTTTGGCATAGAGTAATCTCAAAGTAAGAATTATAGTTAGGTAGCTCCAATAACAATGCACTAAGGTCTTGTCTAATAAATAGGCTCAAAGTAACATTGAGGCAACAAGGTCCCCCAATCTAAGTGGCCCAAATTGCAAAAGAAGGCAATGCTTCATGAAGAAAGGAACATTTCTAAAAATAAATAGAACTTAAGAAAAGAAGGTGCATTCAAAGTGAACTACATGAGTTTCCTTTTCAATTTTGTTGAAAGGCCAGCATAGTGTTCCTAAATATTATCATCTTCCACAAGCTCATCCAATTTCATTTGTGTAAGTTCTATGCCACCAAAAAAAAAAAAAAAGTATTAGTAGTTCTAAGGTTTGTAAAGTTTTAATTTTCAATTATATCCCTTGTAAATTTTTGTAATTACTCACTTTTCTTTTTAAATTTAAAATATATGTTGGATATAAAAGGTATTTGACAAATCTAAAATAAAATAAATATTTATTTGTTATATGAGTTAAACGGGTTGTGTTAAGTGGGTCATTTTGGGTTGACACAAATAAATTGGTGTGTCAAACGTGTCTATTGCGGGTTATACGGGTTGACCCGTTTATGACCCGTTTCTTATCGTGTCGCTTTCGGGTCAACCCGTTTATTACCCAAACCCATTAAGGCCCAACCCTAACTCGAAAAAACCTGAGTCGGGTTCGTGTCGTGTTCGCGGGTTGAGTCGAACATTGACACCCCTTGTCTGTGCTGATACATGAGGTCTAGTGTTTTTTACTAAGCATATACTACTTTTACATCTTTACCCAATGGAGAAAGACTTCAAGTTCAAACAAAGAGATCATCTCAGCAAAAAAGAAAAAAAGGAAAGAAAAAAAAAAGAAAGCAAGTAAGCAACACAGTGAGAAAAAGCGAGTCTTCCACTGGTTTAGAGAGATTTGATCACTGGTCATCAACTAGAGGCAGCAGCGGACGACAATGTCGACAAGGACAGAAGCTTTAACTGGCATCTGGAGACTTGTGGATGATATTATCAGAGATTTGGCTGAGTTGAGGAGTGTGGTGGCCGACGAGAGAGAGAGGCAATCTTAGGTGAGAGAGGGTCCGAAGGGAGGCGATTTTTCTTGAGCTTGAGGACCGAATGATAGAGACCTGGTCTAGTTTCTAATTTTGACTTGTGAGCATCCTAAATGACGTTGTATAGGGAAAAAACAGACATAGCGATGCCGTTTAAGGCTTTATTTATTTTTTTGAAGTAAATGCACTTTTAGTCCCTACATTTTGGGGTCATTTCTATTTTGGTCCCTACATTTCCGTTTCACCACTTTTAGTCCCTAAACCAATTAATGCGTGTTATTTTAGTCCTTTCTGTCAGTCAACAGACGGAAATAATTGAATTGACTAATGGAGGGATTAAAATATTATTAAAAATTTACTGTAGCTCTCATTAGATATTAAAAAAAAAAAAAAAAAAAAAAACTAAAGAACTCAAGAACACCAAAGAATAGAAACCCAGATTTTAAATGTAAGAACACTGGCACAAAAAAAAAAAATCAAAACTCGTAGATCCAAACCAAACGTTTAAACTTCCTTCTTAAACCCTCACTTTTCAGTAATCCTTTTCATTCTTCGATTCTTCTAGAGCACAAACTCAAAGAGAGAGAGAGAGAGAACGAGAGATGGAGTTGAATCTCTCGCTCTTGGAGATCTAGCCATGATGAAGACAGATTTGAGCTCGACGAAGACATATCTAAGCTCGATGAAGGGAGATTTGAGCACAGAGAAGACAGATCGGGCCATGGCAAAGGGTGATTTAGGCAAGAGCACGACAAAGGTAGATCTAGGCACGACGAAGGTAGATCTAAGCGAAGTGAAGGCAAATATGGGCAAAGTGAAAGTAGATCTAAACCCAACCCATTCTCTCTTTTTCTCTAATCTCGATCTTACTTTCCCTCTCATCCTCCATGGCTGGAGCTTCAAGCTCTATAGATCGAAACCCCATAGTGAATCTTCGATCTCACCTTCTCTCCATACGGGCTGAAGGGGACTCGTGGGATTGTTTTGGTGAATAGAATGAATGCTTTGCTATTGTGGTTTTTATTTGCAGATGGAATGGTAAGTTTGGACAAATGCTTGTGCAAAATTTGTATGAGTGGCTTTGAAATTTGTTGTGTTTGGTGTTTGTAGTGAAAATCTGGTGTTCACTTTAAAACTAAAAAAAAGTAAAAATATTGTTTGTTTTTTATTTGGATTTCAAATAAAGGAAAATGCCGTTGCTAGGTTTGCTCTTTGATTCTGGGTTTGATGTCTTTGATATTCAATCTTGGTTTGCTATTTGATTCTGGGTTTGATGTCGTTGCAGGGTTTGATGTCTTTGATATTTAATCTGGGTTTGCTCTTTGATTCTGGGTTTGACGTCGTTGCCGGGTTTATTTCTTGATTTAAGAAGAATATTGAAGAACAAGTTCTTATGTTCTTAGATCTCAAGTCATGTAATTTTTTGGTTTTTTGGTGCCAGTGTTCATACATTTAAAATCTGGGTTTCTGTTCTTTGGTGTTCTTGTGTTCTTTAGATTTTTTTTTTTTTATCTGATGAATGCTACAGTAAATTTTTAATAATATTTTAATCCCTCTATTAGTCAATTCAGTTATTTCCGTCTGTTGACTGATGGAAATGACTAAAATAATACGCGTTAATTGGTTTAGGGATTAAAAGTGGTGAAATGGAAATGTAGGGACTAAAAGTGCATTTACACCTATTTTTTTTAGAAAGGCCCATGAGAACTGCTAGAACAGTTCACAACACTCGAAATCGTACGGTCTAACCGTAGTTTGCATGGGTCCCTGCTTTTATTCCATAGAGTTGTTCTTAAAGTTAAAAGAATCGCAAAAGTGAGAGGTTCACAGTTTTTCTGGTCGGACCGTACGGTCTGGTCTGGGTTTCAAAACCATGATGTTATATAGAAGATGAAATGTAGGGTGAATTGTGAAATAGAACTTTAAATATACTCTAATATTAATACACATAAACCTAATACCACAAATATATCTTTTAACTCTCCTTGTTGAACCCAAAGTAGAAGTTTGATGATTCTTTGTGTTTGGAATGTAAGCTTGTGACTTTGACCGGTTGACTAGGTTGGTCCTTCAAAGATGCCTTGAAGGTGATCAAATTTGATGAATGATAGATTGGGATAATGTGGAGTGAATTTATGAAATGTTGGCGAATTTCACATATATGTTGAACCAAAAAAGAAAGATGGGTAAATGTGGGCCTTTTTATTTATTAAGGGAGGGGAGGCTCTTTAAATCAGCATGAAATATAGCTTTTACATATAGTGAAACATCTTCCACCCAGACTAATAATTAGTGAAACAAAATTGCTCTTCTTGCAAGTGAATAACGGATAGAGTTACAATGGGTATGCTAGAGTTATATGAAAAAGTTAAAAGCTGAGTAACAAAAGGCAAGTTATTGCACATCACCAATAGAGTTACAATATTTACGTACACGAAAAATATTAAAAGTTGAGTAAAAAGAGGCAAGGTGTTGCACATCCTTCGTAATATGACCAAATTGTGCTAGGGAGTTGCATGTACTTTGAAGGGCAATGGTGAGTATCTCAGTCTTCCTCCAAAAACTCCTAGTTCAAGAGCAAATTTTATCATCTTTGGTCCAAAAAAAAAAGAAGAAAATTGCAAAGCTCGTCTCGCTGCCTTAGCTTTAACTTCAAAAAAGAGCACCATTGAAGTTTATGGTGGCATGTGGGAACACATTTGACATTAACAAGATATTAGACTTGTTGTTGGGTTTTGGCTATTGAATTTTGTATAAGCGTTTGGTGTGCTGGTTTGTGGAAGATAATCAATTGAGAGAATAGATCTTAAGATAAAGGAGGTTTTTTTTTTTTTTTTTTTTTTTTTTTTTGTTTATAGATTAGTGTTATTTCTGCCATTGCAGCGTGTTTTTGGATTTTTTGTTTGCTACATAAACTTGGCCAAGATCCAACTTGGCTCTAATACTATTTTGAATATTATAAAAAAAATACACATAATATTATTGGGCCTCTAGAACCATTACATATTAATACACATAAAACCAATATCGCATATATTTTTAACAACTTGTAAGTGTAGGAATGTATTCCTAAAGAACAAAGTGAGAAATTGATCCAAGTTTCTCACCATTTTGGTGTCAGTGTCATTGGACCCCCTTGAAGCTCACTTTGTATTTTATTAACTTCGTTATCTTTCATTCTTGTGCTCCTTATCAATTAAAGCACTCTGGTGGTGGAGTAGGGTACCTAGGCCTATCAGAACAATAGTTATAGTTCATGAACTTCTTTCTCACATTCTCATACTCTCTTTGCTGTCTATGATCTAATTCCCAATATTTTTCCAAATTCCACCAATACTTGGAAGAATAACATTGTTGAATGTCTGATGAGTTTTGAACTGGGCAGCCAGCAATGCCAAATCCTTGGTAGTGTGCATTGAATGGTGCATTAGTCCAATTAATTTTTGTTTGGCCTCCATCAGTTGCCCCACTATCTCCATCCCACAAGCTGGCTTCTATGTGCATTGGCTGTGATGGGTAGTCAACTCCAATGTTTTTGTTGTTCTTAAACACTCTAATGGGGACATTGTCCATATAAAATCTGTAATTATACACAAGGTTGAAAATCATATTAGCTATGCCAGAGAGAAGGGAAGAGAGAGAGAGAGAGAGAGATTAGGGTATGGATCCACAACAAATATCTTTTTTTTTTTTTTTTGACAATTGAGGTGGCAAATTGTGATTAGTGAATAATAAAAAGTTTTATGTGTGAAAATTGTGTGGTTTTAAAAATTGGTATGAACTAGAAGGTCCGATCAGTTTAATTGCGAACCGAGCACCAATCCGATCCAGTAAAAAGTAAAAACCTTCAAAACCGGTGAAAACTGGTAAAAAATTTGCAAAACCTAGTTGAACCAAGAATTAGAGGCAGAAACAGTTTTTGCCCTGATCCGGTTTTTAAAACTATGGAAAGTTGCATTAAGTACAATTTGACACCTCAAATGTTGAAAAAAAAAATTGTGTAATTTATTTGTATTTATACTATTATTGTATTCATTTGTTCCTACACGATTTGATGTTCGTTCCAAAGAATTTTGTAAGTGTGAAAATCTGCTGTGGGGTCAAACCAAAGAAGAATTCTTTGCTCCCTGTTTCCGAGACCATTTGCAAAAACATTTGTTTGTAGTGTGTATGGCTTCCCTTCCCTGTTGCCCAAGAACTCAAAATCTAGCTCATCATGATTATTACCATGTGAACTTAGCTGCATTTATGCATATCAACTTGAATCAGCCTCTTCCATTTTGTGGATATTAAGGAAATAAAAATTAATTATATATAGACAGATGCACATGAATGTTACATAACAAATAAATTTTTTTGTCCTAATTTTAGTGTTCCACTCCAACATTGTATAGTAATATATCTTAAGTGTGTGTGTGTATATATATATATATATATAACTTCGATAAGGTAAAAAAGAAAAAATGAAAAAAAGGAGCATGTGATATAATGTGATTAATGGAACATAATGTGAAACATAAAATTTCTTTAAGTAACAATGAAATTAGAAGGGGCTTGGAATTCACATAGAATGAAGTAACTACTCCAGCAGAATCCTTGTCTGGTAGCTTCATCCTCAAATGAAAAAACCCAGAAGCATAGCCTAGCTTTGATCCGAAGCCAGCCCCTACAAGATATAAAAGATTATAGCATAAAGAGAATTAAGAGCCACCATTTTTGCAACACTGATGTAAAAACTTTGCAAGTCTCATGAAAATTTCGTTTAGTAAATAAATTTGATTGAATATCAGATAGAATTTTCCTAGAAAGATATATGATTCCATGTGGGATAGCTAGTTTGTGCTTGACGTGGAAACCTTCATGACTTTGAAAACTCGGCTCATACTTAAAACTTTTCCTTTATAACATATTTTACGTACTATCTATAACTTTTCCTTCAGCCATTATATTTTATATTGTATCATTATTTAAGCATGTAAGTATGTAATGCATTTGAAAGTTCTAGAAATATGTTTTACATCCATATATGGACTTGGAGAATCCAAAGGGAGGACTACCATAACCAATTAAAACAAGATATTTTGTTTTGTAGCTCTATCAACTCTTAATTTTAAGTAATCCATATTGTAATTCAAACCTATAATAATTTGTTTAAATAGTAGGCTCTAAATCTATGGAATCCGGTCTATGATAATTACATTTTATTATTAGATCAACACACCATATAGTTTTTAGAGTAAATGACATTAGAACCAATTTTTTTTTATTTGATAACAAGAAACTATATGAAATGAGCTAATTAAAACCCACTCCTTACTCTTTAAAACCTAATATAGAAAGAAAAACCATTATCGATATCAAAAGTACCCGTCGAATTGCATGACTAGGATAAAAAGGACCAATCGTCCAGAAATATCCTTGACAAAACAAAAACTATGAGAGGAGATCTAACTAGGGTAAGATTCTTTATTTGTTTTCTTGAAATTTTAAACGTCCCAAAAATGAACGTTTTGCAAAGCTTTAGGATTTCCATCTTTAATCTAGTTGACTTAAGTTTATTCATATTGAAAATTTGAATGTTAATGAATAATGATACATAACATATAAAAAAAAAAAGAATAGAGAACTACAAGATACAAAATATAAGATGGACAAAAGGTAATAAGACTTTTTTTCAGAATGAAAATATAATATATTGAGGAAGGAAAAACTAAAAGAAGTATATCATAAATTCAGGGGGATATATAATCCTTTGATCTTTTAAAATGAAAGGGGGAGATTAAGAAACAAGAGGGAGAGAATAACCAGAAGAAAGAAAAACCATTATCGATATCAAAAGTACCCGTCGAATTGCATGACTAGGATAAAAAGGACCAATCGTCCAGAAATATCCTTGACAAAACAAAAACTATGAGAGGAGATCTAACTAGGGTAAGATTCTTTATTTGTTTTCTTGAAATTTTAAACGTCCCAAAAATGAACGTTTTGCAAAGCTTTAGGATTTCCATCTTTAATCTAGTTGACTTAAGTTTATTCATATTGAAAATTTGAATGTTAATGAATAATGATACATAGCATATAAAAAAAAAGAATAGAGAACTACAAGATACAAAATATAAGATGGACAAAAGTTAATAAGACTTTTTTTCAGAATGAAAATATAATATATTGAGGAAGGAAAAACTAAAAGAAGTATATCATAAATTCAGGGGGATATATAATCCTTTGATCTTTTAAAATGAAAGGGGGAGATTAAGAAACAAGAGGGAGAGAATAACCAGAAGAAATATCCAAAGAGAGTTGAATATCGTGTCCTTGATTTAAAGAAAAGACATGATTAAAACCCCATGTAACATCATAGTTTTCATAAAAACTAATATTGTCACTGCCTTCACTTGCAAGCACCCAACAAAGGAGGAATAACAATAAGAAATCAAGTAGTGAAAACCTCATTTCGAGGCACTGCATGCCTTCACTTGCTATAGTTTGTCAGCTTAGATTTGTCCTGGTGATCTTGGTCTTGGTGAAGATAATACATGCTATATATAAAAGGGTACGTAGTTTGGATGTCAACCCCCAAAGATTAGCTAAGAACCAAGAAAAAAGCATGAAGGGTGTGAGCCCTCATTTCCTCTAACTTTCTTACACGCTATATTGTCTTCTCCATACCATCCTCCATAACTTATTACATCATTTTAGCAGTCTTTACTCATTAGAAGCAATTGTAGGAAAATTAGTATAAAATTAGAAAGAAAATCTTGTTTCTTGAAGATAGCACTCAATCACGACACCTACAACTTGTATTAGCCGGTGCAACAATGTACGTTTTCCAAAATTTTGAAAAAAAAAATTATAACATAGTTCTTATTTAAACTTTTCAAAAATTAGGTTTTTAAATATTCATTTGAATCACCACTTTCCCCCTTTCAAATTTGAGTCTTGTTGAGAATTTGTGTTGTAACCTTAGTTTTATTAAAAGTATAATATCTGTCAGCCGACACAATTTCCCAAATAAACAACTAACGCCATGTTGGGATGGGTGGATCTTAGGAAGGATGGAAAAACTTTAGAGAGAAAGTAGGAGAGAAAATGAGAAATGGTGTTGTTTAGTAAGGAAGGAGGGAGAGGAAAATTTTTGGTGGGGCCCAAGCATTTTCCACCCGGGCTCACCTAAAACTTGTCTCTCCAAAATGGAGAGGAAATGGTGTGGGAGAAGTTTTATGGATAAATGACAAAATTGCCCACTGCACTATTTCGTCCCATTGTTTTTTTTTTTTTGCCTGCTTGCTTTCTTGGGCATTTGCTGCTTTCCTAATATTTCTTCTTTTTTTTTTTTTTTTAAATCCTTTTTTCTTTTGATTTTCTAGGTTGTATGTGTAGTGTTATGTTTTTTTTTTTTTTTTTTTTTTTTTTTTTTTTTTTTTTTTTTTATAATTAGACATGATTTTTTTTCCTGGACATAATTTTAATTGTTTAATAAATTTGGGCGATTTTTTTTTTTAATTGTTTGTCATTTTTTTTAATTGTGTATTATTTTTTTAACAAGGATATATGAGTAAATTTATATAAACTCACATTTTCTATCCCTCCACTTTTTCACTCCTAACCAAACAAAAAGGAGGAAAATTAAAATCTTTTCTATCCTTCCACTTTTCTATTCTCTCACAATTTTTTATCTTCTCACTTTTCCACCTCTCCAACCAAACACACCCTAAGTGTGAGTTTGGATGTTGCTGAAAAGGAAAGCAGACGCGCATTTACTTTTTTCCTATGGGTCCCGTGCACTTTCCATGGGACCCACAAGTACAGATTTTAGCAATTTTTTTTTTAAAACTTGGTCCCATGGCATTATTTACACATTTAAAAATTATTTTGTTATAGTGTTTTCAGTTTTCAACAATAAGCGGTATTCAAACAGACCCTAACAAGTAACAACAAATTACCTATATATGTAGCACCTTAAAAAATGTTTTATAAAAAAAAATAAACTTTTTTTCCCCTTTCTAACAGAAATTAGCTTATAATTCCACGCATATACATGAGATACATTTACAAATAAACATAACTAATTATGTATTAAAATTTTACCACGTTTATATATAATCATATATATTCATTTAAATTGTTATCCATGTAATTCTCAATTTTAGTTTGTTCAATCACTATTTGTATAATAATAATATATGAAAAATGAATAAATGGTGGTGATTTTTTAAACATTTATTAATTTTGATTTTATGGTTTTCTCACTTAATAGCTCATTTAGCACCAAAAAAAAAAAATTATAATGGATTCTTTGATTTTGTAGTGTAATAAATTGCTGCATCAAAATTAAGAAAATAGAATAAGAAATATGATATAAAATTAGACTCCAATTTGAGATTTAATTGAACTTTCTCTCAGTTTTGACTTATACACACACAAGCCTTATTACACGCGTTTTGTACATGCGATGAGACTTTTTTATTTTTGGTCTAGTATCAAAATTTTCTTTTAAAAAAAAAAAAATTGGATAAGTTTGTTTTGAAGACAAATTAGTAGGAAAGTGTCCTATTTTGTAGGCATTTTAAGTGGAGTTGGAGATATATTTTTACTGAGTTATCCTTAAGCTTTTCTCCCAATGATATTCTTGAATTACATAAAAGTTCAGTCCAAAGAAGAGAATCCTCTTATAGATAATATATATATATATATATACTACTAATACAACTTCTTCCTAAAAATATGTGATAAAAAAAAAATTCTTCTTAAAATAAAAAATAAAATAAAACTTCCATGAATAAAACTTGTAAACCGAAAAAATAAAAAATAAAAAGCCTACTAATGTGAGAGAGAAATGAAATAAAATAAAACTGCCATGAATAAAATGTGTAAACCCAAAAAATAAAAAATAAAAAGCCTACTAATGTGAGAGAGAAATGTAGAGGTAGGAAAAAAAATTAGTTTAGTGATTAATAAAATGGTGAGTTTGTGGAAAAAAATAGTTTGATTTTTTTTTTTTTTTTTCAAAAAGAAAAAGCTGTATTAATACTTGACAACTAACATGAGAGAGAAATGTGGAGGTGGGAGAAAAAACTGTTTTTTTTTTCCCCCTTTTTTAATTTAGCTAAAAATTAGGAGTTACTAATTTTACATGTCTAATCCTATGATTTTTTTTGAGAGAATTTCAACTTATAACGCCCGCTCCTGATGATAGATATTTATCATTAGACCAAAACATCAATCAGTTTTTGGAGTAGACGAAGATTGAACCCCAAATCTGTTATTCAACTATCAGAGACTTTACCAGTCGAGCTAACGAGAACTCACTCTAGCCCTATGATTTAAGCCTTAGAAATTGATGAATTTAATAGTATTTTGAGAATCTAAATTGAGGATTTTAAACAGTAAAAGCTCTTTAAATAATAATATAGAATATAGATTAAATAGTATATATATATATATATATATCGGAAAGACTATTGGAATATCGAAAACCACAGCAAGGTTCAGCGTCTCGGTTCAATTTGTCAAAAAAAAAGAAAAAAAAAATGGTCGTCAATAGAAGTTTCTCTCTTTTTATTTCTATCTTTCAATATTGCTGGCAAGTCAGAGAGACGATTAGATAAATGATGGTGTTGGTTAATAGGGTTGTAATCGACTCAGTTTGGTCGGTTTTTTTTTTTTATTCGGCCAACTGAAACCGAAATTTTCGGTTTTTAAAAGTCTCAACTGAAACTGACTAAAATAGTTGAAAAACCGTTGGTTTCAATTTTTTTCGGTTTCGGTCAGTTTTTTGGTCGGTTTCGGTTCCTTATCATTTATTTTCTAAGAAATCAAACAAAGAAAAAAAATAAACAAACCTAGAATATAAAAAAGAGAGAAGAAATTGAAAAAATAAACAACCAAGCACATGGGTTTTTTCAAAACCCTAACTTTATATGCACATAAAAATTGAAAAAATAGCATTGATTCAATATTAAACAAACCCAGAATATTAAAAAAGAGAGAAGAAATTGAAAAAATAAACAACCAAGCAGATGGGTTTCTTCAAAACCCTAACTTTATTTGCACATAAAAATTGAAAAAATAGCATTGATTCAATATTAAACAAACCCAAAATATAAAAAAGAGAGAGGAAACTATGGAGAAATTAAAGAGAGAGAGAGGGTCATCGTGACTCTGTGGGAATGAAAAGATTAGCTGGGGTAGGGAGCCTGGCGTGTGGAGGCCAGCGTAGGAAGGCCAGTGTGTGAAGGTT